>OX276344.1:28195354-29422061 GCA_946251885.1 Cosmia pyralina
TCTGTAATATTGATACTTACTAATTCTATTCTTTAGACTATCATAAGATTGCATGGTTTTGATTTGTAGGGTTCTGTACCTAAAAAGGAAAAAACGGAACCCTTGTAGGATCACTGCGTTGTCTGTCAGTCAGTCTGTCAAGACCCTTTTTCTCATGAACGCGTAGAGGTATCAAGTTGATATGTATATCAAATACGTAGGTTTATGGTCCCTTGGAGTTCTAAAAAAATCAAGCTTCTAAGTCAACGCAATAAAAAAATACGGCCATGTATACGACATATTTTGATACTCGCAAGTAAATCAAAACCTATAGGGTCCCGTTGACCAAGAATCATGAAATTCGGTAAGAAGCAAGGTCTCACAGCACAAGTAAAAGAAAAAGTCAGAAAATTGTTAATTTGTTATTTTATCTCATGAAAAAAAATAGGATTAGTTACAATGTTAAGTTTGTATTTGGGATAAATTCTTTTAAACTACCGAACCCTTCATTGTACGTGATCCGACACAAACTTGGCCGGTTTTTTAATTTAAAAAACTGCTCCTAATATTTAAAAAAAAAAAAACAGTTTTAGTATTACAAATTCATATTTAGCACCGTCATTTCTGCAACCACCCTGTACTCACGGTGTTAGCAGACGCCAGCAGTAAGACGGATGGGTCGCGTAACACACAGCTACATTTGAATACGCGGTGCCCTCGCTCTAAGATATGCAGCTTAGACTGTGACTCGGTCCTTATGACCCATACAGTTCACGAGTTTATTGAATGTGGTCTTTGGGTTATTATAGAATGGCTTGTTTGAGCAGTAAATAATTGTTTTTATATCCATGATGACGACTACTATATTGAAAGGTAAGTTATTTTTACATAAAATAGATTAGAAGAACCAATAATTTTGAATGCTGTACCGTCTTTGTAGATGTTAAAGAATGCTATTAAGACATACCTGCAACCTAAATACCTCTTGACTGTCAGTAGTATCACATAACATAACATCAAGCCTCGTTTCCCCGAAGGTTTGGGCAGAAGTGTGTAGTACATTTCGCCAGTTATGTAGTCATCTGCCTAGCATTTTCCCAACTATGTTGTGGTCGGCTTCCAGTCTAACCGGATGTAGCTGAATACCAGTATTTTACATGGAGTGACTGTCTATCTAACCTCCACAACCCAGTTACTGGGTAATTCGATACCCCTCGGTAAGACTGGTTGGCAGACTTTCGGGCTTCTGGCGACCGTAACGACTGTCAAAGATCCACGAATGACAGCTGGACCCAACGGCTTACAGTGCTTTCTGAGGGGTCTTGGTATATAAAAATGGTCACCCATCCACGGATCAACCACAGCAAGCGTAGCTTAACCTGATCAATCGACCCATGTGGCTTTCATTACTTAGCCACAAGCGCCAGTTACGAATATGTATTACATTTCTTTCTGAAAACTGATAACAAGTGAAATTGCTATATTTCTCATGAATTCTCCAGGTAAGTAAGTTATTTGTTTGTGCTATAAACTGGTTCAGAGCAATATTTCAATGCAATTGAACTCCCGACCTCTCGATCGTCGGTCAAACTCGGCAAATAAAACCAAAAACTACCAACAGATGGATATAAATGACTAGACAGCCACACGAATCGTTCAAAACATTAGACCGTCATGCATAATCAATGCAAAAGCAATATTTTCCACTCAAATAGCTACACAGAATACGAAAAATAATAAATATGTATTTTTCTGAACGCATTTACAAGATTACAATATTAGCGAGCACGTCCTCGCACTGCGAACGCGTCATTACAAATGATAAATAGTCAGCACACTTCGATAATCAAATTCTAATTTCGAATCTGTTCTACCCTCACGAATATTTTTTCGAAGCAAGGGAAAGGCGGCAGGCAGCCTGTTTTGTATTGTGAGAAGATTGTGACTTTATTAACCGTGAACGAATGGTCTCTTTAACCGATTCACCACGGAGGCCACGTGACCCGGAACCGATTATGATTCCGTACCCGATTTGTATGTATTTGTATGTAAATTAGTGCGTGGGGTGAAGAGATAACCGGGCGTGCTTGATAGGGATCTCTGTTATTGAATTAAGTGTTGGCGTTTACCGATTGTTTCGATAAATGTGTCTTTTCATTGGAGGATTTTGTTGTGATTATTGGGTGAGGAGTAATTTTATGAAGGATTTCATTGCTTTTCTTTTTTCTGTTGCTAAGTTATCGAAAGTAAGAAATTATGTAAGAGGCACTTCAATAAACCACTTCTCCAATAGGTAAGTAGGCAGGTTCACTTCTAACAAAATGGACCTAAATAACATGTTAGGAAAATGATATCCTTATTCATTATTGAGGTCCATATTGAAGTAAACATACAAGCGAACAAAGTTCCTTGACATATACAGGGGAGACCGGGTATGGTTGTCTCACGGGTTGGTTGTCACAGCGGTCATAACAGAAAACTTATCGAACGAATACGAACATTGATCGGCGTCGAAGAATCGCGAAGGCAACTCCTCCCTCCCCAGCACGCGTAGCATGACCACTATAGAAACGGGTTTTGTCGATGGAAGAATAGACGAAATGATAGATTGCCGTGCTTAGACGCGATGCGTAGAAATATTTGTACAATGTGTCATTTTGTCTATTCTTCCGCCGACAAAACCCGTTGCTATGGTGGTCATGCTACGCGTGCTGGGGAGGGAGGTGTTGCCTTCGCGGTTCTTCGATAACGATCAATTTTCGTATTAATTCGTTAAGTTTTCTGTTATAAACGCTGAGGCAACCAACCCGTGAGACAACCAGACCCGGTCTCCCCCTACGCATGTTGTTACAATGTAAGTAGATGTTGAATTAACTAAGTACTTAGGTCCTGCTCTTCCTGTTACGAAATATTTCAAAAGTTAGTAACGAAAATGTAGCTTGCAACAAACATTTTCGATTTTTATATTTATTCTCCAGAACATTTACAATTTAAAATATCCTCTAATTATTCAACGGAATAGTACCAGGCTAACATAACTATGAGGAACAATGGCAGTGAATACTTCCTACGCAGACATAGGGTGGGCAACAACGCAAGAACAGACGGAAAACATTGGACACGCTCGCTGGACTTAAGATACCGTTGTCATGTAATTGTTAGGGTAATATTGTACTGCAAGGGCAGCTTGGAATGTTAGGAAGACGGTGGTTGTTTACATTGAAGATAAACGTGTCGTCATCTCATAATATATGTAAGTACCTACCTAGTGATGCACTGTTTACAGCAACACGGCCAGGTTTCATTAAAATAACGTCAACGAGTGGCCATGAGCAATGGACAATAGATCAAAACTTTTCAACATGGGTTAGCACAATTGCACTGCTGTTCGAAGCCTATGGTCATTATTGTAATCACCTACTATTTTTTCAAACAAAAGAAACATCGCGTCGATGTACGTGAGTAGATCGGAGAAGATACTGTGGTTGTATGTCTGATGATTTTTATTTTTGTTGTCAAAAATTACTTCTTCTTTATACCTTATGCTTTCACCATTCGCCTAGCCTTTTCCCAACTACCTATGTTGGGGTCAGCTTCCAATCTAACCGGATGCAGCTGAATACCAGTATTTTACATGGAGCGACTGCCTATCTGACCTCCACAATCCAGCTACTGGGTAACACGATACCCCTTGGTAAGACTGGTTGTCAGACTTTCAGACTTCTGACAACCCGTAACGACCGTCAAAGATCCAAGAATCACAGCCGGGACCAACGGCTTGAGGTGCTTTCCGAGGCACGGGAGGTCTCGGTATGTAAAGATGGTTACCCATACACGGTCCGACCGCAGCAAGTGTAGCTTAACCTGATCATCGACCCGTGTGGCTGTTATTACTTAGCCACGAGTCGACCTCGCTTTCTGAGAGTAAAAAGACTATGAAAGAAAATAACAAAACTATGCTGCGTGCGTTTCTTCTCAATTAGGACAGCTAATTAATTATTCATTATAATATCCCAAAGCAGGAACTATAACTACCGCTCTCACCATGAAAACAAACTAATTTTTCACCCTAAACTTTACACCTTAACTATCCCTGTACCTTTCCTATACCACACTAGACAAAGGCGTATCGTAAATAAGAGGAACTAACGCACTTCCTCATCCGTCGTGATGAATAAACTAACAATAGAGCTAAATATTTGGGACCTTCCGTCGTACTTCATTATACACAGCCCTTTATTCAGGGTTTTATTTGTTTTGTAAACTATTTATTTACTTACAGTTTTCCCAAACACAAGCATAACACCCATGCTTATGTGTTTTGGAAACTATACCTGTGTGGAAGAAGCACAGGGAATAAGACTTCCAAAATCATGATTTTTTCATAACTGTTTGACGAGAGTTGCTTTCATCATCTGCTGGGTATAGGCCTCCCCTTTTTTCCTCCATACTTCTCTGTTCCATGCGTCCCTCATCCAGGTGTTTCCCGCGACTTTGACGATATAATCAACCCAACGCGCTATTGGACGGCCCTGGTCTCTTTGGCCTAACCTTGGCCACAATTCGGTCACAGCTTTACTCCATCGGTCATCTCCGCGTCTAACATAGATGTCCCCCCAACTCCACTTGAGGCGCGTTGCCCTGTCCCCGACGTCATAGACGAAACCGACGACGGATTTCGGTGTTACGCACTCGGTCTAGCAGAGTTATGTCAAGCATGGCTCGCTCCATGGCCCTTTGTGCTACTCGTATGCGATGGACAGTTTCCTTTGTGAGCGTCCATGTTTCGGCACAGTAGGTCATTGTTAGCAGGACACATTGGTTGAAAGATTGGTTGAAAGTTTGAATATTGGTTGGATTTGAAAGATTGGTTGAAAAAAGAGAGAGTTGAGAGAAGAGAGAGACAATTTAAAATCCGATTAATTACACAGTTTTTACTGCTAGTAAAAAAAAAAAAAAAAAAAAAAAATCGATCAAAAAAAATATCAACAAACAAACAGTTTCTTTGATAAATAACTAAGAATGTAACAAATATAGATATGTTTACTGTACCTACAAAGCATATAAATAATTGTTCTTTGTTTTCATTATGGACGCTAACCATTTTGTTACAACATAATATACTTAAACTGCAAGACGTAGCAATAAGTACCTACTGGGACTTGTGCTCGGTCAAAAATAACACTGAATATAGTATTTTGCGTAGAATTTAATAGAATATAATACAAATAAATTAGAATATAAAGCAGCGACTGTTCACTGAATTAGCAGATGGTTGGCTCGGAACGGATACTGTTCAAAATAAACCTGATTTATAACGCCTTATTTGCATTTTGTTGGGACTACATCTTTGAATATGGAGGCCAGAATATCTTAAAATAATAGTTTCAGAGTAATATTATATTGCTGGAATAAAAATTTTACCCAAATAAAATTACAAAGAAGTTACAAAAAAAATGAAAAAATTAAGGGTGGATTGCACCATCTTACTTTAACAATAACAAACACCGTATCTCAGTTCAGTACGTTGTTTGTTATTGTTAAAGTAAGAGGTGCATCCACGCTTAATCTTTTTTCACTAACAAACACCGCACCTCAGCTCAGTGCGTTGTTTGTTATTGTTTAGGTAAGATGGTGATTGCACCATCTTACCTTCCACCCTTAATCTCTTTTATTTATTTTTTGTAATTTCTATGTCATTTTATTTGGGTACAAACAACGCACTGCAGGTGCGGTGTTTTTTTATTGTTAAAGTAAGATGGTGCAACCCACACTTGTTAAAGTACCTGTCAGACAAAAAACTTGTCGTTCCTTTTGACTATTTCTCAGCTGACATCACAACTTTAACTGTAACCTTATTCACCCACGCTTCGCTGGTTAAAGTTATTGTTAAATATCTGTCACTTCTGTCAGACGCGTCGCATATCATGTCCCTGCTTCGAACTCATTTGACATGGCGGTGCAACAATATGATGGTGCTACTGTTAAAATTAACTTTGACGAAAACTATAACGTAGCCCTCGGTGCAACCCTTAGAATACAACAGACTAATTATTATCATAATTTCAATCGTTTTTTTTATTTATCATAATGATGATAATTCAGTCTTCTTTCTATATCTGAAAAAAGAAAAGGTTTTAAGTCCTTTGAACAACCGTATAAGCAAATCTTCTCTTTCAGCAGTATTATGCTAATAAATAGATGTTTATTCATACATCATGAAATTAACCAGCATCAATACAAAATTAGCCCACAATAACCCTACATTTACTGACAATTTATAAATAATGGTTCCCAAACACCAAAACAATAAAGTTGGTAGCGAAATAGCGAACGGTTGACAAAACACCGCATCTATTTAGCATATGAATTAAATACAGTGAAATATGGTTTAAATTATTATGGATATATGCCGTCGCGCAGAGCTGTTGCTGGTGGGTTTCGTTTAGTACTCAGTTTGATGGGAAATCTAAAACAAAAGACAGTTTTACAGATTTTTCCGATATTTCCCATAATGGGGGTTTCCGTGAAAATTCAGCGGTTGGCGCTACGTTGATAAGAGATTTTTTATTCCGACAATGAATGTAAAATATATGATGACGTTCATCATTCGTTTCATTCATTCGTTCATCATTCAGACTGAAGAAAATATAGTGCTGCCACCTAGTGAACGTCATTTCAGAAAACCGTCATTGGAGCATCTAGCCTAGGTTATCATTTCTCAAAGATTTACACCCAAATATTATTATTAATATTTTACACATAATTTTATTTCGATTCGATTTAGAAATGCAAGATGAAAGAAATATCGATTACGAGAAAGTTCAGCTTCAACGTTATGTACTTGTGAACTCTAGACATCAGCAGCAGTTGTTCCATACGGAACCAATGCTTCTCTAATTTTATACAGAGCGGCGATTAGGTTATCACATTAACCACCACGTATTCACCACGTATTCGGTACATGATTCTGGAACCCCTGCGCTGTAAATTTTCGCCGGTTCTTTAAAAATATATTTTTCACTTTTGTGGAAACAGCAGTTTTTTTTTAATAACAGACGAAAAATTCCAACGCATGGGGCTCCAGAATCGTGTACTGAATAGGTACGTGGTTTCAATTAACGTGATAACCTAATCGCCACTCTGGACTGGCCACTCATAACTGAACTGAATTTAGCGCTTGATATAAACTGGTCTCAACTTCTCAGTAAACAAACAAAAATGTAGAAAAATTTTCGTACAGCTAAATACGAATTGTGAAGACAATCATGAGAAGAATAAATACAGGTGCTACCAAAGACCTGGACCCTATTTAATAAAACTGACAATGAGAAATATTGCGTAAGAAAGAGAAGCGAGTGAATGATAGCGTGACGGTTGACAGGGGAGAATGGAAGAAGAAAATGTGTTGCGCCGACTCCAAGTAACATGGGATAAAGTCAAGAAGATGATGATGAGACAATATAATTATATCATAAAAACTGAGAAAATTGACACATTTTCACGACAGGTGCTGTTTAATAAAACTATGAAAGAAACTTACAACATGGTCGGATTGTCTCCTGTCGCCTGTCGCCCTTTGGTTTTATATAATAAGCCACTGGAAGAAAGGAACTTGGTCGCCTTCACAGGTACGAATGAAATAAGGTCGTAAGTGGAACGCATCTGAAAGTAAGTCGAAAGTAATAAGCGAGCTCCCGCGACAATATTCACTGAATACATTATTTATTTTGTCTTGCTGTACGGTTCCTAGTTAGGTAACTATAACTCATACGTTGTGTATGGTAAATATGTGGTGGGTTCGTGATGGATAATTCAAATACACACGCCAAAGAAAATACTGTGTGGAAAGAGGCAACAGTTTCCCTTTCGTAGTTAACAATGAAGTAGTTAATATAGAGATTCCTTTATAATAAGTATACCGTCCACAAGGCAAGGCAGCACCAATATTGCTGATTGCCAGTAACATCATACAGGATTTTCTAACAGCCGTCTTACGAGTATATACTTAACGTTAATAACTTTATTGAAAACCAATAGAATAATTAATTGACTTGTGAATTCTCGTGCAATTAATATGTAACATAACATCACGCCAATAATCCCCGAAGGGTTAGGCAGAGGTGCACCTATAGTACACCACATTTCGCCAGTTATGTTTAAGTCCCATGTAATAGGGGGCGCGCCTATTGTCATCAACCGGGCACAAATCCAGACTCCTGGCGGCTACTAAGAAATTTCGATGGAAAAACTCAGTAATACTTTGCCCGACCTGGGAATCGAACTCAGCACCTCATCCTCACTCCGGTATCACCGGGTGCCAACCTACCTCCGTCGAGTGGTCGAGGCCTATTTGACGGACAGGGCCGTCATCTACCCCGGTCATCAAGGAGAGTGGAACCGGCGAGAGATGTCGTGCGGTGTCCCACAGGAATCTGTCCTGGGGCCACATCTGTGGGACATCGGGTACGACTGGGTGCTGCGCGCCGACCTCCCTAGCGGCGTCAGCGTTGTATGTTACGCTGACGACACGCTGGTCCTGGCGCAAGGGAGGTCGCACCAGGCGGCGGCCGAACTAGCGACACGCGCAAGCGTGGCGCCTCTCCAACCACTCCTCTTTGAGGAGTGGTTAGAGAGGCGCCACGGCGTCCTCACCTTGCGCCTGACGCAGTTCCTCACCGGACACGGTTGTTTTGGGAGGTTCCTGTTTCAGATAAGGCGGGAGGAAACGCCTGGGTGTCACCATTGTGTGGATCGCCCGGAGGACACGGTGGAGCATACAGTGGAGGTCTGCCCAGCTTGGGCGGAGCACCGCCGTGTTCTCACGGAGGCGATCGGCGGCGGCGATCTCTCGCGTCCAAACCTGGTCCAGGCCATGGTGCGGAGCGAGAGTGTATGGGAAGCCGTCACCTCCTTCTGCGAAGCAGTAATGCTCACGAAGGAGGAAGCGGAACGCGTGAGGGAGAGGCAACAGCCGTCCGGTAAGGACCAGGCCCGGGTTGACTGCGCGTTGTGTTCCACGCGCGTCTCAAAGAGATGTCAGCAGTGACGGGGTCAATTGGGCCGATGCCGCCGGGGTCGCGGGTAGTTCGAAAGAGATACCGTGGCCCTGTCATGGGCAACTGAAGGAACATGGGTGGGTTTTAGTCAGTAAAAGTCTGACACGCCCTCCCGCTCTGCCCAGAGCGGGAGAAGTCATTTGAACATTTCTCATACACAAAAAAAAAAAAAAAAAAAAAAAAAGGACCTCATCCTGAGCAGTAGCACTGGTAACCACTAGACCATCCAGGCAGTCAATTACAATGTAAGAAAATCAAATTATGTTTAGTAGTAAGATAGAGAAGAGAGCTTTCCATATCTATTGAAAACAAACTTAATTTACTTGAAAACCAAGTGCCACTTTAAATTGAACAATCTTCTAAAAAGTCCCCGGTATGAATGAGCTACAATTTCGACGCTCCTATAAAATTGAATCTAGTGTGATCCATTAAGGTTCGATTTGGGATCGTAACTCGGATATCACATTAGCGTGATGTACGGACGTGGTGTGCTTATATGTGCTGTTAAGGCGATGTGAGAGTTCTTGAGAACATTTGTGAGAAAACACAGTTAGTTTATTTATTTATTTTTATGTTTTATTAGCCTACATTGTGTCCCACTGCTGGGGAAAGGCCTCCCCTTTTTATTAATTAGTTTATAATCTATTTCAATTATGAAAAAGATCTCAACTTCATAGGTGTGTAATAATCTGATTTCTTTTTTTCTTTGTTTCTTTATAAAATTAAAATCAGATTATACATTTCAAATCATTAATTTATTTAAAATTTCTTGTAAAATTTTAACTTCAACTTTCGTTTGAAATCTGTATGTCCTGACTGACTGACTCATCAACGCCCAGCCCAAACCCTTGAACCTAGAAAGCTGAAATTTTGCGCAGAGGTTCCCTTTATAATGTAGACAAGGAATAAGGAAGGAATTCCCGGTAGTACGTTGCCGTGGGATATTTTCCGACATCCACGCGGGCGAAGCCGCTGGCAAAAGCTAGTCGTGTATATATTTGAAAGGTCTATTGTGTTCAGCTTATTAATTTTCGAACAAAATCCAAACAACGTTCTAAAATAATAAAGTAATACAAAAAAAGAGATCGGTATAATCACTAAAGACCAAATCTAAAACTAGTAAATTACCGAATGCTTAAGACTGACCGATTTTGAGAATGTTAGAATTGTAAAAATCCGTAGCACCACGACAAGTACTCGTACCTTTTTTGATCTTAGGAAAATCTTCCTCACAATGGGCTGAGCCTTAAATGAAAATATGATGACTAGTTGTCAAACGTTCGCGATGTCGTCTGATCCATGATTTATAGATTACTGAAAATGTGCTCAACTTGATTGTATGTTTGATAGAAGACCCGTGATAGCTAATATATCGCCTTCGGGAAATAATTGGCAAGTTTTTTACACATTACTCTTAGTGAGGAAAAACACTTTCGTAGAGACAGTGTCTTGCGCAGTTATGTTGTTGTTCCTTATTTTTAGGGTTTAATCAATCAAAAATCTGGAGAAAAGTGGTTGCTAGTGCATTAGTGTCGCAACTGTAAAATATTTTAACTTTTACACAACGCATGTGAATATCATTACAGTTTTTGCCGTATGATAGATCAAAAATGCACTAACGTAATGTAAAATACTTCTTTTGCTCTAACAAAAATGCACGAACCTGGATTGACATCTTTTCAAGGCAACTTTAACTCAATACAATAATCAGTAGGCTCTGTAAAGGTTGTCTATAAAAGGGAACCGTACATCATGCAGTTTGACAGAAAAATGACTCTGGTAGCTTTTGGTCACTCAAGCGAATTTAGAATTAGCTTCAAAATTAAATATGCGGCGATTGATATCATAAAACAACAGTTAGGTATGTGAAAGGCACGTACTCGTAAGAGTGATCTTGAAATAAATATCGACAATTTAGTACTGCTCCTTATTTTCTTATGTAGCGCCTACCTATTCCATATACGAGTAGACTCCTTGCGAAAAATATGGAAAATGCATCTTTTAGGTAAGTATTGTAACCGCTGCGCGCGCTTGCAATACCGACCTACATGATGCATTTTTCTTATTTTTATGTACCAACGCAGGCGCTTGTGGCTAAGTAATAACAGCCGCACGGATCGATCGATCAGGTTAAGCTACGCTTGCCGCGGTTGGTCTGTGGATGGGTGACCATCTTTACATACCAAGACCCCTTCGTGACTCGGAAAGCACGTTACGCCGTTAGTCCCGGCTGTCATTCGTGGATCTTTAATAGTCGTTACGGGTCGTCATAAGACCGCAAGTCTGACACCCAGTAACTGGGTGTGTAACTCTGTGTTACCCAGTAACTGGGTTGTGGAGGTCAGCAGATAGGCAGTCGCTCCATGTAAAATACTGGTATTCAGCTGCATCCGGTTAGACAGATTGGAAGCGGACCCCAACTTAGTTGCGAAAAGGCAGGCAGATGATGTTATGTACCAACGTAGCACTATATTATGTAGGTAACCTAAAGTTCCATATACAAAAGTCGAATGTAAAAACGAATACATTCAAGTGTTGTGTAGCAATAAAACCAGCGAGCCGTCACGATAGCGACGTAAAATATTGACAGCCGCCATGCAAATATTGCTGTATGAAATAAAATGCCGATATGCTGGAGGGAGTATCGGTTTGTCTTTGTTCTACTTGATTTTAAATGTGTTTTATTTAAGTATGGCTTTGTGGCGAGCTTTTTACTATCAAAGATAAGTTTGAAGTTTCTTCTGCAACATCAATCTTTTGTTACATACATATCTAATATTGTAAACAGGTATTCGTCTTCGAATCGAAAAATCTGTTATATATTTAAACTTACTTAGCCAATTGAATGCCGTAATTAGAGAAACTATTAAAAAGCCATTGTGTCTCGCGTAGATCTGCGTTTCTGGCAGTCTATTGTTGTTGGGTAAAAACACACCTTAACAGACCTAATTACAACTCTGCTAACATTGGCTGCCTAGACAGGAAAACCTGTCCACTTTTAATATCACAAGGACAAAAAGATCTTTCTCTAAATCTTGCGGAGGTCAGACGATTTTTTAAAATGATAATTATTTTATCATTTATTTTATTTTGTTCTGTTTGGGTGGTTTCCAGCAAATAATACAAAAGTAATACTGAGGTAATTCACGACAAGCCATTTACAAGCCTCCACAGTTAGCAATAGAGATAAAATTGTTTTGTAATTGATTAACATTATCACACTAATGTTATAAAGGCGGAAGTTTGTGTGTGTGTGTCTGTGTGTGTTTGTATGTTTGTTACTTCTTCACGCTCAAACGGCTGGACCGATTTGGATGAAATTTGGTATGTAAATAGCTTATACCCTGGATTAACACATAGGCTACTTTTTATGCCGCGAAACCGCGGGGCGCAGCTAGTACGTTATAATTTGATACACTGTCGTGCATTCGACACGGCGAATATTGTTCATCAATCGTAAAAATCATTAAAATTATAGTTCTTTTGTCACTTCATAACTGTAAAAACGGGTCATAACTAATAAACCCTGTAAAATAAACAAAACGCCATCATGAATCTTATACAAAAAGGTGTAATACATTGCTGAAAGCTTTTTTCAGTTGTCACGGACAGGCCGCCCGGTCGGCGGAAACGGCCGAATCGCTACGGTGACGGGTTACCAATTGACAAGTATTGTCTCTGTCTAGCATACAGTGTAAGAGAGGGATGATGAGAGTTTTAAAGCACAAATTGAGAGAGGCATCGTTGACGATGGCCCCGCAGGAAACAATACTCGATTCGGTGAATTAATGACGAGCGGGGGTGCGTAGATGTGTGTGGGATTGTAAAATTGGTATCTTTAATTGTTTTTGCTGATTTAGGATTGGAAGGCGGTAAGTTCATTGAAATATATTGGATAGAAACTTAGTATCATAAAAGCAAACGAACTCTCTGTGTCTAAACAAGTCTTGAAGTACAACATTGATGAAGATGACAGTATTAACTTACCTTTAGTGGAAAATACAGCAGTATCAAAATCCTTTGATCGACAGACATTTTCCCAGAAACTATACAGCTCCCATCTTTACCAAACAGCTGCTGTTAGCGCCAATGTTGTTATCTGAATTAAGTATTCAGTGAACATTTAAATCTGTTAAAACCTGAACAAACGGCGCAATTTTCTTTTTGAAGCAAAGTTATAAGTTTATGTCTACGTTTTGTACCCCTGGCTCTAGCAATATTTCAGTAAAACAATGGTTGTGTTGGTACAAAGCGGACGATGCGTCGCTCGTTCGGATCAACCTGCGGATATTACCTCTATACGATCGGCCTGTAATTACAATCGGTAGGATGCTGGTTCGATTTCTAGGACAACGCATCACACTAATATTATAAAGGCGAAAGTTTGTGAGTGTATGTGCGGGTGTGTATGTGTTTGTATGTTTGTTACTTCTTCACGCTCAAAAGGCTGGACCGATTTGGATGAAATTTGGTATGTAGATAGCTTATACTCTGGATTAACACATAGAGTACTTTTTATCCCGATCTACGCGGGTGAAACCGCGGGGCGCAGCTAGTTGTTTATATACCTAATTTGGTGTTTCAGACTAAATCGCCTTTTCTTTTTGCAGAAAAGATAATTATTTTCCTTATGATTGGGTAGAGGCTACAACTATATCCAGTGTCCTAGTTTTCTCTCGGAGAGCCATATTCAGCTTCATCATTTTCCTGCCTCTATCCCAATTTATTTGGGGCGGCGCAACATGTCTTTTTCTTCCGTACTTCTCTATTAGTAGTCATCTCCCACTAGGTAATTAATCCCTTTCTAGCCATATTGCCTTTTTCTGTCTCATTATCTTAACTAAATTAAATGTCTCTTGAATCCTTTCACGATTCTCTTTGACTTCCTTGTTTTCCTACTTTTTGTTCAAATCGCTATCAAATTCATCGCATCGTTGCCTTTTTGGGCCTACCTTACCACACGCACTGCAATGCGTTAAGATCTTGACATCTGTGTAAAAGACTTAAAAGAACAATATAAATTGCCACAAAAAGCCTCCAAAATTTTCTAGTTTCTAATCCCTTTTTCAAAAACAGAATCAGAAGTGAAGCTACCTAATCCCCGGCCGTGATTAGCGCGGTCCGTTCCGGCGCGCGTCCGGTGATCGGAATTAGAATGGCGCGCAGAACCGTTCCGATCATTACGCGTTCCGGACCGGCGGCGGCGGCCGACGATGTAACGACTAATTGTAGATACGACAGCGCCTTTTGTTCGGTCGCCATTACGAAGGGATATTAGATTAGTATTATGTTTAGGTATCAATTGTAGGTATTGTTTTGTGACTTTGTTTGTTATGTTATGACGTAATTTGTTAAGGGTTATGGATACATGTAGGTAATCCACGCCCACAAAATTAAAGTAATTTGTTAATTAATAGTAAATTATATTTAATAGTTTTCAATTACGCCGATGCTTCGCAATGTGTTCGGGCCGAGTGGGATGAGGTGTAAGTGTGATTTCACTCAAGTTATTGTAATAAAATATTTTTTATGCAATATAATCTTTTCTGATGATTCTTCTCAGATAGTCTCCAAAAAGCCTCTAAAACTTTATTATCTTATGAAATATTGAGGGAAGATTACTCTTAACATAATTATTAAAACAAACCTGTCTCAAACACTAACAATAACAAACATCTTTCTCTTTACAACCCCAAAATTAACCGCCCAATAATAATTAAAAATCGTACTAAATCGCCCAAAAGTTAATCAACACCGAACGGAAACTTTTCGAACAGAGTCTCAGTCCCCACAAATCACGAACAAAATTGTAACTAGATAAAAACATCATTGGTGAACAAAACCCGGAACTTTGCCAGTCTAATAACTGCTGAGAGAGTTAATGACTTATGCCGGTGGAGTGTGAACGCACTTTAAATGTTTTTGGGTACGGCTTCCCCTTAAATTTTCGGTAACGTTCGCATTCGTAGTAGTTTTGAAACGCGATTGTGTTTTTCTGTGAATGAGGCAAAAAGTAGTGTGTTTTCAAAACCTTTGATGAAATAACGTAATCTACTGTTACAAGATTAAACAGGGACTAGTGGCGGCAGTTTTTTTTTAAAGAAAATTAACTTACTGATCCGTCTTTCCCAACCCAAGTTGCCATAGATACAAAGCAATTCATTGCATCTATGAATAGATACTAACAAAGCACAAACGTCAGCAAAAGGTATTACAGATTGCTTTACCCAATTTAGTAGTTTCAGTTTTTTCTTCTTGGTTTGGTAAGTGACTGGTGTCATAGTTTTATGCTGTCTATGGGTCTCTGACTTGGCTTCACATGCCATCGAGAATATCTCTCAGGGTTTCCTCACAATGTTTTTCCTTCACCGTTTTTTTTTTTTCAAGCAAGGTATAATTATACAATACGCATATTTTTTTTGTTTTTTTTTTTATTTCTTTTTTTTTTACTTTTATACTACATGTATATGTCAGTCCGATTAATCTTATTCAATACATCACTAGTTTAACTTAACCTAAGATGATAATAGTTTAAACAAAAGACAAGCTCCTTCACTGTTAGGGTTTGTGAGTATTGAATTCATAATTCCGACCTGCAATTTGTCCAGATCTAATTTGTCCAATAATTCCTCTCTCTGCATGAAACTGAACACATTCCATCAACAAATGGTAACAATCAATACGCTCATGAATCCGAAAAGTCGGAGGCCTTGGGTTCGAACTCGAGACCTGTGATTTGGCAGTCCGACGGTCACGCCACTAGCCTATCTCTTTTGTTTCAGTTTAAAGCTCTTACCGAAAGTTAATTAACTAAAGCTTTAATTTATATGGGGAATGAAACAGAGCATTATTCGTTTTGTTTTTCCTGGAAATGTTCAACCACAAAACAGCATCGACTTCCTCAACCATCTAAATAAGGATCAACAAACCACAAAAGAAGCGGCGAAACATTATGTACTTAAATCCGAACGAACTATCGCGGTAGGCGGCACTTCGGCCATTATCTTATCGAACGCGCAACGAATCAGTGGGCACGCGAGTTACGACCGTCGCCGAATGCCGCCGAACTTTGGCGAGGGAAACGTTTCAAAATTCGAATTCTAAAAACTGTTGTTAAGGGGTTGGTGATTTTTTATTTGAAAAAAGGGTTGTTAAAAAGAAGTCGAACGGGGAGTAACTATTCCCATGAAACACTTTCTTATGATGATGGTCCTTTGTCCGCTTAAGACCATTTTTAGCTGATGGCAATTTTCAATAGTGTGGTTTGCTAAGTTCTAGTTTCACCCTAAGCATCAATCACCTAACATTCAAAATCCTTAAAACCTGCTAAAACATGTATCTATTGGGTCAAACAAGGTCAAAAACTATTAGATTTTGAGACGTGGGAACCTCTATTGTCGGTAATTATTGCTATGGTTGTAAAAAATGGTCCCTTGAACATTTTCCTGGTTTTTTTTCACATCCCCTTAACAAGCTCACCTGCTAATCGTCACACAACAGTCCTACAGCTAACATTGGAACGAGTGTGTCGACGTGTTAAACCAGATATCGTAATGACGTTGAAACAAATGGCACGGAACGATTCCAGTTCTTTTATTCTAATGTGCGTGTGATTAGGAGGATTGAGGGCCGGTTGTTTATGGGAAGGAAGGTGAATTTAAACAGGCGATGAAGGAAATTATAAACAACGAATCAGTAGTCGATTGATTAAATAATCCAATGGTCATTCTTCTCTAAAAGTCGCGAGATCGAGAGGTGGCGATACATGGCAAAAATCATCTTTGTAGCTCTGGAAATTTTAAACCAGTTTATGTACTCGTACTTATATTTGTGAATATTGTATTAATAGGTCACCAAATGATTGGTTTAGTTGCACGACTCTCCAAGAGCTGTTAAAAACATGCAGAAATGCGATGAAATGTGAAGATACAGAACCCAATAGCGGCAAACTGTTCAGCCAGGTAAAAGGCAAGCTAAGAGATACAGAACCCAATAGCGGCAAACTGTTCAGCCAGGTAAAAGGCAAGCTAAGAGATACAGAACCCAATAGCGGCAAACTGTTCAGCCAGGTAAAAGGTAAACTTAGAGTTACATTGGAATACAAAATACTGAAATAAATGATACGTAACGATTTATGATTTATTCGATTGGATTAGTCATGTCACGTGAGAGGCAATACAAAATTCATTTTGCCCAAATACATTAAGAGCCGGTTAGAATAAGCAATGTTCGGTGGATTTTAATTTCGATTTACTATCAAAATCCTCATAAGCTCGTGGCTAAGTAATAACAGCCGCACGGGTCGATCCATCAGGTAAAGCTACGCTTGCCGAGGTTGGTCAGTGAATGGGTGACCATCTTTACATACCGAGACTCCTCCGTGCCTCGGAAAGCACATAAAGCCGTTGGTCCCGGCTACGTTACGGGTCGTCAGAAGCCCGAAAGTCTGACAACCAGTCTTACCGAAGGGTATCGTATTACCCAGTTACTGTGTTGTGGAGGTCAGATAGGCAGTCGCTTCATGTAAAATACTGGTACTCAACTGCATCCGGTTAGACTGGAAGCCGACCCCAAGATAGTTGGGAAAGGCAGATTGATATCAAAATCCTCATAAGTCCTACCATTGTTCTTTACCAAAAAATGTTTAAATTAACCAAGTACCAGGGCACCATCAACACTGTAGAACGTTGTCTGTTTAATATTTATGAGTTTCGCAAAACGCATCAGCGTGCGGTTTGTTTAATAGCGTTGTTTTTAAACGACTATTTGACGGGGAGAGAAACCCTTTAGGCTATAACTGGGGAGCGGTAGGGCTGGCGCTTAAGATGTCGACTACTTTTATTTGGAGTGGAAAAATAGGTACTTTTCAAATTAGATAGATAGATAGTTATTATGCCATAAAAATTACAGATATAAATATTGAAATTTTACATTGCAGATTATTTCGAGATTATATTAATAAGCTCAATAATGCCATTGAGCTTACTTTACTTGTAGTTTGAACAGTAGTTTAAACATAATATATTTTTCTTTAAAATCAACCAAAAACATCGACATTGGTGCCGATTCTCTTGTGAACGCACTAAACTAAAATTAGAGAATCGCTATCTTTTACTAACAGGCAGCGCGAGAAAAGGACGGCTATAGCTATGAACTAAGTTGGAGATGTCAAACTAGTTCACGCCTTGCGCTTCACCGTGTTTTTTAGTTGACATGTTTTTACGTGTCGTCTAAATGTCTATGGAAAAATTAGTTCTAACTAATTTGACAGCTCTAATTTACTTCCGTCCCTTTCTTGTCATAATAGAGAGAAAAAGTTAGCAATAGCCAAAATTAAGTTTAGTTTGTGCACAACAGAATCGGCACCATTGTGTTGCAATTGAAATAAGTTTATGTTAAAAATAATGACTAATAATTATATTCTTCTAACTATAAGTGGCATATTTAAACAGACAACTTTTTTTATGCAAAGACAAATTACAGAAGAGGACTTTATTAAATACACTCGAATCAACAAAAGCCAGTAGGTAGATACACAAAAGGTCAATATCTAAAAAACATGTAGGTGCCAGCCCTACTGGTAGTGTTTGCGGCCGCTAAACGGTAGCGTACCCGCTCCAACCGCTTCACACCGTCACCTTCCAACACAATCTTCTCTAACGGATTTATACTCCAATTGATATCGACACTTTTTTTTTAAATACCTATTACTGAAGAAATCAACCACATCTAGCATAGACTGTTTAGTATACTTTGTATGTCTATTTTGTTTTCAAAATTCTATAAATTTAAGCGAAGGTACAACAATACAAAAGGTAGGAAGGTATACAATTCTAATACTTAGTATTATTTTGAAAATAAAGAAGTATTTTATAAAAAAAAGTTCAATATTGTGTATTGTAGAAAGAAATACACTGTCTACCAGTAGAACACTTCCATTACACTGTATAACAGGTTAAATAACATCACAACAGTTGTCTAAGTTAAAACGGATCTAGTATTTGCATATTCCAATCTCGTAGAGCCTCGGGCTACGCGCTACGGTGCTACGTAGCCCCGCTACGCTTTCGTAGAGGCGGCCCGAAAAATGTGTAGCCAGAAGTTTGAAATCACTTGTTACTGGTTTTAGTGTTGTGCTATTCTTTTTTTGATTTTGTGAAAAGGAAGAGACTGAGGTCCTGCAGTGGCACATAAAAGGCTTTGGATTATGATGATGATTTAGTAACAAGGCGAAAATGCATTAGGACAGCTTAACTTGCTTCTCAAAAATCGAAATTCGTTTACGATGATAAATTAAGTTCTACTTACGGATCCTGTCAGTATGCCTTATGCATCTTGCCCGAACCAAGAACATACTCCAAAAAGGTGATCTATCTGGGTTTGACCCGTCCTGCGCTATGTTTAATAATTCAACATCCTACTAATATTATAAATGTGAAAGTTTGTGTTTGGATATTTGGATGTTTATTACTCAATCACGCAAAAACGGCTGAACGGGTTTGGATGAAATTTGGCACACAGATAGTTTATAACCTGGATTAACACATAGGATACTTTCATCCCCGTAGTAGGTTCCCGTGAGATAATTCCCGACATTCACGTGGGCGAAGCCGCGGGCAATAGCTAGATCATAATATTTTTTTAAGCTTTTTTTCAAGGTATTTATACAAAGTAATTATTATGGTTTTAGTTTGAAGCCTTCTTTCGCATAAAATTATGTACTTTTGATTTTTCATGATGAGCGAAACTCACTGCTTTTTACTTTTAAAACTGTTACTCCTTAAAAAGGTATTTGTGGATATATATATACCATACATAGCCCCTCAAAAGCCTACCGCATCCTACCTAGCCTGCATACAATAACACGCCTACAGCCGTCACGGCAGCCCGCCGCCCGCCGCCGCCGCGCGCCGGTTGGGCGCCACCCTAGCTTTCCGTTTCAGGTCATTAACGGAAGGGTTTGCCAATTAAACAGTTTTACATGGCTTTAGCGTGATTTTATTGTGGTAATATTTGCATGAAAATAAGCTGGAATGGTTACAGGCTTTGGTTATGTTTTCGCACGATTAGTGGGGCAAGTGGGGCTGGTTTTATTTATAATTACATACATACATAAACTGACGCCTTCTTCCCATGGGGGTAGACAGAAACTACAGAACACCAAGTGTTACGATCCTTACATACTCTTTTTGCTTCGTTTACGTTCATAAATCTGAAGCCTTAGTGCGAGTTTTTATATTTACTCGATCACGTTAACGTAAACTTCAATTTAAACTGAAATCCTTCTGGTGACTATAGTATTCCATACAAATTGACGTAAGTTAATCTTAACGTAAACGTGTTCGAGTAAGTATAAAAACTCACACTAAGGCCCCTGGTCATACACGACACGCACGAGGGTTGCGAGTACCTTCCTGAAGAACATCACCAATAAGGTCACCATATGTCCTCCTACGGCGTCCGCTCCACATATCGTATCCATTCACATCTACGTTGTAAATTTGTAACTATTGGTGTAAAAGACTTTTGAATAGGCTAAATGCTAAGAATAGCTTAAAATAAACAATCGGAATAAAAAAATAAGGAGTTTGATAAAGGATTTCAACAGATTATTATGTGGCATTATCTTTGTTGAATATTTGTCACGTAAAAATTATAACACTACATCAGCTATTGTACTCTGCCATTCATTCTGATTTAAATTATTTTAGTACTCGACCGACCAAATATAGAAGGAACGTTGTTGGCTCAATAACTTCAGCACCCATGTAACAACGTTACTCGTTATATACACAACTCTTGCGGAGCTATTAATCACAAGCAATCAAAATATGAAGCAAATATGAAATATGATAGTGTCACTGGCTAAACGTCTTCTCCAAATCAGGGGGCAACACTGAATCATATTTTGTTGCGTAATGAAATACGGAGAACACCCTATATAATTTACGCACAGAGACGAATAAACGCTGCGGCTACTTCTGCAGAAACTTCAATTAAATTTTCACACGACTGCCTAATATCTACAACAATTTTAAAAGAGATCACAGAAAAACACGCCTTGTGTTGGTATACCATCTGAATATCAGTTTGGACGCAACTAAATTAGAATATACAGATGGACGTTTGAAATAATGTACAATTTTCAATTTCGGTTCCTACTTTGATTTTTCTGAAGGATCTGCTCTTTTCTCACGTTGGGAAGTGTTCAACTCAAAAGTATAATGTGTTTCCACAACTATAAGCAACCATACCCAGAACTTTTATGATTAGCGCGAAGGTTAAAACTGCCACGTTTCTCGCACCCAGTGCGTCCACCCATTAGTGAATGACGATAGTAGCGCATCAATCATAGCACAGCCAATTCATTACCACCACTCGGCGCAGATTGCCCGTAAGCGTTACCATTTTAATATGTATGTTTAGGTTAAGGTATTTTTCTAAGGGCCTATGTCGCCTGAAATAAATGGTATTACACCAATGGTTTTACTATTTAAAAAATGTCTTTGACATAATATCTCGGGACCCTGGGGTCCCGGACCTTTGGAAGGCGTACGAGGGGCCGAAGCCAACTCGCAGAGGCCTCTTAGACAATTTTAAATGATGAGGAGGCACCAACCGACGATTATCCCTGTATGCACTATACAAGTGCACGCAAGGGCAACCGGTTGGTGCAGGACTATTGCAGAAATGGAAACATAACACATTGGTTTATTGGGTTGTTGGGGTGTTTGTGGACTGGTTACCTAGAACTATGAAAAGACTATGCTCCTGCCTGACCAATGTTTTTTATACAATACATAGATAAAATGGTAGGGGGTGACTTGCATACTCAATAATGGGCCCCCGAAAATGGTCGCTAGCACATAGTGTCGTAGCGACAAGGGGGCAACATTTCCTGAGGTGCTTATGAGGAGTGGAGAGGTATCCCACGGCTCTCAGGACAATCCCGGAAGTACAGTTCAAGATCCCTACCAGCATCTTACTCGAATACTTCCTCCTTCCTCCGAGCACGTTTGCTCTTGTGAATCTCTTCTCAAGCCAGCCAGTAAAGCCAAGAAAGAGGTGGGAGCTCTGTTTCTTGTCAGAGTTCACTCAGGCCAGCCAATAAAGGCAAGCCAGAGGTGAGGAACAAGATTTCATTCGGGAGATAGGGTTACGTCGTTACTGCCCAACAGCTCGCCACATGCTGCCCTGCGGGTTCATGTATCTTTCTAGGTCTGGCTCCTCACCCCAGACCTGTTTCAGCAAAGTTAACTTTACAAGCACAGACTAGAGTACGGAGCGCGCAAACCCCACCACGACGTCAACGTAGAGATACGGCGGTGGAGTTATTATTATTAATAGGTCTTTACCTATGAAATTGCCGTTTTGTATGAAAAAATTTAAACGAATTTTTTTCATTCATTTTTTATTTGTATTAATCGAAGTAATCACCCATGCAATCAATGCATCTTTGCCAACGCAGTGGCAGTTTATTGATGCCCTTCTTAAAGAAATCAGCTGGACGGGAGACAACAAATTCTTCAAAGGCATTTTGTACTGCCTCTCGGGTATTGAATTTTTTTCCCGCCAAGAAGTTATCCAAATTCTGGAAAAAGTAGTAGTCTGTAGGCGCAAGGTCTGGTGAGTAGGGCGGATGACGGAGAGCTTCCAACCCCAGTTCTAGCAACTTGGAGACCGTCTGCTGTGCAGTATGAGGTCGCGCGTTGTCGTGCAGGAACAGCGGAGACGAGCGATTGACCAATGCTGGTTGGAGATGTGCCAGCTTCTCCATCATTGTGTTCAGTTCTTCACAGTACACATCTGAAGTAATGCTCACCCCGTTTGGTAAGAAGCTGTGATGAATCACACCGGCGCTAGACCACCAAACAGTACCATCACTTTTCTAGGGGTAAGTTTTCGTTTAGGGCATTGTTTAGGTGCTGAACCAGGATCCAACCAACTTGCTGAGCGCTTACGGTTATCAAACAGAATCCATTTTTAATCGCTGGTAACAATGCGGTTCAAAATTCCTTCATTTGTGTGTCTGTTGAGCAGTGCAAGGCACGTCTCGACGCGTACTTCGCGCTGGCGATCATTGAGTTCGTGGGGCACCCATTTGTCAAGCTTTTTTACCTTGCCAATTTGACGCAAATGGACCAATATTGTTTTGACGCTAACGTCGAAAGCTGCTGCTAATTCAGCCGTAGATTGTGTATCATCAGCTTCCACAATCGCCTTTAATTCGTCATTGTCGACCAAAGTCTTCGGACGACCGCGAGGTTCATTTTTCAGGTCGAAATTTCCAGAACGGAAGCGAGCAAACCAATAACAAGTGGTGCGTTGGTTTGTAGTGTTAGCTCCGTAAACGTCGTTGATGTTGCGTGCCACTTGTGCCGCGTTGCTGCCACGACGGTACTCATATTCCATAATTACTCGAATTTTTAACGTATCCATGATGACGAAAAAGATTGAAATGCGTTGAAAATGTAACACTAATCAATAAACAAATGACTACTTTTGGAAAAAAAAATCCATGTTTTTAAAATAAAATTAATTTGAAAGTAGAATTCTTAGCCAAACAAAAATTAGAAATTAAACAAAGACTTGACTAATGACCAGGTGACCAGACTAACAATAAATAATGTGAAGAATTCAACTGAAAAACAACGACATCGAAAAGAAAACGACATGTTCTGAATGTATGCAGCTAAGGTAAAGTGTTGTTTTCGTTGACCGAATAATAATATTTATTATGGCGAGAAATCGCTTACGCATTGGTGAATAATAACTTCGAAAATAAAAAAAAACAACAAATCTGCGAAAAAGCAAAGTGACATTTCCAATATTTCCTTCAAAATATTGTAATAATATCCCAGCATGATCGATCATGTAGGTCCTGACGTATCGCTGTGTTCACATTGTGACGACAACTTTGTCGGCCGCATATGTGATGGCTCTGACGTCACATTGCAATCTAGTAAATGGTTCACGTGGAGTTATGAAGAAGAGAAACATAGTAAAAAAGAATCGCTATTCTTTTGTCCTTGACCGTAAACAAACAATAAAATAATATTTTCAATAGGGAACCTTACTGACAATTTGCTCCCGCTAGAGGGCACCCATGCAATACCTCGAAAAGAGGTTATATTGAAAAGGTTAACATTCTTAACAATTTAAAATTGTAAATAATTTTAATATTAAATGCATTTTATGAGACCGTACTATCGCATTAGGTTATGAAACCTATAGGTAATGATAGTTTTATGGGCAATAAATAAATAACGTAAACAGAAAAACAAAGTTTAGGCTTCTTCTGTCGTTTATGGTTATAAAACAATAAATATCTATAGTATTGACCAAGTAAAGGTTACGCTTTTTAAAGCTTATTGTCAGAGATTTTACACCGGTAATCTTTGGGTCAACTATTCGAAAAGATCGCTGGATGTCCTACGTGTCCCATACAATAATGTTTTTAGGATGCTGTTGCGACTGCCTCGTTATTGCAGTGCCTCGGAAATGTTCGCGGTAACCCATACCGTTGGATTTCATGCGATTATCCGCAAAAAAACGGCCTCACTCCTGAGCAGAATAAGGGGCAGTCGAAATAGTATCCTGAAGGCTGTGGTGGCAGACACTTCCTCTGCTATAATAAGACAGTTTGTGAGAACCATAGTGTCCATTTTTTGTTGTGTCCAGTCTTGTCATTAACTGTCTCTTGTCTTTAATTTGCCTTTAGCTTAAGTTACTAACAATAAGTTGTAAGTTTTAATCCTGTTACTTACAATTTATGGATCTTTAGTTGTCCGAAATAAAATGATTTTATTTATTTTTTTTATTTATTTATAGTTAGTTGACGGTTAATGAGAAATCCGGTGTGTTTACAATCTACTGATACAATTATTTTAGTGATAGCCGTTCGTCAGGAATAATGCATCAGTGAACCAGTGTTGCGCCAGTATATGCAGGAACGAAGGAATTCATTATTTTACAAAAAACAAATATTTTCGCAAGCAACAAAACATTACAAGCTTTGTTCTGATCATTTAAGAGCTGGATACTATAAGATTGAATGATTTTTTATAAGTCAGAGTATTTACCTAATGTAAAAACACAATATTTTAGTGCTATTTACTTGAATGTAACGTTAAAAGTATATTGTAAAGAAGTTCAATATCACAAAAACAAATATGTTTGGAATTCTTATATGCATGTATTTGACCTTTTGGTATTATTTTAATCTACAATTATAGCAACAAGGATGAAATAAAGGTCTGAATTTTAAGGTCTATATTTCTTCAGCAAAAAAGGGTAACAATACACTAGACCTACTGTAAGGAAATTCTGTAGACTTTCGGATTCCTTTCAATATTAGGTGTATTGCAATAGGTACCTACTATTAGAAAGTAGTAGGCATGTATTTTCTAAACTTGTAATACCGTATCCACACCACCTCCTTCCAAGCTCATCAAACGGTCTGACAGGTCCACTGCGTTCCGTTGTCCAATTTAATTATATTTGTCGGGTCGCCAGCCATTTTTAATATTTCCTCACATGTCCTGACGCATACGTATTGTGGATCGCTTGCCAAAAGTTATATCTGCTTCGAAGACAAACTTTTCAGGCTGGAGCATTTTTAGGATTATATTTCTTGTGCCATATTGAATTGAATGGAAAATCTGGGTTTTGAATTTCTGATGCTTTTAAACGAAGTGGACGCTAAAAAGAGAACATAATGGTGCCGATTCTCTTGTCACAAATGCCTCTAAACTAGACTAAAAAACATTAAAATTTGGTTTATTCCTGTCAAACGACGATTTCCCATTCTGAAATTGGCTAAAGTGACACAACTTAACTATATTTTAGTTTGACAGGACTAAGATTGTACGGAGTTATTAGTTTAGTGAAAATGGCAATTTTGCTATTCTGAATTTGACTGTTTTCACCTAAAATTTTAATTGTCAAACTAAATCAGACTATGTTTAATCGCGATTAAAAAGGTGTAGAACAAAATTAGTTGACATGAACCAAAATTCATACCCAGACCTTGACTTCGGATGCAAAAACAGTAGTGTATTTTTTTTCTTTTCTTTTGCATATATCTCGAAAACGGTGAGTCCTATCGCAAAAATAATGAAAATTTGCCCCCCCCTTTATGAAGCTCATAAACCCCTATGACTTAACATGTAGGTACCAAAAAATAAAAGGTACCTACTTTCCATATAAAACACGTTGAAGCTGCCCCCTCCCTGCGCCCCTCCAGCTTTAAAAGATGTTTGACCCGGTAACGACGGCGATGTCGGTGAACAAAATATGACAAGCCTGTCACTTCATAGTATTTCGTTAGTTCTAGTTAAAGCCACCGGGTCAAATATACTACAGGCACTATACCACGCGGAGTCACGATTGTCAAACTCGATTTTAGTTGTGTCAAAATTGTTATTAAAAAGAGGTTTTTTTTTGCAGAATAGCTCTAAGATTCTCATAGCAAAAAGTAAGGAATTTTAGTGATAGTTTAGTTAGTTTAGTTCGGTGTACAACAGAATCGGCACCATTATTGATTAGAAAACGACTATCTCTCATTTCGCTTGACGAATACTGAACACCTATTATATCTGTCCTTGTGGAAATAGGAACAAAACTGTTACAATTTAGCCTACAGTAGTCTACAAGAAGACTAAGCCTGTCCCAAGCTCAGCTAACAGCCGCAGTAGGTTTACCAGCTTTGTTACAACTCAGGTAAACACTGAACATCCTCTTGACACAAACTCCTTACTCATGTCAGCCAGGGCCCAAAGCCACCTTTTCTTCTCCAAGATGTAAATCACAGTGTACACTAAACAATACGTTGACTACAATAGCTCCATTTAATCACGAAGTAGCTTATTGCAGTAACGTTATTACGACGCCCTCTGCTCCACTGCGATGCAGTAAATTTCAATCAAAATGATGGTAACTGCCGGACGGACGGCCGGGAAGATTCTGGGGTTTGTTGGAGATGTCGTAACGATATCGCATAGAATGTGGCGGGCGGTCTTATATTATATGTTGTAAACTTTCAAACCTTCTCATGTCAGGTAAACTATCAAGCCAGAAAACCCAACCGAGAGTTCAAACTGATTCCATAAGTATAAGTCAAACAATGGACAACGAGTAACTAAAAAACTGAAGGAAAAGCTACCGCTACCAGCGTTAAACTATTGATGGTGCAACAACTATTTTTTGGTGCTGTAACAATATTCTTGATGACGATAATTTTCTTTTTGATCTTTTGTGCTATACAGATTTCGAAACACAATTTTTTGGGCGTACCGTTTCCTACATTATTTTAATTTGTATAAGACCAAAATGAATAATTTTTCGATCTACATACAGTGTCTCATTTTCCTGTACAATTCACTAAATTCACGTTATTTTCCTTCTCAGAAATCCTCCACAATTCTGAATACAACAATATTATAACAGAATCTGCCGTCCGGCGGGCGGCGACGGGTAGATGAAATATGCGGCCCGTGTCGAGCAGAGAGTACACGACACGACACTTTAAAATATTAACACCTATATAATATACGAATAAATGGATTATCTCTTTAGTTTGGATCAGTTTAGCTGAATGAAAAATTGTTGCGAATGAAGCAGTTTTTTCGGGGTTGCGTTTTGCCGATCCAGTGTGTTTACACGACTGCCTCAAAAAAGGAGTTTATTGTTTTCTGGATTATTGTTGTGGAATTGTTTCCACAATAACTTTTAAATGCCTGAACAGATTTGGATGTATGAGGTATCGTTACAATCCTTACATAATCCAAAATAAAAAGTATTTCTGCTAACAAATACTTTTTCACTTTACCCGCGAGATACGGTAAAAAGTGAAAAAATTATGATTGTATTCCAATTTATTTTACTCAACTTTTATCATAAAATTACCGAGGAAAAATTAAAGAGACAGCAACAGAAACCTGAAAAAAAATAACCCTTCCAAAAACAAATCCAGCAACTCTACAATCTTGCCGAACTGACAGCACCTAAATAACAAATAAACAAAATAACACAATGATACAGTAGTTTTGTCGCCCAACTATAATAGCGAACAGTTTGCTGGTAGCACCACTGAAACATGGGCAGTAACTTTAACAGTTTTCGCTATAAAGTACAGTAGGCGACAATCCGCCGAAACTGCGATGTAGTCAGCAGTAGAGGTGACAAAAAGAATATGTGAAATAAAAACTTTTTACAAAAAAATACAACCGACTTCCAAAAACAACACTACAAAGTGAAAAATAACTTTAATTTCGGAAGTCGGTGTCGGTGTTAAATGTATTTTCGTTTTTTGCCACCGACTTCCGAAATTAAAGTTATTTTTCACTTTGTAGTGTTGTTTTTGGAAGTCGGTTGTATTTTTTTGTAAAAAAGTTTTTATTTTTCACTTTTTAGTTGTGGTACCTACCTCACACAAATTCTAATACCACTACCTGCAAAACAAACTAGAACATCATCACTATAAAAGAGGGGAAAAAATACGTATTATTGAAGTAATTCAAAAACTACCGAAGCAAAGTTAATCAATTTTATATGGGACCAACTGTGTGACCCTCTCGAATAAAACAAAAAAAATCCAAATAGATCTAGCCATCTTCGAGTAATCGGGGAACATACATAAAAAAAAAAAATAAAAAAAATAAAAAAAAGGTTCCGACGAATTGAGAACCTCCTCCTTTTTGAAGTCGGTTAGAAAGGAAATCCATAACATATTTTTTTTTACTGTTCAGCAGTTTTGCTCACATAGTCAGCACCTGAACTTGCATTTATTGCATGTGCACCATTGGTTTGTATTTCAACATAGTGAGAAGGCTTTTTCAGTACCTCGGAGAGCAAGATGCTGTCCCGGCTGTCACGTGGACATTTGACAACCAATCTTACCAAGGGGTATCGTGTTACCCAGTAGGTAACTGGGTTGGGAGCTCCATGTAAAATACTGGTAGCTATTCAGCTACATCTTGTTAGAATGGAAACAGACCTCAACGTGGTTGGGTAAAGGCTGGGCAGGGTATGACAAAGTATATGCAAAGCAGCTTAAAGATTTCATAAAAAATTATAGCTTGTAGGTAATGTAAGCTCATGAAAATTCATGTAGAACAGTTTATATAAAATCAAGATTTGTGACAAGCAATGCGGTGAGGAAGTAGACCCAGGTGCAAAATATTATTTTCTTTTTTATTCGTACATCATTGTATACTTTGGCAACAATATGCGAGAACAATCCCACGTAAAAGCCTCTCCGTATGCTCGCATATGTACATAATGTACCTACATAAAGATGGCCGGCGGCGCGGCCGTGTCCGAGGTATAACGCATTCCTTATAGCTAAGTAATTGAATGAACAAATGGAAATAAAAGACGCACTTCTACTTCCAAGGAAATTCGAGGCAAATCTGGTTTAGATTTTGAAGTAGGTAGGTTATTTTTAAAATAGAAAATTTAAGTTTGTTAAGATAAGCTTAGGTTAACAGATTAGATTATTTTTTTCTTTCGACTTTCGTCATTGAAAGCCAAATGAATATTTACTGGTTGTACTGCCGCGGGGCAAGCGCCTGCTTATTAACTTTTGGGACGGTTTTTGTTTACGTTTCCTATCAATTATTTTTCACCATTATCGCCTTAGTACTTACTTTCTGTAGGTGTTCTTTTTTGACGTGAATCATTCAAAATTACGTAGGTAAAAGTAATTGACCGAGCGAGCGAAGCGTCTCTCTTCAAGTCTGTCAAAATTTGTTTTCGTCTGTCAGTTTGTTGGTACTTCTCTACAGGTCGTATTTTACAACCGATTTGGACGAAACTTGGTATACAGTAGTGCTATTCTGTAAACGTCTCACCGTGATAACTCAGGTGAAGTGAGCGTGCAGTGAGCCGTCATTCCAGCTGATGCTAGGGGTTGATACTATTGACAGCTCACTTTAACATCACTTCACTCATGTTTTCACGGTGAGATATTTACAGAATAGCACTACAGGTTACGACTTTATAGAATCTTTTTGTCATCGGGGATTTTTGATTGGAGGGGTACCTAGTTCCTCCAAAAGGGGCAAAAAGGGAGTTACTGGATATCTCCACCTCATGAGATCCGATTTCGATATTATTTGAAAGGTAGTAACTTTATTTTGGTAAAAAAACCGGCCAAGTGCGTGTCGGACTACGCACAATGAGGGGTTCCGTAGTTGGTATGAATTTATCCCAAGAAAAAACTTAATATTGTAGTTAAAAAACATGTTCTCCCATACATTCCAACTGTAAAATGTAAGTTTGTACTCACATTATTGAGAGATTTACCATGTTATTTTAAGACCAGAGACTTCTTATAGGTTTTCCTGTAATCTACAGGTAAAGAACTATTTTCTGTATTTTTTTCAAAATTTTAGGCTGTAGTTTCGGAGATAAGGGGGGGAATGGTCAACTTTCTTCTATTTTCTTAAATAACTTTAAAACAATTTATTTTAAAATTATAAAAAAAAATATATTTAAGACCCTCATAGTAGGTAAGCCCTTACTTTTGATATGTCACACGGTGTGACATATCAAAAGAAAACAAAACTTTTAAAACAAGAAGCAAAACTTTTTATTTTTATTTTCTTATTTGCCGCCTAAAAGTGACCCCGATACCTATTCAAAATTCATTTATTTACTTTACCCGTTCGTGTTTGGGTCACAGAAATTCATATCTGTACCAAACAACTTAATCGGTCCATTAGATTCGGAGCAAATTGGCTGTGACAGACGTACAGACAGACACACGAGTGATCCTATAAGGGTTCCGTTTTTTCCTTTTGAGGTACGGAAACCTATAAAGAACGGTAAATATCCAGTTCTAAATAACTTTAGTGGTTTATTAATTGTTGCAAAAAAGTTTGTGCTCGCGAGGTCTACTGAGGGCTTAGTGCGAGTATTTATACTTACTCGAGCGCGTTGACGTTCACGTTACCTTACGTCAAATTGTATGGAGTAATTGTGTTTCCTATTATAGTCACCAGACGGCGTTTATTCAGTTTCAGTACAAATTGAAGTTTACGTTAACGTGATCGAGTAAGTATTAAAAACTCGCACTAAGGCCACTGTTCGCAGAACTACTATTACTTTAATGTGTGCTCTCACAATTCACATGTTATAAAAACTTTTTTACAAAAAAATACAACCGACTTCCAAAAACAACACTACAAAGTGAAAAATAACTTTAATTTCGGAAGTCGGTGTCTGATTAAATGTATTTTCGTTTTTGCCACCGACTTCCGAAATTAAAGTTATTTTTCACTTTGTAGTGTTGTTTTTGGAAGTCGGTTGTATTTTTTTGTAAAAAAGTTTTTATTTTTCACTTTTTAGTGGTTCACATGTGCTTACCCCTTCACAGCGTACTGGCGTGATGTTATGTTATGAACTGGTGTGAACAACAAACAGACATGAGATTTCAGCAATCCCAGTCCATTTGCTATCATTTATTGAGGAGTTCCGTTGCCTATCTCAGAAGTTCTTCATCAGATCTTCACCAAATTGAAATGGGACCACTCCAAGAAAGTACTCTTCCAAAAACTATCCAAATCGCTTCAAGTGTGCCTATAAAATTGGAAGAGTTCTCTCTATTTCTCCAGGATCCCATCATCAGATCCTGATTTGATGATCATGGGACCACCTGGGAAGTATACCCTTTCAAACAAAAAAAAAATAATCCAAATCGGTCCCGCCATCTTCGAGTAATCGGGGAACATACATAAAAAAAAAAATAATAAAAAAAAAAAAAAAAAAAAAAAAAGGTTCCGACGAATTGATAACCTCCTCCTTTTTGAAGTCGGTTAAAAATACCAAACAATGTAACCTGAATTCACTTTCACTCATTGAAATTATGAACTACGAACAAGAAACTAGTCAATCTGCCTAGCCTTCCCATCTATGTTGGGGTCGCCTTCCAGTCTAACCGGATGCAGTTGCATACCAGTATTTTACATGGAGCGACTGCCTATCTGACCTCCACAACCCACAGTAACTGGGTAATACGATACCCGTTGGTAAGACTGGTTGTCAGACTTTCGGGCTTGTGACGACCAGTAACGACTGTCAAAGATCCACGAATGACAGCCGGGACCAACGGCTTAACGTGCTTTGCGAGGCACAGAAGAGTCCCGGTATGTAAAGATAAGATGGTCACCCATCGACGGACCAATCCCGGCAAGCGTAGCTTAACCTGATGGATCGACACGTGCGGCTGTTATTAGAATAGAATAGAATAGAATACTCTTTATTATGCACACCATTTAAATTACTGTTACAATTTTACAATGTTGAAATTTTACATACGAGTGACACAATGGGCGGTCTTATCGCTAAAAGCGATCTTTTACAGACAACCTTTGGATGGAGTATGGGGACAAGGAGAGACAATTCTGTAGGTAGTCCGTGGTGTACCATATACATATACAACATATACATACATTAATAAATTTATATATATATATATATACTTATACAATAATAAACATGAAACAAGAGCAAGGAACTATATATGTAATAATGACGTTTAAAGAGAGAGGAAGTGTTTTTTTACCAGAATTTTAAAAGTGGCCAAAGTTTGAGCTCGCCTTATCAACACTGGCAAGGCATTCCATAATCGTACTGCTTGAACTGTAAAAGACTTGTCATAAAAGCTGGTGGAATGCATCGGCATCTCAAGTCTCAAGTTTTCCGATGACCTCAGATATCTATTATGTGTGTCATGAAGGAACTTGAAACGCTCTTTAAGATAAGATGGGGTTGTAGGATTGAACAGAATACTGTAGAGCTGAAACAAGATATGTGAATTCCGGCGAAGACGTATAGGAAGCCACTTGAGCTTTATACGAAATTCAGAAATGTGATCATATTTTCGCAGGCCAAATATAAATCTTATGCAAAAATTTTGAAGTCGCTCAAGTTTATCGAGTTGTGCCTCAGTGAGATCGAGATAACTGACATCAGCGTAGTCAAGGATGGGAAGTAAAAGGGATTGCGCAAGCGCAGTTTTAGTGGCAGTTGGAAGAAAGTTCCGCAATCGTCTCAGGGACTTACCAGATGCAAAAATCTTGCGACTTACGTCCTGTAGCTGGGGACCCCAAGAAAGATGTTTGTCGATCCAAACCGTTTTTTTTTTTTATTTTAATGTATTTGACCACTATTGAATTTAATTTCCAAGATTAGAAGATCACCCGATACCGATTTTCTCAACCATCTCCTTAAAAAACTAAATCAAGCCCAGGTAAATTACTCCCAATACCCTAACCTAACCTATTTACCTATCAAACAGTATATAAGCCTCAAAATTCGCAATAAATAAGTGTACCTGTGCCACACATCCATAAAGCACGTGCCGATTCCACTTCCGTGCCGCCCTCGCTTCCGCAGCGGGGCCGTGCGCCCGCGCCCCGTATGTAAATGTAACGACTCGTAGATACCCACTTGTTTATGTGATTTAATACCGACTTCGTTTCAACGGCCACGACATGTTTATTGCCTTATAATAACTGTTGGTTTTAATTTTTATGTGGAAAGTTTTGTTGGTAAGAAATGGAAAGTTTTTTATTAAGGTTTTACGACTTTTCTGAAGGGAATAGTAATGCAAACAATTGCTGCAACACAATCTTAGACTACAAGAAAATACATCATACCCTGCGAATATAAGCCTCATTTCTTGTTGATGATGAGTATTAAACAGTTCTTGGGACTCTAAAATATTACCAGCAGCTTATTTTTTTTATTAGGATCTCCAACAAAGAATACACCTTACATGGATAAGGACATAAAGGATAAGAACAAAAATATATGTGCTCCCTCAAATAGGAGACCACATCATGCAATAGAAAACAAACGAACAGTATGGGATACCTGACTTAGAAAATTTAAATTTAAATAGCACAAAGTTAAAATTAAAAAAAAAATTATAAATAAAGTTATATCAAAGTATATTATTTAATTTCACAATTTGAATTTAAATTGAATAAAAATAAAGACAGCTGAGAGCCTCTAGTTTTACTTTAATTTTAAGACTTTATTATTAGGTACGCGCGCCCACAGATCAAGCTATTAATTTCCAGTATAAGCTGATCTCGCATTGTATAGGATTTCCTTATAATGAGAGGTCAGTGTAAACTGGAAATGTATAGCTTGATGTGTAGCCGTGTGTACCTACTGGCTTAACATATCTCCAACGGCGATTGACTGGTTTCGTAGACCTGCATGGCCGCCGACAACGTATATGTGTATGCATAGAAGAGTCTTGCTCCTCTTGGTGTTATACTTTTGCCGGTGTACCTCAGGGTGGCATAGAGTTTATAATTATTGCGAAGAGTAAAGGATTTACTCCACACAATATTTATAAACTCTATATCCAAAAAACTTCTTTCTGCCTACCACCTTTATGCAGATGATTTACAAATAATAAAATAATAAATAAATAATAAATATTTTAGTAAAAAATAAATAAAATTTAAAAAATAATAATAAATCTATCATGGAGTTACTGAAGGTAACAGAAACCATCAGTAGTGCCATCAGGATGGAATTTGGTGTGGACAAATGTGCAGTCATGCATGTAAGCCAGCGAGGGGAGATTATGGAATCCGTGGGAACCCAACTCTCGGATTCCATACACCTTAGATCCCTCTCCTCAACCGAAACCTACAAATATTTGGGTATGTCAGAAGCGTTGGGCATCAATGTTACTGACATGAAGCATTCGTTGAAGGAGCGCTTCTTTGGCCGCCTGTAGAAAGTATTTAATAGTCTTCTTTCAGGCGAAAACAAGGTGCGCGCCTTCAACGGTTGGGTCATGCCGGTCTTAATGTACTCTTTCGGTATACTCAAATAGTCTCAGACCGAACTCGACGCCCTGGATAGGAGAGTCCGTACGCTGCTGACTGCGTATCGAATGCATCCCCCACGGTCATCGGTAAGCGCGAAAGTGTGGAGGTCGAGGCTTTTTAAATGCTAAAACCCTCCACAGTCGTGAGATATGCAGTCTCAGGGAATATTTCCTAGAAGCCGACGTGAAGATTCGTCGAGATGTGGTCATGGTGGACAAGGGCCTCACCCCACTCTCCTTGGCGAAAAAGAACTGGCGCAAACCCAGTACTTGATACTAACGATCGTAAGGAAGTATGGCAAGGCAAAGAGCTTCACGGACGCTTTTTCCGGGCCCTCCATGGGCCTGATGATGGGCATTTTAGGGTCTGTATCCTGGTTACGTTTCGGCAACCTCTTCGAGGAAACCGAAGGTTTTTTCTGTGCAATTAAACTATGGATGAAGTTATCATAACGAATAATTATCGGAAATACATTGTCGTATTGTCAAGGACGGTACGGTTGACATCTGTCGGGCATGCCACCGTCCCGGTGAATCAATCCGACATATAGTTTCCGGTTGTTCTCGTCTTGCTAACGGTGAGTACTTGCACAGACACAATCTAGTGGCTAGGATTATCCACCAGCAACTTGCCTTGCAGTACAACCTTGTGGAATCCGAAGTACCATATTACAGGTATGTGCCCGACCCAGTCCTCGAGAATGGTCACGCCACATTGTACTGGGATCGATCTATCATCACTGACAGGACTATTGTAGCCAATAACCCTGATATTGTAGTGATAGATCGACGACAGCGTCGTGCAGTGATTGTTGATATCGCTGTCCCTCATGACAAGAATCTCGTGAAGGCTGAGAAAGATAAAAAAAATCAAGTATCTTGACTTAGCACATGAGGTTGTCGACATGTGGGACGTAGACTCTGGAATAATTGTACCGATAATCGTTACGGTTAATGCCCTAATAGCAGAGAGCCTCGACCAACACCTCAGGAGGCTCTCATTACGTGGCTGGGTCAAGGGCTTGATTCAGAAAGCAGTACTCCTGGACACGGCACGTATAGTGAGGAGGTTCCTCTCTCTAGAGCCCTGAGCACCGGTAGCTTGGACCCTGTTCCCGATATCGGTGGACTACTATTTTTTATATTTTTAAATGTTTTTTACTTTGTTTTTATAAAAATATTTAAAAATGTAAATAATATGTTTGTAAATGAAATAAAGGATAATAAATAATAATATATATATATATATATATAAACAACCTGCCCATTCGGATTTGACTGATGCAATTAATATCATAAACGTGGATTTAGGTTCAATTTGCGAGTGGAGTGAGGCACATGGGTTGCAGGTTAAACCATCGAAGACTCTAGTCATTGTTGTTGGCAGCTCAAGGATGACCCCCAAAATAAACTAGGCGCAGCTTCCCAAGTTCAGTTTAACGTAGCTGTTATTCCACCGATTGCGCGATTGCGGTGTGGGTGGTTCCCGAGAGTCAATTTTCCGTAACTGTACGTGGTATAAGTTCTACACCAAGCAAATTTTTATTTACTTTTAACCTTGTTCCACCACTATTAAGTAGTACTATCCAAGTCCTTGCATTTACTATGATAGGTTATCTGTGTCCGAACCTTTTGAGATACGACAACACTCACTGAACTAGTCTATGACATTAAAAAAATATTATTTTCGCTGTCATAAAATCTAAAGTAAACAATAACAAGTTTTTGTCTCAACTTCAGAAGCTTGTAAATAATCAATATTGTACTGTGGTAAGTAGTTTTATTTATGATTCACGTTAGTAATTAACACAGCATGCATTTTAAACCATAAAACATATAGGTCAACACTTGTTTTTTCTTTCTAGAAAATCTAGAATCTAGAAATCTGAACCTAACTGTGTTAGCTCTTTACATACCTATTTTTTAACCGACTTCAAAAAGGAGGAGGTTATCAATTCGTCGGAACCTTTTTTTTTTTTTATTTTTTTTTTTTATTTTTTTTTTTTATGTATGTTCCCCGATTACTCGAAGATGGCTGGACCGATTTGGATTATTTTTTTTTTGTTTGAAAGGGTATACTTCCCAGGTGGTCCCATGATCATGAAGTCAGGATCTGATGATGGGATCCTGGAGAAATAGAGAGAAATCTTCCAATTTTATAGGCACACTTGAAGCGATTTGGATAGTTTTTGGAAGAGTACTTTCTTGGAGTGGCCCCATTTCAATTTGGTGAAGATCTGATGAAGAACTTCTGAGATAGGCAACGGAACTCCTCAATAAATGATAGCAAATGGACTGGGATTGCTGAAATCTCATGTCTGTTTGTTGTTCACACCAGTTCATAACATAACATCACGCCAGTACGCTGTGAAGGGGTAAGCACATGTGAACCACTAAAAAGTGAAAAATAAAAACTTTTTTACAAAAAAATACAACCGACTTCCAAAAACAACACTACAAAGTGAAAAATAACTTTAATTTCGGAAGTCGGTGGCAACAACGAAAATACATTTAATCAGACACCGACTTCCGAAATTAAAGTTATTTTTCACTTTGTAGTGTTGTTTTTGGAAGTCGGTTGTATTTTTTTGTAAAAAAGTTTTTGTGAATTTTATACGATCATACATTCAAACGAAACGCACTCCAAAATATAGCTCTGATTACTGGTATTTTAAAAACATAAGTCTTCCGAGAAACACTTGGTCGGTTATTGGTATGTTAACAGAAGTGGCGCACGCGCAGCCGGATGACGTCAGCGGCCCCTTCAATGGACGGGTTCTATTTCGACGCGCCAGAGCGCCACGCTCGCGCAAGCGGGTAAGCGGAAAAGGTTAAGAACCTTGGAGTTTGGATCGACAAACATCTTTCTTGGGGTCCCCAGCTACAGGACGTAAGTCGCAAAATTTTTGCATCTGGCAAGTCCCTGAGACGATTGCTGAACTTTCTTCTAACTGCCACTAAAACTGCGCTTGCGCAATCCCTTTTACTTCACATCCTTGACTACGCTGATGTCAGTTATCTCGATTCCACTAAGGCTAAACCAGATAAACTTGAGTGACTTCAAAACTTTTGCATAAGATTTATATTTGGCCTGCGCAAATGTGATCACATTTCTGAATTTCGTACAAAGCTCAAGTGACTTCCCATACGTCTTCACCGGAATTCTCATATCTTATTTCGTTCTACAGTGTTCTGTTCAATCCTACAACCCCTCTTATCTTAAAGAGCGTTTCAAGTTCCTTCATGACATACGTAATAGATATCTGAGGTCATCGGAAAACTTGAGACTAGAGATAAATAAATAAATAAATAAATAAATATGTTTGGACATATCACACAACGCCATCTAGCCCCAAGCTAAGCAACCTAATGCTTGTGTTATGGTAACGAGATGGCTGATAAACTACTTATATACATTTTTTTTTTTTTTTTGTAAATACATACATATTATAGATAGAAAAACACCCAGACTCGGAACAAATACTTGTAGGTCGTACAAATATTTGTTCCGTGCGGGAATCGAACCCGCGACATGCTGCGCAGCAGTCAATCGCTCAACCACTGCGCCAACCGTGTCGTCAATACGTTCATTCCACCAGCTTTTATGACAAGTCTTTCATAGTTCAATGAAAACGATTATGGAATGCCTTGCCCGTATCGACAAAGTGTACTCAACCTTTGTCCACTTTTAAAATTCTGGTAAAAAAACACTTCCTGTCTCTTCTTAAACATCATCATTTCATGTATAGTTACTTGTTCTTGTTTCATATTTATTATTGTATAAATATATATATTTGAATATATGTATATGATACACCGCTGACTACCTACAGATTCTTAATCCATCCAAAGGTTGTCTGTAAAAGATCGTTTTTAGCGATAAGACCGCCCATTATGTCACCCAAAGTAAAATTTCAACATTTATATCTGTAATTTTTATGGTGTGCATAATAATGAGTATTCTATCAATTTACCTATGTACTAGTCTCCTTCTACCTACATTTTCCTGTTTTTTTCTCCACACAGGTTGTTCTTCCACAACAGGGCCCTGAAATATGTTATTATCATATTCAAGTCGCAAGAAATGAGATGTCCGTAGTGTAGTTTTACGCCCCGACTCCGCCTTCCCATTAGCTCGCCGCCCGCGGCTCTGTGGTAACTAGGAAACATCTCATGGATATACAACGAAAGGAATCGATAGAAAGATACCAAAACTACAAGGACCAACATTTTTTGCCTCTTTTGAGAACTCGTGTTAAATGCTCTAAATGAAACTGAACAATCAATGTGTAGTTTTGATAAAAAAGTTCGTCACGTGCTAAAAGTGGCTGGGGAAGTCAATTAACAGAAAAAGTACGGGTGACGTAGAAATAAGTCTGCCCTGATAACTGCAACGTCGTTGATGATGAACAGCCAGAAGCAAGCAAGTTCGTGAATTTTGTATACACCTATAATTGGTATATGGGTTCTTATCAGAGATATAAGAAATGTGTTTTATATTTCTATGGTTCTTATATACCTTCTAAGAATCCCTATCTGTTAACTTTTAGTATTCAATGTAAAATGTATATGCTGTTGGAGTACCTATTTTAAATAAATAAATAAGTTTGTCGCTCACAATAACATAGGAACACTTACTGATTGCAATAGCGGTCATACCAACTGAATACTATCACAAGCGTATCCAGTAGACACAACTCCTTGTAAACCCGGTGTGCAAGATCAAAAATAGGAAGAGGTCTGGCGTAAAATATGTAACTTACATATTGGCAGCGGCGGAGCGGCCATATTGAATGAGCGGTCCGCTGATGGCCCTGCTACTGTATAAGTTGATATACTTCAGAGTAGTTCTGTGGCCGTCAAGAAAGAGAAAATGGATTCGTGTGTAAGTATAGTAATGATGGCATATAGATGATTCTGTAGTTCTGTTTTGCAGATGTGAGCTTGAAGAACTGGCAACATTAATAGAATGGAGAATGATAGACGAACGGCATGACAATTGAGTGGAAGTAGAAGACACAGACAACAAACGCAGAAACTAGGTAAGGTATTTGAGACAAATTGCTATCGTCCAATTAAATCAGTTAGTACGGCCTAATATTAGTGACTGGAATGAAGTCACTGCCGTGGTATTTTGTAAGAAAAATTTTAGGACATAGAAAATAATACATGGTGTATGTAAGGGATATCGACGCGCAAACTGTTACAGTCCGGATATGATTATAACCCCCCAGAGTATTAGGAATGTTTCATCGGTTAAAAACAATTGGCTGTTCCTTATAAAAGAGTCAAGTTCCACTACACGGTCAACATTTGTAAGAAACATCGGATTGTTTTTGGGTGGGTCTAGAACTCACATGTACTGAATTTAGGGTAACAGTTTGCACGCGCCTGTTGCCCTATATAAAAAGAAGACATTGTTTCTTTTCACTCTTTAAATAAAACAAAATGAAAATGAGCCAATAACTGTTACAAAGTGTTTTCCCAAAGGACTGGGGCACAACGGACAGGGGTCACTACGGATCCAATTTATGCACAATCTTACCTTCCATATGATATTGAATATTTTTTGTTACACAAATAAGATTTTGAAGATGCTTTGTTATGGAAACAGAAGAAAAAATAGATGTAGAAGTGGAGGTTGCGAGCGAAATTAATAAATTGACGTATCTAATCAATCGAGAGGAGGCCTGTGTCCCAGCAGTGGGAACGTTATAACGTTCCCACTGCTGGGACACGGGCCGGGCCAGGCTGATTATGCTTTGCTAATCATTAGTTATTTGTTTAAATTACTAATATGACAGCACTATAGCTTGCAGCACCTAGCTTTTGATTTTACACAACTACTGCCAAACCAACACAGGACTTCCTATCTTAGTAAGTACTATGTTGGACGACGGGAGAACAACCAACACCTGCAATACCTTGAAACAAATCTGAGAAAACTGGCCTAGAAAACAGCATAGATACACTACCAGCTACACAATTCCAGTCTTGCTCACCCCAGATATCTATAAATTAAGGCAGCGAGGAATATGCATAATAATATATGTTATATGAGCTCCGTACAAACAAACAGTTGTTCTAGCGAGTATAACGCAGGAAGTGTGGTACCGCACACAATGTCTTATGTTCACCCGACTGGATGTGGCCAGAGGTGCGAATGTCACGACGGTGGAGAAGGTAAGTTGGAAGTTTAGTCCATACAAGACAGATAGTTAGCCCTGACACGAGAAGAGAACGTCTGATTGACTGAAGGACAACGCATGGCTTTACCCAATAAAATATAATCATTTCTGGAAGAAAAGATCTTGAGACTTCCAAACAGAAAGCTAAAAGCAATTTAAAATTCCAAACGTATCGTCAACGAGTTAAGTTGAACAGAAAGTATACCAAAATCACAGATAAAGCTACAGATATCTTTCTCAAAGACCAGAAGTTTTCTCAAACTGAAATCTAAACATCGCGAATTCTGAGCGCAAGTCTGATAATAATAAGTTTTGTTCTAGACTAATGGTTGCAATGTTTTTGATCACAATGGTGAGTTCTCTAATAGCAGAAGCAGAATACCGCAGCCATTCTCTATTCTCCTTCCAACATGTACGCCCGCGCCCCAGCGCCGCCACTCACATGGGAGTTATGCAGATTCGCTCGGTATTTATCGTGAAACTTCAACAGATACGGGCCGACACCGCGAATCTGATTCCGTTTCTACTATCAACCAGATTTATTGACTGTAATAATGTTATTGGACGTTTGTTTTCTGGCGTACTTTTTCGTGATAAACAATAGGTATGTTTGGCGTGTATCAGATTTTGCCGGGTTTAGATGTTACGTATGTAGATTTGACAGATATTTGCGTAATGCGGGAATTTGTTTATTTCATGCGAGGTAGGTAAAATATTTTTGGAAGGGAGCAAAGACGTTTCAAATCTTTTTTGTATAATTTATTTATGTAAGTATTGTAGTTTCTACCTATGACGTTGGAGAGTGACGAAACTTTTGACAAATGGCGACCAAACAAACAAAAAGCCTTAATTATTCTAAACCATAGGAACTCAAAAGTTCGTTGTTAAAAAAACTGAAACATAGAAATTATTGAAAATACATCGTCTCGTCGCGCGCTAATTAGAAGACACAATAGAATTTTTTTGAAAATATAGAAAACGAATTTTTCCAGAAATGAGATCTAGCTAGATCGATTTTTCGCCCTCGAAACCCTTATATTGCAAGTTTCATTGAAATCGTTAGAGCCGTTTTCGAAAACAGCTCTGACGTTCTCGAGAACTTGATTACATATATAATTAGGTTACATATATGATTAGGTATATAAATATTGCTTATTTAATATCTAGTATAGGACTTACTCTGTGTCTTCATATGTATAAATATATACCTACATCAGTCACAAGTTGCTAAAGGATACTAACTTAAACCAAGACAAAACTGAGCTCTCTTAAGACTATTCTTCCTTAAAAATTCTTTCTCAAAACAGTAAGCGTGATATTTTACATCGCTGCGTGGGTATATACCTCAATCCTCTCTCGTATTCAGAAGGTGTTGCCAGTCATTACTCGCGGCGATATAGATGTTTAAGTGAGCATTTAATATTTTATTAGCAAGATTCGTGGAGAACGCGCTGTTCTGCAGGGTTGGCAGTCGCAAAAACATACACAATAATTGTTTGAGCCTCTATCTACATTTACTGAAAAGGCCAATTAAATTGCGGACGCGACTAGACCGTGTCCGACCAACAGAAATAATCCCGAGGACAAAAACAGGACCAAACTTAAGTATTAGAAAAACCTTAGAATACAGTAATGATTCAAGATAAATATTGCAGAAAGATAATCAATTTTGACTTGTATGTGTATGCGCATAAAAATTTGCACGGTTTTATCTAGAATCGACGCTATATTAAACCCTGGTCCTTTGTTCGCAATCCTTTTTAACCGACATCCAAAACGGAGGGTGTTATTTATGTATGTCCATCGATTTCTCAGTCAATTGTGGATCGATTTTTTTTTTTTTTTTGATTGAAAGTGTATGCTTTCGAAGTGATCACATTGTCAACAAGTCAGTGGATCCCAAGGAAATTGAGGAAAAGCGAAAAATAAAAAACTTGGTAATTAGGGTAGGTATGGGAGTATTTATTTGGGCTTGATATAGTTTTTAGGGTTCCTTACCCAAGCGTCCAAACGGAGCCCTATTGTTGTCACTCACGTGTCCGTCTGTCCGTCGTCTGTCACACAGGCTTTACAGCCAAACGGTTAAAGCTATATACTTAAATTTTCACAGTATAAGCATCTTATTGATCCAAAGCCATACAAATTGTCAAAAAATATTTTTTAATGTTTTTATGAGGGCGGGCTGCCATACAGATAAAGGGGGATACGAAAAAAAAATATTGACCTACCCTATTGAGTGGGGTATCTTTGTTTAGAACTCATTGAGTAGATAAAATATATAATATAGAAAACAAAGGAATGAGAAGCCACCAAAGTCAGCTTTTTTACAAAATTTTGTTTCGAAGAATTATTTAACTTCCCATTGACCTATGAACTTGAAATTTGGTGATAATGTTTATAATTACGTATATTTTACTAACAATTAGCAACTAGCAATTACATGTGATACGGAACCCTAAATGTGTGAAGTCCGACACGCACTTAACCGGTTTTCTTTTTAGAGAAGGTTGAGAAAATCGGTGCCGGGAGATCTTCTAATCTTAGAAATTAAATTCAGTAGTGGTCAATAACATTGAAATAAAAAACTTTTGTACGAAAAAAAAACAACTGACTTCCAAAAAAAAACACTACAAAGTGAAAAATAACTTTAATTTCGGAAATCGGTGGCAAAAAACTAAAATACAAATCCAAAGACACCGACTTCCGAAATTAAAGTTATTTTTCACTTTGTTGTTTTTTTTTGGAAGTCGGTTGTTTTTTTATAAAAAGTTTTTATTTGACCTGTACTTCTGCCTCAACAATCAATTTACCAGTAGGTAAATAGGTACAATGTACGTCATCATCTGCCTAATAGCCTTTTCCCAACTATTAGTAGGTCTATTATTACTAGGTCTTTACCTATGAAATTGCCGTTCTGCAGTACTGGCTATTTCAAATCAAAATAATTTTTGTTTGGCTAAGAATTCTAATTTCAAATTAATTTTATTTTAAAAACATGGATTTTTTTTCCAAAAGTAGTCATTTGTTTATTGGTTAGTGTTACATTTTCATCGCATTTCAATCTTTTTCGTCATCATGGATACGTTAAAAATTCGAGTAATTATGGAATATGAGTACTGTCGTGGCAGCAACGCAGCACAAGCGGCACGCAACATCAACGACGTTTACGGAGCTAAGACTACAAACCAACGCACCACTTGTTATTGGTTTGCTCGCTTCCGTTCTGGAAATTTCGACCTGAAAAATGAACCTCGCGGTAGTCCGGAGACTTTGGTCGACAATGACGAATTAAAGGCGATTGTGGAAGCTGATGATACACAATCTACGGCTGAATTAGCAGCAGCTTTCGACGTTAGCGTCAAAACAATATTGGTCCATTTGCGTCAAATTGGCAAGGTAAAAAAGCTTGACAAATGGGTGCCCCACGAACTCAATGATCGCCAGCGCGAAGTCCGCGTCGAGACGTGCCTTGCACTGCTCAACAGACACACAAATGAAGGAATTTTGAACCGCATTGTTACCTGCGATGAAAAATGGATTCTGTTTGATAACCGCAAGCGCTCAGCAAGTTGGTTGGATCCTGGTTCAGCACCTAAACAATGCCCTAAACGAAAACTTACCCCTAGAAAAGCGATGGTCACTGTTTGGTGGTCTAGCGCCGGTGTGATTCATCACAGCTTCTTACCAAACGGGGTGAGCATTACTTCAGATGTGTACTGTGAAGAACTGAACACAATGATGGAGAAGCTGGCACATCTCCAACCAGCATTGGTCAATCGCTCGTCTCCGCTGCTCCTGCACGACAACACGCGACCTCATACTGCACAGCAGACGGTCTCCAAGTTGCAAGAACTGGGGTTGGAAGCTCTCCGTCATCCGCCCTACTCACCAGACCTTGCGCCTACAGACTACTACTTTTTCCAGAATTTGGATAACTTCTTGGCGGGAAAAAAAATTCAATACCTGAGAGGCAGTACAAAATGCCTTTGAAGAATTTGTTGCCTCCCGTCCAGCTGATTTCTTTAAGAAGGGCATCAATAAACTGCCACTGCGTTGGCAAAGATGCATTGATTGCATGGGTGATTACTTCGATTAATACAAATAAAAAATGCATGAAAAAAATTCGTTTAATTTTTTTCATACAAAACGGCAATTTCATAGGTAAAGACCTATTACATTGGGGTCAGCTTCCAGACTAACCGGATGAAGCTGAATACCAGTCTTTACATGGAGGGACTGCCTATCTGACCTTCACAACCTAGATACTGGGTAATACGATACCCCTTGGTAAGACTGGTTGTCAGACTTTCGGGCTTCTAACGACCCGTAAGGACTGTCAAAGGTCCACGAATGACAGCCGGGACCAGTGGCTTAACGAGCTTTCCGAGGCACGGAGGAGTCTCGGTATGTAAAGATGGTCACCCATCCATGGATCGCAGCAAGCGTAGGTTAACCTGATCGATCGACCTGTGCGGCTGGTATTACTTAGCCAATAGTAGGCACAATGTACATCTTGAACCTAAACAAGCTTAGTCTAAACAAACCCTAGTTCTACCACCCCTGGAACACAAGAAGCGTACTCCAGTGTTATCTAGATCACGTAACGCGGATCGGGCTCGCGCCTTGCATATTCCTCGCCTTTAAACCTTATCGTTTTATATAAATTAATTGCGCGGAACAGAGATTTTGGTGGTTACAGCGCTCTGTGTATTTACTTAGGAGGCTTTGAAGGCAGCGAGTTCCAAAAATGGTAAGGTTGAGACCCTAGGTAGGGTAGAAATCGTCAAAGAATGTATGGTCAATCAAAACGTCGTAAGGGCCTGTTGAGAGTTAGTGGATTATCCTGTGCCCTGACATCTTGCAATTACTGAGATTTTTATCCAAATACCAAGCACTGAAGATACTAAACTATGACAGTTCAAAATCAATTTATAAGGAAGGTATGATACTCCAGTAAGTAGATTATAAACAGAGTAATTGATGATGGTAAGCTTAGTGTTATGCTTGGTAGAGAAAAAGTTATATGCGGTGCAAATATTCGCCTATTTCAAAGCCACACAGAATTTCTTAGTTATCTAGCTTGTTGGTTAATTGAAACCATTTTGCGTTGATTTGGAGGGGCCATAAAATTTAATATCTACTCTTTCGAATTCGAATAATGGCGCGGTATAATGGTTAAACTTATTAATTCATAATTATTGAATAAATTAAAATATTAATTTATCAATTTTTCATGGTGTGGTAAATGATTATACAATTAAATAGTAGAATGTTTAATTTTAAATAAATTGCTTTACATTGATATTAATTGACTTCCTTCAGTTTTACCCTGAACCTATTTTCGAACTTCTTAACTTTACTACTAGTAGGTAATTATTAGTCTGTAATCCTTTGTAACTCTCCTTAGAATTGGAGAAGTTATGTAGACCACAACACAATACAAACCTTTTTCCTTAAATTTCAGAACATAGGTAAATGAAAAAAGTCTGTTAAAGTGAATGCCCACAAAATTAATCCCAAACTAAAACCAAAGAACAAAACAGAAATAGTGACGAAAAAATAATAAGCAGAAAGCGATCAAAGTTTGTCACCCCAACCGAGTCGACGCAATATCGCGTTTATAGTTAGAGAAAAGTCCCGCGGGGACATTATAACTAGCCAATGATTATTTTGTTTCGCTGCTTGGGGGCCGATTCTGGTAGCGGCATCGACAGCGAGAGGACTAAAAATTACATTTTTGTTATATATTTTCTTTGAGAGCAATATCTATCAATAGATTTTTGTCTATTTATGAATGCGGTTGGTTTTGTGTACCTAGTGTATATTTCGAGCAAGGCAAACTGCTGTCAGGTAAGACTAAAACTGGCTGTATCATAACATAAGCTATCCTCATAAGTATGTAAGGTAAGTACTACTCAAGAATCAAGGGATCAAAACTACCGAATTTGGATTAAAATACTTATTATGTACCTTACCTAAATATTAACGGGATTTATATTACACGGGATACCTACGGTCTATATACCTGCTTTAATACCGACCACATTCATAAGACCAACATTTTTCATTCATTCAGTTTGGTTCATGAAAATTAGTTTTTGTCGTTTTATACCATATGCTTTTGATCATAAAAAACTATTCCAATATTCAACACCAAAACATCAAAACTAAACTACAAAAAATTCGCACTAAATTCAATCTTCCACATACAGAATACGCGCCCTCTCGCCCTCTACCCCTCTTAAGATGCTCATAAACATGTTTTTGTCGCAATAAAAATGATAAATCATCCGGTTTTTTATATGGTCAATCAGTAGATACAGTGTTTTCGCCATTGACAGATAAAATCTATGGACTTACAGTTTTTCTTTAATGGAGGAAAAACTCGACAGAGTAATAAGAAAAGTCCGATTATGATTGATGGTGTTATGATAAGAGATGGGATTTTTATTGGTAAACAGCTTTTGGTTGAGATTTGTATTTTAAAAGACCAGTTCCAGAATTACACAAATACGAAGTACTTAGTAGGCACTTTATTTGAAACCAATGACGTCGCCATATAACTAAATGAAAAAAGCAACTGCCACGGCTCTAAGGTCCAAAACATGCTGATAAATTACAAGTGTGCTTTCATTTTAAAGCAGTTACAATTTTGTAAAGAAATAATAATCATAAAGTCAATACTCTTCTCTTCTTAATAATCTTCTAATCTTTTGTGACCTCTCCAAGGCATTTGACTGCGTAAATCACGAAACCTTACTCTTGAAACTTGAGCATTACGGACTAGGTAAACTTGCGCTCAGTTTAGTAAAATCTTATTTAAATGATAGACAGCAACAAGTTCAAATAAATGGTGTCAATTCACTCGGTCTAAAAGTACAAATGGGTGTTCCACAGGGTTCGATATTGGGTCCTTTCCTCTTTTTAGTATATATTAATGATCTACCCCATTTATTAAAAAACCAACCACAAATGGTGTTATTTGCTGACGACACATCCTTAATTTTTAAGATAAATAGACGTGCATCAAATCTTGACGACGTAAATAACGCCCTACTGCAGATCCATAATTGGTTCACTGCTAATAATTTAGTATTAAATGGGAAAAAGACTAAATGTGTAAGATTTGCTTTACCAAATGTTAAAAGTACTGATTGTGACATAGTATTGAATAAAGAGAAACTAGAATTCGTCGATAAAACTGTTTTCCTGGGGATCACGCTCGACTCAAGGCTGCAATGGGGTCCGCATTTAACATCTCTTGCAGGACGGCTAAGTTCAGCAGCATATGCGGTGAGAAAAATCCGTCAATTCACTGATGTAGACACCGCAAGGATGGTCTATTTCAGTTACTTTCATAGTATTATGTCTTACGGTATTTTACTATGGGGACGGGCTGCAGACATAGAGTCTATTTTTATTCTGCAGAAAAGAGCCATCAGAGCAATATATGGCCTCCGCAGGCGCGATTCTCTAAGGGAACTGTTTAAAGATATTAACATCATGACGGTACCTTGTCAATATATCTACGAAAACATCATGTACGTAAGGAAAAATCTAAATCTTTTCGGTAAAAGAGGTGAAGGACACAATTATAGGACTAGAAATAGGGACCAATTAGTTCAACCAGGTTTCAGACTGGCTAAAGTAGACTCATCCTTCATGGGGTACTGTTTAAAATGTTATAATAAAATACCTCCCCACATACTCCAGCTGAATGAAAGGAAATTTAAATCTTGTATAAAACGCACACTATGCAGCCAGGCATATTATAAGTTGGGGGATTACATCGCTGACAAAAATGCTTGGCTGAATGCTTGTCCTGCTCCACAAGGACACATTAATTAATTGATTAGCATTCGGATATATTGTTGGACCTGCTGAAGATTAAGATGAGAGAAAACTTTCTTTGCATTGTTTAGATTCAATCTCTTAGTATTATATAATTGCATAGCACGTGTGAGCACTATGTAGCTACTATTAAGCTACCTTTTACTGGGTACGTCTTTCACTGACTTGAGTGTGCCCTGGCGGTTGAGAGTATGTCATGCTCACTCAAATGTCTCGCTGATGGTGGCGTGTGTGTTGGATCATTAAGTTCCCTTCAAAATGGTTGAGCTAAATGGTGCTGATCCATGCGTCATGTTCGTGAACGGGCGCCGTCAGTTGGGACTGGTCGTCTCTTAGCTGCCATGGCTTATTTTTAATTTTAATATTTAATTTAGTTGTTTTAGTTATTATCTTTTTATTACGGACGCTTTTTAACGTGCACGTCTTTCTACATTGTTCTCACATGTATATTTTCAACTTGAACGATGTAACCAATATTTTGTAAAAATATTATGATTTAAAAGAGTGTCCGTGGAGTTTCTTGCCCGTTCTTCTCCATAGGGATCTACTACGCTTTGGAATGGGCAACTAGCTTCATCTTTCTGACTGACCGACCCATTGACAATTCAAAAGTGCCTGTAATTGGTTTATTTGAAATAAATGCTTTGAGTTTGAGTTTGAGTTTGAGTTTACTCAAGGTAAGTACCAACTGAAATAAGAACAAGTTTTTCTACTTGAAAAATAACATACTTAGTAGACTCTTTCTCCAGTTTCAATAAGCTCATCAAAAACCATATATCAGGCTAGAAAGTCGTATTTTTATAGCCTACCTATCTTATTTCGAGTAGGCAAAGGCAATAATGTATTACTTACGACGATTATAAATTATACCGGACTATTCTGCAAGCAAAGCTTACGTTATGCCTTATTGAGTATGCGACGAAAACAATCGATGAATTATTGCAGAATACGACCGCAAATAAGCCTTATATCATATTTTCTTTATTATTACTACCTACCCCTTACTCATGGATAATGTCTCTCCAACTTTGGTTTTAGAAAATAATAACAGGATGAGAATTACAACTTTTTATAGATTAGCGTTGTTACTGATGTTTCTGTAATTGAATGTGGTTCAGGCTTAAATACGCTTAAGATTTTTGAACTACTTAGTTACAGAATAATAAAGTCCACTGCCCAGACAAACTACTGTAACTATATTATTCTGTGACTTACAGGTTGCTTCATTATGGTTTGAAAATCTAATTAAAAATTAACCTATGTAAGTACCTACAAACAATATTTAAATTAGCTAATGACGTCGGGACAAGTGACAATCGAAGTAAATGAGATAATATTAAAAGTAAATTGGTAGATACTACTATACCTAGACTTTTAATTAGCTGCAGTAAAATTACACTTGTGTGGGCCTATTTCATGTTGTCCGAATAGCCACTACTCACCGAATAAATTCAAAAATGGAGCAGTATTTGTATGAAATTATATGCCAAGTAAGTTAAGAGGAACTTAATCGTAGGTGGTGAAACAGGCCCTATGTCAATTCGTTAATAAGGCAACCATTTTTTAAAGAAATGACAGTAAGAAAGAAGTGTCATTTTACTGCAGCTACTTAAAAGTCTAGCTACAGGTATCATCATCATCATTTCAGCCGAAAGAGGTGGACTGCTGGACATTGGCCTCCCCCAAGCACCGCCACTTCGACCGGCTCTGTGCTTCCCGCAACCAGCAGATTCCTGCTATAGGTATATAGGTAGGTAAATAACGTGTCGTTTTGCATCCTCGTCAAATTTCAGGGTGTGATACAGAACATCAAACCGAACAACTTTCTCCATGGAACCAATATCGTAATCGCGAAAAAATTTAAAACTGTCCCATAGAAAACTTCGATACCTATTCGACGCAAATGTATGAGACGGCTGATTATTTTTTCGCGATTACGATGTTGGTGCCATGGAAAAAGTTGTTCGGTTTGATAGTCTATACCACACCCTTAAATTTGATGAGGATGCAAAACGACACGTAAGATAAATGGCCTAAAATCGTTTCTAGCAAATCAAGATAAAATGTTTACAGCCTGTATAACAAGCGACAGTCTACGTTTTTTCGGCACCAAACAATAAAATATTATGTTTTCGTCCCCCAACAAAAACTAGTTAAACAAAACGATACAATAAGTCGCAACAATAAACAGATAACAAAAATTAACTTTACAACTCACTACTATACAGATATTCCGTTCCTTATTATTTAACCCCTACAATGTTTTCCAAAACTTGATACTGTGTTTTTCTGTGTATTATTTTAGTACAGATTTTATAGTAGAGGGGAACACTGTGTTTTAAAATTTATGGTGTGCGTCTGCAGGAACAGTTTACATTATGGTGTAGGAATCGGCGCCAAGTTTTGATGATCATGGTTTTATTAACCAATATTGGTTGACGGAATTTTGGTAGAGATTTGCACCATGGCGCATTTGTAAATCAGTGGTTTAAAGTTTTTTAATCTGTCGTCACGTTTCTTGTGTCAAACGAAAGATTTTTCAGCCAACTGAAGAACTACCTACCTAACTACTTATTACCCGTTCCATATACTATAGGGTGACTGGTAATTAGTGACCGATACTTAAACACATGATTGTACTCATGATAACAAACAACTTTTACTAATGGGACCAAACCTGAAATCGCGAAAAAAAAAAATCAGCTGTTCCCTACATTAATTATTATTTATGTTCGAGTAACTCGTCATAATGTAGGGAGCAGCTGACTTTTTTTTTCACGAATTCAGATTTGGTCCTATAGTAAAAGTTGTTTGTTATCATGCATGAGTACAATCATGTGTTTAAGTATCGGTCACTAATTACCAGTCACCCTATATAGACAGTTAATCATGTTTCATCATTGCAGAAACTTCTAATTTACACACACTTATGTATAGCGTTCATAAATCAGCATGCTTAGCATGGCCGCCATAGAAACGGGTTTTTTCGACGGAAGAATAGACAAAATGGCTTAGTAGAAATATTTTTTCAATACACTTCCTCGAAAACTGGTTCGTATCGCACTACGATTAGGTTCACAATGCAATAATATTTCGCACGCGTGCGATTTTTCATTTTCCAACACGTGTGCGGGAATAAAAATTGCCACAGATAACTTATACCTATACTTAGTCCAAATTGGTTCAATGCCTCTACACACCGTCTCTATTCGGAGGTGAATGTTTTTTTTTAATCTCGGCAAAGAGTTATGCGTTATTACGGCGATAATATTTTTTGAATATTTAAATAATGTTCATAAATAGAATATCATCTAAAACCATGATTCAATCAATCTGCCTAGCCTTTTCCCAAGTATGTTGGGGTCGGCTTCCAGTCTAACCGGATGCAGCTGAATACCATTATTTTACATGGAGCGACTGCCTATCTGACCTCCACAACCCAGTAACTGGGTAATACGATACCCCTTGGTAAGACTGGTTGTCAGACTTTCGGGCTTCTGACGACCCGTAACGACTGTCAAAGATCTACGAATGACAGCCGGGACCAACGGCTTAACGTGCTTTCCGAGGCACGGAGGAATCTCGGTATGTAAAGATGGTCACCCATCCACGGACCAACCCCGGCAAGCGTAGCTTAACCTGATGGATCGACCCGTGCGGCTGTTATTACTTAGCCACAAGCTCCTCCATCTAAAACCATGATTATCACAATAAAAAAAAACGTTTATGAACAAATTAACATTTATTTGTGTTCTAAACTCGAAAATATTTGAATTTTCTTTTTTAACCGACTTCTAAAAAATGAGGAGGTTCTCAATTCGGATGTTTGTATTTTTTTTTTTTATGTTTGTTCGCGCATAACTCCGTCGCTTGCCAACCGATTTGAAAAAATATTTTTTTGTTGGAAAGGGTATACTTCCCAAATGGTCCCATTTTTGTCAAAATCCAGTTCTGATGATAGGATCCTGGAGAAATTGAAGGAACTCTTCAAATATTATAGGCACACCTATAGCAATTTGGGTATTTTTTATAGTAACTCGTGCATTTGCTCTCGGAAAGTACCACTTGGTGAAGTGGAACTGATGATGAAGACCACAGATGGCTACCGGAACTACTCAATGATAAATATTTCACGGGTTGCGATTCGATTACTTTAATTATGGTTGCTAAGCAATTTCCGCTCGTCACACAATGCGTGTGGTGAGTGGTTGTTGAGAAGTTCTCCTGGTTCTTACCAGCAGAACTCCTCAACAATTAACGTCCCAGTATCGGGAAAAGCAATATTTTGTAACATGTGATGAGCAATTGACATTAGATTATTGTAACTTATACAAATTATAAACTACCACTAAAAAGTGAAAAATAAAAACTTTTTTACAAAAAAATACAACCGACTTCCAAAAACAACACTACAAAGTGAAAAATAACTTTAATTTCGGAAGTCGGTGGCAAAAACGACAATACATTTAATCAGACACCGACTTCCGAAATTAAAGTTATTTTTCACTTTGTAGTGTTGTTTTTGGAAGTCGGTTGTATTTTTTTGTAAAAAAGTTTTTTTCATATTAGGCTGTTTATCGGCTTTATACCTTTGCTTCTCCTTCAACCTGGCGAAAGCAAAGCGCGGAAAAAAAAAGAAAATTTAAATCATAGTTTCCTAATAATTCATGACAAAAATATTTTTTTTTATTTTATTTTATTTCTTCAAAAGTGTATTGAAACACGTCGTTTGATGCACGTGGACATTTTGTTATTGCAGTTCTCGGCTCAAAAACAACCTCGCCTACGGCTCGGGTGTTAATTCCGCCTCGAATGCAATAACAAAAATTCTCCACTTGTATCAAAATGTAGGTACTATTATACGCATTCTACGCGTCTAAGCATGGCAATGTGTAGTTTTGTCTATTCTTCCGTCGACAAAACGTCGTCATGCTACGCGTGCTGGTCATACACGCACGCCGGTTGCGAGAACTACGCATCTGACCTTTTGAAGAACATTACGAATAAGCTCACTATGTCTTCCCAGGGCGTCCCCTCCCGGAATTCCCACTCACATCTGCCTTGTAAATATCTTGTGCTGGTCGCCTTTCATTCATCTTCTCAACTTGACCAAATATGCATATTTAAATTTTTGTCACTACATCTTCTTCGACTATTATGTAGGTAATGGAAGCTGCCATAATGGGTTTGAAAAAAACTAGTCCACTTGTAGCAATGACCATAGCAACAAGCCACAAAAAACATAGATGAAAATTTTTGAACTATCAATGTGGCGATACTCGGTGCGATCGGGCGTCGTAAGGTTCCCCAGAGAGCGGCAGTTAGTCGCGGCGTCGCCTCTTGATTGGGATCGTCGTAAAACGATCCTCGCCAACTACAGCAGTAGGGAGATTGTTGGAACTTGTCGATGGAACAGCGTTTTCAAATTTAGAACAAGTCTGGACGTAAGATTAAGGCCAAGTTTGAAGAAAATAGAAAAGAAGATCCGCAATGCTTGGAAGTATAGTGCGTTTTACGTAAGAGTTCCCTTCGCCGTAATGTTAGCACCATTGCTTTTCATTGAAGGAATGGTTTTTTGTAGCAATTCTTCAATGAAAAGCAATGGTGCCAACATTACGGCGCAGGGAACTCTTACGTGGAACGCACTTTAGTTAGAGAAGAACCATGTGGGATTGAACCACGTAGATCCACAATGAAAAGGGTGGGCCGGCCTCTAGTCGCAAATAGTAACAAAACGAAAAATGTAGGTAAGTAGGTACTTAGGAGGTACTGAACAGAATATGTCAGGTTACCATAAATTAATCATGTAGGTACGAATCCAACTGAATGCTATCAAAGAATATCTTATCTTATTAAGAATATTATATACCTACCTTTCCCTAAAAGTACCTCTGCGGTCGTCTATGGCAAATTGGTGTGCAATGATTTTTAAGATTTATTACAGGTACAATATACTTAATGTACCTATTACATAATAACAAAATCGTAATCCTTCCGTGTCTGTACATTAAAGATGTTTGCAAAAAAACTACTAGAAGACGCGAGAAATATACAGGGTGTTTGGTGCATCGTTTGCCAAATTGAATTGGCCGAAAGAAGAGGTCATTTGCTATCGCTTCAGGCTCAAGTACTCATTTTTGGCCACACCGGTTTTTTTATTACAACTTTCTAATTTTTATTTTGAAAAAATCCAAAACTCAGCATTAAAGCTTAAATTAAAAAAAAGTTTTAAGTGTAGTCGTCAAATTTCATTTTTATTTACATATGTACTGTTGTATGGCTCTATCAAATTTAAAATTACTTGCCAGTTACATCTAGTTTTTTTTTAATAAATCACAAAGTTTTTGGAAAAATAAAAAATGAACTTAAAACTCAACTTTAAATAGCTATAAAAAAAAAACTAACAGCGATCGGGATCTTCGAATTATTTTAAAAAGTTCTCTAGTCTATCCCCTTTCCAACGGTATGTAATGTGTTAAAAAACTCTTTTAATATCTTTAATAATTAGCTAAATGTGTAGTCGAGACACATCAGGCTGATATTGGATATTACGTTTAAAACACTAGTTTTCGCATAAATTACATGCTATTAGTAGATAGATACTGTTATCTCACGTCTTACGTAGTCTCTTATCTCGTTCTTACATAGGGAACTTTCCTCGAAATTGAAAAAAAAATACATTATTACAAAAATAAACATTTATTAATAAGTAATTTAATTACATACTAATCTTACAAGAATTAGAATTTCTGCAAACAGAGTTGCCCTTATTATTAGCTGATTTGCCAATTTTCAGTGAAGACAGGTCTTTTGTTTTCCAACATGACGGTTGTCCCGCTCATTGGAGAATAACCGTCAGGGAGTACTTGAATGATGCATTCCCGGACTCATGGATTGGGAGGGATGGCCCTATTCCTTGGCCTCCACGTTCTCCAGACTTAACTCCGTTGGATTTTTACGTCTGGGGACGGGCCAAAGAACTCGTCTACGCCACGGAAGTTGAGACAAGAGATGATTTAGTCCAACGCATTGAGGCGGCTTTCATGACGATCAAAGCAGAAATGCGTTTACGCACCACTACAGTTGAGATAAGACGAAGATGTCGCGCGTGCATACGCAATAGTGGTAGACAGTTTGAACAAGACTTGTAAGATTAGTATGTAATTAAATTACTTATTAATAAATGATTATTTTTGTAATAATGTATTTTTTTTTCAATTTCGAGGAAAGTTCCCTATGTAAGAACGAGATAAGAGACTACGTAAGACGTGAGATAACAGTATCTATCTACTAATAGCATGTAATTTATGCGAAAACTAGTGTTTTAAACGTAATATCCAATATCAGCCTGATGTGTCTCGACTACACATTTAGCTAATTATTAAAGATATTAAAAGAGTTTTTTAACACATTGCATACCGTTGGAAAGGGGATAGACTAGAGAACTTTTTAAAATAATTCGAAGATCCCGATCGCTTTTAGTTTTTTTTTTATAGCTATTTAAAGTTGAGTTTTAAGTTCATTTTTTATTTTTCCAAAAACTTTGTGATTTATTAAAAAAAAACTAGATGTAACTGGCAAGTAATTTTAAATTTGATAGAGCCATACAACAGTACATATGTAAATAAAAATGAAATTTGACGACTACACTTAAAACTTTTTTTTAATTTAAGCTTTAATGCTGAGTTTTGGATTTTTTCAAAATAAAAATTAGAAAGTTGTAATAAAAAAACCGGTGTGGCCAAAAATGAGTACTTGAGCCTGAAGCGATAGCAAATGACCTCTTCTTTCGGCCAATTCAATTTGGCAAACGATGCACCAAACACCCTGTATAATATAATAAGTAACAAAACTTATAAGCATTTTTTGAAAATTTTGTCTATCTGTCGGTTTGTTTGTTCGTTTGTACACGCATCACGTAAAAACTGCTCATTGGATACAAAATCGAATTACTGAAAAATAAGAAACTTTATTGAGAGTAACATCTAGCGTCTATTTTATCAAAATCAACTTACAGTATCAAGCAATATTATTTTTTTTAAATTTAGTTCAATTTAAACCTCATAGCGCCATATTTTTATCATCTTTTTTTTTACTATCCAGAACCAATGGTTATTAAATTAGACAGGTATGTAGCCTGGGACCTTAGGCAGGACGTAGGTAGACTACTTTTCAACCTGAATATTTGTATATTAAAAAAAGCGGACGAAGTCGCGGCCAACACCTAGTAAGGCCTCTGCCTCGAATTTCGCGGGCAGCGGGGCAGCGGGGCGGCGGCGGCGGCGGCGCGTCTCGCATTGTCCCGCCCCGCTTCCGCGCCGCTGTTTTCGAGGTCCGGTCCATTTGTTTTTATGCATAAAATCCTGCCGCTCCCGCGCCGCCGCCGCTGCCGCCCCGCTGCCCGCGAAATTCGAGGCCGAGGCCTTATACATGCATGTAATAAAAAAAAAATAAAAAAATGTGTAGAAAACTGTTATCAACTGAGCTAAAGTGCAGCTTCACACACAATCAGGTATCTACTTAGGTATAATAACTAGCCTTGTGGCATAACTACCTTAAAATGTATTTAAAACTTAGCAAGTGGTATCTAAATTTCAGTGCCTAATTCCAAAATCATCGACGTGATTCGCAACACTACTCACAGCTCTGAATTCAAACGAATCTAAAATGTTCAGCATTTTACACCCTACGACTTCTTTAGTTAGGTTAATTCTTACCTTGTTTTTTGACTTCAGCTCTTTCAGTGATTGCACTTTCACTGCAAACCCGTATTTCTTTCTTCCTTCTCCTGCTTAAGAAACAGCGGGTCTTCTGATATACCTAACCAATCCAATGATTAACTTCACAGCTCGGAGCATTGATAATACCTGTAAAAAATCTCGTTTTACCAAGTACCTACGAGTATGTAGACATAACTGGAAATCGGAAGGAATAACTTACTAGTACTACGTAGTATTACATTGGTGCCGATTCTGTTGTACACCGAACTAAACTAACTAAACTATCACTAAAATTCCATACTTTTTGCTATGAGAATCTTAGAGCTATTCTGCAAAAAAAAACCTCTAAATTTAATAACAATTTTGACACAACTAAAATCGAGTTTGACAATCGTGACTCCGCGTGGTATATTTGACGTGGTATTTTATACGGGCCTGTAGTATATTTGACCCGGTGGCTTTAATTGGAACTAACGAAATGACTTTGAAGTGACAGGCTTGTCATATTTTGTTCACCGACATCGCTGTCGTTACCGGGTCAAATATCTTTTAGAGCTGGAGGGGCGCAGGGAGGGGGCAGCTTCAACGTGTTTTATATGGAATGTAGGTACCTTTTTTTTTGGTACCTACATGTTGAGTCATAGGGGTTTATGGTTTTTAAAGGGGGGCCAAATTTTCATTATTTTTGCGATAGGACTCACCGTTTTCGAGATATATGCAAAAGAAAAGAAAAAAATACACTACTGTTTTTGCATCCGAAGTCAAGGTCTCGGTGTGAATTTTAGTTCATGCCAACTAATTTTGTTCCACACCTTTTTAATCGCGATTAAACATAGTGATTTAGTTTGACAATTAAAATTTTAGGTGAAAACAGTCAAATTCAGAATAGCAAAATTGCCATTTTCACTAAACTAATAACTCCGTACAATCTTAGTCCTGTCAAACTAAAATATAGTTAAGTTGTGTCACTTTAGTCAATTTCAGAATGGGAAATCGTCGTTTGACAGGAATAAACTAAATTTTAGTGATTTTTAGTCTAGTTTCGAGGCATTTGTGACAAGAGAATCGGCACCATTTTCTGTGCTAGTACTGTGATTTCAATTCTTCCAACTCATCCATATCTCTACCTACCTACCTACCTAGTAGGTACCTACCTGTACCTAGGTATTGTTAGACTCGATAATTAAAAGATAAGAATTCCCGATTAGGTACTTTAATATCTTGTCTGCCTGTCTGTCTGTCATGCCGGTTTCCTCACGATGGTTTCCTTCACCGTTTTCAGAGCAGCGGTGATGAAATACATTACCTACTTACTTAAAGTAATGCACCTGCCTGGGTTCGAACACACGACCTACAACTCGTAAGTCGAGGCCGTTACCACTGAGACGCTTTCCTGCTCTCGTCTTTTTATGTAGGTACTTAGATAGTTATTTAATGTCAGCCCCGTCGTCCCGTACCCGCATCGTCACCCCTTACTCTAAACAAACCCGAATCAAATTCTCAAAGCGTGAATATTCGGAACAAACCTATGTGTTTTGTTTGACAACTTATTGGCGCAGAAACTGTTGTTATTCACATTATTTGTGGCGCTTGTTTTTGTTCGCCAGTAAACGATTATGATCTCTTGTTGTTCTGTGGGGTTAAGTAAACAAGTTTGCCTTAATTTTAAATGGGAGGGTAAAATATTTAGTACGATGGTGGCTTCTGGCAGTATTAGGTAGGTCATAGCTTCTGTCCGCGACTTCGTCCGCCTGAAATTATATTCTATGACACCCGGCAATACCTACCTAGATACTGTAGCTTTCCATTTGGTAGTGAAAGAATTTTCGGAATCAGATCAGTGGTTCCGAAAGTTACCCCCTAGCCCCCTACATACAAACTCACAAATTTTACCTCTTTATAATATTCCCCTTCTTAACGTGTCCATGGCAAAAATAACTCGAAAAAATATATAAGTACATAAGTACTTACCTACTTAGTTTTTAATTTGTTTGGCCTAAAATTCAGCAACACGAATAAAAGTTCTAAGTAGGTATAGGTAGGTACCTATCGCGACTGCCGTCGATTGTTTATTAAGTACCTAATTACTACTGCGTCTAGATATACCTAGTCGTCGCCGTGGTCACGTATCTTAAGCTAATAAGCTTAAGTTAATAAGTAGGTAACAGTACCTACCAGACAGACACATAGGCACAGACAGACACACACACACACACACACACACACAGTAACACAGTCTGACTGACTGTGACTGTGTACAGAACAGACTGTGCTGGCGATTCTATCAGTTTGTAATTTTTTTTTTTCTTTAATTTATATACTTACTAGCTGCGACCCGCGGTTTCACCCGCGTAGATCGGGATAAAAAGTAGCTTATGTGTTAATCCAGGATATAACCTATCTACATACCAAATTTAATCCAAATCGGTTCAGCCGTTTGAGCGTGAAAAAGTAACATACACACACACGCACACACACACTCACAAACTTTCGCCTTTATAATATTAGTGTGAAAGTGTGAATAGTGTGATAGTGTGATGTGATTATAATTGAGGCATGAGGATAGTTTGAACTTTGCCAGAGACCTAATAAAGACTGTTAGCTCCATCTGTTAGCCGTATCAAAAATGTTTCAAAACTACAAAGTAAAACTGCCATCTATATTCTGTTCTACTGCTGTGCAATACTACGAAGCGGGTCCATGAGCAACTATTTCCTTTATTGACTACTAGATGGCGCTGCTAACCAGTTTTATTGCGGCTTTTTTTTGTGGATTGGAAATCATCAAAACTTCTCCCGCCCTGGGCGGAACGGGAGGGCGTGTCAGACTCTCATTTTATATTATACTAGTCTATGTGTCAGACTTTTACTGACTAAAACCCACCCGTGTTCATTCAGTTTGCAGGGCCACGGTATCTCTTTCGAACAACCCGCGACCCCGGCGACTTTTATTGCGGCCTCGACGACTCGCTTTCTGTTCGAGATTAAAATTACCACTTTTCCTCAAAGATTAGAATTAATTATCGTATGCATCTAATAGATAGAATAAATTAAAAACAGTAACTATGCATCTAACATTTAATAAATTTCTCCAATATTCTAACATATTGACACATTAGTTCTACGCAGTTATTTAAAGTAACACATTTATTAACTTTACTTAGTTTATTTAATGATTCTTTTACACTCTCTAACTTAGCTCTTACCATTGGTGCAATAATAATATTCAGATTGTTATCATTGGAACAGATGGCAGCCGAGTATATCAATCTACTCACATCTGTACTTTGATCATAGTAGTACTTCACAACTAGTAATAAACCATAGAAGTTATAACTAAGGCCTTTACAATCAATGTAGAGGTCTTTACATAATCCATGGTTATTAATAAATGAAATCTGATCTTGTGATAATTTCATAGATTTTGTTTTTAAAAATAAAGTTACTTCTTCAAAGGTAAATGAAACATAATCCAAGTCATTTGCCGGTAAGAAAAAACCATATTCTGTGATCAGTTTCAAATTATGACTGTCTCCATAACAGATGAAAACTTGTGTGTAGGGATCAAAATCATTTTTGGTGTATATTGAAAATTGTACATCTGAAAATAAGTCTTCACTTAAACTATTAATATTAACATTTTCTATATTCTTGCTAACCAGTAATTTGGTCTCATTTCTTGCATTCGGACTATGGTTAATCATATCTAGGTATGGACATAATGATATCTTTGTATTATCACTTATAAGGGTAATAATGGAGTTCTCTACATTTTTCAAATCAATCACTTTAGTCAGATCCATAAACACACATCTAGTGTTTACTGTGAAGTATGCCCATTCATATCCAACTAAGGCAAATGACTTTCTGAAATCTTGGATTGTATTATCTTTACTAACATTATTCAATAAAATATTTTCAAAAATACTATAGGAGGAATCAATGATATCTTTTTGCTTTAGGATCACAGACAGAATGTCACTATCAATATTTTGTTTCACTTCATTTGGCAAAAAGTAAGGAACAGAGTACTCTTTTGGCAAACTTTCTAAGTAAATATGCCACTTTGTTTTGTCACTTTGGAATTTTAAAAATGCGAGATAAAATGCCATTAAAGACTGAAAAGAAACGGATTGCTTAAATTCTACTAAACAACGTTTGGAATTCTCTAAAAATATTTTATAAAATAATTTGTCCATTAAAATTGTTGTGACATTGATAGTTAAGTTTAAGGGTAAATTCATAAGTTCTTCTCCACTTTGTATCTTCTTCTTTGTCAAGATTCCTCGGCCCGTGTCGTGAAATACGGTCAGGAACAGCTTATCGTTGCGACCCATGCCATTTTCAGACAGCCAAGAGTTCAATTGAATTATTTCTTCTTTATCATCACAAGCGCAAAAGTCGCGCGCTTTTCTTATGTTTCGTTTCCGCCGAGTTCGGCCCATAGCTGACTTCAACATATGACACACATTTCAATTTCATTAGAATGATACATCTGTTCCGACTAATCAATTAATTAAATTAGACATTGAACTAAGACTTCGTACATTATGTCGAATCTGTTTGTTGTCATGACACTCGCGCACGCACGCATTTCGGCAGTTCGCAATCGCAAACCGCAAGTCCGCAAAGCAATAGCAATATCGTTATCGCGTCGTCGCATCGCGTCGCGCCGTCCGCGTCGCGCGTGACACAACGTACAACGTTTTGTTTACTATCATGAATTCGTTTGGATTCCTATTGTAACCAGTAATATTGATAGTAACTATTAACAATGAATTATTAATTATACTACTAGTTATAGACTAATTACTGCGGTTTCTAATTAGACTTTTATTTGTAATGGTTTCGATCACTACTTTACTCATGTGTTGGTCACTGATGTTTTCCATCTTTGTCAATGGGAAATAACGAAACGTAAAATCAATAACAGATTGTACACGTTCAGAAATATTAGTACCTAACAGAAAAAATTGTTGCTCATTATTCTTAGAGTACAGAAACCTTAGAGTATAGAAACCTATGGAAAGAACATACCTACGAAATACGCGTGTAAAATACCTACATTGTCCGAGAGCAAAAATGGCGGACATTGATAAGGAAGTACGTATGTAAGTAATCAAAACTAAAAAGTATCGATACTTACTAGTCTTGCCGGAAGCGACAGAATTTTTGGACTAATGTATTCACAAGGCTTCATTACTGTGAAATATATAACGTTAGGGTACGGGATTTTATTTTATTTTTCATATGTTACACAAGGCATCATTTCGTTAGACGCGATAACAAAGACACTTCATTTTACTCTAGGGCTTTAACGTCAGATCATAAAAACACATGGGACATGGCAAGGTGGCGTGACGCTTGCGAACGCATCTGGCCACAAAGCGGCTTGATGCCAGTTTCAGTCATTAGTCGAATGTCAACTTGCGACGTCTTCACTGATTATGATTTTTGACATTATGCCGCGTTATTCAGTGAATGTTTGCAAAAATAACAACTGTATTGTGAATTATATAAAAGATAGCATCTCATTTCACACGTTATTACTAAAATATTATTGTTCTTCCTATTCATTAAAACACTCGTTATACTAGAAACACAATAAAGTACCAAAAGCAATTCTTTCATTAGCAATAAAAACCATTGCTTGCTTATTAAAAATCGTTCAATGAATTGGCTGGTCTAATAGCGCAATGGTGTTTTACTGATACTATCAGTAACACGATAGTTTCGTGAAGCAGTCGCTGCCGGCTTTTGTTAGTTAGAGGTATGATGTTGATGTTTGTGGTTGTCGATATTTTATACGATCCTACTTATTACGAATGATACAATTAATTAAATCAATAGCTAATGGGAATATAGGTAACTAAGAACTTCAGAAACCGGCATCAAATAGCTGATACAACGTCAAAAAAGTTTAGGTAAAATATTGGTTTTTATTTTATTGCGGTGCTCATGCATCATTCATACCATCATCATCATTCATACCTTGCTGTTATTTAAACATTTTGGCCATCCCAAGGATGCAAAAATAGAAGAAAAGGGGATAAATGCGACAGGAAGGGGTTCAAACTGGTTTCCAACAAAAAATACAATATGCGCATCTAATTTCGAGAGAAACTCCTGTATCGTTTTATTTTCACAGTCAATAAAATATTTATGTAAAATACCTGATAATCTAAGTAACTGAATCATCAATATTTTTCTATGATTACCACTTAACATCACTAGCTGTGTAATTTGCAATTTAGTGTGTTTATTCTGAGTCCGTAGCTACAGGTAGGTCCGCCCTCTTTTTGCATGTGTTATATTAGTGAGTTTATTAGTGTTGCTGTAAGTTTCTTTGTGTGCGGGAGAAATATGAGCTCGTGTGCCGTTCTTATAGTTTTTGCTTTTGTGTTAGTGAATTAAGTGGGAGAAACGCGGAGACATCTGAACACGAATAAATTTGTGTACAAAGCATATCTCTGTGGCTTTAACTTTAAATAGTGAATAAGTAAGTAGGTACTTCAATGTTTGAGAATGTCGCAAAAATAATATTTAACAACACAATTAAAATAATTTACACTTTCAAAGTAAAATAAAGGCGTCAAATATTATTTTCATAGTTTAATGTCATGTTTAAGCAAATTTTGCCACGTGCCTATGTGCTGCCATGTAAAATAGCAAACAAACAAAGTATTTCTCACGTTATCTTTCTCATAGAAATCAAAATAATTACTGTCGATACATATTTTGTGTATTATAAGAAGGAACAGACTAAAATGAAGATGTTACAACGATTAAAACAACAAAGCAATTTAACTTTTGATTCACTTTTGATAAATTACCATATAACAATCCCCTAAAACCCTAATAAAAAAAAAACATAACATTCTTTTTTTGGGCACTCGTGGTAAAACACAGCACTCCTTTTTAGGGCAGTCATGTAAAAAACACGTCATTTAATATCAGGTACATATTGGAAATTGAAAATAACTTTACATCGATAGTATAAATTGATAAGAGTACAGTGTACAACACTACTTATTTTTATTTGTCATTATTTTGTATTGAAAACAAAACTTGTTAGAAATTCAGCAATTAGAGCTAAATAAGACAAATAAATTGTAGGTATATACTTTTAGGAACTTTAAGTAAGTACCTATATAAATAAATAATCAAATCAAATCAAATAATAATAAATACAATAAACAAAATGTAACTGTAAGCTTTACGTTACTAACATAGGAATGGATAATTGCGGTTGATTGGCGTTTTTCCTAGCAGTACCTGCACTGTTTTATTGAACATGTAAGCATTTTGCATTTGAGTTACTTATATCCACAGCACAAAACAATATATTTCGGAGTGTTTTTAAACTTAAAAAAATCTTAATCCAAATCCAGTACGAATCCAATGTTGTTGTTTACCTACTTCTTGACATTTGACAGCTCACGTACAAAATTTGCAAAAGATGGTGGAGCCGGCAGCGGAAGTAGTTATTCTGACGTAATTTAAAAATATTTCTAAGAGAACGTACACTCCTACCAACTTATCTGTGAAATGGCGAAAATTGGAACTACGGCCGTCATGTTGAAATGTCTACGATTGTGCAGACGCATGTATTTCGATTGTGTCGACGCATCGACGGTGGCGTCCTCTTTCAGTTCACAGATAAGTTGGTAGGACTGTACATATAGCATGCCGCTGCATGCCATCTCACTCACCTAACGACATTTCACATTGGCTAACTAACAAAAGACAAAGATATTTTCATAACTTCTTTAATAGTAACTATTAATGTGTTACTTGTTTATGCAAGGTAGACATGGAAGAATGAGTTGACTCCTTAAGTTTCCATACTCTAAGAGTATGATAGTATCAGACCCTTATTACAGTATCAGTCTGTGGTCCTACTCGATTTTCCTCCCCCACTCTATTAGGTACGAGTTTACTTACATTACACTATAATTTAATAATAAGAACCAATAGAATGATTCTGTAATTTAAATAAACTAAAATGTACATACTGCTTGAATAGTCATTCATTATTCACCTGCACCATGCAGCAAGTTGAATTTTTTTTTGAATCGACGTTTTTGTTCAAAAACCTTGCTTGCGTTTACCTACTTGTCATTTCACGATTTGATTTTGAGTGTTTCGAACTCCCTAACTCCCTAGAGTTTATATGTTCTGTGGTTTCGAATTTCAACAGCCAACGGTTTCGTTCGTATTGAGTATTGAGTTTGAGTTGGTTGTGGTTCTTTCAAAAAGTTTCAACTCGCTTTCCAATCATAATCAAATTGAATTTAATAAACTTGTTTGAACTTGATAATTTACTGATTACAGCTGCTATTTTAGCTAATTGTTTTTTTTTATCCCACGATGTCTCAACAACAAACTAAAAACTGTATAACACTCCGAGGATCGGCACAAATTATTTGTGAATATCTCAGTAAGTACCTAGTGAGATCACTGAAAAAAAAAAACAAATGATAATTTCTTGTTTGATGTTCTTTTGACGTAGGTATTATAATCAGCCTGCATGTTAGTGTAACTGTACACAAGAAGTTAATTATTGTCAAACCTTCTTACTTACAGAATTCGCCGTAAATTCAGTGCTGTTCCAACGAGGTTTATATCCTCCAGAAACTTTCAAGGCAGAACAACAATACGGCATTACACTGTTGTTATCAGAGGACGCACAGATCAAGAGTTTTCTAACCAATCTTCTCACACAGAGTGAAGGTAAGAAAAAATGTTTTTTTTTTTAATTCAATGTGCAGGTTTATCAATCAAAGATCAAGACGTGCTTATCTACCTAATGTATTTTTACTAATTATGTATCTAATAGTGAAAGGTACCTATGTAGGCTAAATCAAGCATCATTATGGTGTGCTTTCATAAAGCAAACTACTATTTATTGCTTTTCTGCAGTAGCTATGTATCAAAACAATCGGTCTGTACCTACTGTAAATAATAAATTTGTATGATGTCAATAGTATTTTCATTTATCTTACAAGTACTTACTGTGATTGTTTTCCATCATATTTTTTATAAATGCTGTCTAAACAAATAGGTCCATAATCCAATTTCTTGTCTACTTTCAGAATGGATAGTCAACAAGAAAGTAAGCAAGCTATCCCTCATCATCCTCAACGTAGCTAACAAAGAAGTTCTAGAATGCTGGGACTTCAACGTCCAGTATGAAGATGGAGATGCAGCAGCATCTAAAGAGAAAAATGAAACTGTAGGCACTAAAGACTTGAAGAAAATCCAGCAGGAAATTAGAGACGTCATGTTGCAGGTAGCTGCTACAATATCGTACTTACCGTTCTTAGATTGTAGGTGTTCCTTTGACATATTAGTTCATGCCAAAACGGATTGCGATGTACCAGAGAAATGGGCTGAAGCAGAGCCCATAGCGATAGCTAATGCACAAAACGTACAATTAAAAACCTTTTCCACTAGTCTTCATAAAATGGAAACTGTTGTTAGTTATAAGCTTGTAGATTAATTAGTATAGAATTTTAGAATAGTGTTGTTTGTAGCATTTTTACCTAAATGATTTTTACTAAATTTTACCATGCTGCTTGAATTATGTGACCAAGTGGTACTAACAGTATTAAATTTAATTTTTGGAAGTTAGTTAACCAAAGTTTTTGTTTAATACTTTGTTTTTTAGTTTTTAATTAATTTGTGTAATTTTTTTTAAACCATTAAGGCCTGATTGCATGAAAGACATCAGTTGAGTGACATTGCTGCAGCATGTGATTTTTTATTGCTGTAAACATGTTGAACAAAACATGCTTCACTGCATGTAAATAAAATAAATACATGTATAAAGTGTTAAATGCCAGCAACAGAACACATACTGCCACAACAATGTTTACTTTTGTTTTAATTAATGTATGCTGGCTTTACTCTCGATTGTTTTAATTTGTAAAGTTAATGTTTTAATTTGTATATTTGTTAAAGTTGTCTTTAAATGTGCTACAAGGATTGTTTGGTGGTCAAATGACGTTGACGTGTGGCTGATATTGTTTTGTAAAATGTACTGAAATATTAAAATGATTAGTTCCAATTTATAAAAATCATGTAGCGCTATATCAAGATGTTGACATACCTATAACCCCATCAGTTAAGGTAATTAAATAAAGGTAAACAAAAAAAAAACCATCTTTCTGGTTAACCAACTAAACGTAATAACTATCGTTTCAGTTGTCATGCTAAGACACAGTTGTTCAATTTAGCAACTTCATAATTAGTTGTATAACATTGCTAAATTGAAGAGTACAGCTGTGTCATAGCATGATGACTGAAATGACAGGTATTACATTTAGTTGGTTAACCAGACATGTGGTTTTTTTTGTTTAGCATAATAGGCCTATAACATTCCCACTGATGGGACACAGACCTCTCGGTGAGAGGGAGTGGGATGTAATCCACCACGCGGGCCCAGTGCAGGTTGGTAGATGTTACATGTCTTCGAACTTTTGGTTCTAGTACATGCTGGTTTCCTCACAATGTTTTCCTTCACCGTTTTGAGAGCAGTGGTGATGAAATAATTTACACAGAGTAAAGTGCCTGTCAGGGTGTTTACGTTTATTTAATTACCTAAACCAATGGGGTATGTACTAAAGCCAACGAGATGTGATAAATTTCATGCTTTGGGATTAAATACTTTTTTAATTGCATATGGTTCAGTTTCCATTGCAACTAAAATTATTTTATGAGGTTTATCAATAGTTTTTTTCATTCAATAATCAACATTAGTGACTTGAGTTTAAAGTTGATATTTGCAATTTCTCTATTATCATATACAAGATAAATCATCATAACATCATTGTCCTGCAGTCGGGCCTAAGAGCAGCTCATACATTCCTATTGTAATAAATTTTATCCAAGTATTGTATGGATTTGGAAATGTAAATATTTGAATGATGTATTTTATCATCTTACTTTTCTAAGATATTTACATAGAGTACAATGAGCCATTTAAAAGTGTTCTTTGAAGTGGCTCATCCTAGAATATCCATTCTCATGTAAAACATAAGTAGTACACCATATGTTAAGAAGTAGTAGGAAAGTTAAGTTTTTAAGCTTGTGTATAATAGTTTCCGGCACGTACAATACGCACCACGAAAGTTGAGATTTGAAACACTACGTGTTTGACTGCCGACAAACTGTCCTGCAGTTTGGCAGAAGATTTGTGAAGTACTCTTGTGTAATTTTTGTTGAATTAAAAAAAAAAAAAAAAAAAAAAAAAAAAAAAAAAAAAAAAAAAAACTTGCGCAGTAGACGATTTCAGGTCTCCTTAGCGGTATGAGGTTTGAGACGAGGGAAGGGACCGGACGTCATCAGGGCGGTGGGAAGGGTGCGGGAGGCATGGTCAAGTCTCATCTTTCGTGGCACGTATTGTAACTTGGCAAGGTTTTGGCGTAGTGGGGGTAAGTGCGCGCATGTACTCTTAGTGCAACAGTTTTTTTTATTCCTAATTAACTTTTATTCCTTCCCATTATTGTATGGTTGTTGATATAATTTATTTTTAAACATGTCAGTTTAGAAGAAACATAAAGAATTCAAATGCGCATCTAACGACTCTTGCCAAGTTACGTGCTTTGACTTTACATTTCTTTACTGCATTGTATTTTTTAAAATATAAAATAAGACTAAAAATATTTTTTTTTTTTTTGTTACCTTATACAGGATGGAAACTTTCAGCGGGGCAGTAAGGGGAAGTACCTTATCCATTGCAGCTACACGAAAACGGTCTTAGGAGACTATCCATAATTTTTTATGGAATTTTGATCCCCATTCACAGATTTTCAAAAAAAATTACAGTTAACAAGAAAATAGCCATTTTACACACAAACATTTTCTGATGCCAATCGATCCTGTTTCTAATACTGATCAAAAACTTCTATGGGACCAACCATCGTTGGAGTACTCAAAAAGTCACAAATTGCAAGAAACTTTTCTCGTACATTTTGTATGAAAATTTTACGCAAAAGCATTTTTAGTGACGGTTGAGATCTTTTTGTTGACTGAATAAAAAGATAAGTTTAAAAACAATTAAAATTTCGAACTTGTTATTATTAAATAAAAAACAATCATGACAGTTTGTTGCGTCAGAAAAGCTCTGAGTGTGTTGTGAATTTTACATTATGTGCATAATTGGACAGCTATTGATAACAGAGAAATGACCTCCAATTTAGAACGTGTAGACTTGCTAGGAGCATATTACGTAAATAATAAAAATACATCGGCTGCATTAGAATGGTATAGGATCAAATCTCCAAATCGTCATATATGTGCCTACCAGAAAGGTTATTACAAATCTTTTAAGAAATCTTTACAAAATGTACGGGAAAAGTTTTTGCAATTTGTGACTTTTTGAGTACTCCGACGATGGTTGGCCCCATAGAAGTTTTTGATCAGTATTAGAAACAGGATCGATTGGTATCAAAAAATGTTTTTGTGTAAAATGGCAATTTTCTTGCTAACTGTAATTTTTTTTGAAAATCTGTGAATGGGGATCAAATTTCCGTAAAAAATTATGGATAGTCTCCTAAGACCATTTTCGCGTAGCTACAACGGATAAGGTACTTCCCCTTACTGCCCCGCTGAAAGTTTCCACCCTGTATATTGACTAAAAGTTTATCCCTTTACAGCATCCGTGACAAAAGATGAGTTGATAATGAACCTGGAGCGTTGAAGGTCCCTTCCTACCTAGGAGGTAGGTACATTTTTATTGCATTTTTCCACCAAAAACAAAACAAAAAAGAAAAAAACTCCATACAGTATTCACATTTCATTTATTAAATAACAAAGCACTTAAACGTAGCAGTTACAAGCTACAATAAATAACACCTAATCAGCAAATAATACTGTACATGACTGTTAATATAACTTAACATTTTTATTAATATTGGCATACTCACAACTCAAAAGACAAAATACGAAATAGTGAACAAAATGATGTCAGATCATAAAAATAATGAAGTAGATCTATTATTGGGTGCAGAGTAGATATTTTTCAATATTGCATTACATTCAAATTCAAAGGCACACAAAAGTTCACCAATGCCACTGGAATTTTGCGTAATTAATTAACTATGAAATATACTGATGGCTCACAAATGGTTCATGTTATGTCTATTCTACATTGCCATGCATCTTAGACTCATAGATCTATGATCCTACCTAGATTATGATAGTGTAATGCCCCCCTTAGGCTGAAATTGTCTAAAAAATTACAAGTAGAGTTTGCAAAAAGGGCAAATATTAAATACAAATTGAGGGAAGGCGAAGAGTAACTAAAAACAAAAATGTTACTGAGATTAGACATTTGGTCCTGTCAAAAAATAATAGCACAAAAAATTCAAAAATCTACCAAACGCTTTCATACCACACATTGCACTGTGCTGTAAATAGTTATAGAGGTTTTGTAGAAAAAAAGTTATACTTAGAAATCTATTTGTTGCTTATTGGGAATTGCTTATAGATTTTCAATCATCAGTAGGTACCGTTCTTTCACAGTCACTTAACACTTCTTTATTACCTCTGATCTTGCATCACTGTTAAAATCACAGTGATCTTTATTTTTATTACAATCAAGTTGCTGATGCGTTGCTGCCACTGATAAGTCTGTCAAAATCAAAGTGATCTTTATTCTCGTTACAATAAGGTTGCTGTTGTCTTGCTACTGTCAGAGGTAAAATATCTGTGGAAGGACTGTTATAAGTTTCTTTACTATAATCTATTGTCACTCTATTATCAGTATGTTTTATATTTCCTATCACCTGTTGCCTTTATTTTCCTCATAGATGTCGCTACATGACATAATTATTTGTCTGAGTAGTATATTTCATTATTTTTAAGAACCGAGTGCGTTTATTTCAGAGCAACGAGTGTTTGGAAACTGAAACGAAGATGTTCTCTTAATATCTAAGTCTACCGTTCGAATATTAGGAACACAGAATGGAATTAATTTTGTTAAAACTTACATTTTCTTAAGCACCACAATATAGAGTTTATTGGGAGTAATTACGATAATTCAGTAATCCGATTGATGATATTTCTACCAAACGCAGCGGCATGTTATATAGCGACAAAAGACGGCGGCCGATAAAATAGCCTCTAATCATTATGTTGCCAATATGTAAAATGCCGCTGTGTTTGGTAGAAATGATCATCAATCGGAATTACCTACTCCATTATGGTAATTATCCCAATAAACCTTACTTAAATCTATATTTCGTACAAAATGTAGTACAAAAGTAAGCTTATCTAAAGCACATATTGTATAGATATACTGGATGTATATTTCCATATAATTATATGTGCAAGCCGCAATAATAGGTGTATAGTCTTGAAAGCCCAAACGCGCAGTGGGCAACCGTCGCCTATGCACGCCTCAAGCAAGAGGTACCTATGCTTGTCTATCATGTTATTTTATCTTGTTAAAAAAACATGTAGACTTGAAACAAAAATACGTGAGTTTTTGAAAAAGAACCCCAAAAATTGACTATCCAGTATATTCGACAAATAAATTAATAGGCAGTGGGAAATCGTGTCTTAGTTGCTATCCTTCGTAATATTCATAGGCAAAATAATATTAACAAATTGCAAAGTATCACCTACATCGGATAACATTAAAATGCAGGAATGCTTTTTCTTATTAATATTTTACAAAGATTATGAAGTTAGATTTTCTCTACCGCGCCAAAAGATAGTCGCGTTTCTGTTTCGTTTTGACATCTCTGACACACAATGACGCAGTGACTTCACTTGTTGGTCATGGAATCGCTTAATAATGTGTGAGCTCACTTTTCTTTGTATGGACTCTTTTTCGCTTGACTAAGGGCGGGAATACATTGTGACATTCACCAATCAGAAGTTGTTATGGCACATGGCATGCAACCAAGTGGCAAGTGTATTCTCGCTTTAAGTACGGTGAGTGCAAATCTAACGATTTAAATCTATGGTATTTTATATAAAAATGCCAAAATATCATTTTGCTTCAGAGTACCGTTTCGTTACTTTATCGTTGCTCCTCTATTCACCACAGTGGTTCGCCTTTACCTGCGTACAGAAATAATGTTATAGATTTTCCTAAAAGTAACTTTGTTCGCATGCAGTGTGCCAGTGTTATACCTACAAGTAATTGTTATCTCACAACAAATAGTAAGTTTAAAGAAGAAACATGCTTTCTGCATGCTGTACCCCTGTTTATTAGTACCCACGTACATAAAAAGCATTAGTAGGCCGTGAGGAAAGAAAAATGATAAAATGTAACGAGGAAAGGACAATACAGGGAATTGTGAAAGAAGTTACATTTTGTCATTCATCGAAGATGAGTGCGGAGTGTTAGACGAGTGCACGACATAAAATAAATTTCGAATATACATACCATTTCAGATTGTTCTAATTCCCATGTTCATTCCGTCACGTTTTTTAAAGGATTAAAGGAAAATGCAAATGAAAAATAAAAACATAACATTGTCGCTTTTCTGTTAATTCCAACACTCATTCTTTTATTGTGGTTTTGGTATATCCATTACATTGACTTAACATGATGTTCGCGCCTTAATATTTGTTGTGAGAATACAAAAACTCGAGTTAAAAATGGAATGACGTCATTCAAAGAAAATACTGCCTCGGGTCGATGAGGCAAGTGCAGTACCAAGTGGTATTTATTCCATTGAAAAGCTTTTAAGTACTTGACTTTCATTAACTAAACCTCGAAGTAAATATTTGCTGACGAGTGCAGAATTTTCCCGAACAACGTCATTTCATTTTAGTCGTATCTATAAATGCCCTAAAAATCCTCAAAATTTTATTAAAAATAAATAGTCAGTTTTCTACTTTAATTACATAATATAAATAGTGAACTTAAATTAGTAAGAACTTTATACAAAATGAAAAAAATAAACTAAAATAAGAATTGTTTGTGCAAGTTTCGGTCCCATATAGCGAGTTAGAAAACAACAGAAATAAAAAAAAAAATGTTATCGCTATATCCACAACCATACGTCCAATTAGACACACTCGTAAAATTATATATAAATTAATTTATTTATTACTACCTAGCTATAGTTAAAACTGGTATCTGACTAGGTGATGTAACGGACCGGTGAAAATATGGAAATTGCCTTTTTTAACTACTTTTTTGGCTGTACTTGCTATGCTTTATGTACAGAAATAATTAGTCAATTTAAAATCGTGACATTTTTCTTTTTAATAACAAGACTTTATTTTAAATATGTTAAGAAGACTACTTAAAATAAAAACCACTTTTTATTTTATTTTTTTGTTGTTACTAGAGATTACGTAATTAATTATGAATTAAAGAGTCCATCGCATAGCAAGCACGCAAAACTATTTTCAGAATTGTATTTTTGTAAAAAAAAACCCTTACCCTAATAGATATGTACATAAGTTGCAAGTCTCTTTATCATAATATTACATACTACTAGTTATCAAACCTTACAGTTAATAATAACAATAATAAATTGCAAATATTACAAATAATGTTTAAAATATTTACATCTTCAATAATAGAAGAAAAAAATGGATTGCAAAAGTTATCGCTCATAGTAAAAGTTAAAGAAATAGCACTTGTCGCAATAATACATAAAAGTTAAGTCTTAAATTAGACTTAATTCGGTTATCACCAAAGAAAATCGATAAAACTCGTGAAATGTTAAGAAAAATCAGTTCAATTATAATTATAGTTAATATAATTGTTGGAACTGTTAAATGGAAATTATACTTAGAAGTTTATAATCTCACTGGGCTATTAGTATAAATAATTTAATAATAATTTAAAGCTCCGTGAAGTTAAAATGTTACCGATTTCAAATGAAATATTGTACCTAAATAAAAGCGATAGATATTAACTAGTAAAAAATAATAAATTAGAATCTTCAAATCGATTTTCAGACTCGAGGTTCATAAAACAAACATGTTTTTTATTATTTACAAATGCCATACGCACGGCTGGCTACTAAAAATCCTAAGTATTCAGCATAATACACTGTCGCAACATTTGCGAAAGCTCGTATTTGCAATAATATTCTCGTATTTTTTCCTAGAAGCGTTCGCGATGGAATCACTGGGCTTTAGGGCTGTGAAAACTATAAAAACTGTAATCATAAAACAAATTGTAGCATACCAAATAACAGTGCGATACCATTAGTATAAATTACAAAACGAATAAAAACGTATTTTACATTGACAATTTTAAGAAATATTAATGTAAATCTACAAATAGATGCAGATATCTCTCTCGTAAAACGTAAAGTTTTCACAGTCCAGCAGAGAGCGTCGGAAAGTCGCGAGCTAAGAAATTAAAATTTAAAATTGGAACGAGGTGGGTTATGCGCCTGCGCTTCGCTGGCTAACAGTAGTACGTGTTCGAGAGGCCCAGTTTACATGTGTAGGAATGGGACATACTGCTTCTGTTCGATATATCCTTGTTCTCGCATCTCTGCCCGTTGAAGCCTTCCGGACATCTGGAGACAAAGAAACATTACCATGTTAGAGCCTATTTGAAAAGTGGTGAAAAATAAGCAACCAGGCATAGCACTGTTGTTTCATGAGACAAACCCTTGTGATAGGTAAGTGCTGCCTCTTATAAAAGTAACTCACATGATGACTTAGCCACTCAAGCTCAAATCAATTTTGAACATGTCAAATTGACATTACGCAATGAACCAAGGAAGTTAATTAAACTTGGTACTCACTTGCAAGCTTGCTCCTGAACGATCTCGAAGAACAAACAGGTGCCTCCATTGAGGCAGTAGGACGACGGGTCGGGCATCGGACATGGCGAGCCCAGCGACGCTGTGGAAAAGAGAAGAAAAGACATTGTAATATAGAGCAAATAATATCCGATGCTTTTATCTAAAATGACGATAAGATGTCTGTGAATTGCCTTGGTAAGACAAGCAATCTGATTGCTCATTTTATGGTACATAACCCGAAGAGTTAACAGGGATAAAACTAGTTAACAGGGATAACCTAAAACCCTCCTGTTTCAAATCAAATCAAATCAAATCGTTTATTGCTAAATCCATAATGTACACAGGTGTTAAATAAAATAAAATAGAAACAATTATGGACCCTGTCGGGCACAGCAAATCTTTGTAAATATGTAGAGAGGAAGAACGCTTAATTTTCAGTTTAAAATGTTTTATATCCTATTAAGTATTTTCTATTTCCATTAATTTATTAACTTATTCTATTAATATCTATTATTATTATCTATTAATAATATCTATTATTATTATATATATTAATATCTATTATTTTCTTATCTAATTGTATTTAAAATATGCTTATTTGTTTACTCGTTTTAAAAATGTTCATTATTTTTAGTGCAGTAAGAATATAATTAAGATGTATTGTGTGTTTAAGTGTTTTAGTAGAATTTATATTTGTTATTTTGCTTATTAAATATCTATTATTCGTAATTATATATTATTATTGAATTTAGATTTATTTATCCGTTAGATATTCGTGGACTGTATAATAGCTTTTTTTTAATTAAGTACTGCTTTAGTTTATTTAAAAATATACTGGTTTTATTTTGGTTTCTTAAGTCTTCTGGTAATTTATTATATATTTTTATTGACATGGAATATGGGCTGGATGAGTGTGATTTCGTGTCAAGCTTGAAGAGTGTTCAGTAAAAATCGTAGGTTATGTAGGTACCTACATATTGTATAGATATTGATTCGTAGCCTATTGACGCATCTCTCAATTATCCGTTTCGTCCCTAACAGAACACGATACAAAAACGAATGATACATTATACATTGTAACCGATCACCTATTGGCCTGTGTACAGACATTGTTTGAGCGACATTCGCGGAAGAAGCAGTAAGTTTCCCAAGTGTTCCCAGTACAACGGTATGAGTATCGGTAAACAATGTGACATGGTTTGTTGTCTTCCTTTGTTTATGTATCGATACTGTTGAATCAAGGTACATCGATTTGGTAGTAGTTATTTGAATGAAGCTCTAGGTCTGTTGACATTAACGCTAAAGTATGAATTTAACAACAGCATATAATTATAAAAAAATAACTTTCATAAAAAACTTAAAGCTTCTGAGCTAAGGTGCATTGAAGAATTGAAGACACCGACTTCAGAAGCTGTTAAGTTTTTTTATGAAAGTTATTTTATTCGTTTTTGGTTTTGAAGTCGGTATTTACTTTTTTAAAGTAAATTTATTTTTCCAGTTTTAGTTGAATATATAATTACACAAGTAAGCCCAAAACGAACGAAAAGGAAGAATCATCAAAATCGGCTTAGAAATGCCGGAGATACAGTACATTTATGCATATAACTTTGTACATAAGAATAATAACATAATGTATTATATACTAAAACCTTACTGAAAGTATGTAGATTACGTTAGTGAAAGAGTCATCAAAATTGGTTCATTATTTTTAGAGAAAATCGCGGACAAACAAACATACATACATACATGAAGGACTGTCGGATGTCAGTTATGGTATTTATTACTTTACATGAACGAACGAACGATCTCTGAAGTGTGAACGTTTAAAATGGATGATTCGTTGATGAAAATAATCAAGACTAAGCGTAAGCGTGGGTCCAAGTATTGAATAAAAAAAAAAAAAAAAAAAAAAAAAAGAATAAATAAGGAGGAAGGAAGGAGCTCATGGACATTGTGAGACACCTTCGAGAAAAAGAAAGGTTAACCTCCCCAAAAGTGTTTTGTCACTTAGAGATTCGACCTCAACCTTATAACGACCTATTCAGGCAACAATACAGCAACGTAATAAAGCAGATACTCTTACTCACTCGGGTCATCAGGCGCGGCTGTGACTGGAGGTAGAACGCTGACGTTGACGCTGGCGACGGCCGGAGGCCCCACCGCACCTTGTGCCCTGCATTCGTACGCTGCGGAGTCTTCACTACGAGCGTGCCTTATCACTAATACCGAGCGCCTCCTGAAATGTGTTGCAATAGTTATGTTGAAAATATGAAGTGTAATTATTTACTCACTAGCTTTCGCCCGCGAGGATTTCACAAAATATCACACGGGAACGTACTATCGGGAAATCCTTCCTTATTCCTTGTCTACATCATAAAGGGAACCTCTGTGCAAAATTTCAGCTTTCTAGGTTCAATGGTTTGGGCTGGGCGTTTATGAGTCAGTCAGTCAGGACTTCTCTTTTCATTTATATAGATAAAGGGCGGTTAAATATTATTCATGAAGAAGAAAATTCCCGGTTTAATATTCAATAGTAAACACCGTAGGTATGCAGGTATGCTAGTCTAATGAATTAATTGAATGAAAGATGACACATTTGCAGTTTAATTATATAGTTTGTTTGTTTATATAGTTTAAAATTAAGGACATAAGTCCTTAGTTTTAAACTATATAAACAAGATTACAACACCTACTCCAAGACAACATTCATTTGGCAAACAGTCCTCTTGAGCAAAATATCTAAATCATCATCATAACGCCCAACGACACATGAAATTGTCCGCGAAGCTCAATCATAATAATTACTCTATATATCCATTTTGACCTCTTAAGGTATTGTCTAGTCTTCTATAACTTCCACATAAGGTTTATTATTGCTTGATTCAGCAGCAAAAGTATTTGGGGATGCACTTCCAGGTCGGTCAATGACAGCTGTCTGCAGTTGCGATTAGTGTAGTAATCGTTGCATTTAATGTTAGCACCATATGAGTGCACGCCTCGTTTGTTTGCAGACAACATTGTTAGTATTTAGCTGAAGTAGGTACCTACGTTTCTAGTACACAAACATGCTCCCATTTTGGATCAAGATCAACATTGCTTGAAGTCAACTGGGGCATTACGGTAGCGGGTTGGAAGATAAATACTCGCAGATTTAATATGCGTTTATTTATTATTAATGGTCATAATTATGGCTGGTAAGGGAAATAATAGCACGCCTGTCTTTAAATGTCGCTTTGCTGCGAAGATTTATTATGGTAAGTAATACGAATGTCCAAGTTGAATTCTTGACTTGGGTGATTATTTTGCAGACTCGCATTTTTCTAAAAAGTTTTACAAATGCTTAACTTTAAAAAAACGAGGGTTTATCCCTAGAAGTGCTCTCCAGAAATCTTCAACAGATTGAAAGTTGGATCTCACCTAAAATTCTGCACCCGGAATCTCCTTAACGCGATATCGGCGACGGGCTTCCCGTCCTTATACCATGAGATGCGAGGGGGCGGCCGTGCGCTTGCTTTGCACTCCAGTCGCACCCGGTTGCCTCGTGTCGTCCGCACCGACTGCATTGGTTCCACGCGCGCTGGGCTACCTGGGGACAAGGTTGGACTATTACTCAAAATTTGAAAAGTGTCAAGAAATGCTACAAAAAAGAATTGCGGAATCTTTGATCCTCCTGCGTGTTGATTTTCAGTCTGAAAAAGAAACCATACAGGAAAGTAATTTAAAAATCTAGATCTGCGACATAAAATCGTAACAAGTTACATATTTCCAGAACGGTTTTAGTAATATTGTAGAAAATCTATGACTAACTAATTGAGATGGTAACTTCATTTTTTATACGTCCGTCGTTAATCTAATTCCCAGTACCTAGTAGTCGAGTTCCAGTAGCCTACATTCAGTTGCGAAAAATGACGTTACACGACTGCACTCATAATATTCAGAGGAAATTGGAAAAATCCCTATCGCCACACAAACACTTAAGCAAGTCGCCTTCAAAAGTCCCGAACTAAAAATAAGCCGCTGTCATTAGGCCAATGGCCTTATTATTTTGTGTGACGAGTAACATATATAAGAACCGAAATAAACTGGTATTATCTAAACGGGACTCACTCGTTTGGACAACATCCCATCCACGGGTGACGGAAAAAAAATTGCCTGTGTATCAGTGTGTAAAGCGAAAAAAACGAGAGTGTTAGTTGTAAATCATTAACTATTTCTTTAGGATGTGTCATGCTTAATGTCTGGTCGGAATAGATAGGATAGGATTGCGAAAGCTCGAACACATTTTATGTTAGACATATAATTTTATATGAAGTCCACTTTTAGGCCCGATGAAAACTTTATAAGACACGTTATTGTAAAATTTGACTAAACGTCAACAAAATTTGGCAGACAGCCGCGTTACGTGGAGTTTGTAACAGCTGCATGTGTGTGTTCATACAGAACTACAATTAGATTCAGCCTACGTTGTAATAAAAAATATATAAGTAGATAAATCTTCAATGATTCTGTGCAAGATAAATAATAGTCTCAATACTTATGAAGTAAACTCACTCACTCAGTGTCTCACTGAGCTTTTCATGAATTCGCCAACTGTAATTATTCAGGAACACAAGGTGTTATGCCTCTTCTTAAATTAGGCCCTTTTTCTTCAAAACCAACTATTGGACTGCGTTTCTATTGACACGGAAATCTTTATTGTATTGTATGTAATGTATAACGGGCTGGTATCCTGATCCTCTTCAGAGCGCGTATTTGTGAACGGAAACATTTAACAAATAGCAGATTTAAAGACGTCCCTTAATGGATGACCACTACGACCAGCGTACATCACTTGACACCCCATAATATGACCCGTATGAGCTCATCATCGTGACGTCACCCAGTCAACGACACACGCACCCGGTCACCACTCACTAGTTCATTCATAACTTTGAATGCCCAGATTTATGGTACTCTTTGATCGCTAAATTATCAAAATCGTTTTGCGATTTGTTGTTGAAATGTTTATTGATTCTTCTGGGAACACATTAGAGATGTGGGTTTCCTTTGTGATAGGAAGTGTGCATGTTAAGACAGTTTTTAAGTACAACAAGATTAAAGCCTTTGGTAATACATTGCACCTGCCTATTAAATGGTGGTCTTCAGGTAGATTTGTGCAAAATGGTTCAAGATTTTCCTTAGCAACTGTGTAATACTCGTACGGATGAAGAATTAGACTTTCTGTTGTCTGCGTTAGGTATAGGTACTCGTAATTGAATTTACTCAAGTTCTCGCCAACGATCTATTGTAACAGTGCATTATTGGTGCCTGTGGGGTAGGCTCTTGTTTCACCCCTTGGAACGTTAGATATTTGATTCTCGTAATGAGGTAATATCTAAAATTACAGTATCTTCAGCATCAATTATTACCAATGCTTCAAGGTTTCGCTAATGCGCACTACCTCTATTATTCCGTCTATTCTAATCCAAATACTTAGTTTTTCGCCAATACTGAAGGTAGGCGTAACGTAGCATTTCTATAGCGTCCGCCACGCTTGAATGGAATGCCATAAAACCATGTGAATGGAGGATCATTGACATTCATGCCAATCCTACCACCCACGCTTGTCGGCCTAACGTCACAGATCTTTAACCAGTAGTTTTCGGCTCATGAATGGGATTTTTACGCCATTTCTATTGACGAAAATGGTCAATTACGTCAGACGAAAGTAGCTTAGAGCTGCCAAGGTAAATAGGCACGTCTTTTGAAGAGGCGTCACATAATAGGTACATTGGTACCGACATGTTGGTGCGCAGACAGGATATATGGTTCGAGTCTAGATTTTTCCTACTTATATTTTTTGTTGTTAGTCTTGGTAAGCAGAGCAGAGTGTTAATTTTAGTGCAATCTCCGAACTTTCTCAAAAACACCTCAAGATAGATCGGCATGTCACCTCAGATGCTGATTGCATCACTCCCACTAAAAACCTACAAAAAAATCAGTCTACGAGCGTAGACCGTGGCTAATCAAATATATCGTCACCTAATATAAATAGTCTGGGAGCTAGGGACCACATCCTGAACGGAAACTGAATTGGAACATCACAGGTGAGGTGAACTGGCTGCTAGCCAAGTGACTCAGAACAGTGTCGTTGGAGACGACCGAATGACAAACAATTGTCCAATAATGTGAAGAGCCGAAGGTCGGAGATTCATTACCTGTTACGACGTTGGTACCTACTGGTAATTGTTATTGCTAAGCTGAAAGGCATTTGGCAATATAAGAAGATGGATGCACTTGATTAAGTCTCAGAAGTCCGTTAAGCTTGTCATGACTTCTGCGAAGTGTTGACTTTTCAAAGGTCGTGGCGTTGTCTCATTATACTAAATTGGCAGTAGGTACCTACTAGGGGTGCATCCGATACCGATATCGAATACTTCGGGTTTGCTTCGGCATATCGGCATCGGCGATATTTTTATTGCCGGTACAACGATACTTTTCAAATTTCGCGGTTCAAAAAAGTAATGTAAACGCGCGTGCTGTTTCGTCTATTTCGTTGTAAACGAGACACGAACAATGACGTTATAAACAACACAAACTTGAAAAAAATGGCGCAGAAATGCTTTAGTTTCTATATGAGAGCTCTGTCGCATCTGAGAGACTATTTTCCACCGAAAACTTGAGAACATTTTGTTTTTTTAAACAGAAATCCTATTAATGTTAATTTTAATAACTAATACCTAATCTTAATCTAAGTCTTTAGTAAAAACAACAACTTGTGTTTTATTAATTTTACCTTCATTTAAATTCATTAAATGTATCGATATCGTTTCGGCATGAAGGCGTATCGATGCATCCCTAGTAGGTACCTACCAACCTGTAGGATGCATCAATGAATCAAAATAACTATAAACCAAACATGACTGACAGCTTTCTAGATGACTTATGATTATTATTTAAAAAAATCTACATTTATATTTATTTTTTTAAATAGTATTCTAATCTCAATACCAAACTCAAATAAAACAAAAAATAAATAAAATTAACCTTTACAAAGGTTTCTGCGGTAGCTTCTGCTACTCAACAACAGATGGCGCTAGTTATTCAGTTACTATCAACAATCGAACATCAAAATAACGCACCACACAAAGTAACAGCTGAAAATTAATTACAGATTGATACGTTATCCAAATCAAAAGAAACTATAAAACAAATTGTTTATTCAGCAATGAAAATAAGGAGCGTTAGTGTGCTTGGCCGATATAAATATCCAGTGGTAATTAAAGACAGCGCAGACGGGCCGACAGTTTCAAAATAAACTGCTTTTTATTTTTAACTCTGCAGCCACAATAGATGCAGCTTAGTTTGAGTGTTTAGGTATATCTTTGTTGATGATCATTTATTTACTACTTACTATAGCTTGATGGAGATTACATGAAATCTTATTTAATATCTATTAACGTTTTTCGTCTACACTGACTCATGTGAAGTATTGGCACCGGGGGCCAATACTGATAATTGTATGTACCTACGTATAATAAGGTAAGGTCTTTAACTACTCTTAACCTTGATAAGAACTGCCACTTCTTGCTCACCAGCTATCTAACAAAATTTGATGTTGTTTAACAAATTAATTTCAAGCATCGATTAATTGCTACTAGGTATTATAGATAGTCTATTACCAACTTCTTTCATTGCTTTGTTAATGAGCTATTTATTTTTCAATTTGTCTAAGCTTGTTCACATGCTGCTACCAAGAGACAATTTTATTTCTATCAATTTTATCTTTAGCTCTACAACATCTTATTTCGTAATATCATTTGCTTCGAATACCTATGCTGAATACTGGTATTCAGCTGCATCTGGTTAGACTGGAAGCTGACCCCAACATAGTTGGGAAAAGGCTAGGCAGATAGATCATTTGCTTCGAGTAAATCTTTAAGTTCAATATTTAAACCAATTGTCTCAAAACATCAACATAAACGATCTTCATATTGCTACTTGCAGTTCATTTTTTCTCCCACATAATATAACATCGACAGCAATTTATGTTTTACTGGGGATCCGAACCAATCTCCATCTACCGTGGTGGCATCGTGTGTGTTCCCTTCGAGAAATTGCGTTACAATCGCCATAAAAACATGTGTTTATATCTTCATCGGGAGGATCGGGTGTGAGGGCTCCCTTTATTGCTAATTCACAGTTTTAGAGTAGTTTGTTATACTTTGCAGTTTAAGATGACTGAAATATACGTATATACAGACGAATGGAGCTAACTTAGCGCGAGGTACCTATTTAGTTTAATAAATTTATTTAATTAAATTGAGATCATAACGCAACAACAGAATTAGTTCACTTAAATTGCTCACAATAGAAACAAAATAGACCTTAACATGTTTTACCCAATCTCTAGTCAACGGGCAACCATTAAATTTACCGCCATGTTACAAAACCTTAAGGCGAGTATAGCTGCTAACCGGCAGCGCCACCATTGAACAATTAATAAGTCTGGAGATATGGAACATTTTGAAATTTCCTAGGCACACAGTTCTGATCAGATAAGGTAGAATTTTTTGTATTAAAAAAATCAACACTAAGCCTCCTAGGTTCGAAGTTATAGCAGTTAACGCCAAAAACGGCCGTTTCTGGCGTTGACTGCTATAACTTCGATCCTCCTAGGACGCTTAGTGTTGATTTTTGCATAGGCAATTTAAAAATGTTCCATATCTCCCGACTTATGTTTTTTTTTTTCAATTGTGGCGCTGTTAGCGGCTATACTCGCCTTAAACATGCATTTTAGGATCTAAGTTCCGCCTTTTGCTGTACCTACAAATTTCAGAAAATTATTGCAATTGGATTTCTTGAATGCATTTTACATTTCCTCTACATTACTTGGCCGTCAGTACTTAGCCATCGATAGATTCAGGTTACGTCTTCATATTAAATGCGTCGGTGGTCGATCGCAGACTCGTCGTAAAAATTTAAGTGCTTCAGTAATAATTCCATAATAAAAAAAACATCATTCAATCATGGAGCGGCTTGGTTTTCATTATATGTACTTATATTTAGCTTTAAATGAAGGATGGGCATTAAAATTCAGGTGGTTATTATGTCTACTGTTTTTATTATACTTTTCCCCTGATATATTGCTTTCATAAATAATTGAGACGGCCACATTTGAAGGATATTGGGTAAAATTTTAACTCGTATAGGTATGTATGTATTTATAGTTTGTATAGGTATATGAGTATCTATATATTTGAATAAATATTTATTCCTTAATTTTTCATCATTGCACCTGCCACTGTTTGTCTCTGCATCACCCAAAGGTTGACTGGTAGAAAATGCCCATGGCATTAAGTCCGCCTCTGTACATTTGTGTGCTTGAAGTATTAAATAAATAAATAAATAAATATGTATGGTATTTTTGAGAAAAATCTTTAGATGCACCTGACTCTGTGTGCATCAGAGCTGATTATTGTAGTGATGAAAACCGTTTTAAAATATTAACATTACCTACATCTTGGCAAAATCTGAAAGTGGTACCTATGCTAAAAAGCTAATCATATTTTTTTAAGTGTCAATGTTTTATTCATAATATAAATACAATAAACGAGTTAACACTATTGAAAATTACTAAGAAGGTGCTAAAGAAAATTACTTTAACTAACTAACTATACATAAATACAAAAAAAAACTTTTTTACAAAAAAATACAACCGACTTCCAAAAACAACACTACAAAGTGAAAAATAACTTTAATATCGGAAGTCGGTGTCTAGTTAAATGTATTTTCGTATTTTGCCACCGACTTCCGAAATTAAAGTTATTTTTCACTTTGTAGTGTTGTTTTTGGAAGTCGGTTGTATTTTTTTGTAAAAAAGTTTTTATTTTTCACTTTTTAGTTGTAGTAGCTACCTCACACAAATTCTAATACCACTACCTGCAAAACAAACTCGAACATCATCCATATAAAAGTGGGGAAAAAATACGTATTATTGAAGCTAACTCAAAAACTACCTAAGCAAAGTTAATCAATTTTATATGGGACCAACTGTGATGTATACCCTCTCGAATAAAACAAAAATAAAATCCAAATCGATCTAGCCATCTTCGAGTAATCGGGGAACATACATAAAAAAAAAAAAGGTTCCGACGAATTGAGAACCTCCTCCTTTTTGAAGTCGGTTAAAAACAAAAGGACACTTAGGCGTCAAAGTACTCGTCCGCATCGCTGTCATCCGGAAACGTGCCCAGAAGACTGGCAGCATTGCCACGTTGAATGGCAATGCATTCGTTGGCCAAAGAACGAGCCAGCCCTCTGGTCACGTAAAGTCTCGACCAGTCGGCGAAAGACGCGCACTCGGGCCCCATGACCTCAGCGTTTCGACCCCAAACGGCTCAAAACTGTAGTTACCTATAAGGTTACAGTATTTGCGCCGCTTCAGACTCTTAGCAGCCGCAGCAGCGGGGCCAGCACAGCACGTCGTGCTTGGAACATGAGATAGCGCAAGGGTGTCGACACAGGTTGCGTCCCACACCAGAGGCCTACCCATCTTCCAAGGCAATAGCGTCATGCCATCTGGTCTCTTCCCATCGTTACGTACCAAGCCGTTTGGTTCTAATACTCCGCTGGTACGCCGGCGGTGACAATAGCTTGACGAATAATATCGTTGATACTGGCGTGCCGTGTTATGCGACCTGCGCTCCTGCAGCAGGACACACATCTTATTTAAACATTACATGTAGACTAAAAGATATATTAAAACAAACTAATTAGGTTATAACTTTTGGGTTACTTACAAAAGACACATTCGAAGATTTCCCAGCAACAAATAAACGAATTCATTCTTCCGAACACTCGTAATTACGGTGACCGATTGCTGAACGAGTGGCGTTCCAATTTTTTACATTTTAAAATAGTTCACCCACTATAGGTAGTTCCGAAATGACACGAGCGCCGTAAGTCGTGTGCGTAAATTTAAACGTAACGATCTCAACAATAAAATACGTTTCCCTGAGTCACAGGTTTTCCTCGAAATGCGAATATGCATGCTGTGATTTTTCATGGATTGAACGAGCCAAATTTTCTTGAGAATTTTCTTGTGGTTTCAGATTTTACCTGTGTTTGCCTGTCATTACTTATCTTGATAAAATGATGCATAGTTGTGGATATTTTAAAAATATCACATTTGTCTGTTTATTATGAAAAGTTGAACATTTCTTATCATTCACTTTTCCGATAAAAGAACATCATAATAAAAATAAAAATAAATAAATAAATATGTTTGGACATATCACACAACGCCATCTAGCCCCAAGCTAAGCAACCTAATGCTTGTGTTATGGTAACGAGATGGCTGATAAACTACTTATATACATTTTTTTTTTTTTTTTGTAAATACATACATATTATAGATAGAAAAACACCCAGACTCGGAACAAATACTTGTAGGTCGTACAAATATTTGTTCCGTGCGGGAATCGAACCCGCGACATGCTGCGCAGCAGTCAATCGCTCAACCACTGCGCCAACCGTGTCGTCAAATCAAAAGAAAACTAAAGTAAATAAGTAGGGACTTCGGAAGCTATTTAGGTAGATAGGTAAGCGTTTACCCTACTGGATAATTTCTTTTTTTATGTGCTTAGGTACTTCCATCACTTACAGACACAAATAATATGAAAATAATAAATCGTCATCAATGTACAGCTCGATGTTGAGAGCCATGACCCAGTGGTTAAAGGCCCCGACTTACGAACTTCACTTTATGACAATAATTTCATCACCACTGCTCTAAAAACGGTGAAGAAAACATCGTGATGAAACCGGCATGTCTTAGAACCAAAAAGTTGAAGACATGACTGTGACATCTATCATCCCGCACTGGGCCCGCGGTGAGATTACAGTCCACTCCCTCTCGAAGAGCCTGTGTCCCAGCAGTGGGAACATTATAGAAAAAAAAATATAATAAACTATAATAATTAAGGATTGGCACCAACATTTACATTACTACATAATTATTTATCACTGTCATTACAAGGATTAAGAAGTGTTTTCCAAAATGAAGCAATATAAAGGTCAATGCACTTTCACGCCCACGATAAAAAAAATGTCAACAAGTCTTTGAAAAGTTGGCAAATTCGCAGCCCTATTAATTTAGCGAATGACCACGATTTCGATGGCCGTTGGCATTTATTAGTGAAAGGGCAGATAATTGAGGATGAACACGTAATTTTACGACTCGATGGAATCGGTATAAATTATGAGACGGTACTTACTCGGGTTCTTACTCAACCCATGACTGAAAAAGCCATCATTCTTCTGGTCATTACAGAAAATGAAACTATCTACGTAATTATTTCATTAGTAGGTACCTAGTGGAATAGTAACAAGAACGGTAGACGTGACAAGTAGGTATGCTAGTATGCATATGTATGTATGTAGTAGGTATGCTGGTATGTAGGTATGCATTCGCCCAGGAATTACGGTGACATCTGATTGCTTAATGTCCCATCTTCAAAAACAATCGGTGATTCTCATAAAGGTATCTATTGAAAGTGGATGATATGCAGTCATTGGGTGTCCTAACATAGTCCCTTGTGGCAGTCCATGAGAAAGATTTCATCGTATAGTTTTCATTAATGTCTGTTGTCGGATACATGATTTATGTGTTTTTCTTATTTTCCCTTTTGTGTAAAAACATCACTCACGTGCTTTGCTATTTGTCAAAATCCATTCAATAACATTTGGCACTCATCCGAATCTACGTAAGCAAACGTTGCGACACGCAGTACAAAACAGAAAATTGTAGTGAAACATTACTAATTTAAAACCCGCTACTCTCTCTATCTCCATGAAAAACGTAACGATCACGCACCTTTTCATAGCATTTTCCGTCAAGTCACCCACCCCTTACAAAATGCTTATGTAGACATGAACATAATTCAAATTCAATGTGTTCCTATATCAAATGTAAATCTCTCAGAAAAGACAGTCAATTCATTACTAATCCTAAACATTTTCACAAAAACTACAAACCGCACGACAAACGCAGTTGCGATCGGTTTGTTTACGCTGAGCCGCCGGCGCGGGCGAAAAAAGCACGTAGTACGCATGCGCGACGTGCGGAGAGGGGAGGCATTCTACTACGCTACGGCGGCGATGACTTCGTTTTTTACCACAATCGGGTTTCCTTTTGACTTGAGCGCCTGGTTTTTTCGTTAGCGCCCAGTTTGGCGTAGCAACTCCATATACAGTTACAGTGGAGAGGCAACCCCGCAGAATTGTTTTTAAATGACGACTGCTTGCGCAGACGACGCGACGCGCGTTGCTTTAAAGTGCATCCTTTGTATGATTTAATATGCCGATGCAATTTAACATGTTCTTTGTAATTGACTGGTGTCTTCTTGTTTATGTAAGGTATCGAAGCCTAAATTCGTAATTGTGGAACGTGTTTATTAGAAGGCTAAAATTCAGAGTTTTACATGGATTCATCTGCACAAATCAAGTTTTTGTCGTGACGATGAACTTCATACAGAAAATATAACAAAAGTGGAAAACTGATAGCTCATACCTCATCATGTTTGCAGTGCACATAAAGAAAATCCCTCGGATCCCACATCGCACTAAGATCGCGCGCGCGGACTGTAGTCGGCAAATAAATACAATCTTTTGTTCATCCCCACATGGTTCGGAGTTACGATAAGCGAGTCCATATCCCATCCCGGCCGAGGACAGTAAAAGTATCCATTTATTGTTGTTGTTTTATTTATTTCATTTTTACTTGCGTTTTTCCTTATTTTTGTGACGATGCCATTTGAGAAGTTTGGCGTTATCGGTAAAAATTAACTAAATTGAATAGGCGACTTGACAGTAATAAAAATAGGTACCTTGTGAATAAATTATGATATTTATATTTATAAGGTGTATCTATTTATACACGAAATCTCTTAAGTTGTTCATACCGCTATATGTATGCCTATAATTTTTGAGGAGTTCCCTCAGTTCCTCATGGATCCCATCATCAGAACTGGATTTTGATAAAAATGGGACCAATCTGGAAGTGTATCCTTTCAAATAAAAAATAATTTTCCAAATCGGTTTATAAATGACGGAGTTCTGAGGTAACAAATATAAAAACAAAACAACCGAATTGAGAACCTCCTCTTTTTTTTGAAGTCGGTGAAAAAGAACGAAAAATATTTTTGTCATTAGGAAACTATGATTTAAATTTTCTTTTTTTTCCGCGCTTTGCTTTCGCCAGGTTGAAGGAAAGCAAAGGTATAGAGCCGATAAACAGCCTAAATGTAAAATAGAAAATTCAAATATTTTTGAATTTAGAACACAAATAAATGTTAATTTGTTCATAAACTTTTTTTTTATTGTAATAATCATGGTTTTTGATGATATTCTATTTATAAACATTATTTAAATATTCAAAAAATATTAACGCTGTAAAGACGCATATCTCTTTGCCTAGATTAAAAAAAAAAAACATTCACCTCTTAATAGAGACGGTGTGAATAGAGGCATTGAACTAATTTGGACTAAGTATAGGTATAAGTTATCTGTGGAAATTTTTATTCCCGCACACGTATTGGAAAATGAAAAATCCCACTCGTGTGACTCGTCGTTATATTGCATAGTTTTCGAGAAAGTGTATTGAAAAAAATATTATTGAAATGTATGATTTTAGAAATATCAAAACGAAAACATCACGTTTTGAAAAACGAGCAATTGAGTGTCCGTTCCGCTAGCGTTTTAGATAGTTAGATCACTGTCATCACTTCTTTATTTTGAAATCGCAATTAAGTAATAGATTTGATTCGACAGTAATAAATAATCGATGATGTCGATTATTAAATTTTTTTAGATTCGTTAGTTAGTAAAAAAAAAACTTACAAATAAAGAATCGATTGGTGGAATCGATATCGAACATCATAGGGAAAATCTAAAAGCAGAGGCTGAAAACACTGATTATTTGTTTTAACTTTTTTGACAGCAGGCAATCTGTCACAGATTTGACGACTTTTAAAACGGCTGTTTAGTTAATCAGTTTTTTCCTTAGGAAATTTGACAAAAACCGGTTGTTTAAATACCTAAACGGTGGTTTGAATGTTGGTGGAACACAGGCCTATAAGGATGATGACATCACTCGAGCCGCCATTACTGTGTGCACCGTTTTGACTACGAAAAATGAATTGAGTTTTATAAATGAAAAATTAGTATTGTTAATGTTAATATTTTGATGAAGTATTCATGTTTTAGGGAAAATAAACCACAAGGAACATTTTTAATCGGTTTCCTAAAAACTGTCAACTAGCCTATTCTAACGTTCTTGTTGAATCCCGTCGTAGAAACAAGGGTCAGAAAAAAGAAAAAACGCTAATTTAAAAAAAATACGGGTCAAGTGCGTGTCAGACCACGCAAAATGAAGGGTTCCGTAGTTGAAAAGAATTTATCCCAAAAACAAGCTTAACATTATACACTTCTGGACACATCTTTTGGCCCACCTTGTATTTTCAGTTTCGTTTGGTCCTAGCTAAAATTTTATATTAGGTCGAGCAAAAAGTTTTTATGCAGTTTTGAACCTGGCACATTCACAATTTCATTCAATAGTCTTTTTTTTAATTTCGAACACAGAATTTAAAGAAACAAAAGACAATTTGGAGCCTGTTTGTTGATATCAAAGAATCGAATACTAAGAAAACTTGGTTTTATTGGTTTACTTGGATTTAATTCTTGAAAAAGTGATTGATATCTTTGGTTTTGCAACAAACATTACTTATTCTTAACATTAAGGTGAGGTTCTATCAATAATCTATGGATACTTCACCTGAAGTCGCCGCCCAAGCTGTGGCACTTATTCAGGCCGGACACAGCCAAAGAAACGTGAGTGCTCAACTTAATTTAAGTCGATCTGCGGTCCGCAATGTTTATCGGAGGTACCTAGAGACTGGCGGCTTTGTTCGTCGCCAAGGAAGGCCACGATCTCGGGTTACAACTGAAAGGCAGGATCGATTCATCGTGACGACCAGCTTGAGAAATCGTCACCTTACCTCCATTGAGATACAAAACCAACTTCGCGACTTCCACGGAGTATCTGTGAGCGCTCGAACTGTTCGGAGAAGGTTAAAAGAACGCGATATGGTACCACACAAGCCAGCTAATGGCCCCAAACTAACGCGAGCCCACCGATTTGCGCGCCTTCATTTCGCACGCAGTCATTTAAATTGGACACAGCAAGATTGGAGCCGTGTACTCTTTTCTGATGAGTCTAAAATTGTGTTACATGGCAATGATGGAAGGAAGAAGGTCTACCGACGTAAGGTAGAGCGTTTCGCACAATGCTGCTTTGAAGAGAGGGTTGCTTATGGCGGTGGCTCATGGACTGTCTGGGGCGGTATATCCGCGAGCGGCAAAACTCAACTTGAGGTTGTTACAGGACCACGGCTGCCAACATTAAATGCTGAAAGGTACATTCGTGAGTGCTTAGAACCTCACGTGATACCATACGCGGACTATGTGGGCCCAAATTTCCTTTTTATGCATGATAATGCAAGAGCCCATGCGGCCGGCATCGTCAGGGAATATCTTCGGGATGTGAACATCACAGTTATGGACTGGCCAGCCAGAAGCCCAGACATGAACCCCATTGAGCACATGTGGGACGAGCTAAAAAGACGTGTTAGGGCTCGTCAGCCAGTTGCCCAGACGATGCAGGAGTTGAAAACTGCCATAGAAGAGGAATGGGAGATGATCCCTCAAAATTTCATAGAGCGGTTGATAAACTCTATGCCTAATCGTATGAGAGCTGTGGTAGATGCCCATGGAGGCAACACGCGTTATTAAATTAAACCTTTATTTGATAAAACATGTTTTTTATTCAAAAATCAATTGCCTTTAACAAGGCGCATATCCGACTTGTTAGGCGTAGCTCCATGTCGTATGGTATTCTGAATTCAAATTTAAAACAATACGATCGAAAAAGATGGTAAAATGTATCAGGTTTAAAACTGCATCAACAGTTTTTGTTCAATCTAGCAATCATATTTCGGTAGGGGCCATCGAAACCTAAACTCTAAGGTGGGCCAATAGATGTGTCCAGAAGTGTAGTTGAAAAAATGTTCTCCCGTAAATTGATATCCGTCACGGTCAACTCTCCAACTGACAAATTTAAGATTGTAATCGAAAACTATTTTTTTATGTGATAAAACTACAAATTAACGATTTCGGACTTATTCCTTTACTTGTGCTGTGAGTCCTTGCTTCATGCCAACTTTCATGATTCTAGATCTACGGGATAGTCCAATTAATAGATTTTTTGTAAATAGATAATTGCTTCATATTTTGCAATAAATTACCATCGTTGTGTCATCAGTCATCACGCTTCTCTTTCTTTTCTATGCAGTCCGACAGTGACCGCGATTTTCCGGGAGGACAAGCCTTATCATCATTTGGCATGGTGTAATACAGTCTTATGATTTTACCTTATAAATAAGAAACAACTTAACTATACACGCTGAACAGTTAAGAAGTTAGAACAAATAGCATTTCGTTTACTATTTGCGGGGACAAATCGTACTCAGTTTGTGATTTTGAGCTTGGTATGAAAAGCATTAAAACCAGCAAAAACAAATCGTATACTTATATCTGTGATTTTAAAAATTTAGTGTAGTTATATTTTATTTGTAACAAATCGTGTAATCAATCTGTGACTTACAATCCGTTTCCTTCCAGTAACAAATAGGAAATAAAAATTTCCAATCTATTATTTTTAACCGACTTCTAAAAAAGGAGGAGGTTCTCAATTCGGATGTTTCTATTTTTTTTTTATATGTTTGTTCGCGCATAACTCCGTCGCTTGCCAAACGATTTGAAAAAATATTTTTTTGTTGGAAAGGGTATACTTCCCAAATGGTCCCATTTTTGTCAAAATCCAGTTCTGATGATGGGATCCTGGAGAAATCGAAGGAACTCTTCAAATATTATAGGCACACCTATAGCGATTTGGTTATTTTTTATAGTAGCTCGTGCATTTGCTCTCGGAAAGCACCACATGGTGAATTGGAACTGATGATGAAGACAACAGATGGCTACCAGAACTACTCAATGATAAATATTTCACGGGTTGCGATTCGATTACTTTAATATGGTTGCTAAGCAATTTCCGCTCGTCACACAATGCGTGTGGTGAGTGGTTGTTGAGGAGTTCTCCTGGTTCTTACCAGCAGAACTCCTCAACAATTAACGTCCCAGCATCGGGAAAAGCAATATTTTGTAACATGTGATGAGCAATTGACATTAGACTATTGTAACTTATACAAATTATAAACAGACCCACTAAAAAGTGAAAAATAAAAACTTTTTTACAAAAAAATACAACCGACTTCCAAAAACAACACTACAAAGTGAAAAATAACTTTAATTTCGGAAGTCGGTGGCAAAAACGAAAATACATTTAATCAGACACCGACTTCCCAAATTAAAGTTATTTTTCACTTTGTAGTGTTGTTTTTGGAAGTCGGTTGTATTTTTTTGTAAAAAAGTTTTTTTGTAGGTACTTTTATTCTAAGGTGCCAATCCTAGTGGGGCAGTATCCAACAAGATTTTAGACTAGTGGAATCTGCCCCACCAAATCGAATTAGTGGATCAGATTCCACTGCAAAATTTTAGGCATTCCACTTTGCCCCACCAGTGGGGCGGCTCGGTGGGGCAAAGAGGAATGGTTCTAAAAAACCGTGAGTGGATAGAACTCGCCAGCATTTTGGTTGATCCAAACTCCAACCAGGAAGAAGTAGGAAATTTTGGCGAGAAGACCTTGATGAACCGGAGGAGATGAGGGAACGCTGAACACCCTGCGATACTCAGCATTTGTAAAATCGGCAGCAATGGCCAAAATCAACCTTTCTTGTCTCCCTCTTCACCACAGAGGCTGCAAAATATCATTCATGGAGGACCTACCATCAAGTGCAAAAATGGTTAGGGGGGGTTGACAAAAGTGCTTATTTTAATTTAATTTTAAATATTTTTATTACGGACGTTTTAAACTTTCTGCATCGTTCTCACGTGTTTAGTTTCAACTGAATGATGTAACCAATATTTTGTAACCATATTTTGATTTAAAAGGATGTCCGTGGAGTTTCTTGCCCGTTCTTCTCCTTATGTACCTACTACGCTTTGGAATGGGTAACTACCTTCATCTTTCTGACTGACCGACTCTTTGACAATTGAAAGCTGCCTGTAATTGGTTTATTTGAAATAAATGCTTCGAGTTTGAGTTTGAAAAACCCGTGTGACTGGGGATGGGTCACCAGCAATCAAGGTCTTATTCCCGTCACAATGTGCGCAGAGCCCGTTCCTTAGACCTTGCGTAAAAACCATTCTACATTTGTAAGCCAAAAAAAAACTTTTTACAAAAAAAAAAAAAAAAAAAACAATCGACTCCCAAAAAAAAAAAGGTATTTTTCGCTTACAAAGCGAAAAATACCTTTAATTTCGGAAGTCGTGTCTTTGGTTTTTTAGTTTCGTTTTTTGCCACCGAACTTCCAAAATTAAAGTAATTTTTCGCTTTTTAGTGTTATTTTTGGGAGGCGGTTGTTTTTTTTTTTTGTAAAAAGTTTTTATTTTTCACTTTTTTGTGGTGCCTAACCTACACAAATTGGAATATCACTCTGCGAAATAAATTAGAGCATCATTCACATAAATTAAGTGGGAAAAATACGTATTAAATTATTGAAGCTAACTCAAAAGCCACTCATCAGAACTTGAAGATATTTATATTATATGCGACCATCTCAGGAGTATACAATTTCAAATTAAACTTTGCAAAAGTACGTCGCGCTAAGCCGTGTCAGAAGTTTGGAAGGCGTAGTTTTTGTTGACGGAGATAGGCCTTGATTGTCAGAAGTCAGATTTCGTAGTCTCGTACTACGAAATCTGACTTCTGACAATCAAGGCCACACATAACATACAATTCAAGTAGCGCAATTTGAAGCGGCATATAATTACCATTAAAATCATTTATAACCAAAGTGCACCTCATGACAATTCCAATAATCCAGATCGGTTCGATGTTACCATTTTCATCGGAACCATTTATTTAAAGCTTCGTCATAGTCGCTTAACTATCTTAATCGAGATATCTTATCGCCACCCGTGAAATACTTATTATCGTTGAGAAGTTCCCGTGGCCATATGTGGTCTTCTTCATTAGTTCAACTTCACCAGATGATACTTTCTGAATACAAATGCTTGATTTGTTGATAAAAATACCAAAATCGATAAAAATGGGAGCAATCTGGAAGCATAACCCTTTCAAATAAAAAAAGAATTTTCCAAATCGGTTTATAATAGTAGGGGAGCCCACGAGGCTAAATGGGGATTTACTCGAGCGCATTTAACTTTATCGACGAATTTTTGTTATTTCGGCTTGCGGAAATCGTCAGATTATATATTTTTCATTATTCTTGAATTATTTCCTTCAAAATAAAAAAAAATTCAGCTACGCTCGAGAATGTCGAGATGACGTTTTTTTTTTACAACTTTGTTGCCCTCCCCTTTTTTTACGTCACTCTCAAATTGTCAGATTAGTGGAATATACACTTTTTAGGATGTAATTAACTCACCCTACCTTAATCTGACGCGCTCGAGAATTTCTGATGGTCAATTTTTTTTTACTAATCTGATCCTGTATCCTTCACGGGCGGCCTTATATATGGGCCTCATGTTTTGTGGAGGTACTTAACCGGGTACAAGGTATCCCCCTGTATATTAATCTGCCGCGCTTTAGTAAATCCCGAAATCCCCGCTTGGGCTCCCCTACTATAAATGACGGAGTTCTGAGGTAGGTAACAAACATTTAAAAAAAAAACTTACAACCGAACCGAATTGAGAACCTCCTTCTTTTTTTGGAAGTCGGTTAAAAAAGGGTGCTTAGGATCGTGCACTTGCAGAAAGGCAAGGCTCAAGTGCTTTATCGTGTGCTCCTTTTGCGAAGGCGTAATAGCAACAACGTCACTCCTATCATCATTGACGAGGAGGACGAGGATATGGAGGACTCAACACTATATGACATCCCGCCTCCACTTCCAGATAACGTTGTCCCTCCTCCCCCTCTCCTCTCCTCTTATCCAGGCTGGGTGAGACCCGGCCCCTCCATAAAGGCGAAAGTCTAAACTGTGTTTGTGCTTGACTATAATACGATACCCCTTGGTAAGACTGATGGTCAGACTTTCGGGATTCTAACGACCCATAACAACTGTCAAAGATCCACAAATGACAGCCGGGACCAACGGCTTAACGTGCTTTCCGAGGCACAGAGGATTAAAACATGTCATTACATTATTGCTGGTTTTTTCTTCTGAATACATAATAACAAATAATTTTGTTAATTTAATCCGACACTTTACAATTTTTTTTATTTTTGAAGAAGCTGAAGCCTAGAGCCACTTAGGAATCAACTTAAATATCATCAGCTAATTTAATTTTCAACAATTTTTCTGATTACTTTTCATTAGGTCGTTCACAGCCGGTGCGTGTCTTGGCGACCCTATCGATAATTTTTCACTTTTTGGAAAAAAATGCCCATCTTTGACTAGCTGTATCTTCACAACCAATAGGCCTAGTGTAAAACAAATTTAGTTTTCTTTACAAAAATATGCAACAAAGATACTTATAAACTCGTCCTTAAGATATATTTTTCAAAAAACTGAAACAAGTGCCAAAATTTTGCAGTTATTCGACCACCATGGGAGTAACAAGGGTACCGTGGGTGTGGGACAAGGTTTTCAGGGTTGCAAACTTGGGTATAAACTACTCTCTCAGGGGACGTAACAACCATTTAACAACATATAATAAAATCTTAGTAATATGCGAGTTTGCGATGTTTGATGTTGTTATTGACTGGGCTAGGAAATACCCAATAGGTCTTGATTTACTTGCGAGTATCAAATTATTTTGCATAAATGGCCGTATTCTTTTATTACGTTGACTTAAAAGCTTCATTTTATTAGAGCTCCAAGGGACCAATGCCTAATACGTATTTGATATTAATTTCAACTTGATACCTCCACGCGTTCCTGAGAAAAAGGATCTTGACAGACTGACAAACAGACAGACAGACAAACAAACAAACAGACACACAGACGGACAACGAAGCGATCCAAGAAGGGTACTTACCGTTTTTTCCTTTCGAGGTACGGAACTCCAAAAATCCTGTTAAGAGTGTGTAATTATAAAATCTTGTAACGTATGTTAGTATGAAAGACATAAGTGTTAATACTACTTAGGAACATGTAATTTTATGCAAAAGCATAAAATGCCATTCGTAGAAGGAATCGAACAAAAGGGGTGACACACAAACCTAAATAAAAAAAACTTTATTACACTTTTTTTTTTTACTTTTTTTTTAACTTTTTTTTTACTTTTTTTTTTTATAAGTATGAGGCTTTTGCTCACATTGCCTTTGAGTGTATTTTGTAATTATTTATTTTATTTTTTATAATGTGCGTTTTATTTGTGCAGAATAAACAAGTTTTCTTTCTTTTTTTTACAAAAAAATACAACCGACTTCCAAAAACAACACAACAAAGTGAAAAATAACTTTAATTTCGGAAGTCTGTGTCTGGTTAAATGTATTTTCGTTTTTTGCCACCGACTTCCGAAATTAAAGTAATTTTTACCTGACTACGGCAAAGCCAAAAGGAAGGGTTACGATTTTAGCAGTCTATGTATGTAAGTATGTATATAAGTATGTATTTACGTATGTTCCACCGTAGCGCCTAAATTACTGAACGATTTTAATGAATGAGGTATCAATAGATTCATAATAATGGTCCGGGATTTTACACGTAAATTTCTGACCACGAAAAAAATTTAATTGAGATAATAATGACATGTGATGGTGTCAAAAGAAAGGTCTTATATCTTATCAGTTCCACTTTAACAAATGGTGCTTTCCGAAAGCAAATGCACGAGTTACTATAAAAATACCCAAATCGCTATAGGTGTGCCTATAAAATTCGAGGGTTTCCCTCGATTTCCATGGGATCCCTTCATCAGATCCTGACTTGGTTCCAATGGAACAACCTGCGAAGTGCACTCTTTCGAATAAAAAAAGAATTTTGAAAACCGGTCCACAACTGACGGAGAAATCGGTGGACATACTTACTTAAAAAAAATATACAGTCGAACATCGAACCTTTTTTTGAAGTCGGTTAAAAATACCAATCTAATAACGAGATATTTCGACTCTGTTTAATTGTTACTTCTGGAATTCACTTGAAAGTAAAACGAAAGCTCATATTTAACAAATTTTGTTATCACCATTATACCGTATACAATTTCGTACGAAATCATCAGGCCATCGGAATACTTTAAATTCACGAACAATACCAGCTTTAGGCGGTTTACAATTTAAATATTTATAGGGCACGCGTGGTAGCGAATTTTCGTATAATTTTTGTGGATTCCAGCAAATTATTGTGAATAGATTGTGATCGCGTGATATTTTAGTGTAGTGCCACCAAGATTTTAAGATCATTCAGGATTTTGTAGACTGGTCTGTCAAAGACTAACGCCATCTTTGTTAGATACTGTCAATAAACTATGGAAACATTATTTGGACAATAATTTACTTCAGCCAAGAACTAGTACCTAGTTAGTGCAAAACATTGAATAGAGGAGATAAACTTGAGAGGTTCATTTTCAATTTCAGTCACTTCAGCCTTTCTTTCATAAAAAAGAAACCTTAACAACTTTCCTTATTAATTAACATATATACATAGTTCTATATTTGTTAATTTTTGTGCTTTCTATTAGAAAACCAACAAATATCAATTTCCAGCCATTTTCATCCAATCTTATGGAGTTTCCAAAGCACAGTCCATTCGCACCCTAGTAATTGCTGACCCGTTCGGGACGTTAACCGTTTTAGGAAATATTTTAAGGTTCGATGACTCTTGCTTAGAGGTCATAGTGAGTTGCCATGCAGAGGACAGGATGAGCCCAATCATGGTGATAGCATGAGACACATGAGCCGGAGAAAGGCAGGTTCTCCGGCTAGTGACCGACTGATTTCGTTGTAGTAGGTAGTCTGGAATTAATTTAGGACGACAATCATTGGTAATTTGTCTGATATGGTGATAGTTTATAATGGTTTGTTGAGTTTGTTGGCGGGCCTTAGAGACAGGGCTTTTGGCCCACAATAACTTAGCCATTGCAATGACTAAATTATTGCAGGCTATATCCCTAATGGATTATTTTTTCGTCCCAAACAAATTGTGGATATACGAAAAAAAGCTTTGATTCACTTTAAGTAGAACATCACCATGATGAGTAGGTATATACTTTTGTATCAATCGATGATTGAATTATACAAATACTTGCGGTAAACACCTATTGAAATTTTGGAAGCTTCGCCCAAGATATAAATAACATGTTTTAGTTTTCCAAAGTGTCCTAATTTACGCGAATTAGATGCGGCGCAGACATGCGGTGATACATAAATTGTGGGAAGTGATTGTTTCTGGTGTAATGACAGCGACTATTGCTGGGACCATGGTGAAATACGATTTTGGAAACCGAACAAACATTTTTGGATCAAAATTTAAATTAAAAGTAGTTTGTTAACTAAAAAAATTATAAAAACATACACAATATTAAGATTAGGCTGTGATATTAATATTACATACGAGTGCACTTGCAAAATCTTAAAAATACCGTGTATATTGTCAAAAATCATGGGTAAATTGAAGCTTAAAGAAAGTATGAGCCTTTACAAACTCACAACCGTAAACCATGAAATATGCCACAAATTTAATGATATGCGTATTAATACAGATGTCATCGCATTTAAGGAATGTAGACCAACCAATTGAATAAATAAAATACATAAAGAAACCCAAATAACTATACCGGCAAACATGATAAGTAGTCGGTGTTAATCAAAAACGCGCAACGTTCGCCATGCAAACACAGAACAACTGTTACAGAAAACCTTCACATGGTGATGTTTAAACAATATTTGATCACAATACTGAACCTTCTGTATTTGTTTTCCACATGGATTGGGCATATTATAAAGAAAAGGATAGTGATACAGAATTAGTTGAAAAAGAAAAAGGAGAGAAGATAGAAACACTTGAGACCACAGCAGTCTGTGATGAAAGGACGGACAGAATACAAATGAGAGTTGGTGACAATGCATTGGAATCCAGACAACAAGTAGGTTAAAAGGTGAACATGGCAGCTATTACTGTAATTAGAGGTGTGTTGGCATAGTGATGCAAATGACGAGGCTATGTGGAGCTGGCTCGAAGCTCGCATGCTGTATTGGAAATGTAGACCTGATTATTAAATAATTTGATTTGAGTGACGTCAGAAATATTGAGAGAGATTTTTGCACACTGTATCTAAGAAACGAAGGCCCCACTCTGTTTGTTATGATTAATGAAACTAAATATTATTTCTAAAAAGTATCAACCCTAGGTGCTCGGCGCCACTTAATGATCAATAGCAACGTGGATGGTTTACAAATCAGAATTGCGCACTATCAGACAGATATGCAGAATCGATCACACCTTCAGATATAATGCAGTGTTTGCGCGCTAGCGCATTCTGTATCCTAGATGCTCTCGTTAAACTCTGCAAGGAGGCAAGTCAAGTAGGAGTTGCTTGAATTTTATTGCATAAAATAGACTCCAATTTACAACGCGTTGTCTAAGGTCAGCATCGGCGATCGTCTGAATGCCTTGGCATGTTTAACAAAGTTATTTAGCTGATCAACACAATTGAAATGACAAAAAAAAGTATGTACGGCAAGTCCGCTTTACCTTCAAAGAAATACATTTAAGAAAAGCAGTCACAAACCTTTAATCCTAACAAAGTTTCTTATTCGAATGCATTTGAGGACATCGAAGAGGTCTAATTAAACAGTTTCGTGAACTTTTTACTGGGGAAGCCATAATCGGCTTTAATCGTTCGGTAATTAAGGCGATTGCTATCGATTCGGCCGTGGGAGATGCCGGCACGACGAAACTGTCTGTGAGGCCGATTTTTTGAACTTTCCATGAGTAAAGTGAATTAGCAAATTGCTGAAACTAAGGGATAATGGAATTTCGCCTTTTTTGTTGATAAACGGTAAATGGTGATTTGGCAAGAAATGTATTTAATGGTAAATGGTTTTCACTTTTGCAAATACAGTTTTTGTGTGGTATTGTAATTGATGTGTTGGCCACTTCTTCTTCTCGCTTGTTTCCCTATTCTTCTATATTTTCAATTTATTGAAATATATGAGGTTTTCGGTTTCAAAAAAATCGTTAGTACTTATCATCAATTTCGTTATCTCATACTGTCGAGTGCCAATTAAAGATTTCGTAGTAGTCGTTCAATACATCATATTTCATTGCAGTAATTGATTTTTCTCAATCCAGAAAAAGAGTTGGCAACAAATTCGGCCGGAAGTCAGTCGAGAAGCAGATGAAATCAAATAAAAAAGTATATTTTTGTCAATCGCAGACACAATTTGAATCCTTGGCAATTTGGCGATATGAATTGGAAAGAGAAAGTTGCCAGGGACGTACTAATTACCACATGTGTAGGATCACAAAAAAAAAATTGGTGTTGTTTCCTCGTTAACAATGGTTCTTGCGAGCAAAGATACTTCGGAAGGTGACAATATCTAAACAGGCAGTGTATACAAAGCAATATGTACAAAAAGTTGAGCGATGATATCTTGTAAACATTTCGTTTCGTCTTATACATACCTATACAGTGTGAGTCTTCATAATGTGCACTATATCGAAATGAGGGAAACAGCTTAATTTTACCGACGCAAAAAATATTTAAAAAAGCAACAAAAAGAAATTCAACTTTTTATAGCATTTTTTAAATTCTTGTTCGCTGCTGTGACTCTTGTGTAAACAAAATGGTATAACTTTTAAACTAAACGATCTATCACGATTAAACAAACTCAGTAAGTAGTGATTGAAGCTAAAAGGGCGTCCTCATAAAATAAAAACTAATACGTTTATAACTCAATCACAACATTTCCTATCAACTGCACACTGCTACGTAGGTACAATACTTCAGTTTTTTTTCCGTTGATATTATTAAGCATAGTTTTCCTCATTTCGTTATGAAGACACACCGTATATTATATGTTTTACTACATTAAGGGCTGATTTTTCAATAGTCAGAATTTTTTTTGCCCAAAGAATTAGCATTGCCATACAACGTGGCAATGCTGCCGGCCTTTTGGGCACTTTTCCTGTCGATAGCGATGCGGACAAATTTTTTGATGCCCTATGATTATTTCCCCTCCTTTTTTATATACTTGTACATATTTTTTTTTTTTAAGATTGTTAGATTTTAAATTATGTAAATATTCATGGATAATAAATCCCACTATAGTCAGATAACTTTTATCTGAAGAACAAATATGACAGTTTGACATATTTTTTATACAAAAGCTGTCAAACCGCCATATCTATTCCATAAATAAAAGTTATCTGACGATTGAAAAAAACAAATGAAAATTATGACGTTTGGTATAATATTTCGAGGTTTGATATGTTTACCATATCAAACTCCGAAACATTTTATCAGAATGCAATGAAAGTGGACTCAAAACTTATGAAAACTTTCGATACTTTCTGGAGCTATTGTGAAACGTCGGAAAGTGGTGAAAATATGACACGTTTTATTTAAGTCTCTCATTTAAAATAGTGTGGCGTGGCCTCAATACCTACTGGATGGATGATGATACCAAGTGGGCGGAAACCTTGACACTCTGCTTGCATTGTCTCCCAGTTTTGAGTTCCTGACCTCAAAAAAACCATTGCAACTTCTTCAGTTTTTTTGCGTGACTCTAGCTTCGTTTTGTCTATTTTTCTAATTTACTTTTGTTAAAGTAATTGGATTTAAATAAATTGATGTTAAAGAACTGTTTCGACTTTTTTTATGTCGTTTTAGTGCAAGAACGGCAGGTTCTACCTCTTTATCTGTTCTGTGGGCTCTTCAGTTGCTTGCTAATAAAACTGCTATCTGCAAAAGACTTGACTTCAATTAAAAACTAAAAACCTGAAGAATTTATCTCTGCCAAAAATAAATTAGCACTCACTTCAATACATATATTCGAATTAGTAAATCAAATCGTTATCTTTATAGAGACACCGACTTCTCGTCCAATTATTGACACTAAATGCGTCGAAAAATAATAAAAAGGAACACAATAAAATCGTTTATCTTTATCGCCGAATCCCTAAATCAAACCCTGGGATCGAACATCAGACAAAATAAAACGGCAATGGATAAAATTGAGATACTGTTAGTTGAGCAAAAAGCATTCCGTTAGTCCTTGCCGGAGGCGCCTGCACACAAATTCGCGAAACTAAAGTTGAGAGTGAATTTTTTTGTGCATAAGGGCTAATATCATTGCCATTGTTTGAATTTTTTATGTTAATGTGTTATTGATGTCATAGTTAATTGTCATAATGGTCTTGTTTGTGTTGGTAACATACAGAGCAAGATCCCAGGGCCGCCAAGCTTACTTATTTTCTGATTGACAAAATGTATGCGATATAGTGTCAAAATAGTATGTTACTTTGAACGTACGCATACCTGCTAGCTTGCCAACGGCCAATTTTTAGGTATCAGGTAAGTACCAAAGTTACGTAAAATTACTACTCACTTTTCTTAAAGTATGACTGCTGATTTCTATGTATGTTTTACAGAATATTGTTAATAATTAATAATCAATACTGTCAGACACTTCCGTTTTTTTTTTTGCCAGACGCTTTAAAGGGTTACGTATTATAAAGCTAATCAACTATTTTCGATATAACTGCGATTGATTCACATATGTTCGTAACACATAGTGGTCGACTGAACTACTGTTTTACTTACCTACATAATTTTGATTAAACTAAAATCAATTGTACTAACGAACGATTAATCTAATGATTTTTTAAGATATTGTATAATTCAACTATGTGTGAAATACTTAGTGGACGACTCGCCTGCAGTTTATTAATACTGCGCGCTCGTTTTATTTCTATAGTGGTGGGTAGGTAGTTACAATATCAATGTTTTACGCACTACGAGTATGTACAGTCAACAAAAGAGATAGCTAGGCAGGGTATACTAACATATTTGTATGTGAATTGCTTCGTGTTCAATACTTTGTTTTTGCAATACTCCTAATAAAATAATATTGTAATTATGGCTGAAAACGTTGTGAAATTATTGAAAACGCAAAAGGGAGGAGTGTAGTTTTCCATGATATTTTATTTCAACGAAAATATAAAAATAGACGAAGGGATCGGTACAAAATGCAATATTACTGTACTAGAAGAAATTAAGATGCAAGAGCGAGCGAAGCGAGCTCGGGACTTAGAGCACCCCGACTAGGACAAGTTAGGCTAGAAGAGAATGGCGGGCTCTGCAAGACCCCGCCATCCCTTTCGTGTTTATTTTTTTATAAACGTCATGTCGACGGAGCCCCGCCCAGCGGGGCTCCTATACCTAGGTGGTTTAAGAAAAAATAACCTAACCTGACCGAGTCGGGGTGCCCCAAGTCCCAAGCTCGCTTCGCTCGCTCTTGCATCCTTAATTCTTCTAGTACAGTAATATTGCATTTTGTACCGATCCCTTCGTCTATTTTTACATTTTCTTTGAAATAAAATACCATGGAAAAATACACCGAACAAACAATATTCGTTAAAAAATAATTTAGTAAAACAGTAGGTGAATCGTCCATTAGTTCAATCAACTTTAGATTTATTAATTGTAGCTGAATAAATCGTAGGTGCACGCACAATGGTCCACATGAAGGACTAAGTGCGGAAACCAAATCCTATAACATAGAACATAGAACATAGAAATCGTAGGTGAATTAACCGTAGGGTGAATTCTCCTTTATGTATTTCGTTCATTAGTTATTACAAAACTAATGAACAAAGAAAATGCGGGGTCTCCTAGTACAGGTATTTCAATCTGCCTAGCCTTTTCCCAACTATGTTGGGGTCGGCTTCCAGTCTAACCGAATGCAGCTGAATACCTATATCTGACCTCCACAACCCAGTAACTGGGTAATACGATACCCCTTGGTAAGACTGATTGTCAGACTTTCGGGCTTCTGACGACCCGTAACGACTGTCAAAGATCCACGAATGACAGCCGGGACCAACGGCTTAACGTGCTTTCCGAGGCACGGAGGAGTCTCGGTATGTAAAGATGGTCACCCATCCACGGACCAACCCAGGCAAGCGTAGCTTAACCTGATGGATCGACCCGTGCGGCTGTTATTACTAAGCCACGAGCTCCTCCTAGTACAGGTATTTATTATACTTAAAAGGAGGCCTCTATGCAAGATTATATATTGTAGAAGTTTGTAAAGTTAAATGAAATATAATTTTTATTATTTATTATGTCGTTTATTTATTTTATTTCTTATCAATTTACATTTTTAAATATTTCTTAAAAAAAAACGATATAAAAAAACATTTAAAAAATATTAAAAATAGAGGTCCGCCGGTGTCGGGAGCAGGGTCCAAGCTACCGGTGGTTAGGGCTGCACAGACAGGAACCTTCTCACAATACGAGCCGTATCAAGGAGTACTGCCTTCTGAATCAGGCCCTTGATCCAACCGCCTAATGATAGCCTCGAGAGATGTTGGTCGAGGCTTTTGGCCATCAGGCCATTGGCCGTTACGACAATCGGCACAATGACAGCCAGCTCGGCTGTCATTGTGCCACATTCCACATGTCAACAACCTCGTGAGCTAAGCCGAGATATTTTATTTGTTCCTCTTTCTCAGCTTTCACGAAGTTCTCGTCATGTGGAATGGTAACATCGACTATCATTGCGTGGCGCGCTAACCGATCTATCACCACTATATCAGGCTTATTGGCGACAATAGTCCTGTCAGTAATGATAGACCGATCCCAGTACAAAGTGACATGGTCATTTTCGAGAATTGGGTCGGGCACATACTTGTAGTACGGTACCTCAGAATCGACAAGTTTATATTTCAAAACAAGTTGCTGGTGGATAATCCTAGCTACTTGGTTATGCCTGTGCAAGTACTCGCCGTTAGCCAGACGAGAACAACCAGAGATAATATGACTATGATAATATGATTCCAGTACCCGAGAATGCCCGTCTTACAAAGCGCATCACTCGTGGTCGTGTATTGCCCTCCCTGAAGCAGTATAGTTTGCCGATGAGTACCCTGGCCCCATCGATACGACGCTCGATCCTGCATTGCCAGGCTGGTACAGCTGGCTTTGGTCGAGTAGCTCCGTCACAGCTAAGAAACTTGACTTTAGCTAAACGACATGCCGCAACAGCCGCACAATACAGAATCGAGTGTGTATCAACAAGGTCCTCGCTGCTTTCGAAAAAATTCTTAAGCTGCGAGTCCAAGGCACTCACCAGCGCCCTATTTTTTTTTGTACATAGGTAGGCGTGGTAAACGGGGTCTAAGTTCGGTCGGAGTGGACCTATACTCGCGAAACGCATGCTCCAGTGCGCTCCTCAACCGGGTATTGCACTGGCTACTTACTGTGTCAACCCTATCATCCTCTTCTTATTTATTATTATTATTACAAAAATCTGAGAATCGATCTTTAGGTATTTTAAACGGTAGGTCTTTTGACCGTAGTTATATCGAAAATAGTTAGAATAACTTTAGATATTATAATACGTAACCCTTTAAAGCTCGCAAAAAATGACGTCATCTTACTTATAGTTTGAGTCTTTTTTTAAATAATATTCGGGGAATATTTTAATACTATTTGTAAGCAGCCAGATCAATCGTAGCGGTCAAACATCCCCCCAACACAGTTAATTGTGTCTGGGGGATGTTTGATAGACACAATTAACTGTGCCTGGGGATGTACATAGTAGATATTGCACGCAAGATTCATGTCACAAAAGTTTTTTCAATATGTCTGGTTGCTGTCATGGAAGGATTCGATGTCTTATGCGTACTTTTTGGACATTGCAAATAATATTACACTAACTCAGAAGCCACTAATTTAAAATAAAGCCAAATGGTCATGCACTTAACCGAGTACATAAGGTGACAACACAGTCCAAGTGCGAAAGCGTCACAACCCGAAAAAGCGGACTTTCCCCTCCCACGGTTTTTTGCACACTCGCATTGTTTTTGGCCGATGTTGCTGGCATTTTCGGAATTCAGCCATTTACATAAATACCGAGGAGTCTTTGTTGAGCCGCTAAGGCGCCGCAGAAGGAACGGGTTGCGTCGTCGTAGTTGCGTACGCGCGGTTGTTCGTAAATGGCGAACACTGTTGTTTGTTTTCTGTTTTTGCCATTTTCAAAAGTTGCGACATTTGTTTGTTAATATTATAGCTTTGTTTGTTCATGAAAGTTTTAGAAAGCTAGTCTTATTAATTTTTTGTTGCATACAAAATGTTAGATTATTTCAAAATAATTTTGTGTGTTTGCTTACTTGGGATATGTTTTGTTTGTGGCATTAATATTTTAATTAAATTGCTTATAGTGTTTTATCTTTATTTTGTCATGATACTTAAACTTTTTAATGGTAGCAAAGAGGGTAGGTACTCAAGTTTTATTGTTTTAAGTTTGCTTGAGGAATGAAATATATGTACCTACTTACTTATTATTTTTATTTTATTGAAGGATTAGCAACCTCACTTAAAAATCCTACCTTAAAGCAGTCCATCAAAGCGCCTTAGCGTCCTAAACCATAAAGTTGAGACATAACAATCGAAATTCTAATTAGTTTTCAATATTTTCAACCCAGGAGTCGTGCCGAAACAGGTCATCAATCTTAAAGAGCCGTGGCGCCGTCTTTTCACTGACCCCAACACCCCATTTTGGTAAAAAAAAACAGCTGACGTTACTATAAAGAATGGGCAGCAAAAACCATAATATTCTTTGCAAAATCAAAGGCAGATGAGTGACCAAAAGTGAGCTTTATCCTGCTAAAAATAGAGATGATGCTGCCAGCAAAATGGAATTTTAAGTTTGGTAATTAGATTCTGACAGTTTGAAATCGGCAAAGAGGCCGACTGTCAAAAAGTCGGCGCCAGAATCAGCGTGTTGTAAATAAAACATTGCAACTCTAAAATTTACGATTCTTAGGTTTGGCACGTTCTGTTTTTAGATGCATTAGTCTTACCTATACATACCTACATTATCATTATATTCGCGCGTTTTTGTTTGTATGAGGTGAATAGAATATGAAATGAAAGTCCTTCACTTTTACCTACAATTTGTTATAGCTTGTGGGTAAAAAATAGAAGAATAAACTCGATTACAATACCTGAAAAATATATTAGGTACAATTACTAGATCAAAACACAAAAACCAAAACAAAACTGAAGAAAAACACAACTGGCTGACTGATAAAACTGAAGTGAAAATCACAAAAGTACTTTTATTCCTCTGCTCTACGAGTATTACCTACTTTTAAATAGTTTTTGCTCTATTATTTTGTCGGAAAACATTTTAAAGATAAAAAAGGCTTGTGATCTATAGTTTTTAGTTTTCTTTTAAAAAGATCAGGGTGCCTGGCTTTTTTAATAATAAAATATAAACGTAGGTACTAAAATCTGATCACTCTTCTCATACGATTCGACCACAGCGTTCTCTTGTATTTTAATAACAATTTTCGGCACATGTTGCCAATGATTTTATGTGATAAAAGTTTTTCTATTATTACCAGAATTGATTCATCCAAGCGGTGTTGCCCAGTCTTTATAACCCACGTAAATATATTACTCACACAAACTTTAAATAATATACGATTAGTTTTTTTTTTTTTTTTTTTTACTTCAAGATAGTCAACGTATTTCTTTCTGGACTTCAAAATCTAATTTATGTTTTTGTAAATCGTTCTGCTGTAGTAGAGTCGTCACTAAAAGTTTTTTTTAATAATATCTGCAGTTTTATATAAAAGCTATTGTTATGTATTGAATAAACAAGTCGAAAGTAAATATGGTCTGGTGACAGCTCTATCGGCTGTTATTACAAGGCCACTAGAATTAATGTAAAAAATATAGGTGTCTTAGAAAACAAAGTCTATAAAAATAACAAAATGATTTTATGTAAGAATCATGTATAGACATGCTTACGCTTTATTTTGAATATGCCTAATATACCTACTCCCGGACTCCTAAATCGAGCCACCGTGAATTTTTATGTTTAAAGGCCCAAAAGTTCTGACTTTCGGGGCTAAAACATCAAAATAATGATAATTCAGAGAAAAAGTTTTTACGAAGATTTGAAGCTGATACTGGCCACCATTTCAGTAAGTATCACAATTGTTCCAAATTTGAATTCAGGAATTTGATAAAAAAGAAGAAAATCGGAGTTTGGTCGCTCTTAAAGAAGCAACAAGCTTTGATTAGAGCATCTATAAGTCAATAGTTACTAACCGACTTCAAAAAGGAGGAGGTTCTCAATTCGTCGGAACTTTTTTTTTTTTATTTTTTTTTATGTATGTTCCCCGATTACTCGAAGATGGCTGGACCGATTTGGTTTTTTTTTTGTTTTATTCGAGAGGGTATACATCACAGTTGGTCCCATATAAAATTGATTAACTTTGCTTAGGTAGTTTTTGAGTTAGCTTCAATAATACGTATTTTTTCCCCACTTTTATATGGATGATGTTCTAGTTTGTTTTGCAGGTAGTGGTATTAGAATTTGTGTGGGGTAGGTTACACAACTAAAAAGTGAAAAATAAAAACTTTTTTACAAAAAACTACAACCGACTTCCAAAAACAACACTACAAAGTGAAAAATAACTTTAATTTCGGAAGTCGGTGGCAAAAAACGAAAATACATTTAACACCGACACCGACTTCCAAAATTAAAGTTATTTTTCACTTTGTAGTGTTGTTTTTGGAAGTCGGTTGTATTTTTTTGTAAAAAAGTTTTTTTTCGTTATTAGTTTTCTTTTCCATAAAAAGGATATTGAAATTGTTTTTCCTTATTTATTAATCTATTTTGACGTTAAAATTATGGATGCTGCACCAGAAGTAGCCCCGCAAGCTGTGGAACTTCTTCAGTCTGTGCAGCGAAACGTAATTGCACAGCTTCATGTAAGCCGTTCTGCCATTCAAAGAATTTACCATCGATACCTGGAGACTGGCGGCTTCGTGCGCCGTCCAGGAGGTCCACAAAGCCGGGTCACTAGATTGGTTTATCTTTACTACTAGCCTGCGTAATCGTCCCTGACCTCAGTACAGGTCCAAGAACAGCTTCCAGACTTTCATGGACTGACTGTTTGCGCTCGAACGGTTAGAAGGAGACGCGAATAACGTGGTCTGGAACCTCGTAAGTCAGCCAGTGGTCCCAAACTGACACGAGCCAACAGAATGGTGCGCCTACAGTTTGCACGCGAACAGTTGGATTGGACGAGCAATGTTCATTTTAGGATGAAACCAAGATTATGTTGTGTGGCAATGACGGACGTATGAATGTTTACCGAAGAAAAGAGAACGTTTTCAGCAATGTTGCATTGAAGAAAAGGTGAGTTATGGCGATGGTTCACGGACAGTCTGGTGCGGAATTTCCACCGAAGGAAAAACTGTCTTTGTGGTTGTGACGGGACCATGGTTGCCACCACTAAATAGCGACCGATACATTCGTCAATGCCTAGAGGCTCATGTGATGCCATATGCCGATTTTGCGGGCCAGAATTTAATTTTTATGCATGTTATGTAACGTAGGAGAGGAGCTCGTGGCTAAGTAATAACAGTCGCACGGGTCGAGCCATCAGGTTAAGCTACGCTTGCCGGGGTTGGTCAGTGGATGGGTGACCATCTTTACATACTGAGACTCCTCCGTGTCCCGGCTGTCATTCGTGGATCTTTGACAGTCGTTACGGGTCGTCAGAAGCCCGAAAGTCTGACAACCAGTCTTACCAAGGGGTATCGTATTACCCAGTTACTGGGTTGTGGAGGTCAGATAGGCAGTCGCTCCATGTAAAATAATAGTATTCAGCTGCATCCGGTTAGACTGGAAGCCGACCCCAACATAGTTGGGAAAAGGCTAGGCAGATTTGCATGATAGGTAACGCAAGTGCGCACACTGCAAGAATTGTTTGAGAATACCTGCATGACGTTAGTAACGCAGTAATGGAATGGCCAGCAAGAAGCCCTGATATGAATCCAATAGAGAATTTATGGGATAAGCTGAAGAGGCGTGTTCGAGCTAAGCAAAAAGTTCCAGAAACTTTGCAGGAGCTGAAAACTGCCATCGTAAATGGTCTTGGAGGTAACACAAGGTACTAAATAAACGTTTTCTCTATGTAAATCATTGTTTTCTTCCAAAATTTAACACTAATTTTGGCCGCTGAGAAACGCAAAAAGACGATTTATTGCAATTGAAATTGTTTTTTTTTAGTATTCCTATTTCAAATTTGGAACAATGACAAACGGAAATTGATGGTGACTGTGGCTTCAAAACGATTTTTTTTCTTTGTCCTACCACTAAATAAAGATTTAACACTTTTAACAAAAAAAAAAAAAAAAATGCGGGGTGGCTTGATTCAGGTGTGTAAAAACAAATCACGCTCCAATAAAAATCAAAAGGATTTTCGAAATTGTAACTACCAACCCTACTTTAAATTCGACTTTATCATTTAGCGTACGTCAAACGGCCTACATTATGTTAGTACCCGCGTAAAACTTTTGGCATCAAATCTGATACAAAGCGACCATTTACTAAGCTTATTACAACTACGTATATAAAAATATGAATGTGCATTATAGCTCTCATAAATCACGGACCTAGAGATACGCAAAACGTTTCTTGAAGAGAAAATACTATTTGTAAAATTGATGGATGTGATGTAGGTAGTAATAGAAATGAAACCTTTTGTAATTCGTCTATTTTTATCAGTGAAATACTATATAGTTTGATTTTCTGTTTCTGTGAGTGAAATAATAGAAATGTTTTGCATTAAAACAAAACAGTTATTATGTTATGAAAAACACAATAACACTTTGAAGAAAGCATCTCAATTATTGCCTTATATACTATAAATAGTTAAGATATACGTACTTACATTCCCTTTTAGTTACCTGTGTTCTTTCAACATGTAAGAAATGTCGCGGTGACTATGGTCTCAGCGAGCTTGAGTTGTCACTGTCAAGTGTCATTCATAGAAGTCTTCAAAATTCAACAGCAAGCGCCTTACTCGTGTTATTGTGTTTTTCATAACATAATAACTGTTTTGTTTTAATGCAAAACATTTCTATTATGTTTCTTTCAAAACACAATAACACTTTGAAGACCTGTTTGATATCTGCTGGTGAAAGAATACCTGAAGGATGTAGACGCTATGTGAATTATATATATATATATGGAATGAACCAATACTACGGTCTATATGTATTCATTAAATGTTCAAATAAATAATTACAAGTTTTCCATCTATTTATTCTAGAAACTGCAAAAATGAACAAATTCCATAAAATGTTATTAGAAACGTTCAACTGTCATGCTATGTATGAGACACAATTAAATCACTATATTATTGTTACCAACCTTTATGAGGTTGGTCGACAGTTGAATCAAATCTATTTAAGTACCTTATTTAAGGTGAACATGAATTATCAAGCTTTAATGATAATCCAAAATCAATAAGATCTAAAACTGAATTAAAATCATAATCTCATTACTAAAGGATAATTGAATCACTCATATACTTAATTAACACAAGTTAGGTAATGTTGCATATGAGTACTTGGAAGTTATGAGATCAATCAACAAATATTTCTGAATCTCATAATTTTATAAAGATGTGGAAAAACAAAATCAATGTCATTCATGACACAGTTAAAATTCCATTGAAACTAAAATATATTTAGGACCCTTCTTTACACTAAGTACTTTGGTCAACAGATTAGTCTAAGTAGTAGACACATGTAAATGATCTAAGAAGGAATTCTAGTATAAGTCTCTTCATTTATCAATTAAAATGTCTTGAAATGTGAATCATGTACCTCTACACAAATATATTTAATAAATATTATAAATATTTTCATAGGAAATTAATAATTATCATAATGATAAACCCTATTCTCTCACAGAGAGGTGTCCTTTGTCCCAAAAGTGGGAATCTTATAGGCTGGTCATTCTTAATTATCTTGAGAGGTAACCATCTCCTTTACTACTTTACAAAAGTAATAATTCTGTAAGCCTAGTGGCTCTTCCAGTTTAATTTCATTTGATGAACTATTCTCCAGTCAGCCTCCCGAAGGCTACCACAGACTACTTTATGTACCTCCAGAAGGCTTTTCGTAACTTAGTCTGTTTAAAAATATTTCAAGCAAGCTTAGCCACACACGTTATTGTAAATCAAAATCAACAACGATTGTGGTAGATTTTAAGTAAACTTCTTGATTGAACCACACCTTGGTCGCACTGTTATTCAACATTTAAAAGCTGTGACTTACAATATTAGAGTATGTAAAACTCTTCTGGCAGCCTCATCATTCTGGAATTAATTTCATTTCATGACTTTCTGGGTAGTGGTTTAGCTAAGGATAATGCTTTTGAAACCATGGACACAAAACTGTTTAGATCTAACATCAGTTGGTTGGTACCATAATTATGTGCTTTATGCGTAAATATAAATAAATTGGGATCAGATTATTTAGGACTAATGCCATGCACTCTACACTATGACATTCACCTCTGAATAGGAGCTTTATAAGTAATTACTGTAGATTATCTCCAATTACACTTTAGCAAGGTTCTTGTCTACCAAGCCTTGCAACCTGATTGCCCCCCTCCCCCCCAACTTTCCAGGGTAGGAGTTGCAGCTTATCAGGTCTAAGACGATCTTACATAGATCTTATACTGGTACTGACTCTCCGAGGCCTCGTCTCCAAATACGGGAGCCAGTCACACTGGGTTCAGTATGGGGCGATTTCTACATAGTACGTCCCCGTCCCATTTCCGAGTTCACATGACTGAGCACTCTCTCTTAAGTCGGGCGAGAAAAACCCATGCTAGTTGATGCTGTCACCTCTGACTGAAAGCATCGCAGAAGCTTGCCAAGCCATCATTTGAGTCCCATATGACGTACTGTCGCACAAACGGCCGACTTATCTGACGTGAAAACGTCGACGCCGGGGACGCCCCACTTTGTAACATGGCCTCCGAGGCCTGGGGCCTGGAGCAACAGGAGCCACTTCTGCTGGTCTGTTCCTAGATAAGCGGTCGGCTAACCCGTTGTTACACTTTTAACCTCCCCGGGAGGTAAACCGCTAACAGAGTGTTCAGCTAATCTGCTAACTTCCATCTTGCAAATTAGGTTCAGAAACGCTAGGGGACGTATCCCTCGCTCATCTTAAATGTGCGACAAATGGTCTGTTGTCGGATTGAACTCTGAATCTAATATGTGCACTCTGAAGACTGGCTTTTTGGCAATACTGCATATATGGCAAACATCTCTCGCAAGTTCAAGTACAATTTTTTCTGGTTTGGTCAAGTTCCTGACTAGAGTAGGATATAATAGAATATTCTTTATTATGTACACCTTACCACTAGGGTCACAATGGGCAGTCTTATCACTAAAAGCGATATTTTAAAGACATCCTTTGGACTCCCTTTGCATGAATATATTAGCCCGTTCATGTAGGCTCCTTACCCTTCCTCCACGGAAAGTGTGGACAGGAAGTGGGTTACTCTACCCCTGTGTAAGTGAACTGAGCTGTGGTCTATCAGTAGCCTCTGGCCACCACATTAACTCTATGCAAACCAGCGGGGCAACCTTTTTCCATTTGTCCTGGTCTGCCCTTCTCAAATATTTATCTGGCAACAAGCATTCCCATACAGGGATAACAACATTTTTGTGTTAATGAACTATGAACTTGTTTCAGGGAACAAAGTGTTGATATTATTATCTTCCTTTCAACCTTGCCTGCAGGCCGGGCCTTGTGATTGGTAGCAGTGCTCAAAAGAAGGCCTACATATTGTAGCTCCTGATTGAGGTTTAGAATTGACTTAGGAAATTCACTCGTCACCCAAGCTTTGTTAGGACCCAGAGTCTCCGAGACAGAAATCAAAAATGCATCTTTTCCTAGTGGACCAGTAGGAAATTATCTAAACTAAATAAACAAGAATGCAGATACCACACGCTCTCAAATTCTCTGTCATTCAGTTGCCCACCGCTTCACATAACCAGGGCACTGAAAAAATGTCAAAAGGGTGTTCTGTCAACTCGTGTGAACAATTTCCCTTCATTAACATATCATTGCTTCCGTCTTACTTTTTAGTAATAACAGAGTGTAAACAATAGGCTATTTGATTATGATCATAATCTTAGATTTCTGCATAGACTATTATGGATTTAATTTGTATTCATTATTTTAACTAGTAGCTTTATTATTTAATATATATAGCTCAAAGTAGAATTGTATTGAATGTTAATATTTTCAGTATTTCATTTCCTGTTATGATCTTCAGGAACAGAAACAGGTTTGCAGACTTTCATTCCCAAGCTTTTACATGGTTCCTTAGGCAGCCTGAATCTTGTCAAAATTATGAATCTTGGCCTAGTTATTGTTGCTATGATCCGATTTATCATGTTTTTAAAATAATCCAAGAACTATTCCTGCTCTAAATAATATCTTGTCAGTTTTAAATTGTTTGGTGGCTGTATTTGTTCCATTTCTAATTTTGCTAGAGCACTTATGATCCTGCTCATAATTATAAGATTTCCATAATTATTACAAATATAGAAAAAATATACAGTATACCATTATAAATTATATTTTTTTTTTTTTATTTAGCACTGCTTATTAGTTAAGTACCTATAAAACTTGATGTAAACTTTAATTAGTAGTATTTTAATGTTCTAATTGCAGATTAGAGTTCATAAGAGGTGCTGAACCTCTTTAATTAATTTATTTATTTATATATAGGTACTCCAACAACTTATGCATTAATAATATATTACAAAAGAACTTTATTTTATTAGTGTGGTGACTTTGTCACTTAAAAAGTACACAGCTTAACCAGAAATAGTAAATATATACAAACAATTATTTTAAAGTGATTTAAAAAACTAACTTATCTTTTGTTACAATGAAAGTAACAATTGCATACCACCTGCAAGCATAAACAATAAAATTGTAATTTAAATACACTTCTCGATGGGAGTGTTTGGACTTCCGAAAGGGAAAGTAGGATACAGTTGTAGTGGGTAGGTTGCTGCCCAAATAACAAGTCCCTGTAGACCTTACTTTAGCAGCTAGCTCTGCCTGCTCTAGACCTACATTAGAAATCCCAGCCAAAACTCCCTCCGCGGGGGCTAAATAGTAGGATTTAGTTTTGTTGAGTGGCATAAGTACTCATTTACTTCTAATGCACTGTGTGAAACACATGGGGTGAGTGAGCATAAATGTAAGGTTTTCTTATAACGGATTATAACTTTTCATGGTTGAATGTCAAAAACTGCTTGAATAGCTTTAGCTCCTCTAGACATTCTGCATTTGCTTTAGGAATTACTACCTAATTATCATAATTTGCACTGAAATCTTTAAGTTGTAATATTTCTGTCTATTTAGTTAAACACAACCGGGTTGTTTAGAAAACAACAATGCGCTTCTAATGTAAATAATAGCAAGAAGCAGGTTAGAAGTTTATTGATAATGTGTCTGAGTAAGGTCAGTGGGTCGTCTTAGTAAGGTTTGGTGATATAATGTGGAAATTGTGTCATGTTAGCAGAAACTTAACACTTACTTGGCTACTCTTAGTACTCATTCGGTTGTAGGTAAGTGCATAGAGTAGGTCGGTCTTACAGGAAATCATTTCGATCTCATTACCCTGGTTTTAGCCGGTGGGAAGAGCGTTCTTCCCCATTACAGCACTTAGGAGAATCGAAATACAAACGGTTGCTCTCCAAAGGCACTGGCGACCATGTATATATTTTGAGGTATCGATCTCCACTTCGGCACTTCGCTGACTCACGATCAGCGTAACACTATATATCACTTACCACAAGCACTATTCTTATTCACTTTTAATAAAGTTTTAACTGAAACTTTACTCATTTTCGATTAAAATTATCGAGCGAAAATATTTTACGTATACATTGGCGGCAAAAATTTAGACGCTATGAATGACACTTGACAGTGACAACTCAAGCTCGCTGAGACCATAGTCACCGCGACATTTCTTACATGTTGAAAGAACACAGGTAACTAAAAGGGAATGTAAGTACGTATATCTTAACTATTTATAGTATATAAGGCAATAATTGAGATGCTTTCTTCAAAGTGTTATTGTGTTTTGAAAGAAACATAATACCTAATTTTGAATACTTTTTTTTATGAACTTGATAACGTGAAAATTTGGGTTAGGACATTTTCAGAATTACCTAGCGAAATCAGAACGAAACTCTGTTCGGTAAAATGGAAAGTATTTTTATGAACACTATGCCTTGTTATAGTATTTATTTTCAGAGGAATTTTACATTGGTTTAGTACATTTATTACTATTTGTTTACCTAACAAATTATTTTGACACTTACCTAACAAATTATTTTAACTTTTGTTTCTATAGTAATGAAATAATATAATCATTTATGTAGTTAATTTGTAGTTCAGTACGAGTAAGATCTTTATTTACATCTAAAAATTGTAATAATTCTTTTTGTATGCCTATAATAGGCTGATCATAGCGCACAATAACTTATTTAATGTCCAACCACTGTACCTACCTATGTATCACAAATAAAATATTTCTGATTTCTGATTCTGATTACATATTTGTGGCTAATAAAATTTTACAATTACCACCATACCCGCAAAATAAACCGCGTAATCCTCATCCGCAATGAACAATTACTCGCAAATATGGAACAAACTGAATTTAAAAGTAAAATAAACAATAACTGGGTAATCCATAAAACAAAGAACACTGCACAATGCATTAGAGACATCTGTACAATAAAAAATAACAATAAAATACGCAATTAAATTAGTTAAGTCAGGATCAATAAATTTATCGGTCCTGCTAATGAATAAGATACTATTGCACCTGCCCATGGTGATTACAATACTGTTACACTTGTCATTTACCATAACATGTTTGTACTAACAGGTGAGGACTGACTCCTTAAAGCCAGAAGACTTGAACAAGAAACTATCAATAACTGGCATGACGTTGATCACACGTCTAGCCTAGAGGTAGATAGTAAATAGTACTGCAAAGTAAAAAAAAACCAGCCAAGTGCCTGTTGGAACACGCACAATGAAGGGTTCCGTAGTTGAAAAGAATTTATCCCAAAAACAAACGTAACAATGGATCCCAAAAATTTTTTTTTTTATGTCATATAACTACAAATTAACAATTTTCGGACTTATTCCTTTACTTGTGCTGGGAGACCTTGCTTCTTGCCAAATTTCATTATTCTAGGTCAACGGGAAGTACCATAAAGGTTTTGATTTACTTGCGAGTATCAAAATATGTCGCATAAATGGCCGTATGTTTTTATTGTGTTGACTTAGAAACTTGAGTTTTTTAGGATTCCAAGACACCATAGATTTAAAATAAAAAATCTGCTTGATTAAGCATATTTGTCACTCGGGAGTTCTACTCTCACGTTTTAAATGACTAATTATATCTGTATCTTCTATATAAAATTCTCGTGTCACAATGTTCGTTCCCGTACTCCTCCGAAACGGCTTGACCGATTCTCATGAAATTTTGTGAGCATATTGAGTAGGTCTGAGAATCGGCTAACATCTATTTTTCATACCGCTACTTTTTATCCCGGTCTACGCGGGTGAAACCGCGGGGCGCAGCTAGTTTCTAATAAAAAGCTGACGTCCGAAAAATGGTCTCTTTGTTGGTCACTGTGAAACAGTGTTAAGCACAACTGATAGATCTTGATACTGACTTTAGTAAAGTCTATCTGCGATTATAAACACGTGCTTGTTTGAAGTATAAACGAACATTTAGAGAACCCTTAGATATTTGTGGCAAAACTGCAGGCATAGGGAACTTTACAGTGGGGCGGCGCGCGTCAAATATTTTATCTCTGCATCAGTAAAACATGTGGCCATTATTATAATTTACTTAAACATTTATTACTTCAAGTATTTTTGTTATTAAATATGTACGAGAATTTGAAAATGTGTCGTGTTTCCTTCTGACTCACGCACTGCGAGCTTACGCAAAAATTGTAGTAGTAAAAAATAGTTTCACACAAGTTTTTAAAATAAAACAAAATGCTAGACGAAGTTGCTATGAGGACTGTCGTTTTCAAACGCTGATAATAGAGGCACTGAAGGTTGTGGATTTAGAGCATCTGCTGAAAGATAACACCAATAGGTAGGTATACATAAAAAGAAAATGTTGATGTTACTTCATATGGCTTAAAAAGCAAAATTCCTGGACGAACAATAATGAGTTCGTGTTCAACAGTAAAGATAAAGCAATGAATTTTCATATTTTCGTTTCATTCAAAGTTTCATATAAAACAAAGTCCCCCCGCCGCGCGTCACGTCCGTATGTCTTAACGCGATAAACTCAAAAACTAACGAACGGATTATCATACGGTATTCACCAATAGAAGGAGTGATTAAGAGGAAGGTTTAGGTGTATAATTCAGAAAGGTTTTGTGTCAATTGGCTGAAATATGACGCTGATTGTCGAAGATGTCGGAAAAAATCATACAGACTGGAAGCTGTACCTACTGACGTGCGCGTTACGGTAGTACGTTTCCGTGGGGTAATTTCCGAACACCACGCGGGCGCAGCCGCGGGAAAAAGCTGGTTGATAATATAACACACGTAACAAACTAAGAACCTTATATGTATCTAGGAGCCTGAACCCCGAAACCATGAGCTAGTAATTCAAGACAGATATGACTAACGCAAAGCATATGATAATAAATCAAAGAAAACCCAAAAATAAATAAGATTTAACGGTTGAATCTAACCAGTCTGTATTTTATCTGTGAGTAATCACCAGTCTCCATTCTGTTCTGCAGAAAACTGACTCAGAATGTCAATCTAGACTACGAAAATCATCATATAATATTTCTTTTCTGGTATCACTCACAATAAAATAAAATTCAGCCCAGCTTAATGTTGTTATTTTTCAGTGTTTTCAGAACGTTGTGTGTTATCGAGTGCATGTAAATTTTCTTCATCTTCTGGTTTTTATTAGACAAGAATGTCAAAGTATCTTCCCGCTTTCCATTTTCTATTCTTCCTAAAACTATTGCTATACTTATTAACATTATTAACCTCTTCCAAGAACATTAAACATTTTCAAAAAATTATAAATTTTAATATTCTCTTATGCCATCCTGAAGAGCTTCAAATTCTTACACTCAGAAAAAAACTTACATAACAACAATAAATTTTCATTCATAAACTATTCAGCTGCAGTTCATATTCCGTTAAACGCTCGCTCGCTCGTCCAGACGTATTATATTTAGACCAAGTGACTTTTTTCGTCGCGTCAAGTATTTTGGTTGCAAAATACCGTTTCGATTCAAAGTGAGAATGCCGCCATTATAATTTATAGTATCATACCATGCTTCTCAATTTATGTGAAATAGAAAAAATATGATAGGAACTTATAAAATAGTACTGAAAATATTTTCTCTCAGTTTTGTATCAATTCATATTTTGCTATACATAATGATCATAATTTCTTTCATTTTTTTTTTTAACTTCATATTTTTCGCGTTAGATATTACTCACCATATTTTGAAGCTTATTTATTAGTTAATTTGGTACAACGACATCAATAACTCCTGATTCTTCATACAAAAACATTTATTTGCAAAATCTGTGCTGACAGGTGGTAAAAGGCTTATGTCACTTCATGCAATCGTCGAGTGCGACATTTTTAACGTGTATAAAGTTATTTCCCTCACTGTACAATGTGACCCCGATTTTTCAATTTATTCAGAGAAGATTTTCTGGAAAATCAATGACGTGTTCCTTGAGTTATTAAGTTGCCAAATATATCACGTATACACATAATTAAGAAACCTAAATGATGTCATATTCGAATGAAATATTTCTTTTTACATTTGTAAATTGATGATGTAAGAACACTAACAACCCATTTGGAGTAATCAAAACAAGATAAATATTTGTTATGTTTTCTCTTATTTTTGCACCAAACTGATGATATCGTTTCTGCGAACAGCGGTTTGATTGGTGGTGGCCCAGTGGTAACGACACCGACTTACGAGTTGTAGGTCGTAGGTTCGAACCTCAGCAAGCGCTTTACTTTGTGTAAATGATTTCATCACCCTGCTCTCAAAACGGTGAAGGAAAACATCGTGAGGAAACCGGCATGTCCTAGAACCAAAAATTCGAAGACATGTGACATCTACCCACCCGCACTGGGCCCGCGTGGTGGAGTGGATTACGGCACCCTCCCTCTCGCCGAGAGGAGACCTGTGTCCCAGCAGTGGGAACATTGTAGGCTGATTATGTTATGTTGTAAACAACTGTTTATTGCGTTGAGACCACTAATCTGCCTAACTGACATTTACTACCAGTAAGACGTTTCAACCAGTGAGTGCTGAGATTTAAGGGGACACCCGAAGACAGAAATGGGCATCTGGAACCCGCGATAAGTTATTGTTTTTTAGGGTTCCGTACCTCAAAAGGAAAAAACGGAACCCTTATCACTCGTGTGTCTATCCGTCCGTCTGTCACAACCAATTTGCTCCGAATCTAATGGACCGATTAAGATGAAATTTTATGAATTTCAGTGACACAAACACGGAAGTGTAACGTAAATTTAAATGATTTTGATTATGGGGGTCACTTTTGGGGGGCAAATAAGAAAATAAAAAAAAAAAGTTTTGAAAACTGTAGGTACCGTGTGACATATCAAATGAGGCTTACTGTGATGGTTTCGAATATTTTTTAAATAATTTTCAAATAAAGCGTTATAAAGTTATTTAAGAAAATAGACAAAAATTTACCATTCCCCCCTTGTCTTTGAAACTGCTGAGCCTAAAATTAAAAAAAAATACAGAAAATATAGAACTTTTTCTTAAATACAGCCTTTGCTATTTCTTTGGAAACTCCATACTTAGATTTGTAAGAACTCCATTTCCATCACACAAAAATGATACTCTATTCCTCTTTCCTCTAACTCCATACTGGTTAAGTGCTAGTTCAAAGAACTTTCCAACTAAATCATACTTCTAAAGTGGCGTTTACACGCAATCACACTCAAGTACAAATGTTATGATTTCAGTGATACGTAATGGAGTGTAGTACTTATGAAAACTTGGTGTAAGAGGACACCCACTAGCCGAACATTTGTATGGAAGCACGTAATGTCTCAATTTGAATGTGCACTATGGGGAAAAGAAAGAAGTTCGGTAGAGCTAGCAGAGAAATCTGGAAGAATGGCCGGTGAAAATTAAATATGAATTTAGGTTACAGTTTCACGTGTTTTCTTATTTCATTGGTTATATTTTAAACAGTTTTTGGAAATGTCCTAGATGGTATTTTAAAGAGGCTGCTACAGATTTATTTTAAACCACTTACTGCTGTATTTTTGTAGGTGAAGGCTCCAAAATGTATGAACTCTCATTGCTCTGGCTTTACCAGTCTCGTTTTCTTGCCGAATCTATTTCACTTTATAGGAAAATTGTTTACTCTCTCCTTGTTTACCGACATTTATTCCACCTTCTGAATCTTCACTTACAAGGGTTACGAGACCCCGAACCTTATAAGGAAACATAAATACCCACTTTCCTAAAGTTTTCACAGTTTTCCTTGCCGACTGTATCGCACCGACGCGCCGTCTCGGCCGCGCTATTTCGGTCCACGCCCGCCCAGCCAAGTTTATTGACACGACTTAACGCGCTATACTATGCCGGGATTTAACTGCTAATACCTTACGCTGAAGTGCTTGCTAGTGCCGTGCTAATATGTGGTCCGGAGTTTGAGTTTGATGGCCTTTTGGAGACAGAAGAAGTGCAGAATCTGTCCTGGCTTGAACTCTGTCTGTATACGTTTGAACGAGAATTGCAAATCGCAAAACCTATGTGTGTCTGCTAAAGACGGAACTGAAATGTCAAAAAAAACTTTTTTACAAAAAAATACAACCGACTTCCAAAAACAACACTACAAAGTGAAAAATAACTTTAATTTCGGAAGTCGGTGTCTGATTAAATGTATTTTGTTTTTGCCACCGACTTCCGAAATTAGTTATTTTTCACTTTGTAGTGTTGTTTTTGGAAGTCGGTTGTATTTTTATGTAAAAAAGTTTTTATTTTTCACTTTTTAGTGGTTCACATGTGCTTACCCCTTCACAGCGTACTGGCGTGATGTTATGTTATGAACTAGTGTAAACAACAAACAGACATGAGATTTCAGCAATCCCAGTCCATTTGCCATTATTTATTGAGGAGTTCCGTTGCCTATCTCAGAAGTTCTTCATCAGATCTTTACCAAATTGAAATGGGACCACTCCAAGAAAGTACTCTTCCAAAAACTATCCAAATCGCTTCAAGTGTGCCTATAAAATTGGAAGAGTTCTCTCTATTTCTCCAGGATCCCATCATCAGATCCTGACTTGATGATCATGGGACCACCTGGAAAGTATACCCTTTCAAACAAAAAAAAAAATAATCCAAATCGGTCCAGCCATCTTCGAGTAATCGGGGAACATACATAAAAAAAAAAATTAAAAAAAAGAAAAGGTTCCGACGAATTGAGAACCTCCTCCTTTTTGAAGTCGGTTAATAAGAACGTTTAGGACGAAAGACCTGGGAGTGAGTAAGCTCTCAATACCGTGAAAGATGGAAAGAACCCCAATTTATTCAGTGCCTACTGAACATATTGAAGGAAAGAAAAAAAGCAAAGAAGTATTCAACTAAAAGAAAAGTCCAATGCCATTAATTAATATGCACGACGAACATGTCCATACTAAAAATGCTTTAGAACGTAGAGCATCTTGCACAAAGCCTTTTGATGCTACTACTTAGTATTTTAAAATAAAAACCAAGACAGACGATCAAATACTCATAAAAATTTAACTCACTCTTTTGTTGTTATTTACAATTTTCTCGTCAATATAAAGTATGAGCTGCGATGACGATTCTAAACTCACCGAAGTTCTGCTGCAAACTTTTGGAATCCGTCGGAGAATAATGCAGATATGCTTTGGATAAGTATCGGGGGTAACCAATTAGAGCAGGCGCTTGTAAGTACATAGCTTCAGTCGCGAACACTGTTTTTCCACGTGTAAGTGTAACTATACAATTTTAGCAATGTTACCTACGTCAAACGATCTTTTCATAAAATGATGAAGAGTTGTTTGTTTTATAAAATTTTGATGTTGTAATTCGTATTAACGCAACCTAAATTAGCTGCTATATAAAAATGTTTGAAAACAAAATAAGTTTAGTAGGTACACGTCGGTATTTGCGTAAGAATAGTTTGAGAACGTTCTTGTAATGAAAATCGTAGTGATGCGAAATAAGGTCCTACGAAAGAGGCAGAGGCTCAGAACAGGGTGAAGGAGAATAGTACCGATGAATTGAAGAAATGTATTTCTGCTCAATATTATCTTGAGCAGAAGAACTCTTACACTTTTTGGACTAATGTTACGCCAGTGGTTCTTCTATGGGTAATCTAAAGGAGATTTTTTTTGCATTCTATGGTGTCTTATACACCTATTCAGCTAACGACTTGCTCAAAAGTTTTCCGTGACAAACTAGCGCCAAGCTAGTCGTCAATTCGCCATATATACCTTAATATGAAAAACTATCTCACTCTGCCAAAGTATGGTTAGAATGCAAACTGAAGTAGTATTTTCAAACGAGTTTTCAAATAAAAACAAAGCAAAAACTAACTGAAGATAAGTAATTAACACCATCCAACACTACTCTCCGATCCATTTACAGACAGAAACACAAACTCCATCACAAGTAGTCGCGTGCACAGGGCAGATGTTAAAGCAGCTGCGCGGGCGACTCGCGAAATGTAACGAGACCGCGTCAACGATGCCGCGGTGACGTCATAATTATGTTGTTATGACCGTTGGGGTTTGTTTCTGTTTGCTTAGGGTTTTGTTTTGTTTTAGTGACGTGTTTATTAGAGATTAGAGTAGTAATTTAATTTTAAGCGTCGCAAAAATTATTCATTCAAGATTTTGGTTGGTTTTTCAACCCGGCGGCGGCGCGGCGGCGCGCGTCTGCGCACAGCGTTTCAACTGTAAAACCGTATAATACCTAAGCCCTTACTATCAATCTTATCGACGAGCTTTGTATAAAGTTAATTCTGAGCCATATTATAATCCTTTGCAATTTACATATACAGGCAGACGATGACCAGCCATGAAAATTCCGTCATCAATATAAATTGTTACATAGAACTTAGGTGTCTTCAGCAACAATCATTGTTCTCTTATCCATTCAAAATAATTACTTATATCGTATCAAACTTGAATATACCAAAATAGTCTTAATCCATACCAGTCCAAAGATAAAGCATACTTCCCAACGAGTACGCTATACTACACAAGTAGGGCAGCTCGCCGCCAGGTGGCGCAGGTGTGGCCCCGCCCCCCGGCGCGGCGCCTGCGCTCCCATCTAACGTAAACGATTAACTTTTACGCTAATCATACATTTATCTTTGTTTACTTTTGCTGGAGTTCTCCTTAGATCGGTAAAAGGGAAATTATGGTGCTGGATAAATTGTGAGAACCATTGAAGTAAAGTTTGTTACCAAATTATGGAAAGATGGTAAGGTCCCCAATAATAGTCAACCGAATGGTATTAGTAGCTATCGTCAGCTCTAATAGAGCTTTCGGAGGCAGTTCTTGATTTAATCAACTTACCATTGAACTCAATCTGGTTCTTTCATAAGCTAGGTCTTCATAACGTGTAGGTGAGTATAAGTTTGGTACCTACTTAGGTTCTCTTAAGTTATTGTTACTTCTGAAAGGCATCATCCTCCGGTAGGAGGATTTTTGTTTTACAATTCATGCAGGGCCACGGTATATTTATGTAGATGGCTCCTAGTAGCTATGTACGCTGTAGATCGAGTTCCCAATGAAGTTCTCCGCAGTTTCCTGCTGAGTGTCCCAGATTTTCACGGCATTTTAATGGATAAAATCATACCATGTGAAAATCTAGCCAGAACTTTTAGTTCAGTATATCAGTAAAACGCATTCAAATCAACATCAACGTGTATAACGAGCTCATCGTACGAACTGAGTTAATTAGCACTAACCGGTGCAAAGCAGTTCTTGCCACCATTGTGCCAACGGTTATAGGTATTCCCACGACCCGCAACACATGTAAGTACCTACATACAATTTTTTAAATATTTTTTTATTGTTCTTTTATCTTTCTAAATTAGTCTAGGAAGATTTTTGTTTAATTGTAAGATCTCACATGACTGACATGACCGGAGATGGTTCTATTGAACTTGGATTTATAAGTGTGTTTTATTTCAGTTGGACATCATTGCTGGGAACCACGCGAAGGCGAAAAGGCCTTTGGTTAAATACAAACTTGTCAAGCTCGGAACTGTATAGTTTGACTATAACTTACACAAACCAAATGCATGTGTTAGATTTGATATAATATAATTATAAGCGTATATATAGCTACCACGCAAATAGCAAGCCTTAAATGTCAGAATGGTTATTGGTTATTTATCATGTCTGAAAGTATTATGAATATGGTGTGTAAAGGAAGGATTTCATAAAGAAAAGCACAGAAAGACAAGACTAGATATTTATTATTTCAATTAGGCTTGTCAATAATTATTCATCTTTAATGAGAAAGCTATTGTCCGTTCGCAAAACTAGGTCTTCATGGAGAAGAAGGACAAGAAACTCCATGGAAACGGTATTATAGTATTCTATCAACACATTTCTTATATTTTCCACAAATTATAGTTATCTCAAACAGTTAATTCTATCACTCAGAATAATAGCAACATAATTACAATATTTAAGGTATAATATGAAATTACGTAACTTACATGACACCTGGTAGATATATTTCACATCACAACAACACTAGCACTAGCCACTTGAACATCCACTGAGCAACTGCCTCGAGAATAGTTATAGTTATTTATATATGGCATCTCGCAGTTGACCACTAAGGGTCGAGACTGCTCAACCGGGCGTTTCCTGTGGGTTCTTTAAGCGAACTTAAAGCCCCCGGCCAGGCCTAAAACTAAGGTAAATTATTAGTCGACTGAGCGTCGCTAATAATAATATGACAGCCAGACGGGGCAGGCTGGATCATGACGGGGAACCAATGCCTCGAGAATTTAGTTAGTTAGTTATTTATAAATGGCATCTCGCAGTTGACCACTAAGGGTCGAGACTGCTCAACCGGGCGTTTCCTGTGGGTTCTTTAAGCGAACTTAAAGCCCCCGGCCAGGCCTAAAACTAAGGTAAATTATTAGTCGACTGAGCGTCGCTAATAATAATATGACAGCCAGACGGGGCAGGCTGGATCATGACGGGGGGGACAAGAAGTGCTACAGGCTCAGCTGTGCCCCCAGCTGGCACAGCTTCACCGAGTAGGGGATAGGGGGGGGGGCGGTTACGATTGCGACCTCGGCGGCGAGGTCGGAATGTATTCCGGGGTGGTCTACGTTTATAAACCGTACTGGTGGCCTTGCTACTCTCCTGAAGGAGGGTTATGGGGTCATCAGGGTCGGTGAGAATATGACGCGGACGGCGAGTCTTACTAATTTGAGAGGGGGTATAACGCGCGGCCTCGACAACCAAAGGGTTGCGATGCTTCGCGGCGGCATCAAAGAAACGCTTCGAGCCGCGCTTCAAAAATTGATGGATCGTGGGGATCCTGAGGTCAAGGTGGAGGTCCGCGTTCCGAACGAACCAAGGGGCGCCCGTTATCCTTCGGAGGAAACGGTTCTGTAATGTCTGCATCCGATGCAGATAGCGGGGTTTGGCGTGTGCAAATACCGAACCCGCATACGTCATGATGGGACGAATGCACGCAGTGTAAATGCGCAATTTGCACTTAAGAGATAGTTTGCTGCGTGCATTTAAAACGTAATGTAATCTACCGAGGGCAAAAGCGGCCCGTGAACGTACCAGCTTAATGTGCTCCGCAAAGGAGAGGCGTTGATCGAGAGTCACCCCCAGATATTTGGCTCGCTTCTCCCAAGGGATCGGCTTACCAAACATGGTGATTGGTCGGGGAATGGAACGTGAGAAATACGGTTTCAAAAAGAGAACCGCTTGACTCTTGTCAGGATTGAGCCTCGAGAATGTCATTACAATCCTTTTTATATCCTACCATCCCTTCCATTTATCCCTTCCCATCAAACATCAACTGACAGTATTGTATTAATCGTTTCAAACAACCTGTTATATTAAAATAGCAATATAAATTCTAAGATATACTACAGTTACTATCAAATATTATTTAATTATTTATAGTAATAACATCTGTACGATTTTGACAAGTTAAGAGTAGTATATATCGTAAACACAATAACTAATCAAATTAGATACTTCTACATTGGTCTCAAGCTTCGTAAATGTGACAGATGTCAATATCCAACAAACAATTATTCTAATAATCTAAAGGTTGTTTTACAATGATTCGATGATTTTAATCACAACCGAACTAACTTCCGGAATCAAGGTAATCTCAAGTATTTATTTTTAAATATTAGACACATAATAATTATATTTATCTAACACATGCAAAGCCTTGGCATTTATCAATACATCATCTTGTCCAGTATATCTGCCAAAACTTATATTGCCTTACTAAAAAATATTTACACACGACGTAGACCGGAGTTATAACGCTTTTGGCCCTTTTAAAAAGCGTTATAACTCCGGTATACGTCGTGTGTAATTCTTTATTAGTAAGGCAGTTATTATTTTCCTATTTCTGTCGCAAGTATGAATATTAAAAGAGCTATTCATGTTTGTGATAAGAAAAAAAAAAACAATAAGCCAGAATGTTCCTCTCAGCCTCACGTTTCTTACCATCTTATCCAGTAACCTATTGTCTCTATCATTACTCTATTTCTAAATCCCTTCATTCATCCACGAACAGAACCATCACCTGTAACGTTTGAAACTAACGATCAAACGTCTATGCATCCCTTTCTTCTCAAAGGTGTTAAAGCGAGACAAAGACACGTATCACGTAACACGTTACAGAGAGAACAAACAAATTGCTTCCACGTATTCCATTGAATGTTATACAGAATATTTGGGTAACATTGCCAATAGTAATTAGTCGTTAGATAGGTCAAGGTTGAATTGTATCGTTTTGCCAAAAAACTTGTTTGCTTAGGGTATTTTTGTTAGGTTTGTGTTTTTATTTTATAATTGAGACAATTTGTGAGAGTTTTTTGAGGTTAGATGTAAGTTTGACCCGTAATCTTTTACCAGGTACTGAACATGCTAATGTTTACTCGTGTAAGTCGCTAGTCGCTGCATCCGAAGAGATTTACATAATTCACTACTTTGGTAGTACAACTTCTCAATGTACTAGGCATCGCACAATTTTTAGATAAAAAACTAAAAAATAAATAAATAAAATCTGTAGTACCTACAGTGGCAGGGTGCCCGCTGCACTCGTCCACCCACGATGTACCTGCAGTGGCGGGGTGCCCGCTGCACCCGTCCACACACGATCTGTAGTACCTGCAGTGGCGGGGTGCCCGCTGCACCCGTCCACACACGATCTGTAGTACCTGCAGTGGCGGGGTGCCCGCTGCACCCGTCCACACACGATCTGTAGTACCTGCAGTGGCGGGGTGCCCGCTGCACCCGTCCACACACGATCTGTAGTACCTGCAGTGGCGGGGTGCCCGCTGCACCCGTCCACACACGATCTGTAGTACCTGCAGTGGCGGGGTGCCCGCTGCACCCGTCCACACACGATCTGTAGTACCTGCAGTGGCGGGGTGCCCGCTGCACCCGTCCACACACGATCTGTAGTACCTGCAGTGGCGGGGTGCCCGCTGCACCCGTCCACACACGATCTGTAGTACCTGCAGTGGCGGCGTGCCCGCTGCACCCGTCCACACACGATCTGTAGTACCTGCAGTGGCGGGGTGCCCGCTGCACCCGTCCACACACGATCTGTAGTACCTGCAGTGGCGGCGTGCCCGCTGCACCCGTCCACACACGATCTGTAGTACCTGCAGTGGCGGGGTGCCCGCTGCACCCGTCCACACACGATCTGTAGTACCTGCAGTGGCGGGGTGCCCGCTGCACCCGTCCACACACGATCTGTAGTACCTGCAGTGGCGGGGTGCCCGCTGCACCCGTCCACACACGATCTGTAGTACTTGCAGTGGCGGGGTGCCCGCTGCACCCGTCCACACACGATCTGTAGTACCTGCAGTGGCGGGGTGCCCGCTGCACCCGTCCACACACGATCTGTAGTACCTACAGTGGCGGCGTGCCCGCTGCACCCGTCCACACACGATCTGTAGTACCTGCAGTGGCGGGGTGCCCGCTGCACCCGTCCACACACGATCTGTAGTACCTGCAGTGGCGGGGTGCCCGCTGCACCCGTCCACACACGATCTGTAGTACCTGCAGTGGCGGGGTGCCCGCTGCACCCGTCCACACACGATCTGTAGTACCTGCAGTGGTGGGGTGCCCGCTGCACCCGTCCACACACGATATGTAGTACTTGCAGTGGCGGGGTGCCCGCTGCACCCGTCCACACACGATCTGTAGTACCTGCAGTGGCGGGGTGCCCGCTGCACCCGTCCACACACGATCTGTAGTACCTACAGTGGCGGCGTGCCCGCTGCACCCGTCCACACACGATCTGTAGTACCTGCAGTGGCGGGGTGCCCGCTGCACTCGGCCACCCACGATCAGTAGTACCTGCAGTGGCGGGGAGCCCGCTGCACCCTTCCACCCACGATGTACCTGCAGTGGCGGGGTGCCCGCTGCACCCGTCCACACACGATCTGTAGTACCTGCAGTGGCGGGGTGCCCGCTGCACCCGTCCACACACGATCTGTAGTACCTGCAGTGGCGGGGTGCCCGCTGCACCCGTCCACACACGATCTGTAGTACCTACAGTGGCGGCGTGCCCGCTGCACCCGTCCACACACGATCTGTAGTACCTGCAGTGGCGGGGTGCCCGCTGCACCCGTCCACACACGATCTGTAGTACCTGCAGTGGCGGGGTGCCCGCTGCACCCGTTCACCCACGATCTGTAGTACTTGCAGTGGCGGGGTGCCCGCTGCACCCGTCCACACACGATCTGTAGTACCTGCAGTGGCGGGGTGCCCGCTGCACCCGTCCACACACGATCTGTAGTACCTGCAGTGGCGGGGTGCCCGCTGCACCCGTCCACACACGATCTGTAGTACCTGCAGTGGCGGGGTGCCCGCTGCACCCGTCCACACACGATCTGTAGTACCTGCAGTGGTGGGGTGCCCGCTGCACCCGTCCACCACGATATGTAGTACTTGAGTGGCGGGGTGCCCGCTGCACCCGTCCGTCCACCCACGATCTATAGTACCTGCAGTGGCGGGGTGCCCGCTGCACCCGTCCACCCACGATCTGTAGTACCTGCAGTGGCGGGGTGCCCGCTGCACTCGGCCACCCACGATCAGTAGTACCTGCAGTGGCGGGGAGCCCGCTGCACCCGTCCACCCACGATCTGTAGTACCTGCAGTGGCGGGGTGCCTGCTGCACCCGTCCACCCACGATCGTTCAGTTGTCATTCATTTAAGAGGGCTATTTGTCTTTTAGTATCGAAATTTCTTGCAAAGAATAGAATAAAATACTCTTTATTATGCAGACCATTAAAATTACAGATATCAATGCGGCGGGTTTAACTGACACGACATCAGGGCGTTTGATCGGTCGATGGACCCATCCTTCTCGAGGTCTGGTAGAAGGGGCGATTCCTGGCCCTTTTCGCCCTTCCGATGACCGATGCCGCCTCGCTGGGCCCAGCGACCATCTCTTGTAAAAGAATAGGAATAAAGCATTTTAAAGTTGGAGTCAGATTATTATTCATCGAACCCTGGGTCGAAACACTGATGAGCTCGCATATGAAGTCATTAACATATAGGTTAAACAGCAGCGGAGAAGTAATGCCCCTTTGCCTCACTCCACACTCCATGCTATATTCCTGGGAGAGAGTCCCAACCCATCGTACTTGGTTTCGCTAGTACCGATACCAATGCCTTAACACTGAGACAACCTCTGCCGGCACATCAGCGCTCTCTAGCTTCATCCACAGTCCATCGTACAAAACAGTATCGAAGGCTCTTGTTAAATCCAGAAAGCGCGCGTATACTCGTATACGTACTCCTCTCAGTGTAGTACCCGACAGCCTGCTTAACACACAAGATAGCACTTTCCGTAGAAAGTCCACCTCTAAAGCAGAATTGGGCATCGTGTAAATCCACGTAAATTTTAAGGGTGTCATTAAGCAAGCTGTCAAATACCTTAGCCATTACCGTAGCCTGGCCGATAATTGCTCGTATCTGACAGATCTCCGGTCTTATTTTTTATTTACAACCGGAACAACGATCGTCTTGGTAAGTTCATCCGGCAAATAACCATGACACAAACGAAGATTGTAAAACATGGAGAGTATGCGCAGCAGATGAACTCCTGCATTTCTTAGATGATCAATGCCGAGACTGTCACAGCCAGGAGATTTACCTCGCTGCATGTTGTAAATAACTTTTTGCGCATGTTTTGCTGTAAATCTCACAACTCGCTTCTGAGTAACAGTCTCAGCACCATTACACCCAAGAGTTGAGGGATGGCTCTGTTCCGTAGAATCACAATGTGGCGTTACTTTAAAATGGTATTTAAAGAGATCGGCGATCACGGCGTGATCACCGACCCCGTCCACGCTCACAGGAAAGCCAGGCCTAACGTTCATTTTCCCAGTTTGCTTCCAAAACAACTTAAAATCTTTGTCAGTATGACGTGAGGCCAGGATGTCTATTTTTATCTGATCCTGCCTATCCTGGCATCACTTTAGTTGTTTTTTAAATGCTGTTCTGCTCTCGCACATATGACAATACACTTGACTCCTATTCGGCTTACCAGCTTGAACCCATAACAAAAATTTCAGTCTGGTTTCCCTGTGGTAACTAGCCACGTGTTTATTCCAACCCGCTATATATCCACCTATCCTCTGCGCTTCCTTGCGCTCATAAGAAGCAATGGCGGCATCTGACAGGATAGATACTAGGTTGTTCTTTCCTCCCATGATCTTATTGATCGAAGTAAGGGCACCCTCCTTACACACTTTTACAAATTAGCCTGCCCAAATTACATTCAACAAAAAGGAAATGGTAGACCACTGCACATTGTAATCTACCCAAGCGCGGTTAATAGACGGTAAAGCGGCCTTTATTACGACACAGTGGTCCAACCATCTCGCACTCATGCGCCTCACTGACAAAAGTAAATGTATCAGAGTTATCATCTAGAATAAAGCTTGTCTTCCTCATTTTTCTTACACGTTGTTTAGATAATATGCTAAGAAAAGACTTTTCAAGATTACTATTGGAGAGATGGCCTTGAAACTTTTATGAGAACCAAGTTGCGTTATACGACTATAGTTTATTGTACATGACCGATGTTTATAATTTAATTTCATGGGTACTTAAAGTCATACAATACGGGTATAATTATGTACTATGTATAAATGCCTGTATGTATGTTTAATGTCTAGACTACTGACAGACAGGAAATCACTGTGTCATTCAAACCATTTATTTATCTTGTTAATATGATACCTCTTCACAGAGTAGAGATTACAGTAGAGCAATAAAGATTGTTGGGGTATTGAAATGAGTCACTATGTATGGTTGCGTACTTTTTTCCTGTTGATGGTATACATCTAACGCTACAAGTTACCTAGCACCTTAAAAAATGTTAATATAAAATTTTATTTCTTTTCAACTAGTTTCCTTAAAATAAAAAAAAAACTAAATGTATTAACAATTTGCAGTCTTTCTTCATGCACTTTGTACCAAAAGTTCCAAAAGAAGATGGATCTTTTATGACATAGAATTTAGCTCAGTCGCTAACCTAATTATCTAACCTAAAATATGCCTAAAAACTGATTTGCAAAACTAAATTAAATTAACCTACTGTATCATATACACTGTGTGCCCGTCAGTGGCCACTCGATATGCATTCTTCGCTTTTGTATACAATCTTTATCGTGTTCCGGAAATTTTGCTAATGTATGAACTTTTTACATTGCAATGTTCCATAAAATATCTGCCTACCTTTAGATACTATTAATTATACCATGTCTCTCTGAAGGATAGACAGAAAACACCCATATAATCATGCTATATCGTAGGAACAAGCCTATTCGTCATTCATTTGAACCAATTCAAATTCTTACTATTCCAAATAATTCAATCAATAAAGCTCAAATTGAGGCATCATGCGAATCTTAACTCAATAGACAGTCTTACCTACTTTCAAGATCCCTACGCAGAAAAAAATAGGTAAACAAATTAAGAGCACATATTTGCAGATTGCAACCCAGGATCATATCATAACTGGCTACCGAATTCAAAACCATTGCAATAGTGCAACCACGCCATTACCTAATGGCGGTAAAAACGAATACCTTCTTCTTATAGAATTATTTCAGTATTAACATGTTTGTTTATAATATCTGGCGTTTACAGTTATAAATATGGAGAGATACCTACTTCTACTGTCTTGTGTGCCAGACATATTTATGTAATAGTCGTAGTGTAACTGAAAAACTGAAGTATTTATGATACTCGTGTAAACAACTAAGTAATTTATTTGTATTGAAAAACAACGCTCAGTGAATGATTATTTTGAGAGTTTTCACTCAACGTTTCATTCAACTGTTTTCTTCTAAAAACAATTGAATATCAAATCAATCAGTAAAGTTGTGATCTTGGACCGTTTGTATCGGAGTAAAGCTTTGGTTTCGTCATGAAAATCTGTCACTTTCACCAGTATTTGACATTAAGGTATCAGAAAACGTTCTTCATTCGGACAACCGTTATTGCATGACCGTTCACCGCATTCTTAGGAAACCAAAGATTTAGTAAACACTTTTGGACCGGAATTAGGATCGGCCGTGAAAAAATAGAAAATTAGACCAGAACTACGATGGCACTGTACAGAAAAAAATCGATGGATAGTGGAAACCTAATAAAACGTAGCTCCAATAAAAAGGCGCCCAGAAAAGCACACCATTGCTCTCTGCAATTCTTATATAGATTATAAGATATTTATGATAATGATAAAATACTAGCTCTTGCTCGCGGCTTCACCCGCGTGGATGTCGGAAATTATCCCACGGGTACCTACTACCGGGATAAAAAGTATCCTATGTATTAATTCAGGCTATGAACTATCTGTGTTCAAAATTTCATCCAAATCCGTTCAGCCGTTTTTGCGTGATTGAGTAACAAACATCCAAACATCTAAACATACAAACTATCACATTTATAATATTATATTAGTAGGATTTACTAACCTACCTAAAAACTGAAACTACCAAAGAGTCTACAGATAATTTTCCCACAAAGTTCAGCGAACTGGCGCAACTTGAATGCCTCACATAAACCGGCCTCACCGATGATCAACACGTTTAAAGCGATCGGGGAAGTATTTTTGTTTGTTGTTACCCAATTGTGTAAATCTTTACACGGTGGTAACGACTTTATGTGATGGGGAGTGTCCTTTGATGTGTCTCATTTGTTTGTGGTTCATTAATTAATGGTTTCTTTGTTGAGTTCGGTTTTAAGGGTGATTTGGGGTTGGTCTGGGAATGTTGTTTGGGGTCGTCTAGTTCATATCTTTTATTTTCGTGTCTTATTTTTTGTGCTTATTCGATCGATAAACAATAATTTTCGAGTAGGTAGTAGAAAAAGCTATACCTATAGGTTATAGATAACAAATCGCGTGCTCGCGAGAAGATTCAATTGAAAGTATTTTAGGGATTTGTTTCCAAAAGCCGTAGTAAATAGAATATAGCTACCTAGTTCCCAGTACCCACATGCAATAACCGGCGACAGCAAGCTTCAAAAGCCAGCAGCATTACTATGACATGTCAATTCCGCCCAGTAAAATATTTTGTAACCTTTCTCTCACACAATTACACCCTTTTACATACCAACATTTGATTATCAGACACTAAACATTACAAGACTCTTTTCCAGGCATATAAAGAAGTTATTACCTAATTTACGATCACCCTTATAATATTTAGAAATATCATATTTAACTATGCACTTGAGATGTTTGATAGCTCATAATAATTTTATTTCGTGTTCAGTCAGATTATATTTCATATAGTGTTTATAGGTAGAAGCAATTTAGAGTTCTTATTGATGACTAGTCTCTGGCCCGCTTAATATCATATGAAATGACGGGCAATCCAGTGTGTGATGACTGATGATAGCGGTTTGATCATGTGGTGGTACTACTCAAAATATTTATTGCTGTTAAAATATCTTGGCCAATATGGTTACGAGGAGTAATTTTGATTAGCATGTTGTATGATCAAAGCTAATTTTGCTAAGAGAGGTGAGACACTGTTAGATTTGGAGAACAGAACGTCACGGCAATAAAGCAACAAAATATCCGCAGGAAGCTAAATATAATGCAAGAGGCATCACACTCCGCATAGAATGTGATAGGTGTACGTACCTACCTACTACCGTTGATGCTTATCAAATATAGAAAACTTTCCAACCCCTTACAGAAGAACACAAGAATTGAGAATGTTTATCATAATTTTTAATTACCAAGGCAAACAATCAAGAAAATTTAATGCAATCTAAATCTGTTTCTATAAAGTCGTAAAAACTAGTGTATATCGTAAACTCACTTGGTTCCCCATTTGTTTCCCACGTATAAAACTGTAATGAAAGATATACTCCTGTGAATAACATAACAATCTGTTTCAGTTCCGGATTCGTCCGGGGATTTCATTCGGGGCTTGGAATCTATTGAGTAAGATATTATTATGCGTTTTCGCCGTAGGTACTATTTTTGTTATTGCTTACCAGCTTCTTCTAAGCGCATCAATTCAAAATCACATGTTAGGCCCAAAATTCAGATACTCGAACTGCACTCACTGACGCAGTCATTATGTTTTCAGGTTTTCAGGCAAAATGGAAGGTGGGCCATTGTCTGTGGGGAAACGCCGTATAGCACTTGAGATCTGAGCCGTCCATGAACCCCCATCTGTGGAGATTGTCGTTGCTGCGGCCGACTTGGGTTCGAAGTTTATTCAGAGATTCCTATTGGAAGGGTCTCCGTTCGTTCGATTTGTCAGGGGGTTTTGCTCCCGCCAGACATTGCATCTAGCTGTGGAGACGTTGTTATTGCCAAGACTTGCTGGACCCACGCACCCAAGAAAGCTTTTTAGCTTCTGGGGCATTGAGACATAGTTATGGATTGGGTGGCGTGAGTCAGCTTGTAGCTTTGCCCTCTCAATGCGGCTGGCTATGGTCCTGCGAATGTTTGTAGACGCAATGCCAATCAGTGGACCCAGCATTCATACTGGGGTCGGCTGTGCCTTTGGGTTTTACCTAGCGTGACTTTTTATCGTTTTCCTTGATAAAAGTTACTAGTTCCATCAGTTTAATATTCATATTAATAATATCTTTATTTGCATTCCATAATGCTTAATGATTGCTTAAAGCTAAGGTGGAATTACGGACGCCGTAAGGCACCAGCAAAAACTATAACAATTAATTTTAAAAGTAAAACTTGTCTTATAAAGGTCCCCAAGAGCTTCACTTTCATAGTTTGCATGTTCAATGTCAGAGTCTGTTTGGCCTTAATACTTCCGAAGACTTGTACTGTAACGTATCACAGTGGCAGTGTCAGATCTTGTGATAGGCATCGAGCCAAATTAGATAATAATCATAGTGTTCAATTCTGAGCACAGGTTGTCTGTATTGAGCGTCAAATCTGGCAAACCTCGAAGGACATACGCATTTTGGAATATAGGTATGCCTATGCAACCATGTGTCTTCTATTTGTGGAAGTCCAAAGTAACTTCCATTAATTTTATGGTTGAGAATTGTCGCTAGTTCCTAAACCATCTCCTGAGAGCCGATGCACACGATGCGGCGCCCGCCGCACCGCAAAGATAAGATAATGTTTATTTCCCAAAAACAGTGCTTTACATTTCCTTATAGTCTATATTAATAGCTAGGTTTAGGTACATAAAAAAAAAACTATTTACATAAAAAAACAACCGAGTTCCAAAAAAAACACTACAAAGTGAAAAATAACTTAAATTTCGGAAATCGGTATCTTTGGATCTGTATTCTAGTTTTTACTACCGACTTCTGAAATAAAGTTATTTTTCACTTAGTAGTGTTTTCTTATGAAATTCAGTTGTTTTTTTTTTCTGTATAAAAGTTTTTATTTTTCACTTTTTATTAATTTATTTATGTTACATAGCCTTATAACGTCAACTGCTCATTTTTTACAAAATATTGCTTTTCCCGATGTAAAGACGTTAATTTTATTGTTGAGGAGTTCTCCTAGGATAAGGATGGAGCTGATGGTAAGCCACCATCAGCTCCACTTCACCATATACATTGTGACGAGCATAAATTGCTTAGCAACCATATTAAAGTAATTGGTTTCCCTCGATTTTCATGGGATCCCTCATCAGATTTTTACTTGATGACAGTGGGACCACCTCGTTAGCATACCCTTCCAAACAAAAAAATAATTTTCAAAATCGGTCCATAATTGACAGAGAAATCGCGTAACAAACACACAAAAAATACATACAGTCGAATTGAGAACCTCCTCCTTTTTGGAAGTAGGTTAAAATAAGACGGAAAGGAAGCATTTTGCTTAGGGACTCCACACTAGGTCAAGCCTGTCTCGTGGAGTCCATGGGTGGTATTACTACATTATAATGAAAATCCGCATTACATAAAGATTTCGCTGCATTGGCGGTCGCCCGTGTGAGAGAACCCTTTCGAGAAATCTTAGCGGTGCGGCACCGCAACGCAGCGTTTGCATCAGCTCTAAGGCGAAATCCTCGTATTTTTAAGAACGTTCGCATTCTAAATAATCTCGTTCTCAATTTGTCAAAAATAAATACGTACCTCTAATTTACCTACCCACAATAAATTTCACTGAGATGAGATTGTACGTTTTGAACTATTTAATTTAATTATGGGAATTGTCCTTCAGATTTCTGGCAGATAATATGGAATGAGGCCTATTAGCTCATAAACCTCTCTCTAATCTTTTGACAGATCAACCAAAAGGAAAAACTAAATTCTGTAATTCCTCAATTTCCTAGACATATATTTCGCTCTAGTTAATATTATATAATCCAATTCTATTCTAGGGATATCCCTATATCCATCGCTCAACCACTTCACGAGTTGCATGATTCATTTCACAAGTACGTCGATGTCGGCTACTCATCTGTTATTAGCGGTTAGTGAAGCGCGCTATCGACAAATGATATTCGATAATATTGTTATGTAGTGCGATCTCGAGTGCTGTGTTGAAAACTGGTATCGATATTTAAGTAGTGTTGTGGTTTGGATTTGAGAGTGATAATTTGTTAATATTTGGAGATGTTATTGAATTGGTTCAATTGTGTGATTTAAGAGTTGGTTCCAATGCGCTTTTCTTTATTTAAATAAGTGTAGACCTAGGTGTGAGATCAAAGATAACGTTTTTTAAAGGAAAATATAAGACGGTAGAAATATTATATAATAATATAATATTATAACAATATTTGTTCATTATTGCAAATGGCGCCTATGCTAAGCTTTAATTAATGGTTTTAAGTATTAATAATTCCTGTATTTGTTTTTCATTTTTGGACATTTAGGCAATGATTTTAGGTACCTCTTTCAAATATGCGCCAAAATTCCAGAGTCGACAGGAAACGTACCGTTTAATCAACAAATCAAAACAATTAACATTCTTCTGTCCTTACCATCAAGTGCTTACAAACATTCACAAACTTCGTGATTGTAAAAAAGAAACTAATAATTAGCATGAACCATTAGTAGTTTTTATAAACAAAGCGTTGCCAGCCATTAATATTAGTTATCAAACAGTCTGACATTGTTTGTATTGCTAGCTGCAAAAAGTCGACAAAAAAGTATAAACATCATGTGAATTGGAATTTGCCGTTTAGTTGCTGGCTGAGAACAGATTTCCCATATTTGCATTTATAGAACCTCTAAACATCCCTTATGCTGCCCACGTCTACCTATCCATCATTTATGATTTCAAATTGAATTATTTACAGTCAATATTTTTTTCTTATCACCAAATATGTATACAGGGTGGCCGGAACATTGACGTCGAAAAATAAAATTTAGACCCCTCGTATCGTGGGCTATCCGAATCACCCCCAAGTATCTTCCGCGACTTTTCACAGTTTTCGAGTTATACATTTTTTCTGATTTTTTGAGAATTTTCGACCTGACCAATTTTAAGAAAAATAAGTAGAAGACTTAGTCAAGATTTTTTTTTAGCAACTGAATCTTTATGAGTAGTACTTTTATGGATAAAATAATCAGCTTCGTAACTTTGATGAAAGTCAAAGTCAGTTAAATAATGATAAGAATACTGAAAACTAAGCAACATACACACATCAAAAGTGTCTAGGGATCAAGCATTTTTATGCGGATTTCTTGAGATTGAGATGTGGCTTTGTAATAAATTTATGATTTTATAAATTTATATGGATCCTTTTTGGTGCATTTCATAATTTGAATCAGGAACTGTGAATCAAATTCGAGTAAAAGATGAAAATCAGCTGTCAATATTTTCCCTATAAAAACATACAACGCATTGAAGACATTATTAGTGCTACTGTTTCCCTACTACTGATTAAAACCAACGTTATTATGGAGCGGCGACGTCATTTAAGCAGGGAAGAAATGCTCAGAGCCGTGGGAATGATAGAAGCTGGTTCCCGGCAACGTACTGTGGCTTTAGCTCTGAATACAAGTCAGAGTGTTATCAGTCGACTTTGGACACGTTACCGAAGCACTGGTACCGTGGCTGAGCGCCATGGAGGACGGTATCGCTGCACCACACGGAGACAAGACCGATACATTCAAATCTTAACTCGAAGAGCTCCAACTATAACCGCCATGATGTTAGCCGTGAGGCTTCATCACTCTTCAGGGAACTTAATTAGCGACCAAACTGTCAGAAACCGCTTGCATGAAGTGAACCTTCATTCCCGAAGACCGCTACGGGTACCACCTATAGCAATGCACAATCGTAGGATTCGATATCAATGGGCTCTTGAACACAGAAATTGGGCAGAAGAACAATGGCGTTTCGTGTGCTTTTCTGATGAGTCTCGTTTTGGTATGAGACCGGATACAAGACGTATACGACACTGGAGAACCCCTGGACGCCAACAGCGATTAAAATCCTGCCAGGAAGTCCATCCTTATAGTGGTGGAACCATCATGGTATGGGCGGGTATTTGGATCGGCGGAAGAACTGAGTTGATTTGGATCAGAGGCAACCTCAACGCTCAAATTTATGCTGAGACGATTGTATCAGACGTCATCGTTCCTCTACAAGTGCAAATCGGTCCCTTATTTCAGTTAATGCATGATAATGCACGACCGCACACCGCAAGAGTTGTAAGACAGACTCTCGCCGCAGCTAACATCAATGTCCTGCCCTGGCCTGCTCAGTCGCCAGACTTGAACCCGATTGAGCATGCATGGGATATGCTACAGAGAAGAGCTCTGCCGAATATGGAGGGTATCCAGTCGCAAGAAGACCTTTTTTTGTTGTTGCAACGAACATGGGCGGCCATTCCACAGCGTGATTTGGATGAACTCATTTTGAGTATGCCAAACAAATGTTCTTGTGTTATTAGTGTTCGCGGTAGAAACACGGATTATTAATTGTTTAAGTTACCCAATAAAATTTTAAAGAAAACTGTTATTTCAGTCTTTTTTTCGAACTTTAATGTTAGTGGTTCAAATGTCAAAAATCCCTTTATTAGGAAAATGGCAAATTTCTTTATTAATGCAAAGGTGACTTGGTTTATCGTTACTGTGACAAACGAAAACACTTTATTTGATGAATCCTTAAAGAAAATTTTCATTAATATCAATCAGGAGAAAAGTTATTGCAAAAATATATGTTGATCCCTAGACACTTTTGATGTGTGTAGTTTCAGAGGTTGGGTAAGAAAAGTTTTAAGTAAAGATACGAGGGACCTAAATTTTATTTTTGGACGTCAATGTTCCAGCAGTATGTAAAAGCAATGTATGCTTACTAAAAGAATAAATGATTCATTAATTCCAATTAGCGTAAACACACAGCCTAATTAAAACAAAAATCACTGCATTCAAGTTCAACAATTCACAACTACTGGTTAGTCAATTAAAATCATAATCATCAGCGTAGCGCCACCACGGGGCGGCGCAGGCGCAGGAACAGTAATTAGTGCCGACCGGCTGGCTCGCCAGTCAACGGCTAGTCACGGTCGCTTCCGTCGAAAAAACACGTCACAACAATGTTATATCATCGACTCGATGTTGTTCGGATTTTGACGAGGTTTGAACGTCTAGGTGGGCTACAAACGGACTAAGTGCTAGGTGATGGATTGGCCCCTAAGATCTTCTTTTGGATGGAATCGTCATCCTGACAGACGGGTTAGTGTTTCCTCTTAGACAAAGTCACGTGATACTTCGAGTTTGGAAAGGTCAATGAATTAATTATGGCTGTTGATATTCTTTTCTTGGTAAGCGTAGCTTCATGGTCTAGGTAGAGATTTTTGCGTTTGTTGTAATCAGAAATTATTTCCAATGTCTATCGCAAAACTCACTGCGACATTCTTTGCGTCCAAGAGCTCATCCAAATTAAACCCAAAGTCACACATCCCTGGACTTAAGCGTTTCGCCGAGATCTTTCTACATTGTTCTCACATGTATATTTTCAACATGGACGATGTAACCAATATTTTGTAAAAATATTATTTAAAAGAGTGTCCGTGGAGTTTCTTGCCCGTTCTTCTCCATAGGGATCTACTACGCTTTGGAATGGGCAACTAGCTTCATCTTTCTGACTGACCGACCCATTGAAAATTCAAAAGTGCCTGTAATTGGTTTATTTGAAATAAATGCTTTGAGTTTGAGTTCTGTCACCCGAAGCACGGTTATCATCATCATCTGCATAATAGGGTCGGCTTCCAATATTCTTCTTCTTCTTCCACCCGAAGCAGTGTTTTATTGATCCCAGCATAAGCATACCAAGTGCTCAAACGAGAATGGCTTGCCATTTTGTCGTTTTCCTGTCTAGGTATACTAAATGCACATCGAAAGACTAAAGAAACACTGAATAAGTAGATACTGATAGTTTCGCTGATCACGGATAAAATAACTGTTGCAAAGTAGTATTTTTAGCTGTAACTTGATTACCTCATTGTATATTTGTAAGTGGCGTATTAATTGAGATTAGGAGTACAATTGAACGATATTATCTTATAAATCTTTTTCTCAATTAAATAACGTAAGAGTTGTATTGTTTTATGTAAAAAAGACCTAAGTGTCGATTTACCTGAAGCTTCCACAAATTGCCTTGCCGGTATCGATAAGTTTTTCTTAGACCAAAATTAATAGACCTAAATTATTCACATAAGTACATTTTTCTTTCGTTAAAACAAACATGAAATACAAAATGTTCCTATTGTTTCTGTACAAGTATCTACTTTATTTTTTTTTCCTAGGAACTTAATTAGCGTCGTCGGTGTGAACGAAATCGATAGTCGATGCAGCGGAGCATGGCAACACTTTTTTGCTATTAGTGTCTGTGCAAGTTAGGAGCGAATGCGATTGTCAGAAGACATGTAAATATTCTTTAGATAGAAGCATGCTTGTGAGTAACGCGGTATACAATCATATAAACGTCAAGACACGACCTATGTCAGTTTGTAGGAAAAGACCCGGCCCTCGTCCTTATAATAGAATTGTAACCACTTCTGAAAGCTCTAAAGAAGAATTTGGAAATAAGACCGATCTGTAAGTAAAATGCGAGAGCAGATATGATCGAAGACATCTCTAGTCTCTCTACCTTAACCATCTTTACATGATACTACAATTTCGCGTTTTACAAAATGTACCCTAACTTCCACCAATTAGCCACAAAACTATACCATAGTTAACAGTTTTTGTTTCAACAAAACCAACTTGGACATTTTGATGAAAAAACTCTAGTTTCCGAGAAAATCTTTATTAAAATACCTAAGTATAGAACTAATGGTTTTTGCTCGTTACTTATTCACAGGTTATTAAGTCTGAATGAGAATAACATTGAATTTTTGTTAAGAAATTCGAATAATGATAATTAGGTACCATTTTTGGTATGCATGGAAAATGTGCAATTGTTCATCAAAATATGCAAATATATTCCGTTGCGATAATGCATTTACAATTTAGCGCGTTGGAAATTCGGATTTGCTTATAAGTAGACATAAGTGGTATGATTGAAGTTTCACAAAGTTGAAGAGACAGAAGATAGTGAGTGTCATCATACCCGACAAAAAAATTGTCATATCGTTCACAAGTAAGACAGAGTTACCATTAACTAAACGGATAAGGAAGATTCAGGTAGCTAAAAGAAGTACAGAGTGAAAGGTGGTGAACATTAACCTGTAAACTGACCTCAATATAATTGTAAAAGGCTAGACTAACGACTATGATTACAACTATGTAAAGAGTTTATCGACATACAAAGCACGTGGTTTTCATGAGGTTAGGAATGTTCAGTTACGCGCCTTACGCACATCGCCCCGGCTCTTTGATCCGTCGGCAGCACATAACTCAGACAGGTGGGCGGGCGTTAGCATGCGCTTCCAAAATGTTCTAGCACATCTTTCTACTTTATACGTATTATCTGAGATTCGTTGCTACATTTTTATCACAATCTAGTTAAACAGTCTTTGATGATCAAGAAAGTATTTTTCCGGACTTTAATTGCGCAGTGTAGGAGCATTTTTAAAGGACTTTCTGCAGCTATTGCTCCCTAAATAGTTGTTAGTAAAGTGATGGAGAATCGAAACTATCTCTAATACAGAAAACGTTTGAAAAAAAACTTGGTAAAATCGTTAAACTTCCAAGCTTTAAATCGCTTCATGTTCAAAATGATTTTTGAAGTAAGTTCCTACTACAAAATATCTATCTAATGTTATTGTTAGAAAAAAAATCTTCTGAAGGTTAGTATTAAGTGGCAGTACAATTTATTTAACAAAGAGCATCATCTCCTGTTTACCTTCTAGGATAAACAAAAAGAAACAGTTTAGCACATTCATCTACCTGGCAGTTTGAATTGACTTTTGTGTGCTTCAGACTAGATAAGCTTTGACGTTAATGTGATCGGGCTGATGGGTACGTGTGATTGATTTTATGGAAAAGCTTTACAGTTTGGTGGAACGCAGATGATTCAGAAGATCTGAAATCTTATGTAAAATTTAGAATCATTGCAATACAAAATAGTATAGACAACATCCACTAAGCTCAACGTAAGGAAGATCAATCATCTCCATTTTAGTATTCGTGCTTGGAGATTGTATCGAATGTAGTTGCACCGACATCACGTAGAAGACATCTGTACAAACAGATGAACATCTGCTGTACTTATTGTAACAATCGATCGACGTGACGTAACATTAGCACTGAAAGATCACGTGGTACGTATCGACAGGTGTTTCAATTATATACATCCGAATTACATTATCAAAGGTTTCCTTCAGCTGACAAGAACAAAATTGCTGTAAGTGCTACTTTTGTTTCATTGGCTTGAAGCTGAAGCAGACAATTATGTGATTGGGAAGAGGTGGTGTACCCCAAGGACCAACATAGACGATGACAAGAAGGTAGTGATGAAATTGGAGGCATAATTTGAATTAGGATGACGAGAAGGCGATGCACTACTATTCTTAACAGAACAGCAGATATTTCTACGTAAGAGATATTTCCAGGAAAATGTTAGCTTAGAGATCTTGTGAGCACCTGAGTAGGTGTCAGACTAAATAAAACGCCGGTACGCATGTTTCTGTATGAAAAAACAATATTAGGTAGGCCTTTGATTGGGTGCTCTGAAACTATAAAACTCGATGTAGGTACGAGTATCTCCGGTGTATGTTTTGCATTCTTTGATCGTCACTAAAGTGTGAATCAATCTTGAAGGAAGAAGGTTTAATGGTAACTACGCCACTCCTAGCAAGGTTTATCTAGGCAAAATCGAACCATGTAGCATCGTCAACTCTTAATAAACCACTCCCAAGTGTATCACATCAGCAGCATCACTTTAAGTTAGGAAATCTATTTGTATTGTTTGTTAGTAGAATTTGCAACAATTAATTGTGTTTGCTATTTATCAACGTTGTTTAGCCAACCAGGATGCTAAAGATTGAGCCGCAATGCGAAACCTGGACAGCACTCACGTACGCCTTTTTTTTTTTTTTTTTTTGTGGATGGGAAATCATCAAATCACTTCTCCCGCTCTGGGCAGAGCGGGAGGGCGTGTCAGACTTTTACTGACTAAAACCCACCCATGTTCCTTCAGCTGCCCGTGCCAGGGCCACGGTATCTCTTTCGAACTACCCGCGACCCCGGCGGCACTCACGTACGCCTAGCAGTAGAACAAGAATCAATGCTGTTTCTTCATCCGTATTACCACATGGGCTACTACCGACTCCGTTGTGTTAAGCGCTATAGCGAACGTCTAAACCAACATTCTTAGCTAAAAATACACGAACGCATCTAAAGCTTACTACTGACTGGATCTAATAATAGGTCTAACAAGTCATTCGCGAGGCTGAGTAACTCATCTATTGTTGAATTTGCACTTGCCAATGTTTTAGTTTTTCATTTGCTTTGGCAGCGGCGTGACTAATGTCATTGATCAGAGTACTTTCTGGCGGTGGCTACTTCTGGCTTTCTTAGCTAGAGGTGCAATTTAAAGAAATGTTAACAAGCTGGTTTACTCAAGTCCGCACCACGTGAACCTCTCTCTTGCTAGCTAAGTTTGAAATGGTAATTATTCATATTGAAATTGATAGGTAGATACAATTCCAACGGTTTCGTTAATAGCTTTAATCAGTATCACCCTGTATTCAACACAAATGCTTCCAGATATAATTGAAATGATATGTAGACTTTCTGCACAGAAATAAATCTAGCTTGTGAACATGATAATCATTGTGTAAACTTCAAAGTTCACCTATGAATTACTCTACTTAAACATCTTATAAATAAATTACATGTCGTGCAGTGTATGGAAAATATCTGGATACCGTACATATTATTACTATCATTTCTATTTCATAGAACCTTATAATTTAATTAATATTTTTATTTTTTATTTTTATTACGGACGCTTTTAACGTTCTGCATCGTTTTCACATGTATAATTTCAAATTTTCAACATGAATGATGTAACCAATATTTTGTAACCATATTTTGAGTTAAAAGAGTGTCAGTGGAGTTTCTTGCCCGTTCTTCTCCATAGTTATGTACCTACTACGCTTTGAAATGGGCAACTAGCTTTATCTTTCTGACTGACCGACCCCTTGACAATTCAAAAATGCCTGCAATTGGTTTATTTGAAATAAATGCTTTGAGTTAGAGTTTAGAATATTATTGTGTGTAAAATAAATATGTTGTTTTAGTATCTTAGAATTAATAGGTATAGGTGCACACACTGAAGTTATTCCGTTGTGCAATACATTTACCTATGCCACAAGTAGGAAAATTGCGTGGCATTACGTTTTATTATCGGGGTGGACATGTCATTATGCATATCCAAGTTATAGTGCATTAAATCTTCATTTTTAATGGTAAATGGTCCTGGCACGTCTCCAGTACTAAATAAAAAATTGTCTGGACTCACTTTCAGTTGGAAACATGCGCAATGAGATTCGATGTCATTCTTTGCACAGTCTGCATGATCCATCTTCTTTTTGTTCAGGGAATTTTCCGATTTTCTGAGAATTTACTACAAGAGTATGAATTTCTGTTACGCGTTTTATTTTAGTGTTTACTTAAATTCGTTTTATAATATAAAAATAACCAGATTTTATTGCACAAACCATTACCTCTCTTCATTTTCACTATCTTTGTGTCTTTAATAATTGTCTGTTAAATCAGATATTTCTTAAATCAAAATAGTATCCAAGTTGTATTACAATATCGCTGGAAGAACGTTGACCTAATATTTTCAGCGGAAGTAATAAATCTATTTCTTTGTTTTGCAATTTTTTAATTGGGTCGCTCTTTTGCTCAACATAAATCACAACACTCTTACTAGTAAATTTTCTGAATTCGAGTACCTAAGCTTTCATTTTTCCCTGCTATTAAAGTGACGATGGTATTTAAACCAGTTTTCGTATAAAATGCAAAATTAATTTTACCATTTCTTACACAAAACCCATTTTTAAAACTCTCCACAGTGTCTACTTCATCTACTACTTGAATATTACTCATAAGTGAGTGATCTTGGATATTGAGCCTTTAACCTTTTGCATCATAACCTTCACCCACTTCACGAGGCGTGTAATACATCACACATCAAAATTACCCCGCATTATCTTGTTAACGTGATTTTAGATCATTTATCTCTTTGATTTGAATATGATCGTTACAGAGAAAATTATAAATTGTTCTGTTGTCCCTGTTTGTATTAGCTTTGTCTGTGTCATCGCTGTAATTTTTATTGTGATGTCTGCAGCAGTTTTTGAGTTAAAAACGTTTTATTTTAGGTTGGGCCTTCAATTTTCCGTTTGCAAATGCAACCCCTTTGGTTTCCAATGTCCTTTTTTACACAATTTTCAACACTGTGTGTCTATTAACATCATTTGGATCGTCAAAACTTTAAATAATAATAATTCTTTATTTCAGATAACCAAGATCCAAAGTGTTAGTAATTATAATAATGACTTAAGACTATTGTTAGTAAAGTGACACAATATTGGTGATTCTTATTTATTGATCACCGTCCTTACCATTTTCTTAAAGTACCAACATCGTCAATTACTGCTATTGTTTTTCTAATGGCTACTGAATTCAAGTTGATGAAGATCGATTAGTTTCCATCCGACACCTGTCTGCAGGCTGTCACCTCTTCGAATATTACATCATCTATGTAAATATCTCGCAAACGTCTTTATAATAAACATTAATAGACAATCAGCCGAATGATTTATTTCCTTTGTTTCACGGCTCTATGAAAAATAATGACCTTATAAACATCTTGTACTATAAGAAGGTAATATGGTGTACGTAATAGTATGTTGTCTATATACAATAAATGGACATAATATGCGGCTGGATTGTTGCTATTTGTTCTAACACATTTTCCTTATAGATTTGGTTTGATTCCCACGACATGTGGGTAGTTTAGAATCCTAGAAAAATATGACTCTTATTCATAATTTTAGTTTTTTATTCAGTTTTTATCAACCTTATTTATATTTTTAGACGGAATAACAATGTCACAAACCGCAGTTTGTGGTTTCGGAGCTGATAAGGCACCAATAAACATTAATTAAAACTAATTCTTTGCGGCACCTTGATCGCTTGCTTCCAGATTAAGCATAACAATGGATACAAAGCGCAACTCATAAAAATAGACTTTGATTGCAGATACGAACTTAAGTACATATATTATTATACCTATTTAGTTTTAGTTTTAATGTTCATGCGTTGACAGATTTTCAGGTTCAGCGTAAGTAAGTAGTTATTAGTATGGATTTATTCGCTGGCTTTTAAAATATAAAAGAATGATAAGAATGAGAAAAGTACGACAGTGATTGTTATTGATTCAAAAGATCTTGATGTCTTCTTAGATAAATATTTGACAGTTTCCGTCTAGTTTGTTAGCATTGAAGATAAGTGCATTTAGCTTTTCAAGTTTCAGTGCAACGACTTTCATTGTTTCAGCGTTTAGGTATAGATCAAATTAGCTTTCTTTTTTTGTTTTTCAGATTTCCTAAAATAAAGTACGATTTCTCTCTCTTCTAACCTTTCCTAGCCTTTGCGTATCAACCAAATATACAAGAGAGGTCGGATTATTACAAGGAATTAACAGCTGATACCCAACCCTCAAATCCACCCACAAAATACACCATAGCGTTATTACGCAAACAAAACTAATTCACCTAAATATAATATAGACAAGTAAACTCCATTTTATACGATATCTACGGAGTTGTATAAAAATGGGTCTGATCTAATGTAAACAATCGGGTCAACGTATTGTGGCGTGTTGGATTCCGCGAATACTAAATCTTATGCTCGATATGTTTCTATTCAGCCACGATCAAGGTAACGAATCATTCTGATAATGTTCTGTCATATTACGTCACACAGGATACGATACGAGGAACAACGGCTATGTATAAAGTTTACGCGATTTTTCTTTACGAGAAGCTCTGAACGAAGCGTGCGGTACTCCACGTGCAAATACTGCTGTATTTGCATTTTTATAGATATTATTCATTTTTAATTTCCAAGTTCTGTGCTCTATAATTTAAAGAAGTAACGTTGAAGCAGAGTGCCAGGATTTCATTTTTAAATTGCGGATTTAGGCTGAACTTTTAACAGTGCAAACATTGATGAGCCACTTGTTGAAAATGGGGTAAATACAAAACAGCTAGATAAACATGAAAATAGGGAGCTTTTTAAATGAATTCAAAGCTTACTTTTGGATTTGGATAGAAACTTTTGTCAAGTTCCTTTAAAACGAGATGTCTTGAAACTTGATGTTGAAACGTTCATACGTCATTCTCACGTAGTGTCGATGTAGTACGTTTACTGGAAACACGTAACTAAACCATATCTCACTCCAAAAAAAAAAAAAAGATATGGTATCAAAGTTTTCGCATATTTAGATGACATCATTGTGTTTTGTATAAATCAAATAACTGTTCGTTTTAGTGGTAAATGAGTTTTGTAAGCTTATCTTACTTCTCTATGCTATTAAATATTCAGTTTATGAGTGTTATTTATAAACATAATGTAAACTGAAATCTTAGATCAAAATATTTTTATGGCCATGACGGAAAACAGCATATGTGCTTTAGAATAGCATGTTAGTGTCACTCGTCACCCGCCAGAATTTATTACTATTAATATAATATTGTTTAATAAAACGGAGATACATTAAATTAATGTACCCACAATACCCACTTCTGGCGTTTACTGTACCACAGATAGAATATAATACTCTTTATTATGCACACCATTTAAATTACAGGTTACAATGTTACAATGATACAGATAATATAATACGACTGTACCTACATAAAACGCCAGAAGTGGAACTGCCAGGAGTGGGTACCTACTGAACATTTTCTATGTTTCGAAAAGAAAGTCTTTTGGATTACATTCTTTAAACAGGTATAATTAGGCGTCACCTAAATCATCATCATCGACTAGTCTTTTCCCAATTATATATGTTGGGATTGGCTTCTAGTCTAACCGGATGCAGCTGAATACCAGTATTTTTCATGGAGCGACTGCCTATCTGTCCTCCACAACCCAGTTACTGGTCGTCACCTAAATAAAGAGGTTTAAAATTATACCTATTATATCAGTTGGCAAAGCTTTGCTACCATCTGAATATTAGCAGCTTGTCCATCCTATAGAAATACATATCCCTTCAATATGAAACTACTCACCAAAAGAAGCCTAACAAACCCAATTTTTCATCAAACACTTCACCTCAAACTATCGAACCCACCTTTTATCTGCGCCGAATCTTCAGTTCATTCATTGTTTACTGCACTAGTCAGAATATTGGCGCCAACGAGCCAAGTTTCCCAGAACATCATGAAACGTATCAATTATTATAAGCTTAGTTCAGAAAGTAAACACGTGAACACTGCTTTGTTTTGGTCCGTCACTCTCCACTGAAAATTTATGGTATATCTATGTGTGTGTGTGTGTGTGTGTGTGTGTGTGTATACGGAATGATTTTGAATACCGCGTGCTCGGCATGCCGGTTTGCTGGATGCAGATTTAAAAATTAAGCTTTTTAGAAATTAAGCTTCTGTTAGAAGCAGCTGGAAAGATAAATGAAGAATGCATTTGCATAGGCTGTTCAATAACGTTAGGTAGGTATGAAGAATTCCCTTTATCTGTTTACGTGAGGCCAGACAGAGCAGGGTCGGCTGTTTAGTCTAGTGTTTTGTGAAGTCTAGATGTCAGGAAGTAGGGAAACGATTCCAAGAAATTTATAGAATATTTGCCGTTGTGTTGTCTTCTTGTTCTCCTTGTAAATAGCAGGGTTTAGGAGCCAGATCGACGTCAGTGGTTTTAGGTTGCAAAATGGGTTTGTGTTCTATTGGTGAAATGGTGGGGAAGAATTTACTTTCATAGTCATCAATTCGCTTTTTCTAATAGTTCGTTTCGAAAAGAATTTATAAGATAAATATGTGACTGCGGTCGACTTCTCTATAGGTGGCCTACGAATAAGATAATTATTTTATGTAGAAATCAGTAAGCTTATTCCTCAGAATAAGCTTACCTAGCCTCAGCAACATGCAACATCCGTAAAGACCTATTTCCCCAATTTCCTAAACACTGTCTAAAGCCGAGTTTCTAAGAAATACATATATTCACTTACATAAAATATAAGAGTAAATGACTTTTATGCTATGATACACGGGGAATAGATGCCAAAATATATAGCGCCACCCACGGTACCAAGTCGTGTTTTGTATTAATTTATCGATTTCTCATCTGCAACGACCCTTGGAAACTGTCCCAGAGTGAATATAAGAATGTTTTGCTAATTGTAAATTGTCACTATGTCGACTTATCGTAAATACTACTTATCGTAAATTGGCCCAGAATCATTTAAGAGGGCAGCTTTTATAAAAATGTTATTGTAGGTATTTTCGCTCCCTGTTTCATGGGAGTTATTCCCGAAATCCCCATTGACAATCGCCACCTATGGGGATTTGTGAACTTTTTGTCTACAAATCCCCACTGATATCTTGATCAAAATATGATTCGCGACAGTAAGAAATACTTAATTTGAACCATAAGAACCATCAATAGGACATCTCTCTAAGTTAGATTTGCCCCGGATTTTTCTGATTTCCGAAATCAGACCAATCCGGGGGAAATCTAACATAGAGAGATGTATTAGGTTGGGGAAAAAGTCTTTTCGTATTATAGTATGTATGAACTTAAAATAAAATATCTTTGGCTATACTATTTGTATCTGGCTGGTTTTGGTATCATTGAAAGTTTAAATTTTAAAGAACATAATTCCAAATTCAAATTAGAAAAATGTGTGATTTTCATTTGTTTTTCGTACTGTCAAGATAAGTGAATCTAATGAAGAAATTCGATACATTTTCAAATTTTACTACAAAAAAGGTAAAAATGCAACGCAAGCCGCGAAAAAAATTTGCGATGTTTATGGACCCAGTGCAGTGTCTATGAGAGTAGCACAAATTTGGTTTAAGCGTTTTCAATCCGGAAATTTCGATGTCAAAGATGCACGTCGCTCTGGTCGCCCTATTACGGATAAAATGGATGCCATTTTTGAAAAAGTGGAGCAAGATTGGCATATCAGTAGTTACAACGTAGCTGAAAAACTGGGAATTGACCACAAAACAGTTTTGGCGCATTTGAGAAAACTGGGTACACAAAAAAGCTCGATATTTGGGTACCTTACGAGCTCACTGAAAGAAACCTAATGAACCGTGTACTCATTTGTGATTCTTTATTACGACGTAATGAAACCGAACCATTTTTGAAGAAGCTGATAACTGGTGATGAAAAGTGGATCACGTACGACAAGAACGTGCGAAAAAGGTCGCGGTCAAAGGCCGGTCAGGCTTCACAGACTGTGGCGAAACCCGGGTTAACTCGCAACAAGGTGATGCTGTGTGTGTGGTGGGATTGGAAGGGCATTATTCATTATGAGCTGTTACCACCAGGCAGGACCATCGATTCCGAACTCTACTGCAAACAACTGATGAGATTAAAGCAAGAAGTTGAGAGAAAGCGGCCGGAATTAATCAACAAAAGGGGTGTGGTTTTTCATCATGATAACGCTAGACCTCACACATCTTTAGCCACTCAGCAAAAATTAAGAGAGTTTGGCTGGGAGGTGTTAATGCATCCGCCGTATAGTTCTGACCTTGCACCTTCAGATTTCCACCTGTTTCGGTCTTTTCAGAATTCTTTAGATAGTGTCAGGTTAACATCACGAGAGGACTACCAAAACCACTTGTCGCGGTATTTTGATCAGAAGTCCCAAAATTTCTATAGCAATGGGATCATGTCCCTACCTACAAGATGGCAAAAAGTTATCGAACAATATGGTACCTACATACTTTAGATAAATGTAAATAATGTATATTAAAAAATGTTTTGAATTTTCTTAAAAAATGCGAAGAAACTTTTTCCCCAACCTATTATATTGATGATTCTTATGGTTCAAATTATGTAAATACATATTTCTTATTGTAGCGAATCATATTTTGATCAAGATATCAATGGAAATTTGTGGACAAAAAGTTCACAAATCCTATTGATGAGGATTGTCAATGGGGATTTAGGGGAATAACACTTTCATAGGACTAATATAAAAATACTGGCGTAATGTTATGTTCATAGTGTGTTGCAGCAGAAATATATTTATTTCAGGTTCTTACAACAACTAAACGGTAGTTGCAATGTTGTCTTGTCGATGAAGCAACACAACACACAGTATAATTTGCAATTCTTATAAATCAATAAATAAGAAAGATAATTTTAGAACAGCCACAGTCCACTGCTGCATACTTATAATAGGTCCAACTACAAGATGTATCAACCTCTATGGTGTGGACGGATAGTGAGTTCACTCTCTCTCTCTCTCTATCATGAGGTTTCTTTTGCAATACATCACTTACCAATTACTTTCTTTGTTACCAAAACAGCTTATTAATTAGCTATATCTCTGTTTTGGTTTCCGAATCAAGGAATGCAAACTATGCGAGTACTATCTGCTTATTGTATCATGTCTCTGTGGAAATGGGTTACATTCGATGAACTGCGCAAACAGATCCGATATAATATCGTTACACGAGTTATTGAGTGTTGAAACTTCGTTGATCCCTAGGCAGATCGAATCAACAGACATAGAAAACAAAACATCTAGTAGGTATGTATACCTATCTTGGACCAAGTTCCCACTATGATGGGCTGGCTGTTCAGCCACTTACACTGTGTATGACCGCCTGTCGACTGAGACGGCTCGTCTAGTCACTGTGGAAATGGAATCTTACTGACAGATGAAATAATAGTGAGGTTCGTGTATCTGTACCGGCCGTCTAATGATTAGGGTTGCAACTCTGATTGTTTATTTATTTATTACTAGCGGCCCTGCTTTGTACGGTTTTATGACTTGACAAAACATGAAGGTTTCTATATTATGTATAAGTTAAATATTAATTTATTATACATATAGATCTTCCGGAATAAATTTTCTATATGATTGTGAAAACCGCATGAAAATTTATTGCGTAGTCTAGAAGAACAACGCGGCCACACAGACAGACACGAAAAGTGACTTTATTTCATAATAAGTATAGATACTCGTAAGTAATAGATTATTGGGCTCTTCAACAATGAGTAGGTACCTACACTATTACTTTACAATTTGGACATTGCAAACTTAAGTCTCATTACTTAAAGAAAAGTACAGCATGCACTACATTATGCGCAGATAATAACATAATTAATTACATAATCAAGACAAGTAATACATAAAAATAAATAAATAAAATAAAAATAGCCTTTATTTCCTCTGACCATACATAAACAAGTAATAACATTACATTTATAGTAATAACACTTACTACTAACAAAAAGTAATTTAAATAAAAAAAAATATTATAAGTTATATTGATTACAATAAATAAATTAAATAAATTAAATAGATTAAGTAGATTTTATTTTTGATAATTTTTATATAAGATCAGGTTAATATTTATTTATTTATTCACTATTTTCAGTTAAGTACATTTGTTTTTACAGGTGGGAACCCAATACAACAATGTAGTCACAATTTCCACACTCAGAGACGTCACCCAACAAGCAATTAGACAACAACACCAACAAAAATTTAATGCTTTTAAACTGATTAGCGTGGATGTTATAAACAAGTCCCAAGTAACGATTCTGAGTATCGGCACAAGTTATACAGAGGACAATATGTTAAGTGTCACTCAAACTCAAACTCAAAGCATTTATTTCAAATAAACCAATTACAGGCACTTTTGAATTGTCAATGGGTCAGTCAGTCAGAAAGATGAAGCTAGTTGCCCATTCCAAAGCGTAGTAGATCCCTATGGAGAAGAACGGGCAAGAAACTCCACGGACACTTTTTTAAATCATAATATTTTTACAAAATATTGGTTACATCGTTCATGTTGAAAATATACACGTGAGAACAATGTAAAAAGACGTGCACGTTAAAAAGCGTCCGTAATAAAAAGATAAAAACTAAAACAACTAAATGAAATATTAAAATTAAAAATAAGCCATGGCAGCTAAGAGACGACCAGTCCCAACTGACGGCGCCCGTTCACGAACATGACGCATGGATCAGCACCAATTAGCTCAACCATTTTGGAGGGAACTTAATGATCCAACCAAATAATTTCAGGGCACTCTGCTGAACTCCTTTTCGACAATTATTTATTTTAGAGCAAGAAGACACCTTGTTGTTATTAGGTATAAGAATATTCTTACTGGTACCTTCTGTTTTCTTACAAACTAGTTTAAATTACTATCCGGAGTTAACCCCAAGACTTCAATATCATCACCAGGCAATGAGCTCATAGTGAGTGTGGGACATGGAACCTCCTTCGTACAATTTGTGTAATTATTTATAGCATTTGAGCTACATTTATTCAGGCTCACCACCTTATTATTAGTATTATTACTAAACATTGTGGTGTTAATATCTCCTCTGGAATTCCGCCAAAGAGCAAGTAAAGATATCCAATCGCAGAGAGAAGCTGTGGAGTACTGAGTATTGTCATCGAATTAATCAGTCTTCATTACTATACTTCTAGACTTTCCCTAGACCCAGTCCTATTGTAACGCAATCAATCCGAGTAAAGAACTACTCGACCATCACTTACGATTATAATAATGTAGTTCACACATTTGCTTACGAACCTATCCCAATAAAAATGATAAGCTGTCAATCAATGTTAAATAAATAAACCGTCAATTTGCCGGTAAGATCAGTCAGCAATGACAAATAAACGGTACTTATTTATATAAAAGATTAATGTGTTAATGTCAGCTTGCAACTCTATATACGTTAGATTGATTAGGACGGGTGGTTGTGGTCCAAGTTATGAGCGATAATGAGTTCTGCTAAATATCGTAAAAATATTGTAATACCAACGGTCGTGCAGTCCCTTGCCTATTCATCATGCATCATTCATTTAGTTATTTTCATTGGAAACAATATAAAAATGACCATTTCCCCAAATACTGACTTTAATTTATAATTTTACAAAAAGTCAGAATTTCATATTATGGCCTAGAACCCCGTTTTATAAAAAAAGTTGAATTCAGAATGTGTCTAGACATACTCGTAGACCCCACTCCTGAGTTAAAAAAAAATCGTTATCCAATAAATACCTGCCAACCCAGTATATTTAACAATGCTCATGATAAACTATGTGGTGTCTTTGAATTCACTAAGTATTTGCAGGAAACGAGTAACGACTTTGATTGTCTTACATGCTATTATGTAAAGTTAATGGCTCACAATACATACATAGGTGTACATGTGTACACCTACCTATATTTGTTTCGAATCCGGATGTTTGTGCAAGTGTCTTGCATTTTTAATTCTTGTCACTCTAACCGTCTCGTTTTCCAATATTGTTCTGCATGATTAACATGCAACAAGAATGCCTACACTTGCCTATTTCAACATAAGTACTAGACATATATAGTTTATTTTTACAAGATTTTATAGTATTTCTAAATATTTTGCCAAAGAGAAGCTAAAAGATTCTTCGGAATTTTGTTTGTAAAAAAAGACTAGTGGCTTCTCATTCCATATTATTTAGAACAAATAATACAATATTTATTTACTCACGAGCTCTAAACAATGATACCACACGATGGGGTAGGTCAAAAAATTTTTTTTCACGTTGTGTGTTTTTTGTTTCTCTTTATCTGTATGGGAAAAACATTTTTTTTTTTTTTTTGATAATTTGTATGGCTTTGGGTTAACAAAATGCTTATATTGTGAAAATTTGAAGACTGTAGCTCCAACCGTTTGGCTGTAAAACCTGTGTGACAGACGACGGACAGACGGACACGTGAGTGACAGCAATAGGGCTCCGTTTGGACCCTTCGGGTAGGGAAGCCTAAGAAATTTGCCCTTAATCGAAAGTTGCTTATTCAATTATATCGATTCTTAAAACTGATTTCTAGCGGTATAAGATAAGTAAACAAAATGTAAAAGCTTATTTTTAGATGTATCGTAAAAATCATCATACAACGAAAAATGTTTTGTAAAATCGCCACGCCACCCTTTTCATCTTGCAGCACCGCTAAGCACGACCGAGGTCGGCCGTACATATTAGGCGCTGGACAGACTATGTGACGCGCGTTAGCAATGAGCACTTGCCTTACTACTAGGTACTACTAAACCTACTATCTACCGTGTACACTACTTGCAATACTATTTGATTAAGATTTTGGAAGGGACGGAATGATGTAGAGTCTAGTTGGATTAGTGATATCATAACTTGATAAAGAAGGCTTATTTTAAAATAGTGATATATGGGTCGGCTTCCCTAATTGAGAAGATATAATTTTGATAGTTGACTAATTCTTAGAAAGCTCAGCGCCAAGTGTTGTGGCACATCTTGGGAAAGGCCGAACTCCAGCCGAGTACTGCGATAGACGTAGTTGACATTGCTATTATCTAATCCATCCCGATAAGTTTCACGAAAACGCATATTGGCAAAAACGTCACCAATTCTATTTAGTTGAAAATTCGCCATTTAGGTGACATCATATTTAATTGGAGTTGAATTTAAACGCTGCCTATTACAAGTTACTATTAATATGCACTACGAACTGTTCAAGTTATGTGTTTAAAGGTCCGTCTGATATCAAATAGCCTAGTTGCATGAGATGGATTGATAGCAGGACATTTTAATGGAGTAATTAAATATGTATCATATTTAAGTGCGTAATCAGATACCGGTCAGTTACGATTACGATTAAAACGAATGGCTTGGGCGAATTTAATTTGGTGTAGGGACAAATTCCCAAGGATTTGGTATCAAATACCTACTGATGCTCAGATAAATCTGCATGGATTAAAATACTATTGCTACATATTAGGGAATGCCATAAAGATTCTGCCTTTGATTTAGGATAGTATGTAGATTAGAATCATCATTCTCCTGCCCTTATCTTGGGATAAGGGCAGGAGAATGATGATTCTAATCATAACAAAGTCATGTTGCGCCGACCCCAATTAAATTGGTTTAATTGGGGTCTTCCATCTTATATATAAAATTCTCGTGTCACAATGTTCGTTCCCGTACTTCTCCGAAACGGCTTGACCGATTCTCATGAAATTTTGTGAGCATATTGAGTAGGTCTGAGAATCGGCTAACATCTATTTTTCATACCGCTACTTTTTATCCCGGTCTACGCGGGTGAAATCGCGGGGCGCAGCTAGTACCTACTTCTCTAAAATTATGGTATATTCTGTATGTAGATTAGAATGTAAACAATAAATAAGTAGGTAAGTACATAAACCTACATTAAGTACTTCGAAATCAATTATAACTATGATGTTAAGTTAAGATGTTCACCGCGACGACAGCGACGGTCGTTAATATGAATAAATTGATTAGTTGCAAATGTTGCAATAGAAATTAATGATAATAAATTACATTCTAATAAACCTACTTTCGATAATACAATTATATTGGAAAGAGTATAATATGACATTCATTGCCTATTTAATTGTTTAGATGCAGGTTCATATAAACCATTTTTTCCCAAATATACCTACTATTGTTTCATTTTTTCTTTTAATAAAATTATAACATATATACACTTACGTAAACTCACGCCTTCTTCCCATGGGGGTTGGCAGAAACTATAGAATGCCACTTGCTACGATTTTTAGATGACTAATCCTTTTGCCTCGTAAAATGATTAATGATTTAGTAAAATATCTTTCCCTGTTTCGTATTATTACCACTATCTCATATGATGGAAAGCGATGAAGCGGGCGACGAAGCCGACGACGACGTGACATGCTTTATTTAATTTTTAATAAAAATAAAGATAAGTATCTCAGCAGGTGTCACGTCTATTATCGTCGTCTGTAACCCCCTAATTACAAAGAGATTGCACTTTCGTCGACATTTTATTATTTCGGTCGACATTTTCACCCGTTCGGCGCGCCCTGCAATTAATTCTAAATGTCATATGAATCGCCCACTTTAATTTTAATTTAAGTTATTTACTAACAGCGGGTATCGTGGGAATTTGTTTTACAAGAGATGTGCATTTTAGTGACCACCAGCAGTATTAATTTCAGGGATATTTACAATTTGCAAACACAAATGGTTATGAATGAGTTTTCTGTTTACGTCTTCATTTCAAATATAACCATAACTAATAATTCATCATCATAAATGATCAGCCTATAATGTTCCCACTGCTGGAAAACAGGCCCCCTCTCTGTGAGAGGGAGTGGGACGTAACCTACCACGAGTGCCCAGTGCAGGTTGGTAGATGTCACATGTCTTCGAATTTTTGGTTCTATACTCCATCGGTTTAGGTAATTAAATAAAGGTAAACAAAAAAAAAACACGTGTCTGGTTAACCGATTAAACGTAATACCTGTCACTTCAGTCGTCATGCTACGACACAGTTGTACTCTTCAATTTAGCAACGTTAAACAACGAATTATTAAGTTGCTAAATTAAAGTGTACAACTGTAGTGACAGGTATTACGATTAGTCGGTTAACCAGACACGTGGTTTTTTATGTTTACGTTTACTTAATTTTCCTAAACCGATGGAGTATAGGTTAGTGTGTTTTTAGTTTAATTGGTGATCTTCCTGTGTGAGTCACAATAAATACTTTTTCTTTCTTTCTTTTCTGTAGGACATGCCGGTTTCCTCACGATATTTTCCTTCACCGTTTTGAGAGCTGTGATGGTGATGAAACAATTTACACAAAGTAAAGCGCCTGTCAGGGTTCGAACCTACGACCTACAACTCGTAAGTCGCGGCCGTTACCCTGGGGCCACCACTGCTCTTACCAATTATTGGTGTATATAAATAGTTTATACAGGTTCAAATTAAATTAGCTAGCGAAACTCCGCAAACATGGTGGGTATCGATACCTAAACATTATAAAACAAAAAACAAATTAATTTGATGATTTTTTGTGAGTTCATCGACCGCAGTTATTGTTGTCACTTGAAATATCAGTAAAAAACCATCCAAGTGCGTGTCGTACCACGCACAATGCAGGGTTCCGTAGTTGAAAATAATTTATTCCAAAAATACACTACCCACTGTAGTTGAAACTTGAAAAACATGCTCTCCCATACATTGAAATACGTCATGGTCTATTCTCCAACTGCAAATTTAAGTTTGTAAGCCCAAAAAAAAATTATCATGTGATAAAATTACAATTTAACGATTTTCGAACTTTTCCTTTTACTTGTGTTGTGTGTTACCTTGATTCTTACCAAATTTCGTACAACGGGATATACCCTAGAGGTTTCGATTTACTTGCGAGTATCAAAATATAATATGTCGCATAAATGGGCGAATTTTTTTGACTTAAAAGCTTGTTTTTTTAGAGCTCCAAGGCACCATAGACGTAAGTATTTGATATTAATTTCAACTTGACACCTCCACGCGTTCCTGAGAAAACAGTTCCGTTTTTTCCTTTTGTGGCACGGAACCCTAAAAACAGGTTTTATTTTGTAAACTTCACAGATGTGATTGTTATGTACCTATCGATATTTCGAAACACAATAAAATAAAATAAAACAGATTTTCTCAACTTAAAACCTCAAGGTCAAGTCATTTAAATTTCGCTAAAAAGTAAAGGACTACGTTACGATGCGCAGAAATAGAACTTAAAACTCACTCAAAGCATTTAAACCCTTTACAGGCACTTTAGAACTGTCAAAGAGTCGGCCTCAGCCAGTCACAAACATGAAGCTATTTGGCTAATCCAAAGCGTAGTAGGTTCCTATGAAGAAGAACTTATTAGGCTGGTATAGGCATGAGAGAAAAACAACCTGCAATTTTTTTTTGATAAACTACAATACCAACTTAAAGCTTTCATAAGATATGTGAAATAAATAAATAAATTTATTTATTTATAACCATTATAAGACCAAAGATATACGATAGGGTAGGTATAGAAAATTATGACATAATATTCCCGCTACCGCTCCGTCCTTGTACCACACCAACTCGCCCTCGACATTTGCACGTGGTAAATTTTACCGAAACGAGCTGCAACCCGGTCAGCGGTTACGTAATATGTCGAGCATAAGATCGTTCCACTTCATTAAAGGGAAAAGTGCACCCGATTTATTGTAGACGGTTCATTTGGAAAATGCTTTATTGGTTGATCGTTATCAGAAGATTTGGTGGTTGATTTATGACGAACTTTGCAAGTGCTAAATGGCTTTGGAGATGGTTGTCTCGATGAAGGAGTAGATAGTGTAGTGATGCCTTAGTACATCGTTATCATGATAATGCAGTATCCCCGATTATAAAAAACTTTACACAGAGAAAAAAGATCGAGGAATTTTTGGTCCGATCAAAAACTTCAGTAAGGAAAAGACCGAAATCGTGCCCAAGTGGCAATATCGCGACGGTTTGTCATGGTCTGACTAGAAAGAAAGTTATCGTGAGTACGATTCCTAGCTATTAAACTGAAACCTCTCATTTTAAACATTATTCTAACAAGTGAAGTTTAATATTAACCATAATATCGATACCGGTCAAAATTATGACCGCTTTTCATCCTACCCACCCCAATCTTAAAACAGCGCGCCGATGCATCGCTTTAATAAATGACATAATAACTAAACACGAGTGTACCCGCTGTTTACCGAAGTCCATTACGCATGCGTACAGGTGCGCGGCTCTCATTATAGTACGCGGGTGGTCACTAATGTCCTCTGTATTACCGTACCCCTTGAATTTAACTGGATAGAATTATATTATAGAAGTAATATCCTACGTTGTGCTATGTTAAGCTTTGACACTGATGTCATTATTTATTGAATGAAGAAAATTACCTAATACCTAGTGTCAACTAAAGGGTTTCTTAAATGAATATCTAGAGAAAAGACAAATAGTCATAATCATAAGTAATCAGAACGAATTTTCACCTACTTTTTTTTTTGTTGATGGGATGTCATCAAATGACTTCTCCCGGTCTGGGCGGAGCGGGAGGGCGTGTCAGACTTTTACTGACTAAAACCCACCCGTGTTCCTTTAGTTGCCCGTGCCAGGGCCACGGTATCTCTTTCGAACTACCCGCGACCCCGGCGGCATCGGCCCTATTGGACCCCGTCACTGCTGACATCTCTTTGAGGCGCGCGTGGAACACAACGCGCCGTCGACCCGGGCCTGGTCCTTACCGGACGGCGAGCTGCCCATTACTCGATGGCAGTACCTACTTACCTTTGAATCAAAAGCATTGTTCTCTTATAAAACTTGCAAGTTTTTGAGATAGAGATAAAATATAACACACAGCATTTGCTTTATATATTCCATTTCTTCAACGACACTATCAAGAGAAAAGCTTTAACTTTATAATTTCAACCGACGGTGACGCCTGCGCATTATCTTATGCACATTTCCTCAAGGAAAAAAACCTGTATAAGTGTATAAATTCTTTCGTTCCCAATTCAGTATTGTAAACGCAATTAGTTTCCGCAAATATCCATATTCAATAATATATAAACAGGCGGCTCACGTCGTTCTGATCGCGAGATCAGGTAGGCGCCACTCCATAAAGGGATCAGGGTTTTTCTAGCGATTCGAAAATTTATGTCTTCACCTTAGATGTAAGTACGAGGGAATACATGGCTAGATCCGCTTAAAGACACAATTTGTTTATGTAATAGATTACTATTAAAAATAAAAAAAATAATAATAATTATTATTTTTATTTATTATATTTTTTTTTATTAATTCCGTTTACAATACTGAATTGGGAACGAAAGAATTTACAAACAAATCAATCAAACAAATTATTGTTTGATTAGATTTGATGGTTTGAGGTTAAAGAAAATGTTAATGTCGTAGTAATTTTAAGGTGATAAAGTGATGGAGGTTAGTGAAATGTTGGTTAATGAATTCGCCAAAAAGTTTTCCAACTTAGCTTAGGTGGATAGTCGTTAATTAGTCAGTAACTACGCTAATCATGACTGTAAGTTAAAACTGGTCTAGGAAGTGTCCATACAGGGATGTTTAAATGAAAGCTACAGGTAGATAATTAAAAAGTTTTCGAATACTCGTATTATATTTTAGTTTTCTTTTTGTAAGTAAATTGTAAACTGAATTTCATAAACTACGGACGCCATATTCTTCGTCATCTTTAAATGTGGACGCGTTAAAAAAATCCTAGTTCAAAAACCTTAGTTTAATGATCAAACGGTCGATTCGCGTTAACTTTGCCTTAAAACTTTGTCCTAGCTTTAATTATAACGTGAGTTGCGTAACATGTGAGTGGTCTGAAGTGAATATTATTTTAGGAGTTCAGAGACCGTGCTTTGGCTTCCACATCTGTTATAATACCGACCTTGTCTACTCAATCATAAAGTTTATTTTGTACTGTGAACTTTTCTAGTATTTATGTCCTTTAGGTTTCAATGTGCCGTCACATGTCGCATATCACTCAACGGCTCGCTTCCTTTTCGACAACAATAAAGAAAAAAGTTAGGACGAATAGGTTTGAAGCTGTTTCAATGAAATTAAAAGGTGATAGACTGATCTTTGAGAAAATTTGAAACAACGTATTTTGTAGCGGTGACCAACATTTTGCGTTTCGGAAATCAGCACTCGTGCATGAGATATTTAAAGTTTATGATGTTAATCCGCAAGAAAGTCATAAAGCTTATTGGTCCTTTGAGTCCAACTCCGATTTGACCTGATTTGGCACCGAAGTACACTGATAGTGTGATCTCACGAGGAATCTGGTCTCTGTCCTCATAAATGTTTGCTGCTCCAAAAGAATAAGAGCCTAAACGTATATTTGTCTGTTTTTAGTAAATGAAAGGTGAATCCGATTTACACTTCAGTAGCTTCGCACAATCCTATTGACCTCGTTAATCGTGTGTTATTTATTTAAGGAAGATCTATTTTAGAGTGTTGTAGGTAGTAAAGAGTTTCTCGTCTAGAAAAAGTTTGGCTTTCATGTCTGATGGTGATGATGCAGTGTGATTGTGATTTGCATTAATACATACTTTTCCGGCTTTATGAAATGTAATATTTATGTTATCATTGCGTACATCATTATTTTGACATGTTTTTTTTATGTTTTTCTTCTGATTCGGTATTGGTAAGTTCATAATTCGTTGGAGGCAAACTCTAGTTTTTTAATTACACCGCTACACTTTTCTCTAAAATAGAAAATGCACCAACAAAACAATGAACAAGATTTTCAACAATTACATTAATTTGACACTAGAACAATGGAATGAGCTAAGTACCTCATTTATTAATTCTAAAGCGTGCAAGTTATTTTTAGTGATTGATCTCAGAAAATTGTTGATTGGAAAGCTTTTAATCCAGAAATAACATAAATTGTCTAGATAGATTATTTTGTGCTATGTATTAGACATCGCCAAAGAATGTCAGTGTTTACATCGATAAGAATTCCGCACTCATTAGATCTGTCTTAACAAAATTTCATGCCAGAGTGTCAATCATTAAAATGAAATTGTACTCTATTAACTTTTTCTGATTCGATACTTTGTTTACATTCCTTTGCTAAAGTTAAGACTGGACTATACTCCTCTTGTCATGAAATCTTGTGCAGCAAACATTATTATGACTTCTTTTTAATCGCCAATACTTCTTTGGCGCAATATTTTCTTCTATCGTTATATCGTTGTCTCTCGATAACTTTTATGGTGTTCCCACCAATAACTTTACTGATATCATGTTGCTATAGATGGCGTTTACTGCTTTGCAGGACAATGGCTACGCTAGGCTGGGTCGGATCGGTCATGGTTATAGTGCCTACACGAAATATACCAGAAATGCGGTATATTGTCTGGTCAGTTACATTTCTACCCAGAATGGGATTTATTGATACTTTTACTATTGAAGTTCTGTAGGACTTATAATCCATAGATACATACATAATAAAATTGAAGTATCTACGTGGAAAATATATCAAGATTTTACATCAAGATTCAAATATTATTCTTCCAGAAAACTATTTGAATCTTGATTTATGTTGACAATGTGAGCGAATTTTTCGTGCTAACTGATAGCCTAGTAGCAATGGCGACATATCGAGACCTGCAGCTAAGTTTATTAATACTTACATAAAAAAATAGTACCTACCTAGACCTACCTATGGTCCATAGGGATCACCCTAATAAATAAATAAATAAAAATAAATAAATAAATATGTTTGGACATATCACACAACGCCATCTAGCCCCAAGCTAAGCAACCTAATGCTTGTGTTATGGTAACGAGATGGCTGATAAACTACTTATATACATTTTTTTTTTTTGTAAATACATACATACTATAGATAGAAAAACACCCAGACTCGGAACAAATACTTGTAGGTCGTACAAATATTTGTTCCGTGCGGGAATCGAACCCGCGACATGCTGCGCAGCAGTCAATCGCTCAACCACTGCGCCAACCGTGTCGTCAATCCGCCAATAGTGAAACCCCGCATGCGCAGTGTCTTCCGCATAACGTATGAATCTTTTCTCTCTCAAACCAGCCTCTATCTACAACATCTATCCCAATTTTTTAACTCTATAATGATATTTTGCACTGACCTAAACTGTATTCAAGTGAATCCGGGGTAAAAAGTCTACAGTAATAAAATGGCGAACAGTAACGGGTCTCGACCGCGCCAGTATGTGTGGCAGACGCGTTCAGCAAAAAGCGGGCCTGGCAATGTTGCCATATTCGTTGATAACGATTATTATGCGACCAGCAAGCGTTATCAAATGATCGCTGCTTGGACTGTTTTGATTTAAATGGTGATTTTTTCTGGGATTGAAAGGAAAACGCTGCAGTTGTTTCTAGATAAGGTGCATGGAGGAAAAGTATGTTGGTCCGTCGAGACGTTTTTTTTTTAATAAATAGTGAAGATTGAGTAAGAAGTAAAAAACAAGATGAACTTGTGTTTAGACTGCATTGAAAATAAAGGAAAACACTGTAGGTACCTAGTTACCTATACATAGTTATACATGTATACCTAGTTTGAGAGTGAAGAAAAAGAACCGGCAAGTGCGTGTCCAACCACGCACAATGAAGGGTTCCGTACTTGAAAAGAATTTATCCCAAAAACAAACTTAACATTGTAATCCCAAAACAATTTTTTTTATGTGATAAAATTACAAATTAACCATTTTCGGACTTTTTCCTTTAGTTGTGTTGTGAGATCTTGCTTCTTGCCAAATTTCATTATTCTAGGTCAACGGGAAGTACTCTATAGGTTTTGATTTACTTGCGAGTATCAAAATATGTCGCATAGGTGGTCGTATTTTTTTATTGCGTTGACATAGAGCTTGATTTTTTAGAACTCGAAGGGATTATAGACCTATGGATTTTATATTAATTTCAACGTGATACCTTCACGCGTTACTGAGAAAAAGGGTATTTACAGACTAACAGACTTGAAAATATTTGTTTTATGTGATAGAATTACAAATTAACAATTTTCGGACTTTTTCCTTTACTTGTGCTGTGAGACTAGGACAACGGGAAGTACCCTATAGATTTTGATTTACTTGCGAGTTTCAAAATATGTCGCATAAATGGCCGTATTTTTTTATTGCGTTGACTTAGAAGCTTGATTTTTTAGAACTTAAGAGATTATAAACCTAAAACGTTTTTGATATTAATTTCAATTTGATACCTCAACGCGTTCCTGAGAAAACAGGTCTTGACAGACTGACAGACAGACAGACTGACAACGAAGTGATCCTATAAGGGTTCCGTTTTTTCCTTTTGAGGTACGAAACCCTAAAAAGGAAAAGATAGGTACTTGATACCTTCATTTTTATAAGAGCAATGAACATCAAACAGTAGCTCGCTATTATGGACCACTCACTATCCTTCCAAGATCCAACAATTACGCAACAACAGAGTCCGATCATTATCAAACTTTTTTTGTAGACAGAATAGAGACATACATAATAAATAGCACTGTTGAACCTGTCAATTGGAGTTAATGGGTAAATTGGACGAAACACGTCTCCCAGGACAATAAATTGTTGAATGTCCAGTTGTTTTAACCAAGCATCGAGTGTATGTAAGGCGACTAGTGACCTACTCGCGACTTTGACTACAGTTTTGGAGTCAGGCCGCGCCCGTGTCAAACTGCTATTAAACTATTCAAGAGGCTCACATACAGTTTTGAAAATGGGGTTTTACAATAATTAGGGGTCACTTTGCCAAAAAGTTTTAAACGTCGAACGGCTAAGAGAACGAAAGCAACAAAGAATGAAATGAAAAAACCAACAAACAAAGAATGGTGAAATATTAAAAAAACCCGTGTTCAGTCATAATTTTCAAATTCATGGTCCACGTCTTGTGAAAGTACAATTGTTTAGGATATGATTGGACTGACATACGTAAAAACCCCTATAAACAAATAAAGAAAATAATAATAATAAAAAATCAATGTTTTATTAGCTGCTCGCAATACTGAAACTGCAGTCAACAATGGTTTTGTCGGGTCGACAGTTATCGCAACCTTAATCAATTTTGACGAATGCGATTAACATTTGAGTATGAATTTGCTCCTCTGCTCATTGCAAGACCAAAAAAGGACAGATGGATTGAATGAGAGTTGATGACTAGAAGTATTAAATACTGCGATGACGGCTAATGAGATATAGTACATAGAAGAAGACATGCTGCGCACGACAAAAAATAAATTGAGGTAAGGGCAGATCATCATCAGATGATGAATGGGATTAACATCAACAAGAACAATACAGTTACCGTATTCGCGACACTAAAAGTTGTGACGTAAAAAATAACAGGAGATACGAAAAAAACAAAACGTACTAAGCGTCGGGACAGCACAGACGTCGCGCCGTCTAATTGGAACCGACGAAATACCTAGACGACGTTATGTGACATATAAAAATTCCACAATTTGGATATATTGGTCTGGTCGCTCTACGGTTTGATAGTAAAACGAATAAAATGTTCTGTTCTTTTCATCTCGGGTGTAGGATATAAACCATGATTGCATTTTAAAAATAACAGTGGTTGAAGACACCTGTTGAAGAGAACGTGGATGCATGTAGGTATGGGTGTTGGTGAAATTAGAAGCACGGGGGAATATTCAGCGATGATTGCATATTAGTAAATGAAAAAGGTACGGTATTGCAGTTATAGTCTGGTAACATATAAAGCTGCCGACATCATTAGATAGTTTTCTGTCAAGAACATTCAGTCAGTCAGTCATTGCGTCTGATATCGACTTGAACAACTAGAGTCAAGTGCCTTTCTTCTTTTAAAGTAAAGACATTAGGTACTTTGTGCGTACTTATCTCCTTGACCAAGTCATAACTGTCAGCTGAGACAAATTGATTTCGACTATGCTAAATCCTAGGGCCGACAACCCCACACTATTCGTCATGGATGCTAAAACCGACTTATTATTACCAACACATCTTTGAAAAGGCTCCTTAAACAATTTAATATTCCTCCAACATTAGTTGGGCTAGTTAAAACTAATGAAAATACTTGTAGTTGTTGTAGCGTAAGTAGGTACCTACAAGTCATTTAATTAGTTTTAACTCACGCTTTTTTATGTGCAACAGAGAGGCGTCAATTAAAAATTATTATGCATAACTTTTATTTTATTTGTCTTTATTATTTTAAAGGTGGCGGTATGTCATTACTTTTAAAGGCATCATAGATAATCAGCAAATATGGCAAATGACTAACCTGATTGTTTAAATTACGTCGGAGTAAAGAGTTTAGCAAGATTTTTGATACTCATAAACCCTTACAAAAACTAGAAGTTTGACGAACTTCTATGATCTCTTAATGACCTAGGCAGACTTGTTAACAGTTTTAGCATACTAGTGATTTTTTCATTGTATCTACTGCGAAAAAAATATGAATTCAAACCGAAAACTAAGCAGTCATGCAAAACAGCCGAAACTTCAAAATAGCAGTAGGTACACAACAGTTCGAGTGTGGCAGTTACGCACAGAGGGTCCCGTATACATATAACTACCGAGCGGCCGTCGGCCGTAGGCAACTACTTCAAGGAGGACCAGGTAAACTACTGTAACTTCATTATTCTGGAGTTATATCGAATAAGCACTTTCATTAAGATAAGAAGTAATATGAGAGTTACCAACTTCTTCGTTAAAGTGCAGGACACAAGCCAACCGACCTTTTCAGAACTGACTGTACGATTATACGTACGTTTACACTATACTTAGAAGTGGACTCCTCGACCTTATCGTATATCTGATGCATTTTCATTACAGCTGTTCATTACGCGGGTTTAGCTACCAATGACACACAATTAATGTAACCGGACAGTAGGGGCGCCAGCTTGCAGGAGTTGGGTGGAATCAGTCCCGAACAATATTATACAAATAGGTTATAGGTTATTTTCATTAGGAGAAAGTTAGGTTTTTTTATTTTCTCCTGGTCCTCTTGCGCCTTCAGGCTCTTACTGACCAAAACTATACGGTTTTCATCGCTAGAAACCTTCTTTCTAATTTGCTGTTCTATTGCTTCTTACTACGGCTCTTGTCATGTTACACCACTCATTTCTAACCCCAACTATGTTTTTTTACGTTTTATTTCTGTTTTCTCAACTTTGAACATGTTTATTTTCTAAAACAACCAGCTAGACTTGAAGGAACTTTTGTTTATGTTACTTGGAAAAATCTACACTGATTCCAAACTTATAAAAATTTACATTTTTTTACAGAGTTAAAAGTTATCGGATCTCAAATTAATCAATTGGGAATTCTGTAAATTTTAAATCTCTAATAATCTGATCTCTCTTGGATCTAAAATTGTCCGACTCTTTGAATTTTTCTAATAAAGACGCACGAGTCGCGGTGCTTTTGCGTCGCGTCGCGTGTCGCACGTGTTTGAAGGCGCCTTATTAATGAGTATATTCTATATCTGTCAATGATCTAGATAGCCAAAACCAGGAAGTGATTTCTTTAGAAATAAGCATCATCTTTGTAAGTATTTTTCTGTTCTTTTCTTCTTGTCTGTTTCTAAGTGCTACATGATTAGTTTAATAAAATAAATAAATCCATGGCAACCCTAGGCCAGGAGGGCGGGTGCGGATATACGCGTTAATTGCGAGGCCACCGAGCCCATAGATCGATCGACACCATTGTCGAACTCCGAGCATCGTGTCGCGGGCCCCATGGATCGCGATGTAGCAGACAGACTATTGTTGCTACGGTGATTGCAGTTTTTATTGGGAATTCGATCTTGGTTTAGTCAGATCAGATTAGATTAGTTCATTCGGCAGAAAATACCTATTTTTGAGGTTCCTGTAAGTGTAGATTAACTGAAGTATTATTGCTAACGTTTTATCATAACATTAGAATCTATCAGGTACTTGACTTAACTTAAAAGATCTATCACGATTATATGTAATATTATAATTATATTTTATTTTTAGTTGGTGTTAGGCGTGTATTTTGAAATACAGTCTATTTCGACCAAACTATGAGTAGCTGTATGCCAAAATAAAACTAGGAATTTGATTTAAACACCCGAACATTAAAAATAGCATACACCTTTCGTAAAGCTAATGAAACATATTTAGCACACAGTAATAATTTTCATAAACTTTTTTTATTGAAGCTATTTTTGTTTTAGAAACACTAAAAGCTTAAAAGTATTAATTTTTCCAGTGAAATTAATAAAACATTTTTCTTGATGATATTCATGCTTATCTAATTATGCACCAGGATCTCTATAAAGTACTTAGATCTAGATATAAGTACCTATTTGTTAATCTCTGGAGTTTGCACCAAAACATATCGAACTAATTTTGTTACAAAATTACGAGCAATCGTAGCTCGTATCAATTTTATGGCGAACCTACTCCTTGTACTAGGAGTCTAGGAGAATTAATTATTTAGCTCGGTTAGAGGGGTTAACAGGTGTAAAGCCGCATAAGGACATTGGTATTATAGGTTACCTTTTTTAGGATACCGTACCCAAAGGGAATAACGGGACCCTATTACTAAGACTCCGCTATCCGTCCGTCTGTCCGTCTGTCACCAGGCTGTATCTCATGAACCGTGATAGTTAGACAGTTAAAATTTTCACAGATGATATATTTCTGTTGCCGCGTTAACAATAAATACTAAAAAACAGAATAAAATAAATATTTAAGGGGGCTCCCATACAACAAACTTGATTTTTTTGACGTTTTTATAGATAATGGTATGGGAGCCTTCGTGCGCGAGTCCGACTCGCACTTGGCCGGTGTTTTTAAATGATGAGCCAATTATCCCAATATTGTCATTATTCGTTTATTTTGATTTGTTATCTTCAGTTTTCTCACTAAGAACTGAGTGACATTTTATGGAACTTTATGATGGAAAATCGTAAAGTATGAAAAATGATCTGAGTTAGATGACCAAGTTGTTTCAAAAATAAATTGAAGAAAAATGGATATATATATACAGGGTGTGGCGTAAATAGTGGTCCAACGTTAAGGGGGTTATACACCGTATATTCAGCTATCACATACCACAATTTGGACCATTTTTTTCCAGTCTCAATATAAAATATTTTTATATTATTATTTGAAAAATTGACACCTTGCTTTACTAATTTGGCTATAATTTCTATAAATGACATTATTTTTTAATTTTGTTTTTTGTTTATAACTGTGAAATACATGTGCTATCACATGCTTATGTAAAAAAATGTATTAAAGCAAGTTATCAATTAAAAAAAAATTGTATTCCGAGACCTAGGAAAAAAAATGGTTCAAACTGTGGTATGTGATAGCTGTATTTACAGTGTAGGACCACTGTTTATGCCACACCCTGTATATCATAAAACTAAAAGAGCTTAAAGTACTGCTTAAACGCAATGACGTCATCTAAATGCGATAAAATCTTTGCGATTATTCGCAAAGATTTTATCGCATTTAGATGACGTCATTGCGTTTAAGCAGTACTTTAAGCTCTTAAATTAAAAAAAAAAATTGCTCGTAAATTTAAATTTTTAGCTATAAAGCTAAAAATTTAAATTTATTAAGTAGGTACTTAATTCATAACATAGTTTTTACTTCAACCTCCATAATGATTAAAACTAAACGAACAAAGCGATTTTGTAAAACAATTCGCACTATAAACCTGGATATAATTACTTGACTAGAACAAGACCTGTTGATCATATCTACCCTAAATACCTACAGGCTAAGGTATGCAGACATATTTTACGTGATATCTTATAGTAACCTGAAAACCAAAAAAATGTGAAAAGAAAAATAAAATTACTTTTAACATTTTTTTTTGTTATAAACAAAATTGAGAACGGGTCTTCTCGCGATATTCCTTTTTACGAGGTAAACAGGTACCTACTTGTTTCCCGACGTTTTGACCGCCTTACAGCGATCGTGGTCACGGGAGAACTGATACGTCTTTGTAAAGTACACACCTACACACCACCTACACCTACATACACCACACCTGTTTACCTCGTAAAAAGGAATATCGCGAGAAGACCCGTTCTCAATTTTGTTTATAATGTGTACAAATCGCTAACGTTTATAAATATGTTTTGGTTATCTGGAGTTGATGAAGTCTCGTAGAGTTAAAACAATTAGATCTACTTATCCAATGTCAAATGGTAATTTTACCTACAGTAACTGCAACGGGTCCAGTTGACGACTGCGTCCCTAGACATTTTATAAATATCACTGCATTTCGCTCGACACTCTGAAACAAGTGTGTTGATTTTGGCAAACCGTCGTGATTCCTAATTGCACTACTTATTGGATGATCTGACAATCAACTCAGCCTATCGCAGTCCACTGCTAGACAGGCCTCTTCCATACTGCGCCACAACACCCTGTCCTCCGCCTTCCGCATCCAGTCGGTCCATCTAGCTGGGGGGATCCCACGCTACGCTTGCCGATACGCGATCTCCACTCCAGGACTCGTCTGCTCTGCCCTCGGTCCTCGGTAAACATGGCCAGCCCACTAGCAATTCAGTTTGCTTACCCTGCAAGCTAGGTCGGTAACTCTGGTTCTTTTCCGGATAATTTCATTTCTGATTTTATCCATCAAAGAAATACTGAGAACCGAGCAGATCTGAGAATGTATAACATTTTGTCCTTCTGTCTTTCTTCTTCCGTGTATATAAACTGAATGTTCTCATGTCCTATTCCGTATAGTGATGAATCAGTAGTTTGCAATACATTTGCTCTGCAGTCGCAGAAGGTTTCTGAACCGCTGATCATTTCTCATTTTGTAAAGTTACGCCTCCCGTCTGTGAGACTGACAATGAAGCTCATCAAGCTGAAGATGATCTCTGTTAATTTAAGACATAATTTCAAAGAAAACACAGAAGAATTGCTCGATAAATCCCATCAACAGCAACAAATACACAATAACTCCACAAGTATGCTAACGAACGAGTACAGTCTTATAGATATAGCGGGCGACGCAAAATATAATAATTTTACGTATGTTAATATTAAATAATAGGACAGTAAAGCCAGCGGAGTGCGACGACGTAATGGAGGTGTGGCAGGGCGGAACGCCGTGTTCACAGCCATACGACTTGCAGCTAGCAGTTTTAGCGTTCAATTGTCGTGTAATTTCGATTTAATGATTAAAAATGTTTCACTGTCAGGTTTACAGATTTACAGGCACTTTCTTCTTTAGCAGTTGATGAGAGAGTTTTTAATTTCATTATGATCATAGATTATCATTTAATATATATCATTTATTTCGCGTAACAATGACCCATAACATAAATACGTTACAGACTATCATACATATTTATTAAAACCACAATAAAACTATTGTATACGATGTGACGGTGTTGTATTGCGCTGCGTGGTGTCGCTTAACCTTCGTTCGTTCTTATTATCTGATCTTAGATGAACCTGAAGGTACATATAATGTATCGATTAGGGTATTTGTGCGCGAAAGCGAATCCTGTTGGCTTAAAGATGTTTTGGTTCTAGGAATTGAGTCTTGGATCTAAGGACCAGAAAATAAATGTATATGTCTTAAATAAAGTGAGTCAATATCAGTTTGTTCTCGACTCGTTAAAATCTACGGTCTGAATTAAAGCATTCACAAATCATTGCTCTTCAATATTTACTTCGATACCTAATAATACCGAAGTAATGCTTTCAGTGCAAGTGATATATAATTTTTATTTTTTGAAAATCAATACGCAGGACCTAAAATCAACCACACAACAACACCACAACCACCACAACTTCTCTCGTTCTATTGAAATTCTAACATAAGAAAGGATCATGCAAACCAGACGCCATTTAGACAAGTAGACACACAACACTTGCTCTAAAGATTTACAATCGCACCCCGAGTTCCGACTTCCCGACATTAACAAAGGAAAAAAAACGAAGGATCTTGAAAGGTAAACATTTTGGCTAAACATCGTACCGACGAAGTAAACAGTAGCCACGTTTTACGTGTACAGTGAGATTTTAATGATAGTATAGTCTTAGTTGCGTAGTTATAAAAAACTTTTTTACAAAAAAATACAACCGACTTCCAAAAACAACACTACAAAGTGAAGAATAACTTTAATTTCGGAAGTCGGTGTCTAGCTATGTATTTTCGTTTTTTGCCACCGACTTCCGAAATTAAAGTTATTCTTCACTTTGTAGTGTTGTTTTTGGAAGTCGGTTGTATTTTTTTGTAAAAAACTTTTTATTTTTCACTTTTTAGTTGTGTACCTACCCCACACAAATTCTAATACCACTATCTGCAAAACAAACTAGAACATCGTCCATATAAAAGTGGGGAAAAAATACGTATTATTGAAGCTAACTCAGAAACTACCCAAGCAAAGTTAATCAATTTTATATGGGACCAACTGTGATGTTTAAATACCCTCTCGAATAAAACAAAAAAAATCAATCGGTCCAGCCATCTTCGAGTAATCGGGGAACATACATAAAAAAAAAAAAAAAAAAAAAAAAAAAAAAAAAAAAAAAAAAGGTTCCGACGAATTGAGAACCTCCTCCTTTTTGAAGTCGGTTAATAAAGAGTAATATTCAGCCCAAATTGCTTTGATTTTAAAGCAATTCGGGCAGGGTTGGTAAAAAAAAATGCTAGGCCGGATAAAACGACCAGTAATTAATGTTAGTCTATGTTTATGTATAGGCTACCACGATAGTATCATATACTCGTAATAATAGAGTAATTTTGATTTTGCTCACTTTCCCTGTTACCATTGGACTAAGTGAGACTGTATACAGTGTACAAACTCAGATTGATGATGAGAAAAATCGAAATATCCCTTTGATTTAGTCTAGAATTGACATTATTTTGGTACCCAAAGACATAAATTTATGGCTGACATGACAGGGGCAAATTCTCAAGCTATTACACGTTAAAGTTTATTGCGAAAGCGTGGGATTCAAATTATATTGAATTATGTTTAATCATGTAAGAGGATGATGCATGAATTAGGAGAATTTGTCGAGCAAAGAATACGGATCATAGTCTTGTGCAGCATACACATGTTATCGAAAGGAAAAACCAAATGAAATGATTTCTAGAAAATATGTAGCGAATGATTCACAAAAAAATGATCCGTGTTTCTGATTACTTTGTACAGATGAATAAACATTAACAGCTTCTTTCCTCTTGTTTAGTGAAACGTGCAGATAAGGTCAACCCCGACAAGATTGGCTTGACAACTATAATATATAACTATATCATCGTTTGGAACTTCCTTTGGTGTTTCATCATGATCATATTTCTTCGTGTAGCATAATTTAGAATTTCATTCTCTAATGATCCCACTGCTGGTACACAGGGCCTCCTATCTCTTCGAGAAGGAAGTGGGCTGCTGTAATCTACCACGCGGGCCCAGTGTGGGTTGGTAAATGTCACATGTCTTCGAATTTTTAATTCTAGGATATGCCGGTTTCCTCACGATGTTTTCCTTCACCATTCTGAGAGTAGTGGTGATAAAATTATTTACGAGCAAAGTGAAGCGCCTGCCTAGGTTCGAACCCACGACCCTCGTAAGTCGGTTCCGTTACCACTGGGTCACCACTGCTCTTTCCTCCTGTACCAATATCTAAAGCTGCAGCATGAGCAACCTTCGTTATGGGGTTCACCAGAATTCTGACCACTAAATCGCCGAAACGAATAGTTTTGACAATAAACCAGAAGCCAAAAGTTCACGTAAGAGATCGCAACTGGCAGCGACAAGTCCGAACTAGAGCGTGCAATGACGTCACCCATTGAGTCGCACGCGCAACGGATCATCAGTTTATCATTATCGGATTTTTATCTTTACGCTTCTCTTAGATTTGCGGCGTGGGCAGAAGTGTCATCAAGGCACTGATGTTCAATGTTCAATCGAACACTGAATCAGATCTTTTTTGAGTTTATTTGTGCTCTTTCATTTCTTGTGCATATAAAAATTGCAGGACATTCTTATCAGTCAGCGTTTCAAATGATTCTGCGTTAGGCAAGGTCGTTCCAAAATTCACAGTGTGACTTTATTAATTAAACTTTTTTCCTTCTTGCATTGTTTCCGTAATTACATAGTTTTGTGACTCGCTAGTGAAACTAAATGGTAAGAATAAATTGATCAACGTTTTGCTTTATTTATTTCCATAATATAATGTTTTTATTCTTAAATCGCAATTCCGTTTTACAATGTTCTTTCATTTTCAATGTTTTAATATTTCCTCAGCTTAATGAAGCTGACCAAAAAACGGTGTATTTCACTCACACGCATCTTTGCAAAATTAATTAACGTAATGTTTGAGGCATATAAAACACAATTCAATTGACAAGATAAAGATCATATCTTTTGTGAACATGTCTAAAAATTTGCATCGTCCAAATCCACGTGGTTCAGCTTTGTGCAGGATCACAAGCGTGGTATTTGTAGAAACTGTTTTAAGTCAATTAGCTCATAATTTCCAATCATTCTGTTAATGAGGTGACACTAAATTCATTTACCGCAACTTACTGATCAGTCGCATCTGGTAAGACTTGAAACATATTCCGAAAAATTAGGCAAAGATGGTATACCTACCTACTGTGTTTGAGTTGCTTAACTTAGCAAGAGTGCAATTTATTGGTCCTAAGAGTCGAAATGATTCAATTATTGTGATGTTTATTTTTTGTTGTTCCGTGTTTATATTTTAAACTCTTGAAAATGTTTTTCCTATATTTTTATCGGCCTATTTACCTACGTTGTTTCTTTGTGTTGTGTTCTACTTTTAAAAATTAATTGCAATCCCATTTCGTAATTTTTTTGAAACTCATCTCATTTTTCGTGTTTTTCATAAACAAAATGTGTCAAGGATTTGTCAAGAGAAACAGTTCTATGGAACTGGACAAGATTTTGTTTCATAACATTTGTTGTAGTTTCATTTAGTGTTGTAAGTTACGTTTAATTTTAGCTTGATCAGTTTCCTACCCACCTGACCGCTTATGAAGGGTGCATAAATAAGGTTCGGCTTTGTACAAGTGGCATGCGCTTAGTATGTTTTGCAGCCGACCACGTTTGCGGACCACTATTCACTGCTCAGCCTAAAATGGACTCATAATGGCTACTTGTTCCTACGATACACCTGCTGTCATCGCATATTTGCTGCCAGTATTATTCGTATAAAGTTCTATGGTGCCGCTAATGATATATTCGCGAATCGACGCGACTTATTGTAGCATGCATGATCACATGGAATTTGACAGAACGTTGGTTCAAAGTTGACGGATTTATTTGAAAAATGGTGATTATTGTATACCTTCCATGCGTGTGTTCAAGTTCCATGTGACCGCGCGGCTCGCACCACACCACGTCGTAATAAAACACTGTTCACTCACTGTAACGCGGCTTGTAGACAGCACGGATCCTCTTAACCAACTTGCTGGTCCTCTTGATGGGCGGGCCGAGGGCGACGGCAGAGTTGCCGCGCCTCTCGGCGAACACGATATAGTTCCGTCTATTTTTCAGAGGCACTTCGAAGCGCCCGGAGCAGTCAAGGTGCTCGGGCGGCAGCTTGAGTCGGATGACAGCGTTCTCGTGGGGCCAGAATCCCTGGTGGCGGAAGACGCGCTTGATCTGGACAGTGGCGGCGTCTTTGGCGAGCGACTGGACGCGCGCCTCGAAAGCGGCCGGCGCGCGGTAGGCCCGCCACGCGACGTCGGCGCGCTCGCAGTACAGGCGGCGCGGCGCGGCCACGGCGGCACAGCACAGGGACAGCAGAGCCCACAACGCCGCGCGCCTTTCTGTCTTCATCGCGCCATCGCAACAGCGCTCGGTGACTCCCTGCTCGTTCGCGGTGCGCCTATGTTCTCCCGTGAGCGGTCGGCGCGCGACTGGCCCCAACTGAATCATTCCCCGCCCACACCGAAATAGTCGCGGTACGGAGCAAGCACGCGTCGCTAATTTATCTCGTCTGATGATTAATTTGCGCTTGTTATATGTAATTAGTGGGTACCATGTCGATTATTTGATGGGGTGCGATTGATTCAAGGTGAGTGAAAGATTGAACTTTGAAAACACTTTTTATTGAGAGTTTTACGATATTTTTCGTACATTTTTTACGATTATTATATTCAATTTAAATTATTTATTTACATTAAATAAGTTCAAACTGTACCACACTGAAACGGAAGGCTGCTACGATACTACAACCATTTTCTTTTATGTGAAAATTTACAGGACCTTACGTACGAGTTGTCTAGCAAAAAGTTGTTACCTACTGTAGCAGAGATTCTCAACTAACGGCTTCGCTTCGTAGCGGCGTCTACGAAGTCGGTGTAGCGCGTAGACGCACCGTAGCTTTGACCTCAGGCGTAGACCCGCGACCTTGTGGTAGCGACTCAAAATATTCATATTTTTCATGTTTCTTATTTATTTGGTATAGTCAAATGTTTTAGTTTTATTGCACTTTAGGTTTATGTTGAAAATAATTAAACTTTTCAAAAATATTTGCCAAGCTCTACTTACCTTAGTTAAAAACTTTTTTATAACATTAAAGTAATGAGAATTTTTTTTTTATGGCTTAACCTAGAATAAAATGATTTACTATGATTGAACTAACTCATTTATTCAATAAACGGGAAATACGCTTTAATGCTCCATATTAAGATCTTAGAGGGGCTTATGGCTAAGTAATAACAGCCGCACGGGTCGCTACGACTTACGAGTTGTAGGTCGCGGGTTCGAACCCAGGCATGCGCTTTACTTTGTGTAAATAATTTCATCACCACTGCTCTCAAAACGGTGAAGGAAGAAGTCGTGAAGAAACCGGCATGTCCTAGAACCAAAAATTCGAAGACATGTGACATCTACCAACCCGCACTGGGCCCGCGTGGTGGATTACGGCTCACTGCCTCTCACAGAAAGAAGGCCTGTGTCCCAGCAGCGGGAAAATTATAGGCTGATTATGTGTAAAGTCTTGGAGAGGCTTGTGGCTAAGTAATACCAGCCGTACGGGTCGATCGATCAGGTTAAGCTACGCTTGCCATGGTTGGTCCGTGGACGGTTGACCATCTTTACATACCAAGACCCCTCCATACCTCGGATAGCACGTTAATTCGTGGATCTTTAAACGGATCGTCAGAAGCCCGAAAGTCTGTCAACACCAGTCTTATCAAGGGGTATCGTATTACCCGGTAACTGGGTAGTGGAGGTTAGATAGGCAGTCGCTCCATGTAAAATACTGGTATTCAGGTTCATCTGGTTTGACTGGGAGCCGACTCCAACATAGTTGGGAAAAGGTGGGCAGATTATGGTCAAGGTTTTGGACTCATTGGTCTTCATAATCATAGTATTATGAAGTCCAATGAGTCCAAGACTTTAAGGATCAATTCCAAGACCTCTTGATAAAAGAATGGCCACCATTCTGTTTATTCGCTAACACAGGTTTATCTGTATATCCATGCGTTATGATCATGACAATTCGTTATAGGCAGTTGCCCACAAGAATTACCTTAACTAGCTCATGATATGATAAATACACCAATTACCCAAATAATCATGAATACCAATTCCCAACCACACCTAACAAAAACCCTGACTGATACATAATATAATACTTTAATGCCAAACCCAATCACATCCCATCCAATACCTGGAATCAGCATCCCCGATTCCCACAGGACGAATGAATGAATGATTGAGACCTAACGGTTTGCGACCAATTGCCTCACATCCGGTAAGCAAAGGTAAAAAAAGGTAAATAGTGTGAACACTATGTCTCGGCCGTACTCTCTGTCTCAGGTAGTCTTATTCATAATGGTTATGAATGACCGCTGGTTCTGGAGATCCGTGGGTAGTTCACTGAATACGCTACGTTTTTCGCTTTTTGTTGTATTATAAGTAGTTCTAAAGATATGAATTCAAACTCCTGCTGTTATAAACAACGTATGTACCTATTTCAGTACACACCTACCTATATTTTTATTTAATGCAAGACTAAAAAAATGGGTTACGTTATAAATAACTGTTTTAAGTAGGTATCTGACTATTATCTGCAATCATATTTGGTCTTTCTCGTGTTTGAATTTTGCATAGTTAACAATATTATACTTCCCCTTATTCATAAAAAACTAAAACGCTCTACAAAACTATTTTAGTTAAAATAGTGTTTTGTCAATTTCTTTCGAATTATGATTTGAGTTTGAAAGAAGCTACCTTTTAGAAGTTACAAAACGTTACTTTAACTAAAATAGGATTGTAGAGCGTTTTAGTTTTTTACGAGTAAGAGGGTAGACATCTAGACCTACGTTATGGTAATTATTATAAAAAAAAAGTAATAAAATAAAATATAAAATAATCTTTATTTCGGATAATCATCAGCCATATATGGGTTAGTAAGCAAAAAGAAACAAAAAGATAACTTATACCTATGTTAGTATGCTTATAATCTATTTAGCGACAAGGGTGCTATTCGTAATGCATCTTCGAACAACATCACATAACAAAGGAGAATCGTACCTCCCCGCTATGGTCTTCAGGATGGAGTTGGAGCTGTCCCGCACTCTGCAGAGCAAAGAGGCAGATTTCTGTCTGACGATGGCGTGGAAGCCATCGATGCGTGCGTGTGCAAACATACCAGATGCACTGCAGAAACGGGGCAGCCCCATCAACATCCTGAACCCGTTATTATACTGGACCCGTATGGCCATGATAGTCCGCTGAGTAAAGTTGGTCCACAGGCTGCACATACTCGTATAAAACACTTGGTAATAAGCTTTAAAAAGCGTTATTTTGACTGCTTTGCTACAGCGAGCGTGCAAACCTGCGAGCCAACATGTTACATCGGATTGCCAGCGCCCTACGTTCCCTCTCAATATCCACTTGGTCATTAAGGTCGTCAAAAAAAAAAAAAAAAAAAAATTATTTATTTGCTTAAAACATGGTGTTTATAGGTACACACGAACATAACACCCCATAATGCCCCAAGTACTTGAACTGGTATACTCGCGTTATATCATTCCCATTTAATTTAATCGGGGGCACATACTCAGGACATTTAGCACCGGCAGCCTTAAATACCAAGAATTCACTTTTTTTAACATTATAAACTAGGCCATGCTCTCGAACATAGCCCTCACAACACCTAAGCAGCTCTCTAAGCGCTCTAACCATAGGGCTCAGCAGCACCATATCGTCAGCGTAGCTGATGTTGTTGACACTAACGTCATCAATGCGACATCAGATTTTCTTGCTGCTGAGCTCAACGATCAGATCGTTTAAGTAGAGGTTAAACAGTTTTGGTGACGTTATTCCCCCCTGTCTAACCCCGCACTCTAGCCCGTACGACACAGAAAGTCCATCGGCCCATCTCACCTTGTTCGTCTGATTGTAATACCAATACTGGAAAATACGCAACAGCTCCGCTGGCACTTTTCTTTCCCGCAGCTTTTTCCACATAACCTCATATGATACAAGGTCAAAGGCACGGGAGAGATCTAAAAAGCAAGCATAGAATACACAGGTGTTCGACGTTTCTACGTTTCGACGACGAGAATCGCACTTTCAGTGCCAAGATCATTGCGAAATCCAAACTGCGTCGTGTAATTTTAACAAACTATCCAACCGTGCGTCCAGCTGACTGTCCAGTACCTTCGCGATAATAGTAGCCAGGGAGATGGGTCGATAACTATCGACACTTATAAGCAACGTCACCTGTTTTATTTTTAATAATAGGCACAACAATAGTACGCATGAGAGGGAAGGTACGAATGACACATACATAGAGAGTAAAACATAGCGATCACTCTAGCTATGTGAGGACCGGCATGCTGCAAGTGCTCGATGCTTAAACCATCGTGACCCGGGGACTTCCCTCTCGTCATTATCTTAATGGTGCTTGATACCTGCTTGGCCGAAAAACGAACCAGATTAGAATCACGACAGCAACCGTCATCGAGCACACGCAACGACGAGCCCAGCGGTGACTCCACTTTAAGGTGATCCATAAACATGCTGGCGATGCTGTCCGGCTGATCAGCACCACCGACACCCACAGGAAGGCCAGGCCTAACATCAAACTTTTTAGTAGCCTTCCAGAACTTCTGAAAATTATTGGCTTTACGGAGGGACGCTACAATATCAAGCTTAATTTGTTCTTGATGAGTCTGACACCACACTAACTTGCTTTTAAACACCTTTCGTGTCTGGCACATGTCGTTGTAGATATCGCCAGAAGTTGGTTTATTGTGCCATACCCATAGCTGATATTTAAACCTCGCCCTCGCGTGAGCATCTCGCACGTGCTTGTTCCACCCAACAACACGGCCAACATGTCCATGAGTCCGAGTTTCCACTTGGCTCTGTACCGCGGCTTCTGACAAAATAGTAACAATACTTTCATACATGTTGTCAAGAATTGCCCTATGTTCAGTACGATTACAATGACCATTACTGCACAAACCAAATTCTTGAGGGTAACCAATCAGCTTTAACTTACTATTACATACGTCATAGAACACGCTTATTTGATCACTATCCCTCTCGCCCCAAATTACTCTGCTACGTGATGTTTTATTGTGATGTGTTATTATACTTTTGTTTCTTGTTTTTGCTAAGAATTTTTTACTCCAAGCATGCTCAGAGTTCTTTTGACAGATTCAAGAAGGAATTTAGTTCATCAGTATGTTTGCTGGTTGCTAGATGACATTGTAAGTCCCTCCTTAGCTCATTTATTCGTTTATTGCTGTACTCCACATTTTTCACTTTATTCACTTTACAGAACCCATAAAATCAAAGTGGACATTTTTTTTTTATATACCGTACACAAAAACGGGCGGCCCTGGTGGCCGGAATTTACCTTTTTGTCGTGTACAATCGAGCGAAGCACGTGCGTTACGGTGTGAAGGCGGCCTTCGTTTGTGGATGAATTACTGCTAACATTGGCTAATAGCTTCCTTGCTGATGTGGGACAAATAAAGTATATATAGTTTGTTGTTTTCACTACGACAGTAACGGCTATTCAGTATGAGTGAAGTATTTATTGACGCGCCATTGCCAATAGGTGCGTCCTTTTACTAACAAAAATCCATAATTACGTCTTTTTGACCAGTCAGCATTTAAGCAAGACCGAGTCACTCTTCTTATTTTCAGCCACTGCAACCTCTGCCAAAATCTACAATGGCGACCAAGAAGACATGCGCCGGCATCATAATGCTTGGTGAATCCAAGAAAGCCTGACGATCGTGGAAACTGCAACTGTGTTCAGAAAACTTGAAATACTTCTTGGATACACCATGATTCTCAGTTATGTAACTTATTGTTATATTCACTTATATTTATGAAGGGTAATCTTTCTTTTCAATGATTAATACATTACCCATATCCTTAAGTTATCACAAATAAGTGGAAGCATTACCATAACCAGATAGAATGTACAAAAATATTCCGTTATATAACTAACAAAATTAGGAGAAGGAAAAAGTTGCTAAGTCCGAAACATGTGTGCACCGTTGCACTTTACAAAACGTTTAATCTTAAGTTATACTAATTACAAACAGGTGAGAATTTCGCCTTTTAAACAAAAATCCCAATATTGTTTAAAATAAATGTTTTATAAAACAATAAACTAAAGCCGTAAAGGTGTTTAAACGGGTATTGTTTGACAACACGTTTTTATAATTATTACTGTTGTGGGAACGCCAAAACAATAGTTTGCCAAATACCGTTTTCTTTTGTTTTTCTTATTGTATTTGTATATTGCAAGGTAAGATTTTGATGCACCGACTTCAAAGTCGGTGCAATTTTTTTGTACCTAGGTGAATTTATGAGGCGTTAACTTTCATTTGATTTTATTTGTGATTTCTCTCAACTTGTATTTTTAACCGATTACAAAAAAATGAGGTTTCTCAATTTTTTATGTGTGTTCGCGGATAACTTCGTCGTTTATGAACCGATTTTGATGATTCTTTTTTGTTGGAAAGGAGACATCCCAAGGGTGGTACCATGATAAGGAAACCAGGATCTGATGATGGCATCCTAGAGAAATCGAGGGGAACCTTCAAATTTTATAGGCACACCTATAGCGATTTGGGTATTTTTTATAGTAACTGCTGCATTTGATCCCGGAAAGCCCCATTTGGTGAAGTGGAACTGATGAGGAAGACCACATATAGCCATCGGAACTACTCAACAATACATATTTCACGGGTTGCGATTCGATTATTGCTAAGCAATTTATGCTCGTCACAATACATAATTATGTTGAAGTGGAGCAGATGGTGACTTCACCATTAGTTCCAGTTCTCCTGGTTCCTTACTGGGAGAACTTCTCAACAATTAACGTCCTTGTATCGGGAAAAGCAATATTTTGTAAAAGGTGATGAGCAGTTGACATTAGGCTATTGTAACTTAGATAAATTACAGACTGAACCACTAAAAAGCGAAAAATAACAAAAAATTACAAAAAAAAAAACAACCGACTTTCAAAAAAATACTACAAAGTGAAAAATAACTTTAATTTCGAAAGTCGGTGGCAAAAAGCTAAAATACAGATCCAAAGGCACCGACTTCCGAAATTAAAGTTATTTTTCACTTCGTAGTATTTTTTTGAAAGTCGGTTGATTTTTTTTTTTTGTAAGTACTTACAAGAGTTTTTTTATTTTTATAAGTAAGCATCATGTATTTTTTGTGAACATGGTGTGTTTTCTGATCCTCATTTAGGTATTCGATACTTTCATAGTTTTGCTGTAAGTTGATTGCTGAAAACATTTTGTATTGCACATATATTTTAGGACACCCAAGCAATGTTGCAACGCGTTACTGTTATTCTGTTCATTCTTACTTCTATTCTCAAACAGGTGTTAGATAACTTTTACTTCATCATCAGCTGCCTAGCCTTTTCCCAACTATTTTCGGGTCGGCCTCCAGTCTAACCGGAAGCGCTGAATAGGTACCAGTATATTACCGAGCGACTGCCTATCTGACATCCACATCCCAATTACTGGGTAACACGATACCCCTTGGTAAGACTGGTTGTCAGACTTTCGGGCTTCTGACGACCCGTAATGACTGTCAAAGATCCACGAATGACAGCCGGGACCAACACACGGAGGGGTCTCGGTATGCAAAGATGGTCACCCATCCATGGATCGACTGCGGCAAGCGTAGCTTAACCTGATCGATCGACCCGTGCGGCTTTTATAACTAAGCCATGACTCGTGGCTAAGTTCGTGGCCCACGAGCCCCTCATTTAATTTAAAATACTTTATCCTCATACAAAAACGTCGAATGTCCACCACGCTCAACAAACTACAAAAAAAGTTGCAAGTTCGCGTAAAATGGTCCAGATGGTCGAATTTCGTGATGTCTTCATTACAGCCTGCCCGCGGTTGTAAGTCATGTCAATGCAAAAATGACAAAATAAATTATAACGTTGGTGCCCGCGCGAAACGCTAACATTTGGTGGGCGAAACGGATCGAAAGTGGCTCTACTTGATGAAATAATAAAGGACTTGATAATGTCTGCATGTCTGTCTGTATATCAATTAATGTTTTTGACATAACAGCACAAGCTTACATGAATTTTCAACGGATCAAAGTTTGTGCTGGAAAACCAAACAAATCAATTAGTCTCACGCATTTTAGTACAACAATTAAAACCTTGTCATTGACCTACACCAAAGAATGTGTAATTTTTTATTAAAATAACTAAAGATTTTTAATGTCTGTATATGCGAGTTAATTAAGAAATATTCAACATATTCCAAGTACTTACCAAATTTTATATTAGTGACCTTAAAAATAATCCTTTGTTATTTTTTTATTGTTTAACTTTAATACCTAAGCTTTTATATACATAATAAGGATGTTTCTTTTTTCATACTCACACTGGGTTCTGATACAAGTTTTTCTTATCAGATTTTCTTATCAGAAGCCTGACTGAAATAAAAAGGACTTGTGTGACATTAGGTGTCTAATTGAAATAAATGATTTGACTTTGATAATACCTAATTGATCGGAAATCTTGGGTCAGCGGAAAAATGGGTCTATTTACTTTAGTCGAATAAAAAATCTGCTGGCATATAGAGCCACCTCCAAACCCCTACATCTCGGCAGGCCACCCTCAGTGACGTTCGTTTCTCGTTAACCGTATAATTGTTTAAATTGTCATAATTTCGCCCGCATAATGTTGCCACATAAATATTTATTTATCGGCCCACTACTGATAACCAAATTGCTGATGACCACCGCTCCTCACTTGATTTAAGAGCTTCATAACTGTTGCCTTACTGCTTTTATTGTGGGAGCACATACTTAAAGTTTGAATTAAGTTCCAGAGAGGCATACAATGTAGGTACTGGTATACTCGAAAACAACGAGGAAGGTTACAGGGAAAACGAGAACTTCACGAAATGAGAGATGGATGATGGTAACATCCAGACTATATCTCGGTGAGTAATCTAGCTGTAAACCTGAAATGATGGAGCCTCCTACATCACTACCATCATGCTTTGATCAGTACGTATTCGGTATTTCGCAAGCACTATTGACAAGCTCACCCAAATGTATTGCGCTGTCTTGAAAATGAAATTGAATTTCTTGCCCGTTCTTCTCCATAGGGATCTACTACGCTTTGGAATGGGCAACTAGCTTCATCTTTCTGACTGACCGACCCATTGACAATTCAAAAGTGCCTGTAATTGGTTTATTTCAAATAAATGCTTTGAGTTTGAGTTTGAAATGAAATGGTGCCGAGGAAATGTTTCTACAATTGAATGGTACCGAAGAAATGTTTCTACAATTGAATGGTACCGAAGAAATGTTTATACAATGAAATGGTGCCGAGGAAATGTTTCTACAATGAAATGGTCCCGAGGAAATGTTTCTACAATGAAATGGAGCCGAGGAAATGTTTCTACAATGAAATGGTACCGAGAAAATATTTCGACAATGAAATGGTACCGATGAAATGTTTCTACAATGAAATGGTACCGAAGAAATGTTTATACAATAAAATGGTACCGAGGAAATATTTGTACAATGAAATGGTGCTGAGGAAATGTTTATACAATGAAATGGTACCGAAGAAATGTTTATACAATGAAATGGTGCCGAGAAAATGTTTCTACAATGAAATGGTACCGAGGAAATGTTTCTACAATTGAATGGTACCGAAGAAATGTTTATACAATGAAATGGTGCCGAGGAAATGTTTCTACAATGAAATGGTCCCGAGGAAATGTTTCTACAATGAAATGGAGCCGAGGAAATGTTTCTACAATGAAATGGTACCGAGAAAATATTTCGACAATGAAATGGTACCGAGGAAATGTTTCTACAATGAAATGGTACCGAAGAAATGTTTATACAATAAAATGGTACCGAGGAAATATTTGTACAATGAAATGGTGCTGAGGAAATGTTTTTACAATGAAATGATGCCGAAGAAATGTTTCTACAATGAAATGATACCGAGGAAATATTTGTACAATGAAATGGTGCTGAGGAAATGTTTTTACAATGAAATGATGCCGAAGAAATGTTTATACAATAAAATGGTACCGAGGAAATATTTGTACAATGAAATGGTGCTGAGGAAATGTTTTTACAATGAAATGATGCCGAAGAAATGTTTCTACAATGAAATGATACCGAGGAAATGTTTCTACAATGAAATGGTACCGAAGAAATGTTTATACAATAAAATGGTACCGAGGAAATATTTGTACAATGAAATGGTGCTGAGGAAATGTTTTTACAATGAAATGGTGCCGAGGAAATGTTTCTACAATGATTTTTCGATGGAACTAGAGAGTTAAATTTGCATTGCTCATGTACATTATATTCTTGTTGACATTATCAAGTTATGTAGCTGAAGTCGATCCCAGATAATGAAACACATTCAACGTGATTTTTCAAACTCGTGCAAGCCGATGAAATGCTCTATACGTATACCTACTTATTGCGACATGTTGCAAAGTTAATTGCTTTGATTTACACCATCATTGATTCAGCTGTTTTTCATCAGTCTTTTATAGCCCCATTTTCGGACCTAAGCCCTCTTACAATACCTATAGAAAGAAGAAAACATTGATCACCACGTGTGCTCAATTACCTTCAACAATTTTCTTCAAACTGAAGTCTATCTTCCTAAGACTATCATACGTCGAATCATAATGGTAGTCCCAGATAATCCAGCATAGAAACTAAATGATTAGTATCACCAGTAGCATTCTGTAAGCAGCACACGAACGGCGGCCGCCAAAGTATCCATTCGGTAGGTCGCGCGTGGTTTATTTCTCTCGCGCCACGGAGTAAATATAACTCGCATGCTACGGGTGTTAGCACTACTATGGGAAGATTTAAGGCGATTGGAAGTCGTGGAGTTGCAATAGGATGAACGGTGGGTAGAACTGCTGGTGAGTTTGTTGACCAGTTCTCAACTTCAAATTCTCAAATCAGAAACCGGGTGTAGGTCTAGGTTTATGTTTCCTTGTGATTGATGCGTTTTTTTTTTCTTTAGTTTACTGTCTTGCAGTCAATTGCAATCATGATTCCTTTCATAGTATTAAGTACTGCTACATACAATCTCGTTTATGATTCCAGGTAGCCATAATTAAACAATGTGCCGTGATGGCCCGTACGACAAGAGATCCGCTTCTTATTGCTCAGCACTAGGAAGGACAAAGGTTAGTTAAGTTAAAGTAATACTTATTTTCAAGTCTTAGATACCTTCTAATCTTTATCTTTTTCTTTATCTTATGGTCATCAATGGGCACAGAGAAGGAAAACATTAGTATTGATTTCCAATTCGTTTCACTTCACCAACTCATAGAAAACTTAATGCCATCGAGAGCCATGCTATTGCCAATAGTAGGGGCATTGCTCTTACCTTTACCACGTGACTTAGTGACGTCTATTTTCACTACGTTTGTTAGCCATATCAGGGTATTACAGTAGTTTGACGAGTTGAACTGATAATCCCGGTCCCATAACTTACTGATCGTTATTGATTAAAGCTACGGCTTCTGAGCCTTGTTAGTAACAGGGTATAAAGTGTATTCTTCAGCAACGTGATGCTTCTCAAATCTTTATGTGAAATGACTACTACAATTTGCTCTCCTGCGAATACCAAATTGCAAAACGCCTAAAAATACTTATTTAATTTAAAAATTGAGATGATAATGTTATACTACTTATAATTTACCACCAACATCAAGTCAACAGCCTTTTTATGTGTTGCGCCTTTGTTGTTCATATCAAGGGAGTTTCTAAAAGCTAGTTGATCTTTGAGTGGGACGCACAGGCATTGCATGGTATTTTCAATCCCATGCAATGCCTGTGCGTCCCAAAGAAAGTTTGATTTCGTTTATTTCTTTATACTTTGAAGCCTTGACAGCAATTTTAGAACGTAGTAGGCATGTGACCTTGGTTTCTCCATAAGAAGTTTTCATCAAGTTATCAGTGACTTAAATCTAATATTTCAGTCTACCAAGTTTACAGCGATATTACACTGATCGAAAAAAACGTTCGCCTTCCATAAAAGTTGTGATAAAGTTAATACCACTTACAACCCCGCATATAGAAATATCGTCTTGAAAAAATCGTCTGTCGTTCCAGACTGGCGTTTAATTAAAAAATAAACACCGTAAGGGCGTCTACAGACGGGCCGCGGCGGCGCATCTGCGGTCGGTCGCGTGTCGCACTCGCGGCTCGCCGGCCGACTTAATTAGATACCACCATACAAGTGCAGTGGAGATGAGTTTAGGCTAGAGTTTTTTTCTGTTGGTGTGGGTGACTGGTTTTGTTTCTGGCTTCTTTTTTGTTTAATTTAATAGTAGTTTATGATACTGTTACATAACGAGGATTATTAAAACACGAGACGACTCGGTTCTTAATAGTATCACACGAGTGTTTTAATACCTAGTTACGTTCAGTTTCATACACTACTTTATCTACACTCATGCAATAGGTAAACAAACACAATAATGGCTCCGAAACGCATCACAGACTATATAGAGATACGAAAACGGGAAATAAAAACATCGTGACGTGGATTACGTTACTATGGTTACAGAGCTATCATCGGTCAACCGTGCATGCGCCCTAGCGCGGTCCCCGTATACAATAATAAAAATCGAATTGAAAACTCCTTGGTCGATCCGAAAGTATTACTACTTTAATAGAAAAAAGTTTTTTTATAGCATTATCTTGTTACGAAATCTGTATCATAATAAAACTTTTTATTTTATTTCAGTTGTACACATGGCTACATATCAAGCTTTACATTTCCAGTATAAGCTGGCTTCTCATTGTACGGAAATCTTATGCAATGCGAGATCAGCTTATACTGGAAATGTATAGCTTGATGTGTAGCCGTATGTACTACATGCATAAAGTCTGTCATTAAGGTACTATTTTTGAATTCATAATCAGAACTTTACGATATGAGTGTAGATAAAATAACTTAACGGCTTTTATTGTAACTATTTTAATGCCAAAAATATAGTACAATGCAGACAGCGTTTTCAGACTGGTAATATTTAGTAGTCAGTAAAGTGGTGTAGGAAAAACTACATAAAATACGACATGCATAAAAACGTGAACTATCTAAATGAGGCCTGACTCTGACCCCTCTTTATGGGAAAGAATGAGAGAAAATAAATAATCTCGCTGTTATAAATTACCATAAAGTTTTACAGAGGCCACTCCATGCTCAGCGCTGTTCGCAAGCAATCGCCACACACCTGTACCTACGTAAATAAAGGTCTCAGTTAATGTGATCGGACTACCGCCAAAGGCAATAAATAACTTTTGACATTTGTAAGCTTTACATGCAAACAATAAAAACTAAAGTGAACCACATAAACATTGTTTGTTTCTTATTTGATTCTACGAGTATTAATTTACAGGACATATTTATTTTTATTTGCGAAAATATGTAGTCCTGTAGGCCTCTCCATGTATTCCACTGTTTCAAACGGTCTTAATACACCTGTATATTGACGTTTGTAGTTGCAGAATATGCTCGTATTTAAAAAAAAATATATTTTATGCATCCTATTTATCTCGATTCCAAAGGTTATTTAAATTTAAGGCGAAAGCGCCAGGGTAGCCCGCGAAATTCAAAATTTCTTACGTTTTTTGCAATTTGCAAGTCAGTATTAGGTTTTATGTTGATCAAAATTTGATTCGCGGCCGTAACAAGTATGTATTTACAGAATTATAATTATTAAAGTCATCAATACAACTCTTTAAGATCAGGTAATCCTGTTGAATGACCATTTCATGAAATCTTGACATTTGAGGATTGTACTAACTTAAGGAGTTGTATTACTGATTCTAATGATTATAATTCTGTAAATACATATTTGTTACGGTAGCGAATCATACTTTAATCTACATACAACCTAAGACTGGCTTACAAATTGCAAAAAACGTAAGAACATTTGAATTTCGCGGGCTGTCCTGGCGCTTCCCCCTTAAGTTCAAAAGATATTTTCCAGACATGCCGTTTGTATTAGTGATGGGCCGAGTACGGGTTTTATAATACGAATAATCGGCCGAAAGTTCGGTTAAAAGTTTACCGAACCGAACATTCGGCAGAAGAACTAAAAAACTATGGCTATTTAACTTGATAGATTTATGTATGTCACGAGAAATCTGCCCACACAGTTGGTGATCCAAAAAATAAACTAAGGTTTCCACTTTTGGGTAATTTGGCTATAATATTTCTTTCAGCTCCAGGAAGCTCAGTTTACAGCGAACGTTTCTTTTCTAAAGCTGGCAATGTATATAAAAATTATAAAAAATTATAAAGATATAAACTATTACCAATAATGCCGAGCAATTAGTATTTTTGCCACTAGTAAACTTAACACTAGGATACACCGACCTCATCTAGACCCGACTACAGCAAAGCCAAAACGAAGGGTTATGATTTTAGCAGTGTATGTATGTATGTAAGTATGTATGTATATAAGTATGTATTTACGTGTGTTCCACCGTAGCGCCTAAATTACTGAACCGATTTTAATGAATGAGGTATCAAAAGATTCTTAATAATGGTCCGGGTGACATAGGCTATATAAACTCTCCCTAAATTTACTTAATATGGTGGACTTTACACGTACATTTCTGACCACGAAAAATATTCAATTGAGATAATAATGACATGTTTGGTATCAAAAGAAAGGTCTTGACGAGCACATTACAAATATGTATATACACTTCTGGACACATCTTTTGGCCCACCTTGTATTTTCAGTTTCGTTTGGTCCTAGCTAAAATTTTATATTAGGTCGAGCAAAAAGTTTTTATGCAGTTTTGTACCTGGCACATTCACAATTTCATTCAATAGTCTTTTTTTGAATTTCGAACACAGAATTTAAAGAAACAAAAGACAATTTGGAGCCTGTTTGTTGATATCAAACAATGGAATACTAAGAAAACTTGGTTTTATTGGTTTACTTGGATTTAATTCTTGAAAAAGTGATTGATATCTTTGGTTTTGCAACAAACATTACTTATTCTTAACATTAAGGTGAGGTTCTATCAATAATCTATGGATACTTCACCTGAAGTCGCCGCCCAAGCTGTGGCACTTATTCAGGCCGGACACAGCCAAAGAAACGTGAGTGCTCAACTTAATTTAAGTCGATCTGCGGTCCGAAATGTTTATCGGAGGTACCTAGAGACTGGCGGCTTTGTTCGTCGCCAAGGAAGGCCACGATCTCGGGTCACAACTGAAAGGCAGGATCGATTCATCGTGACGACCAGCTTGAGAAATCGTCACCTTACCTCCATTGAGATACAAAACCAACTTCGCGACTTCCACGGAGTATCTGTGAGCGCTCGAACTGTTCGGAGAAGGTTAAAAGAACGCGATATGGTACCACACAAGCCAGCTAATGGCCCCAAACTAACGCGAGCCCACCGAACAGCGCGCCTTCATTTCGCACGCAGTCATTTAAATTGGACACAGCAAGATTGGAGCCGTGTACTCTTTTCTGATGAGTCTAAAATTGTGTTACATGGCAATGATGGAAGGAAGAAGGTCTACCGACGTAAGGGAGAGCGTTCGCACAATGCTGCTTTGAAGAGAGGGTTGCTTATGGCGGTGGCTCATGGACTGTCTGGGGCGGTATATCCGCGAGCGGCAAAACTCAACTTGAGGTTGTTACAGGACCACGGCTGCCAACATTAAATGCTGAAAGGTACATTCGTGAGTGCTTAGAACCTCACGTGATACCATACGCGGACTATGTGGGCCCAAATTTCCTTTTTATGCATGATAATGCAAGAGCCCATGCGGCCGGCATCGTCAGGGAATATCTTCGGGATGTGAACATTACAGTTATGGACTGGCCAGCCAGAAGCCCAGACATGAACCCCATTGAGCACATGTGGGACGAGCTAAAAAGACGTGTTAGGGCTCGTCAGCCAGTTGCCCAGACGATGCAGGAGTTGAAAACTGCCATAGAAGAGGAATGGGAGATGGACCCTCAAAATTTCATAGAGCGGTTGATAAACTCTATGCCTAATCGTATGAGAGCTGTGGTAGATGCCCATGGAGGCAACACGCGTTATTAAATTAAACCTTTATTTGATAAAACATGTTTTTTATTCAAAAATCAATTGCCTTTAACAAGGCGCATATCCGACTTGTTAGGCGTAGCTCCATGTCGTATGGTATTCTGAATTCAAATTTAAAACAATACGATCGAAAAAGATGGTAAAATGTATCAGGTTTAAAACTGCATCAACAGTTTTTGTTCAATCTAGCAATCATATTTCGGTAGGGGCCATCGAAACCTAAACTCTAAGGTGGGCCAATAGATGTGTCCAGAAGTGTATGTCATATTGTTTAAGTAAATAAATATGTTTATATTGTTTTGCATTTAAGCAATGTCCACCCACTGAGTTTTGAATGTGGCTTCTGGTTGGTCGTTAAACTCCCATAGTAGCCTTTGTCTACAAAATCCACCAATTGTTTTGATTTTGCACAAACATTGCAACTCTTTTGCCAAGAAATGATAACTGTGCTGTCGGGGCTATCCGTAATTTAATTATATGAAAACTGTCTAGTGCCCTAATTTTGTTACTGCGACCAATTTCGACGTAGCGCTCGCCGGCTGCTGCTGCGAAACCGCTTGCTTCGCTCGCTCGGCTCGCGCATAGTTGGTCACAGTTCTAACCTATTTGATCAGAGCGCCCATATCAGTACTTATATTACAGGATCATGCTCCTATCATAGAACTGTTTAAAGAAGGACGGCCAAATCGTACCTGACGACGAGGCGGTGGTGTACAGATATGCCATATATATGAAAAAATCCATTATTTTTAAGGTCTTAAAAGACTTATGAAATAGATATTTAAGTCGCCAGAAAAAAAGATATGCACATTTTTTTGTTTATAGCATAATTTGGAAATTATTTAGAATAACATGTTCAGAACGCACCTATTGACGATTCATTTTGCTTAGGAAAGTATTTAGTACTCAAAGATTATAATTATTCACGTTTTTTTGAATAGTTATTATATGTAATTCAATTCTATATACTTTTGTATCAAATCAACTAGTGCTGTTTTTATTATGTATTGGATTCTTGTCATAAAAATAATTATGTTGGTTCATAGTAAGTATCAGCATTTTATTCAATTACATACAACGGAACGTCATAATATGTCATCGACGCGCGCCATTGATTGACATTGTCAATCACACGGGTGTCAATTTGACACCCGGCGGCGATCATTCGCAATTTCGCATTGTTGTTGTTGTTAGTGTAACTATTAACAGTAGTTTTGGATTTCCTTCTGTTGTTTGACCTTGCATTGACTGTTTTACGGACTGATAACTACCGCTTAGCTTCGCCGCTGTCGGATAAAAACTGTGTGTCGTCTGCCTAGCATTAAATCGACTTATTTATTTATTCTAACCTCAAAAATGTTTTTTTTTTTCATTATGAAAATATCTAGGCTATTTAGATATTATTTTCAAACGGGATGGTGTTTACTACATAAAAATATTAAATCTCACTATAATTTATTTCTGTACACTGAAAATAAAACTCAGGTCCAGCTTCTATAGAAATTTGGCCGATGTTCTTTGCGGTAAAACTCGTGACAAACGAACATTGTGCGATCGAGTCGTGAGCCGTGCTATGCGATTATCGCCTTTGAGGTGATCATGCGGAACTTTGGCCCATAGTCCTACCTAATCTAAATCATGAAATCTATACCAGTTTTACTAAAGCATATCGTCTCCACGCATTCCTGTGTGTTCAAATACACCTGTACATTGAATGATGAGGGATGGAATGTACTCGCATACTTATAATATCAGACGTTATTTTCATAAATTCAGCGGACAGTGGTACTGCTGCCGCGGGCTATACGAGTTGGAGTGTGTGCACTGAATCCTATAATATACCTTGCGGTCGAAAGCTGCTAAGACAGTTCTTTTGACGTGCAAATTAAACTAAACGACTCGATCAAAATAAATTCATAACTTTTAATTTCGACGAATAATATTACGAGTACGACGAATATTATAGTACTTATGTTAAAATGGTACAAACTATCTATAGGACATTTGCATATTTTGTACTTTTTTCAAGGCTGTAGGGAGAAAAAACCTGTTGGACTACTGAAATAGCTTAGCCATCTTCATGATATTGTGTTAGATTTAGCGGGCTCATCGTAATAAGTAGGTAAAGTGTATGAAGTTTATTAATATACGAGTAATTTTCACTGGTCAGTGCTTTTCTCTCTTTTAAAAGTACCTAGTGCTTCAGTCATCAATTAGCCTAACTTACCCATTCAGTCTCTATCTCGACACTTTTTGCAAATTATTATATAAAACACTTAGATGATGAAACAGTAAGTGAAGGTGTAGCATTTGGTGTGCACCATCTTAACATTTTGGGAGGTCATTATTACTTTAGATTACAATCGCGCGGTGATTCGAATCGACATTTAAAATTGTTAAAATCGATATCGTGTAAACTTATCGATACTTGAATTTCGTATCGATTTAATGTGCGATGTTGAATTTCGCCCCAAATACTTGACATGATGTTATTAAGTGTTTAAAATACGGGGTTATTTTGTTAAATCAACGGTGTGATCTTTAACTTAATTAAAGTATGCCAATGTCCCTTTGCCCAGTCTTTTGGACATTTTATTGAACTTTTTAGTCGTATATCCTGGATCATAAAAGCAACTAAGGAAAACTTGAAAGATTACCCATCCGCAAGACGAGTCGGAGAAAGTTTGGCAGGATTTTTAAAACCCTAGATCTCCTCATCTAGAAGACACCATGGCATTTAAAGTAACGCCTAATTATTAGAAACCCGCTAACAATACTTAACAAATGAATCACCACCACAATCAAAATAATACAACCAACAAAAAAAAACATAGTTAGTTAAACCCACATCATTCTGACACTAGGCACTAATTAAAATACTTCTTTGTAACAGAAACATATCCTTAGCGAGCTAAGTGAAGAATCCCAAAAAATATAGAACTTCTCAACTTAGGTGGCAATAGATTTTTTTGCTTTTATCAAATTAAGAATTTAAATGACGCCGGCTTAAGTTTCTATTATTTCTTTTAATCGCGATTGTCTGGCGGATTATTTCACGTGCTAAGTTAAGTTAGCATAGTGCTAGGCTTTTGGTACTAACACTACTTCAGATAATTTATATAATGTTCCCACAGCTGGGACACTGACGTTCTCCCCGTAAACTATTATCCATGCATGGTTTTTAGACTTGGTATGTTTAAAAGTTCTTTAAATCCCTTGATTTTTCTTTTTTGGCGTTTTTGGAGGGTTATTTATTATTATATACAGCTAGTCACAGGTAAAAGCCATTTATACTACCTCTCTTTTTAGTTAGCACCTTCTATGCTATAGCATTTAAGTTCGTAAACATTCATAGAATACCTGCGTAGATGAGAAACGCATGGCTGGAATGCGCACAGAATGCATGTATCTAAGCACTGTCACAGTTCTGGTCTGAATCAGTTATCAACAGTCTAGGCTTACCTAGACTAAAAACCAGACACTTATGTCTAGCTGGAGAGTGGTGTGATAGTGTAGACATCTTGGTGAGTTATGTCAATATTGCTTATGGGAACAGCTCGTACCTACTCACGACCTCTTGCTCGCAAGTCGATGCATTTACTTTGGAACTCATTGCTGCTTGTATTTTTTTTTTTTTTGATGAATTACACGAGATGGTGGTGGTGTTATGGTGTGCGAGGAACTAATAGGTACCTTAATTATTTTTTTTTGAGATTCGGATTTTATTGAAAATTATAGAATGGTCCTAATTTATGGGCAAATTCCAGGCATTATTGGGAATCAGGGTTCATTTAAAGCCAAAACTAGGTCTTATTATTAAGCAATAAATCTTTCGTTCTTAACTTTTTGCGTGCACGCAATAGTTGTTAAAGAGAAGCTCACAATCTGCTCAATTCCAACCATTGATATAAAAACTAGTAATATATAAGTCAATGATTCCTACTTACAGTGTTGATTTTCATCACTACGTAGAGATTTTTAAAATTAAGCTAGAGAGCTGAATTGTGCCTAATAAAAACTTTTTTACAAAAAAATACAACCGACTTCCAAAAACAACACTACAAAGTGAAAAATAACTTTAATTTCGGAAGTCGGTGTCTGATTATATGTATTTTCGTTTTTGCCACCGACTTCCAAAATTAAAGTTATTTTTCACTTTGTAGTGTTGTTTTTGGAAGTCGGTTGTATTTTTTTGTAAAAAAGTTTTTATTTTTCACTTTTTAGTGGTTCACATGTGCTTACCCCTTCACAGCGTACTGGCGTGATGTTATGTTATGAACTGGTGTGAACAACAAACAGACATGAGATTTCAGCAATCCCAGTCCATTTGCTATCATTTATTGAGGAGTTCCGTTGCCTATCTCAGAAGTTCTTCATCAGGTCTTCACCAAATTGAAATGGGACCACTCCAAGAAAGTACTCTTCCAAAAACTATCCAAATCGCTTCAAGTGTGCCTATAAAATTGGAAGAGTTTTCTCTATTTCTCCAGGATCCCATCATCAGATCCTGACTTGATGATCATGGGACCACCTGGGAAGTATACCCTTTCAAACAAAAAAAAAATAATCCAAATCGGTCCAGCCATCTTCGAGTAATCGGGGAACATACATAAAAAAAAAAAATAAAAAAAAAAAAAAAAAAAAAAAAAAGGTTCCGACGAATTGATAACCTCCTCCTTTTTGAAGTCGGTTAAAAATATGTATGTACCTAAACTTGTGTTTGAAAATCAAAACTACTTTAGTTTCTGTACCATAATCAATCACTAGAATCAAATCGTACCAAAAGATAAAACATCCTTAGCAAAAACTCTTCCATCGAAGCTTTTACTGGGGCCGCAGCCGTGCCAAAAGCCATACTTTACTAACGCCAGGCAGTAGACCGTCGCCTTAATGACAAAGGCTGGATCAAAGAACAAAATGCATATAAAATGGGTGTAAAAATAAAATTTGCCAATATGCGACGGGAATGCGTGGGAGTCAGATCGATGCCGTATTCTGACTCATTTTAATTTATTTAAAAGAAGTGATTATTCTCTATATCGACACCTTCATTATTTTATGCGGGAATACAAGTCTCTGTGGATAGAACGAGGTTACTGACAAATAAATAAATAAACCTTAGGGCGATTCCCCTATTTTTAACAACGTTCGCAATTTTATCTCAGTCTCAACCTGTCAAAAATTGTACCTATAGTGTTTACCTACATTTTATGACATTTGATTGTCGCTGGCATGAGATTGCGACTTGATTTTGAACGTTTTTAGGTACGAGAATTGGCCTTCTGGTCGTTTTGTGACGTGCCTGTGACAGGGTCTTATAGAAAAATAATTACGAGATCGACAATCGTATTTTCAGTAATTATAAAAAACATAGTTATAGAAACACAATATACTAAAATAATCTTTCAAAAATGTGTTTGCTTTGATTTGATAAATTAAACAAAAGTCATTATTACTAAAAAAAGAAAAACATGGCGTAATCGATTATAATCAAAGTGAATCGATAAAAATGGAACGTCTCTTAGAAGAGATTATTTCTCCGTTGTGAATCTTTCTCCATGGTCTACCAGAATACGATTTTTTGATAGTATCGAGATTTGAACCGGACATTGATGCGGAGATTTGAAACAGAGATTTATCTGCATGGTCGTGATATCTGGCTCGAGCCCGGAATTGAGGTCCTGCTGGAAGAAAATGATTACCTAAACTTGAAAATATTGCATTGCAAGTATTCCACGATATTTCATTATGTTAATAAACAAACACATCAATTATTGAACGATTATAAAGATCGGTGGTATCTTGTGATACGGCGCCGCGGTCTGCTGAACAACTTGGGGTAGATTTGCAATAAAGATAACTCGCACAATGGAACAATTGGGGGTAGGGAGCTTTCACTTAAAGCATATACCTATACGGGTGAAGACATCTTCCGCTAAACACGAGGGTCCGCTGAATAAGACCGTACATGACCTTGGCAATGGTTATAGTTATAAAATCGGCCTATAATTGTCTCATTGCAGAAAACTATCTTTTCTTATTTTTAAAAGGAACAAGAATTTGACCTCTACGCTTCTACATGACGTTTTAGCCATTTTGGACCACTAGGCGATTTTACAACATTTCCTTCGCCGTAAATCCTCCAGAATATCACGTCACGGTTGATGAATACCTACGTATTTTGCTTGCAGATGACGCGAAGTTTATGCAAGACCTCCTTACCAGAGTGCATGTTTCCTGATAGCAATAACCTGTGCGTATTCAAGTCACGATTGAAGACTTGGTCCTTCTGAGCAAGCGGCACCATTGACAAGCACATCATAATATGCACATGAGGTGAAATTCTTCTCATTCAGCAACTACTGGGCCAAAATAACCTGCCAGAAATGGTTGATTAAAAAAACCGGCCAAGTGCGTGTCAGACCACGCACAATGAAGGGTTCCGTAGTTGGGATGAATTTATGTTAGGAACAAACTTAACATTGTAGTTGAAAAACATGTTCTCCCATACATTCCAACTGTAAATGTAAGTTTGTACTCACAATATTGATAGATTTACCATGTTATTTTAACACCACAGACATCTTATAAGTTTTCCTGTAATCTACAGGTAAAGATCTATTTCCTGTATTTTTTTCAAAATTTTAGGCTCAGTAGTTTCGGAGATAAGGGTCAATTTTCGTCCATTTTCTTAAATACCTTTAAAACAATTTATTTTAAAATTATAAACAAAAACATTTTTGAGACCCTCATAGTAACCCCTTTTATTTGTACTTTGCAAAACTTTTTTTTTTAATTTTCTTATTTGCCGCCCAAAAGTGACCTCTATATTCAAAATTCATTTCTTTACTTCACTCGTCCGTGTTTGGGTCACAGAAATTCATATGTGTACCAAATTTCAACTAAATCGGTCCATTAGATTCGGAGCAAATTGGCTGTGACAGACGGACAGAGAGACAGACAGATAGACAGACAGAGAGCCAGACAGACAGACAGACAGATAGACGGACACACGAGTGATCCTATAAGGGTTCCGTTTTTTCCTTTTGAGGTACGGAACCCTAAAAATACAAATAGCCTGTCAGTATTTGTATTTGAGCCAGGAGATCTAAAACAATCCCACTCCCAGTTTACATTGACTCTTCACCTCCGGTCCTCCGGTCACACGTCGCGACCTCTCCACGCTCCGCAGCACGCGCCCCCAGACGAACTAATTACTGGCGATAACATCCAACGCGTATAACGCACTCACCGTGACGCGCATCAAGATCGCATGTGAAAGTGGGACTTGATTAAAGCTTTTTATGGGGCTTCAGTTTTGACCTGTTTCTATAGGGATTTTTGGCTGAAAGAGCCTTTTGCACGACCAATGAAGCCTTTTTCTTTTCATGTCGACTCTCATCTGCCTGACCTTTTCCCAAATATGTTGGGGTCTGCTTCCTGTCTAGCCGATCGTTTCGCAACATATGTTTGTTTGGAAGTGGCCACATTAATCGCAGATCGCATCATTTAGTGACTTTCTTGAGATCGCCTAAAGTGCGGGGACACTTGGAAGTAAGGCATGGTCTGGCCTAAAACACCGCACTCCGGGGCGTGATGAATCTATGAAGTTATAGCATAAAGTACGTCTTTTGCACTACTTAAATTACTCAATACTTCGAATTATCTTTCTGCTGCTGCCAAACGATAAACGATCGACTAGACAGAAGACCCCAACATATTTGGGAAAAGGCTTGGCAGATGAAGGTCTTATATCTACTAACTTAGCCAGTATTTTCGACCACTAGACATATTTTATTAATACGTTATTCTTCTATCTCTCGTTCAATTTATGCTGAACTTGTTGGTCTTCATAAAGCCTATAGTACTGACACTGTTCCATAGTCTTCTTGACCAACCCTCGAGAAACAGAACAGGAGAGTTGCTTTGTTATTTGCTCAAATGCTCAGTCATGCGGTAAACGGAATATATCCATTATTTTGTAAATATCTATAGGCTAGTTGTGCTACTCGTATTATGATATCATAGCTGGCGTCATAGTAAGTGGTACAGCGGTAATAGGTTTAATTTTAACTAGCTTCACATTTAATAAAATTACTTCGGATTATTACAGCTTTGTTACGAATTTACGATAACTAGCGTCGATCGGCTTGTTGCCAAATATTGTAGATGATGTGAGCACATGTTATCGGCACTAGAAATTGACGCTTTACTTAATATGAAATTGTCCAGTATAGCTATTTGATGCCGGGGGCAAGACAAATTAGTCATTGTAAATGTGTCATTTTCGATTCGACAACCTGTCGAATGGTTTTGAATAGCTGTGCTGGTCATCTTTCTGCGATAGCTTCACGTAGAGTTTAACAGTTAGATAATTAAGGGTTAAACTTGTCAAGGCAGTGACGATTAACTTCGCAGGTTTCACAACATTGCCAGACAACTGCCCTTTACACCCTTCTCTCGGCATAAATTACCGAATCGTTTACAAATTACGTGATGTAAGTATTAACTCATGTGACTTTAGGATTTCCACATAAATATTAGGTAAGTACTGCAAATGACTCTTTAGAATAAACAGAAAACAGACTTGGTATTAATAATTACGTCACGTCTTTATTAATATTAAATAATTATGAATGTGTTTATCTATGATATAAAAATTCAGAATTAAGAAAAACCTTTGTGAAAAAAACTATTTAAAATTAATGTAGAGTCACTTCAGAATCTAAAGTGGCACGGATGTCAACTACTGCAGTAACTTCACTAAGAAAATCCATACTTCCATTCCATAATATCCATACTAATATTATATGTTCGAAAGTAACTCTGTCTGAATATTACCGTTTCACGCCTAAACCATTGAACGGATTTCGATAAAAGGCAAGGCGATAGATGGCATCCTGGGGAAGGACATAGGCTATTTTTTGTCTCAAAAATAATCCTACAGGGGGTGATAATAGCTGCCGGGGTCGTGGGTTGGTCGAAAGAGATACCGTGGCCCTGGCACAGGCAACTGAAGGAACACGGGTAGGTTTTAGTCTGTAAAAGTCTGACACGCCCTCCCGCTCCGCCCAGAGTGGGAGAAGTCATTTGATGATTTCCCATCCACAAAAAAAAAAGGTGTGATAATAGGGGATGAAATTTTGTATTTAATGTTTTGGTAGGAAATAAATAGTTAAGTGGTTCAGCGTTTTTGAAAAATCATTCCCTAAGGGGTAAGACAGGGGGTTGATTTTAAAATTCACCAATAATGTTAAAATACTTACTCTTACTGTACTTACTGTGTACTTGTGTACTTATCTCTTTTTAGACGATTTAAGGGATTGGAAATGTAGCTTCGTAGTTCGTATCTTGAGGTAGTCTTTATTTCATTAAAATCGATCCACTTGGTCAAAAGTTATTTGTTATTAGAGCGTGACCAGCATAATTTTAACTACACAAAGTCCCGGTAGTACGTTCTCGTCGGATATTTTCCGTAATCCACCCGGGCGGAGCCGCGAGCAAAAGTTAGTATGAAATAAAAATAATTTTAGAGGTTCGAATGCCAAAGTCCGAGGTGGTGCGATTTCCCAGTCGCCGTAGCTCAGTGGCAGAACGGTAAGGTTCGCGAGTGTGGGATTGATTCATGCCAAACTGTTAGCAGTTCTGAGTCAGCCTCGCTCCAAACCTTGCTCACAGGCTAATTATGGTACCTTACAACTTATTTCAACAATTTATATTTTCTAATAATGGACATACTTACTGTTCTCATATTTCCTAAATAGTTCATCTGCCCAGAGCATAGAGCAACACGGCCCTCGGCGGACGGGGACCGTGTTGCTCTATGGCTCATGCCCGGGCCACATTATAATAAGAAGATTAAGATTAAGATGAAGAAGATTAAGATGAGAGAAAACTTTCTTTGCATTGTTTAGATTCAATCTCTTAGTATTATATAATTGCATAGCACGTGTGAGCACTATGTAGCTACTATTAAGCTACCTTTTACTGGGTACGTCTTTCACTGACTTGAGTGTGCCCTGGCGGTTGAGAGTATGTCATGCTCACTCAAATGTCTCGCTGATGGTGGCGTGTGTGTTGGATCATTAAGTTCCCTTCAAAATGGTTGAGCTAAATGGTGCTGATCCATGCGTCATGTTCGTGAACGGGCGCCGTCAGTTGGGACTGGTCGTCTCTTAGCTGCCATGGCTTATTTTTAATTTTAATATTTAATTTAGTTGTTTTAGTTATTATCTTTTTATTACGGACGCTTTTTAACGTGCACGTCTTTCTACATTGTTCTCACATGTATATTTTCAACTTGAACGATGTAACCAATATTTTGTAAAAATATTATGATTTAAAAGAGTGTCCGTGGAGTTTCTTGCCCGTTCTTCTCCATAGGGATCTACTACGCTTTGGAATGGGCAACTAGCTTCATCTTTCTGACTGACCGACCCATTGACAATTCAAAAGTGCCTGTAATTGGTTTATTTGAAATAAATGCTTTGAGTTTGAGTTTGAGTTTGAATAGGTCTTTACCTATGAAATTGCCGTTTTGTATGAAAAAATTTAAACGAATTTTTTTCATGCATTTTTTATTTGTATTAATCGAAGTAATCACCCATGCAATCAATGCATCTTTGCCAACGCAGTAGCAGTTTATTGATGCCCTTCTTAAAGAAATCAGCTGGACGGGAGGCAACAAATTCTTCAAAGGCATTTTGTACTGCCTCTCGGGTATTGAATTTTTTTCCCGCCAAGAAGTTATCCAAATTCTGGAAAAAGTAGTAGTCTGTAGGCGCAAGGTCTGGTGAGTAGGGCGGATGACGGAGAGCTTCCAACCCCAGTTCTTGCAACTTGGAGGCCGTCTGCTATGCAGTATGAGGTCGCGCGTTGTCGTGCAGGAGCAGCGGAGACGAGCGATTGACCAATGCTGGTTGGAGATGTGCCAGCTTCTCCATCATTGTGTTCAGTTCTTCACAGTACACATCTGAAGTAATGCTCACCCCGTTTGGTAAGAAGCTGTGATGAATCACACCGGCGCTAGACCACCAAACAGTGACCATCACTTTTCTAGGGGTAAGTTTTCGTTTAGGGCATTGTTTAGGTGCTGAACCAGGATCCAACCAACTTGCTGAGCGCTTGCGGTTATCAAACAGAATCCATTTTTCATCGCAGGTAACAATGCGGTTCAAAATTCCTTCAGTTGTGTGTCTGTTCAGCAGTGCAAGGCACGTCTCGACGCGTACTTCGCGCTGGCGATCATTGAGTTCGTGGGGCACCCATTTGTCAAGCTTTTTTACCTTGCCAATTTGACGCAAATGGACCAATATTGTTTTGACGCTAACGTCGAAAGCTGCTGCTAATTCAACCGTAGATTGTGTATCATCAGCTTCCACAATCGTCTTTAATTCGTCATTGTCGACCAAAGTCTTCGGACGACCGCGAGGTTCATTTTTCAGGTCGAAATTTCCAGAACGGAAGCGAGCAAACCAATAACAAGTGGTACGTTGGTTTGTAGTGTTAGCTCCGTAAACGTCGTTGATGTTGCGTGCCGCTTGTGCCGCGTTGCTGCCACGACGGTACTCATATTCCATAATTACTCGAATTTTTAACGTATCCATGATGACGAAAAAGGTTGAAATGCGATGAAAATGTAACACTAATCAATAAACAAATGACTACTTTTGGAAAAAAAAATCCATGTTTTTAAAATAAAATTAATTTGAAATTAGAATTCTTAGCCAAACAAAAATTATTTTGATTTGAAATGGCCAGTACTGCAGAACGGCAATTTCATAGGTAAAGACCTAATATGTCAACGTCAATGCCCATAAACGCTTTAAACATCGCGGTAGTTAAATTCGGCCAAGATTCGGTCAAATTATCTCGGTAAGTGGTGGCTACACCTACGGTTATCGCCCTTCAACGCGATAAACAACGGCATATCCCGTATAATGTGGCCCCGGCATTAGAGGGTAGCATGTATTCGTAGGTACAGACAGCGTGCTAGCCTCCGTGGCGCCGGCGGCGGCGGCGGTTGCCTAGCAACCAGGCGCCGCGGCGACGCGACCGGCTTTACTATCTCTTTGTACCATGATGCTCAAGACTGGAAGTGGCTTGTCGGTTCCAAAAAACCAAAAAGGCTACTGAGTACCTAAACAAACTCAATTATGTACCTAAATCAAAAGAAAGAAAGAAAAACGTTTATTTGGACACAGATCGTGAAACACAAAAAAACCAAAGAAAAAGCAATGTGAAAATAATATTAACTAATTACAGGCACTTTTGAATTGTCAAGGATTCGTTTATTCAGAAAGATAAATGCTAGTTGCACCAAAGCGTTTCTAAATGCATTCCAGATTCCATATTCCTATTTTTCATGGGTAGGTACCATCTATTTCAGTTTCATAGCACTAAGATTTGATAGGATATTTTCTTCAGCTACAGATAAAAAAAGCTTATTTTTTTGTTGCTAGCTGAAAACAAAAAAAATCCTGTTTAGACCGCTTAACAATTTTTAACACTGAGAGTAGTTTCGAGGTGTGTTCTATTCACCAATTGCTATAAACTTGACAGTCATCAATATTCTTATCATTTTAAAATAATTTATTTAATAGTTGCCAAAATTATTGTTCCTACTACGGGCTCAAAACGATGAAGGAAAACATCGTGAGGAAACCGGCATGTCGTAGAACCAACAACTCGAAGACATGTGACATCCATCAAGCCGCACTGGGCCCACTCCCTCTCACAGACAGGAAACCTGTGTCCCAGCAGTGGGAACGTTATAGGCTGATTATCTTACAATCTGGACAATCTGGGCTGTGCAGTCGCATGCCAATTCATAATTAAATCGGGAAAGATAAGGGGACACTTCCAGCTGCACTGTCAATCACATCGTTATAATCAACATTATCAACTTTATACCCTGCGCATTGCCCATAATATTGGCAGTGAGTTTACTGGCGGGATTAACGATTTCCCTGTGTGGCGATTTTTAACGATACTATCGTTAAAATGTTTCATTAAATTAGTTTTGACAACTCAATACGCTGGTATTATTGTTAACTTTGTAAGTTAGCCGTCTGATGAGTAATACTTTGGGCGTCGATAAAGTCGTCATCTCAATGTTTTTGGATGTTCCGGTTAAGCAGTTGCTTCGTCTAAACTTTGTTTTGAAACATTTCGTATATTAAGTAATATAACATCACGCCTGTATTACCAGCAGGGTTAGGCAGAGGTAATATATGCCCCATATTACGTCAGTGTAGGGGGCGACCCTATTGCCATCAAACGGCCACATATCCAGACTCCGGGCTGCTACTGAGAAATTCCTGATGGAAAAACAAAAATAACACTTTGCCCGACCTGGGAATCGAACTCAGGGCCTCTCGCTCAGCAGCAGCGCATGCGACACGATACGTGTAGTTAGACAACAAAATGATTTAAATAACAGTTGAGGAGCTGTCACAACAACTCATCGACCTTCTTATAGATAGCACACTATAAACTAAAAAAATAACAATCGGAGACAATGATTTATTTAATTTCATCGCACAAATGAGCACGTAGGTATGTAAAATATAAGAAAACAGTGTACGCCGGCTTCCCTTTACACGAAGACACACAGCTCTGGGTTCAAAACCCAACTTCCCACGACACTCGGCGTCACCGTTTTTCACCCCTTCATTACTATTCGCAACTCCCATACTCGTACAAGTAGCAACCGTATTTCCCTTTAAAACGAATTTATATAAAACCTAAACTTTCCCACATCTGTATACGCGTATGTGGCGGTGAAACGCTCAAATTGGGCAAAGCTGGAAACGGCCACCACCCGACCACCCAACGCCATTGTCCGGTGTCGGTCGACCAAGCAATTTACACTTGTGTGTGTATGCTTATTGGCGGGCTACCGGGTGCGTTTGCGCTGTTCGATAGCGAATGCTATACTGTATTTGTAGAAACGAACGATACAGTCCATCCATCGTTTCTTTGGTCTTCCCCTACTCGTATATATAGCCATCCACATTCATACTCAAAACTTTTCTGACGAGATTTTCCTTATTCCTCCACATCACATGCCCATACCATGACAACCGAATTCCAGTAGTTCTGCTTACCGAAATACAGATAAGAAGTACAACTTTTTATTATCTATCCTATTTACATTTGTAACATTATCAAAACATCATTTTGAAGAATTGACTCCATTTTAAATATATTTCAATAATTTGCCTTACTCTATTAGATAAATATTTTTTTATAAGTACCTAACAGATTCGCAATCGAATCGAAAGTCATCAGCGCCCTCCAAGCCTCGCGGGCGAGCGTGGGAACTCGCAGATTCCGTAAGATTAATCCATCGGTCGATGCTTCCCGCCACTTTGCATACTTTATTTATGTCTTTGAGCTGTTTTTGCTTATAACCAGACTGTCGCATACTATGGGAAGCTCATTAAGAGATTATAGCACGATTTATAGGCTGAAGTAGAACAAAGATCGTCTTAACTAATGAATACATAATATAAGAAGTGAAAAACGTAATGTCTTTGCGTGATTGCTCTAATTAAAAAGTAATTATGACATAATTTATAATTACAGAACTGACAATGATAAATAATAATCTATATTTGGTGCATAAAGGCGATTTTTCTTTTTATCTTGTTGTGGGTGTGGAATCCAAATACGGGAGTTAATAACTAGCAGAGTGATTGTAGGTGTCAATAGTGACATCGTAATTATTGGTTATTATTGCAATAAATAGAGCAGTTTACTAATTGTCATTGTGTTAAAATGCTTATAATTAAATAAAAACAAATAAATTCTTTAACTTCAAAAAAAATGACAGCGTTGTTACAAACATAACATTACAGAAGTGGTGTCTCAAACATAGGTCCCCCTGGCTCACAAACTAGTTAAAAAAGTCAAAGGTATGTCGTTGGTAATTAAAAATGTAGTGACAAAGAAAACAAAAGGATTTTTTTTTTAATAGATTAAGCAAAAAAGAAATTTTTATTACAATCACGAAATGTGTGTGATGTGTGATGGTGTGTTGTGGGGGTGTGTTTGTGGAGTGTGAAGTGTATGTAAAAAGTTGAGGTGTTTGTGTTGGACTATTGAGTAGGAGAGAATAATCTTTCTTTGCATTGTTTAAATTCAATCTCTTAGTATTATATAATTGCATAGCACATGTGTGAGCACTATGTAACTACCTATAAGTACCTGTATGTATTAAGCTACCTTTTACTGGGTACGTCTTTCACTGACTTGAATGTGCCCTGGCGGTTGAGAGTATGTCATGCTTACTCAAATGTCTCGGTGGTGGTGGCGTGTGTGTTGGATCATTAAGTTCCCTCCAAAATGGTTGAGCTAATTGGTGCTAATCCGTCAGTTGGGACTGGTCGTCTCTTAGCTGCCATGGCTTATTTTTAATTTTAATATTTAATTTAGTTGTTTTAGTTTTTATCTTTTTATTACGGACGCTTTTTAACGTGCACGTCTATCTACATTGTTCTCACATGTATATTTTCAACATGAACGATGTAACCAATATTTTAAAATATTATGATTTAAAAGAGTGTCCGTGGAGTTTCTTGCCCGTTTTCTCCATAGGGATCTACTACGCTTTGGAATGGGCAATTAGCTTCATATTTCTGACTGACTGACCCATTGACAATTCAAAAGTGCCTGTAATTGGTTTATTTGAAATAAATGCTTTGAGTTTGAATAGTAGGTTTTCTATTTCGTCGTAGTTAATGTTCTAGATTTGTTAAATTATACTGATCAGCTGTCATCTCAGAAGGTACCTACACCCATCAATAAGGGGCCTTGAAACTGTCACAGCCGATTTAGGACTGATTTTGATTATATCGCCAGACATCTTCTAGACATACTTGCTAGGTACCGTTAGTTCTGTTGCCAAGGTCTTATTATATAATAGGTGTAACAACGGTTGAAAATTTATCGATAGCTAGAATGGTTTTTAATTTATTACAGGTCATTAAATAGTCATCAACTTTTCGGATCTCATGTTGGAACTAAATGGTTCCATAAATAGAAAACACCTCCTAGCCGTGACACAGAATATAGAAATTCCAATAGTCCCAACAATTCTAAACCATTACTAACATCTAGCATCTAGACCAATGATCGAACAGAACAAATATGTGAACACATACGTCACTTATAATATCGACATAATTACCGCGTTTTAAATCTGTTCACACACACCACGTACTTGGAACTGTACGATACCATAATCCTTCACTCGTCCGCGACGCTATTTAAAGTCGGCCCTTACACCGTAGAAGCGAATATTGCATTCTTTGCATACCTGAGGCCTTGGTGCAAGTTAGAAGATGTTAGCTGGATTGTGATACTAGATGATGATTAAACGACATTTGCCAAGGTTCGAGCTGCATATTAGATTCATTTTGCAGTTGTAAGTGGTTTAGAAAGACTATCAAAATCTGGTGCCGCAGAAGGAACCTTTTGAAAACTAGAAGGAACTTAAATAATTTTGCCACAAAGTTCTCTAAATGCTGAACGTGATATTGTTCTTTCTTGCAGACAAGACGACAATGTACTCGTACATATTCAACACAACAATGACGCCAGCCAATAAAGATCGTACGCTTAGAACGAGGTGTGTAATTTAATGTTTATTTAAGTAAAAGGCAAACAAAATCTGGATGATTGTGTCCGGCAGTCTGCTGCTTATGTACAACGCCGAAATGTGTGAATATTCAGAACTAAGATTAATGGAACTCTATTTCTCACTCAAATAACTATCTCAACATTCTTCGAATTAATATTATGTCAATACTTATTAATATTATACTTGCAACTCCACCACCTCTTCCTTCCACACCTTGGACCGCACCATAAAACGGCCGATGTGAGAATTTGCATCGAATGGAGTTGGGACGCGGCACAGCCTCTACTGGGACGCGGCTCGTATGTATTGTGTGTCGTTTTATTATCTCTGATACGCACCTAGATGTTCCACGGATATTGGTAATGCGCTTTACAATTCTTTTTAGGTAGTCATTACTTTGGATTTGTTTGTTTGTTACTTTGTGTTCGATTAATGTCCTCTGGTGTTGTCTCTACATCCGTGTTGGTGGAGAACAATGTTTCTTGTACTGGTTCAGTTCTTCTAAAGTTCATCACATTTAAGTAATAACTTGTGCTATCAATAGTCTCTTCATCTTGCTTAGTCCGTATTCAACACATTTCAATCCATCTTGGAAAGCTGAAGTAGCATAATCAGCCTATAATGTTCCCACGGCTGGGACACAGGCCTCTTCTCTTCGAGAGAGGGTAGGCTGTAATCTACCAGGCATGCCCAGTGCGGGTTAGTAGATGACACATGTCTTCGAATTTTCTTTTAGTTTTCGGACAGTTTTCGTTTCCTCACGATGTTTTCCTTCACCGTTTTGAGAGCAGTGGTGATGAAATTATTTACAAAAAATTAATTGCCTGCCTGGGTTTGAACCCACGACCTACAACTGGCAAGTTAGTAAAGCAGTGGTGGACCACCACTACTCCACTCCACTGCTGAAAGATGAAGTACCTAACGCAAATACGCAAATGAATAAGCAAACGACAAATGAAGCATATGGCAGTGATGACGGATTTCTTCTAATTGAACAGTAATATGAGTGCAATAAATATCCTGAAGCAGTAATTCCCCTAACATCAATCCCAAAGTCACTCAATTTCAAATTCCACATGATCGTTTAAAAATAATTAAGGTGCTATAAAGGGAATTAAGAATCTACGTGAGTGCCAGTCGCAACCCAGAACGTGTCTGTACCCACTTCTATGGGATTAAAAAATAAAATTGGACCCACTACCGGGAACCACCCCTTGTCGAATAATACCTTTTGCATTAAAACCCCGACGGGAACACGTTTGTATGGGCTGTCATTGATGATAATTTTTTTTTGGGCGCTACTCCGTTTGTCGGAAGTCACGAATTGACTGCAACGTAATGTGGGAATCGTAGCGAAAGTCGATCGGTAGTTTTTTTTTTTGTTTTTGTTAAGGTAGGGCTGTTGGACCGTTCTTTTAGATATTGGACTATGGTTTGGTTATCTTTCAACTGCTGCAGTTTTTGAGGTGTTAGTATGTACCCGGGTTTTAATTTTTTACTTTTTGCTTATTCCGTTGACATTCTTCATAAGAGAGTTGAGAGTTGTTCTGTTCTGTTGTTGTTGTGTTTGTAAGTAGGTAGATACTGAACCTTAACAAAGAACTTAGATTTACAGAAAGGACGTGCTCCACGAACCTAAGGTACCTACATACAATAATGACGTGTTGTCTTAGAAACTAAAAATACATTTTTCCTACTACATTTTAACTAACGACTACATTTTAACTAAAAATGCATCAGCTCGGGACCTCTCATATTTAGAAATTCAGACATTACCTGCCAGTAAACATTCCGTGACAGTCGTACGCGCACAGTTGAACGATAGAGATGTTCCCCTAATCTAGACTTAGTAATCTCCAAATTATGTCCATCGGGAAGAATGAGATAGGGTGGGCCAGTGGGTACCACGTGACAAAGCAAATATAGACCAGAAGGACCATCCCCGTATTTGAAAACCTTAACAATCTACAGTCGGGGGCCATCCCCGTCGATAGAATGCGTTCTTGACACTTTTCTCTGTTTCATACTAACGAATATGTGTTTTGCGAATTGTATCCTTATAGCACGGACTAGAAAAAAAAATAAACTCCGCGCCACGCGTATCGAAAGTGAAGCACCGTACCGACCTATGTGTGCGTGATTTGACAAAGACGCCGTTGTCACGTAATAGCGTTCGGTCGGCATGCTATGATGTAAATGTGTGCGTGAGGCGTGTTTGTACAAAACGGTCCCGGCATACTTACTGTGCTTTACTTTCGATATGCGTGGCGCGGAGTCTTTCTTTTTTTTCTTGTCCGTGCCTTATAGTTAGGTACTAGAAACTGTCCAGCTAACAGGTGTCAGGAACTGTAGTCGCACTCTCATCTCAGCGGCAATGAATGTCAAAACTTGACTTTGACAAATAGAGACAGGTTAGAATGCGATACGGGAATTATCCCTCTGGTATGCTCCTTAATCGGGCAAGACAAGTCCAGCAAATTAATCGGAGTTGCGCAGTGGGTCTCGTTAGGTGCGACGCGCGGGGTGGGGGGAGGACCACCGCTGCGCACGCGGCTCGCGACCACTGTAATATGAACGCAAGGCTTTTGCGCAGGGTCTTTGTTCGTGTGCAAAAGGGATACTGAGTCAATATTCGGCAAAATGCAGCGATTTCGTAAATGTTATTTGTAATGTGTAATTAATCTTTAAGATAAAAATAAAATGCATGCAGAATGGCTTGACTGCTTTGGAAAATTGTGTTTTAAACTGTTGGTAATACTTAGTCCGATTGAAGCTCTTACGGAAAGAAAAATTGAGAAGTTCCTGGGAAATTCGGGAAAACTGAAAGTGCATTTTCTATGAGATTTCTGTTGGAAGGACAACGTCTGTCGAATCAGCTAGTTAGAGACCTGAAATCGCGAAAAAAAATCAGCTGTCCCATTTCGTACCTATATCTCGTCAAAATGTAAGGAACAGCTGATTTTTTTTGCGATTTGAGGTTTGGTCCAAGTTGTTTGTTATCATGAGCACAATCATGTATTTAGGTATCGATCACTAATTACCAGTCACCCTATATAACGAAGTTAAAAACAAAACTATCACAGCTAAGTAGGCATTTCAAGTTTACGAGTAATAGTCAAATATTCATGAAACAACAAAAAGCCCTCTTCTTAGTCCGCATTATTGTGCAACTACGGAACCCTATTACTGCGCGTGACCCGACACGCACTTGGCCGCTTTTTTTATTAGTTTCATTTTTTGCCACCGACTTCCGAAATTAAAGTTATTTTTCACTTTGAAGTGTTTTTTTTGGGAGTCGGTTGTTTTTTTTTTAAGATTTTATTTTTCACTTTTTAGTGGTGCTTACCCCACACAAATTCGAATACCACTCTGCAAAATAAATTAGAGCATCACTCTGATAGACTAAGTGGGAAAAATATAATATGTACTTACTTGTTAAATTATTGAAACTCGGAGGAGCTCGTGGCTAAGTAATAACAGCCGCACAGGTCGATCCATCAGGTTAAGCTACGCTTGCCGGGGTTGGTCAGTGGATGGGTGACCATCTTTACATACCGAGACTCCTCCGTGCCTCGGAAAGCACGTTAAGCCGTTGGTCCCGGCTGTCATTCGTGGATCTTTGACAGTCGTTACGGGTCGTCAGAAGCCCGAAAGTCTGACAACCAGTCTTACCAAGGAGTATCGTATTACCCAGTTAATGGGTTCTGGAGGTCAGATAGGCAGTCGCTCCATGTAAAATACTGGTATTCAGCTGCATCCCGTTAGACTGGAAGCCGACCCCAACATAGTTGGGAAAAGGCTAGGCAGATTGATTGTTAAATTATTGAAACTAACTCAAAAGCCACTCATCAGAACTTGAAGATATTTATATGCGCCCATCTGAGGAATATTATATACTATTTCAAATGAAAACTTTGCAAAAAGGCAAATATACATCGCGCTAAGTCGTGTCAGAAGTTTGGATGGCGTAGTTTTATGTTAACGGAGATAAACGAGGCTACGAAATCTGACTTCTGACAATCAAGGCCTTCACATACAACTCAAGTAGCGCAATTTGAAGCGGCATATAATTACTATTAAAATCATTTATAGCCAGAGTGCACCTCATGGCAATTCCAATAAGTCCAAATACGGCTAGGATACATTGTTTTATTACTGAGTTCCGGTGCCTACCTTCCGGCTTCATCATCAGATCGGTTTGATGGTACCATTTTTATCAGAACCATTTATTTAAAGCTTCGTCATTAATGGAGATATCTTATCGCCACCCGTGAAATACTTATTATAGTTGAGTAGTTCCTGTGGCCATCTGTGGTCTTCTTCACCAGATGATACTTTCTGAATGCAAATGCTTGATTTGTTGATGAAAATACCAAAATCGCTATATGTATGCCTATAATATTTGAGAAGTTACCTCAATTCCTCATGGATCCCATCATCAAAACTGGATTTTGATAAAAATGCGACCAATCTGGAAGTATATCCTTTCAAATACAAAAAGAATTTTAGAAATCGGTTTAGAAATGACGGAGTACTGAGGTAACAAACATTATAAAAAGAAATACAACCGAATTGAGAACCTCCTCCTTTTTTGGAGCCGGTTAAAAAGAAGACACTAGGATTTCGAGAGAAACATCAGTTTGCAAACAGATCGCGACTATTTCAAGTATAAAGCTGATTTATTAAACATATCCTAAATAATTTTGTTAAATAAATAAACCGTTCTGCATGTTAGCTAATTCAATGAAGGTTCACAAGTTCACAACACCGACAGCCGCAGCAGAGCTTCCAGCGAGGACAAACATATAATAGTGTTTATATCCGCGATACCGTTTCCCAGTACACTAATAAAGACTCGTAAGACTTTTTTTCAACTTTATTTCCATCGCGTTGTGCCTCCAAAATTGAGTTGTACGGCTTTCGCGGACTTTTTGTGTATTTTTTTTTTCGACTTTTTGCAACTCCCCGGCGGTCGTCGGTAATCACTTGTATGTTTATTTATTTATTAACCAACTTCGAATACGTAGTGTGATGTTTTTGAAGGTTCTGTGAGAGAATTGGGTTTTCTGGAGAAATATTTTCTAATTCCTTAAAAATATCAAATTAAAATTTTAGTTTTGACAATCGTCTACAGCGGACCTACTGTTTCTAACAAATTAAACACTTCGTGAAAGATCAGGTAGACTACTAGACTCAAATAAATTAGCAGACGATCAAAATACTGACTAGCCGAAAGGTCTGAAGAAAACTTTTCAAAAATAAAACACCTACCTAATAATAATTCCTAATTTATTTCTTAAATGGTACTCGGTATGTTTGCCCTTACTCATAGTTACTTATATTTATATTAAACCTGATCGTCCTTCACACTCCGCCTGACAGAAGTATTTGTAAAGCAGCACGATGATGATAGCTTCACAGGTGGAATCTGCCCGGATCGGTTTGACGTTATGGTCATTAATCCTTCTGGCACTTTTGCAGGATTCATGGCTTAGTACACAACCAAGATTAATAAAGCCAAGCCAAGTCAGGTATTGGACACATGTTTATTATATCTAGAACCATGCCAGGTGCTTCGGTCCTAAATCCTACAGCTAGGAATGATTGTCACCCTCTATAGGTTGAGGTATGGTGTACCTATAATATACATAGGTGCAATCACTCATAATCCACTATCGTTGATTCATCAATATTAACGGACTATTTTGCAAAATAAATCCAAAATTAATAATAATCTCTCAATGCTTAGAGGCTCTCCCATGTTGTTTCATTCTATTTTTATCGTGACCTTAAGAATGCAGGGTCTTAATCTTACAAAACAATTAAAAACACCCAAATAATTTCAATTACTCTATCTACTGTCCCAAATAAAAGCAAATGACTGCCTGAGACAGTTCCCTTCAAGAATAACGGCAAAGCTAAATTATGTCGAAGCAGATAAAAAAATTACACAGACTTATCACCGTAACAGTACTGCGATGTTGGTGGCATTCGGTGCTTTTTTTTTCTCCCAAACACATGTACTGGTGAGCGGAAAAATCGAAGAAAAGAGTTTAATACTGTTGAAGGCAGTGAGAGTGCGGGATTTCCAGTAAAAATCATCGTACCCATCACCATGAGTCCTGATTCGGATCTCCGGAATATGGCGGTATGGAAGGAGTTCCACAGGGTTCAATTTTTACCCCGTTTCCGTTTTTCGAGTAAACAATAAGACTTACTATATGACACCGTCACATCCCGCTGCCCTTAGATAGGCATAGCTTATATAGCAACATTTCTATTTTGATCTAAAATTATACATATATATTATGATGGATGATGTACCTACCACTATAAACATGATGTTTAAATGAATGTTGAGGCAGGCCTATGTTAACAATAGTGTAAGCATAAAAGATTTTGATCTTTTCATAATAAGTGTGTCCTCGGACAGAAAGTGCCTGAGCCTTAGCTTTTTTATGTTCAGGTTTTTATTCTTGTATTGAATATGAAATGTGAATTTAGTTTAAACTTGAATATTATACCTACTGTTTTATTTGTTGTCTCTTTTTTTGGTATCTGTGTTGTGTTGTTCACACTTTCTTTCCAATCTTTTTGTAGAAGTGATGACTTTTAACTGTTTTGTTTGTTTTAGCTGTGAGTCATCCATAGTTAATAAATAAATAAATAAAATAACAATAGACGTACAACAAACAGGCAGTTCTGAGATACGAATTTGCAAACACTTTCGCACTCACCTGTACATTATCGGCAAGGTAAAAAGTGGCGGGTAGACATGCCCCCTCCCCGCACTAAGGCAATAAATCATATGTGTGGTTAATTATTTTGATTAAAAGAGAGGGCGCAGTGAAATTGTACCGTCCGATATCTGGGCCACATACCTACCTTACTCACAAATATTTTAAGGGCAAGTTGCTTGAGCAGTTTTGTCAATGATTCTGAGTGTTTATTTTGGGAATTAGATCAACAAATGCAATATGGAGGGCTGGTGTTTCTATAGCAGTCTTTTACTGACCCATTGGGTCACTAGTTCACTAGGTACCTATCAGTACCTACCTAGTGGTATAAGTAGACGTTTTTCCTCGTCCAGCTGCACAGATAAAACCAGTTTTGTCACGATCTTCCTCAGTGCGAGATATTAATCCAGATTATCTCACGACACCTTAACTTACAGTCAGTGTCAGTGGTGATTAGACAGGTAATAGTAAAAAATATTGTACAATCAGTAAAGTCAAACAAGTGCTAGGTATTAGACCCGCAACCCATAGAAGAAGGTCAGCACCTAAACCACCACAACATTGTGGAGCAAGGTGCCACATAGGTACCTACATAACTCTGGACATTTATTACTGCTATTAACTCTTAAAATGTCGATTGTACACCATGTGTACAGATAACAATAGAATTTCAATTGTGTCTGCTAATTGGCGCGCGACGGGTTAAACTAGTTAAACGAGGTTTTATTTATCATCGTACACCTTGCGTGGCTCTGCATTGCTGCCGATGCGGCGTAGATGTCGACAACCTCGGACATCATGGCCTATCCTGCAGTAAGAGCGCAGGCCGGATAGCACGGCACGCCAGCATTAATGACATCATCCGTCGTGCTCTTGTCACCGCCGGGGTGCCAGATGTTTTAGAACCCATTGGCTTGGCACGCGACGATGGGAAGAGACCAGACGGAATGACCATAATGCCTTGGAAGGTAGGTAGGCCTTTGGTGTGGGATGCAACGTGTATTGACACCCTTGCGCCATCCCATCTTCCTAGCACGGTGGGCTGTGCTGGGGCGGCTGCTGCGGGTGCGGAAAACCTCAAACGGCGCAAAAACTCTAATCTTATTGGAACTTATATGTTTGAGCCGTTTGGGGTTGAAACACTAGGGCCATGGGGTCCGAGTGCCCTTTTAGTTTTTCGGGACATCGCCAAGCGGTTGGTCCACTCTACACGTGACCAAAGGGCTGGCCTATTTTTTGGCCAAAGAATTAGCATTGCCATACAACGTGGCAATGCTGCCAGCCTTTTGGGCACTTTTCCTGTCGACAGCGATGCGGACGAATTTTTTGATGCCCTATGATTATTTCCCCTCCTTTTTTATATACTTGTACATATTTTTTGTTTTTATGATTGTTAGATTTTAAATTATGTAAATATTCATAGATTATAATTTAGATTTTAGAAACCTACATTACTTAAATGATTAAAACAATATCGTACAGTTGGATTACCTAATTGTTACAGTCATGATGATTGTCTTGATTGTGTTAAGACTAACCCAAACAAAAATAAAGACAAATGTAGGAAATTAAAAACTTTGAAAGAATCATGTCACCGGATTTTTACAAGGGACACGAAAGGTGAACAGAGGGGTACAATCTTGGATATCAGGGATTCAGGGGTAGGTAATAAATAGGTAGCGTAGTCACCAGTATATTCACGTAACCTGAGGACAATGATAACAACTGCTAAATACCAAACCATTTCTCCAGCCCACACAAAGCAATCTATATTATGAATAAAAAGAGAAGTCCTGACTGACTGACTGACTCATCAACGCCCAGCCCAAACCCTTGAACCTAGAAACCTGAAAATTTACACAGAGGTTCCCTTTATAAGGTATACAAGGATTAAGGAAGGATTTCCATTTTCCCGTGGGATATATTTCGACATCCACGCGGGCAAAGCCGCGCGGGAAATGCTAGTCCATAATAAAATTATTGAAAGTGTCCAAAATCCATACTAAGTGTCGAGGACCCTCATCATCCTCCAATACACTCATAATCTTCAAAACAAAAACTTAAAGACATAAAACACCAAAATAGTCAGGGAACTACTACAGAGTACATCGTTAACGGCTGACCCGATTCGCTATCCCGAGGTAGTTAGTAGGTGCGGCAGAAATAGAACATCTATACACCTGTACCGTGCTTTGTTGTCAAAATATGGCGTTTTATATGCCTTCTTTTGTTTGTTGTGGGTGTGGGTTCAGTATTGACTGCGTGTGTTGCTGCAACGTTTGTTGGATTGAGTAGAAGATGGGCAATTGTTTTATATCTAGAATGAGAGATCAATCCTGCGGACCTCCACTAAGTTTCATTCGATTAGCGATGACGCTAGTAGAAAAGCCAAAAATTTTATGGGGTTGACAAAGCTATCGCAGTGTACGTGATCATAAGTCAACGCTAACGATGACTTCCATAGACATGTGTCGTAGACGTACAGTAGGCCTACGACAAGACAAATGGCATTCGCTTCGGAGCGATTCTAATTCTACAATCGCTATCGACGCATCTCTATGGAAGTTATCGTTCACGCTGTCGATTCGTTGACTTATGATCACGTGACATTTCAATAGCTTATGTCCACCTCATACATTTTATGACTTTTCTACTAGCGTCATCGCTTATAGAACGTTACTTTGTCTTAGGCCCGAGGGTCTGTTAGTAGATTGTTGTTGTTGGTTTGGTAAACTTCTTGCACTTGCTTGATTGATTTTGTTTCGTTAGTTTCATCAACAGCATTGACAGTGACTGTACACAGTTGCACAGGTCTTTTAAAATAAATTAAATTAATTTCAGGTAACAAAGACCCATAGATACATACCTTAGCCTAAGTATACATAAGTAAAGTAACAATTTTGTTAGTAAATAAAACTTAATAACTATATTACGAGGGGGATCAAAAAGTAGTGAGAACGACATACTCCTTGGTAAGAAAAAAATTAAATACTGGCAGGCATAGCTCAGATACATATTTGTAATATTAATAAAGAAAAAAATCTTCGATTCTCTTTTGTTTTTTTCTGAATGTAGTCATTTGTTTGCTTCGTGTCGGAACGTGTTCTCGAAAATGGAGAAAAACGAAGTGCGAGCCGTTATTAAATACCTCTGTTTATAAAAGTTAACGACGCAAGAGATTCATTGCGATTTGAAGGCAACATTAGGAGAGTCTACTCCACCTTATTCCACTGTCGCAAGGTGGGCTTCTCAATTTCGAGTAGGGAGAACGAGCACGGAAGACGAACATCGTTGCGGCCGTCCATCGACGTCAGTCATCCAAGAAAATGTTACGAAAGTCGAGAAAATTGTATTAAGCGATCGAAGAGTTACCATCCGATACTTAATTTAAGAAACGGGTATTTTATATGGAAGTATTCAATCCATATTGCAACAATCTTTGAATATGAGAAAAGTCTCCGCAAGATGGGTGCCGAGAATGTTAACCGACAGTCAGAAACAAAATCGACTTGACATTTCGAAGATATTGTTGGACAAGTTTCAAGAAGATTCTGAAAACTTTTTGTCTCGTTTCGTAACAATGGACGAAACATGGGTCCATCATTTTGATCCCGAGACAAAACAGCAATCTTCGCAATGGAAACGGCCATCATCACAGACCCCGAAGAAGTTTCGTGCCGTGGCATCGGCTGGCAAGGTTATGGCCTCAATATTTTGGGACACAGAAGGGATATTGTTGATGGATTACCTGGAGCGTGAAACCACTATTACAGGCCAATATTATACAGCTTTAATTCCTAAGTTGAGGAATGCCATCAAAGAGAAAAGGAGAGGGAAACTTCGAAGGGGCGTGCTGTTTCATCACGACAATACACCCGCGCACAGGTCGGCAGTTGCGATGGCTGCCATTCAGCAAGCTGGCTTCGAATTGGTTGACCACCCCCCTTATTCACCAGATCTGGCGCCTGGCGATTTTTATCTGTTCCCCAAATTGAAAGAATACTTAAGGGGAAACAAGTACGAAGACAATAACGAGGTGATGGATGCCGTGGAGAGCTTTTTGCAGGACCAAGGCAAAACTTTTTTTTTGAAGGGGATTGAAGTCTTGGAAAAGCGGTGGACTCTGTGTGTAGAGAGACTCGGAGACTGTAGAAAAATAAATTATTAAGTTATCAATAGTCATTATAATCTATCTCATTCTCACTACATTTTGATCCCCCCTCGTAGTATCACTTAGTAGCACTAAGTCTTTGTGCGTTCCGGTGGCACTTGTCCGCGAAAGCGGCGGAATACCACATCCTGCGGCCAAAAGCTTTCTTCCATCACCAGGTGAAGAAGATGAAAAAGATGTCCCAATGACGATCACCTATACTCCTATAGTTTAAGAGGCTACCAAGAGCGCAGTGGCGCCCTCATCGTTTGTTTAGTTATTTCTTTTATTTTAGAATGAAAATGCAGAAAATAAGCCGGATAAGTTGTGCTCTACAAGACTATACGTTATTATTATTACAATAATAGTAGCTTTATATTGTTAAGTTTTATTATAATCGTTAAAACGGAAAATAGTGGCCACTAAGCTCGGGTTTAACGATTACGATAAAGCTACTATTTGTAATAATAATAACGTATAGTCTTGTGGAGCACAACTTATCCGGATTATTTCTGCATTTTCATTCTAAAATAAAAGAAATAACTAAACAAACGATGAGGGCGCCACTGCGCGCTCGGTAGTCTCTTAAACTATAGGAGTATATGTGATCGTCATTGGGACATCTTCAGTAAGCTTGTGGCTCCGCCACTGATAAGGTAACTGAGTATTGGATAGGTAAGCAGAAAGTTCTAACTTTTCAACCTATGGACAGGGTCGAAATCAAAAGCAACATTAGGAACCGATGCATAGAGTTGATTATTATCTTGTAACTGTTTACCAGTGATGCTACGCGTGTTCTAGGCACTTGGCAGGTACAGGCCATTCATAAAGGTTTCCAGGAAACATTCCCATATAACTTAAAATATCAATACAGAATTTAGACGCCACGCTTAGATCGCACTAACGTGGCGATAGGCTGACTAATATAACATGTCTCAAAAATCTAGGACACCATCTAAATATAACGCTAACGATCAAAGGGTATTACGCGGATGCGGAAGACTATTTGCATATAGATATTTTATCGAGTCGACAAAGTAACGGGCCATTAGTGTTTTGGGGTTCAGTTTGTGGGATACCTAAAGAGTCTTTCTTTTTTTATATCATACTCTGAATTCTCTATGATAAACTGCTGAAGTCATACACTTTTTGAAAAAAGGTCTTTACTGTAGTTTGACGCAATACAGAAGGAACATTTTTAAGAGGGACCTACTCGTAGCTCGAAAAATAAAATAAAAGTTTTTGTGTTACCAATTTACCATCATTATGTGACGGAAACCGGAAGAGAAAGCAAAAGGATGATACTCAGAAATTAATACCAATATAGTGAATATCTTGGTTGTTAGATTTAATAAGAGATGGGCTACACAACATTCGTTAAATTATTCAAAACTTGTTTGCAAGATTGAACATCCCTTGCTGGAGGCAAGCCTAATTAATTCTATAAAATGTCATATGTTGGTATAGGCGTAAGTTTAGGCGCGTATTACCCAGTTAATGGGTTGTGGAGGTCAGAGAGGCAGTCGCTCCATGTAAAATAATGGCATTCAGCTGCATCCGGTTAGACTGGAAGCCGACCCCAACATAGTTGGGAAAAGGCTGGGCAGATTGATTGGTATAGGCATACGACCTAGTTCCACGAGAGCTTATCTGGCAAGCACTGAGAGTACAACTAGTGCCGGGGCATTATATCAAGCTCTACACTGTACCACAATTTATCTGCAAGAGTGGTTAGGCCAGCAGGAACAAGTAAAGAATTTGAGGTCAGAGTAAGTGTTCATCAGGGTTCGACCCTGAGCCCTCTACTATTCATAATCATAATCATCATTTATTGCATTCACGTAGTTTGTTGTAACAAGTAGATATACATATAGGTTTCATACATGAACCCTGTTAGGGCACAGCAATATAAATAGTTTAGTGCTACAGTGTCACAATAATAAACAAACCTCTGTGCATAAACAAAAATACTATATATATAGAGATAGGGTGAGAATAATTAATTGGTCATCATTTCCATTCATAATTTAAAAATAAGATAAAAATTAAATTAAAACAAATAGCGATAACAATAATAATCAGAAATTAATACCAATATTAGTTCCTCTCTCAGCAGCACTGACCACCGGTAGTGTCTACTCCCTATAAGCACGAAGTCCGTCATTTCGGCCTTCGTTACGGGCGTTTCCTACTCCCTATCACCTACGGACGGATGATACGGACGGGGCACTATTTTTTATATTTTTATTTTATGTTGTTTATAAAAATATTTAAAAATGTAAATAATATGTATATGAATGAAATAAAGGAAATAATAATCATAAAATAACATAACATAGGTAGGTTGTAAGTCAAAATTGTAGGTGCAGTGTGTATTGTGTACGCACCTACAGGTATGAATTTCAATGTCAAAATTTACTTATCGTCAAAGAATTCCTTTGTAGTGTAACACGATTATTTTTGGAGACTGTTTTTAAATTTATTTTCATACTCTATGCCCTTAATTGAATTTTGAAGCTTATTATATATTTTCTGGATGGATTTTTTTAATGGAACATAGTTAATTTTGAACTTGGTAAGGCTAATTCGTTTTTGTTTTGGCGTCTAACACTGCGATGTTGTGCGCAAAGGTCCTTAGTGAGTGGTAATAGTGACTGGTGTTTTCTTACAAATTTGCTAACTTCTAAAATGTAGATACCAGTTAGTATAAGGACTTCGTACTTTACAAAGAATGGTTTGCAGCTTTCTGTGTTATCTATAATGGCAAGAATTCGTATACATTTCTTTTGTAGAATAAAAAGTCATCTTTTTCTACACCATTTCCCCACACCACGATTCCATAATTTAGCCAGGAGTATGCGTAGGCATAGTATGCAACCTGGTAATGGACTATATCACTTCAAACATACAAAAACCAGCACCGTGGTCACTACTATATGCCGATGATGTAGTTCTTATAGCCGAACCATTGGCAAAAGTGCAATCAGTTCTGACGCCATGGCAGGATACCTTGGCGAGGAGAGGGCTGAGAGTCAGTATACAAAAGACCGAATGTAAGTATTGCGACTTTTCCGAAGCTAATGTGGGTGTTATACCATGCCCATCCGTCGAAAACAGACCTCTTAACAGAGTTGACGAGCTCAAGTATCTCGAATCCATTGTAGCACCAAAAGTCTGTGTAGAGAAAGACAAACACAATAGAATCCAGGCAACCTGGCTGAAATGGAGATCGTTGTCTGGCATCTTGTGCGACTCCCATATGTCGATTAAAGTCAAAGGCAACGCATACAAAAGGGCGGTAAGACCAGCCCTATTATATGGATCTGAGTGCTGACAGATGAGGAAGACCATAAAGATGAAGATGCTACGCTGGTCTGGTGGAGTTTCGAAAATTTATTTAATAAGAAGCGATATATCCGTGGTACTTTTAAAGTCGCTAAGATACACGAGAAACTTAGAGAAAACCGCATGCGCTAGTACGAACATGTGATGAGGCGAGATGATGACCTTAAGACTAAAAGAGTCATGAATATAGAAGACCGAAAAAAAGGCTATGTACGACCGTCAATGACTTGGCTACGAACAATATTAAATTACATGATAGCGAGTAACATATCAAAACAGACAACCCACAACAAAATGGCGTGGTGCAGAAGTACCTAGTAGGAGGGCTGACCTCAAATAAATTGGGATAATAGACAGGAGAAAGAAGAGATGTGATGATATCAGAACAGGTAGCCTGTTCTGATTACCTACTTAATAATAGGTACTAACCAAATGATGCTCTCTCATAAAATGATCTCTATCTTCGGAACCATTTATTGCGATCACGCTCACGCTTGCCCCGTTTCCGATACTGATCCTATATGTTAGTACCTACCTTTATAAATATTATGATAGCGGAAGAAGCTCTAAGATAATGATTTGTGCGGATTTAGTAAAAATAATATTTTTCACTCCTCTTGTTCAAAAAGTCCGTCATTTTAGCGTACCAGAGCCTAGCATATTTTCCTCTAGGGGTAAAAAGTTGTTTTCTTTTATCTGTAACCAACGAGCTTAAAAAAACGAAAAAGTACCTATATTCTTTAAGGGAGATGCGCTAAGGTTGCCCGCGAAATTCAAATTTTCATGCGTTTTTTGCAATTTGCAGGTCAGTGTCAGGTTGTATGTTGATTAAAATATGATTCGCGGCCGTAACTAATATGGCTGTCATCATCTGCCTAGCATTTTATTTACAGAATTATAATCATTAGAATCAGCAATACAACTCCATAAGTTAGAATTGGTCTCAAATCTCATGATTTCATGAAATAGTCATTCAATATGGTATTATCAACTTAGAGAGTTGTATTGATGATTTTTAGGATAATAATTCTACTAGCTTGTTCCCGCGGCTTCGCCCGCGTGGATGTCGGAAAATATCCCACGGGAACAAAAACACGTCTACATTATAAAGGGAATAATTAGCTTCTATTAGCTTCTGCCAAAATTCTGAAATTCCTTGCTGCTGAAATTTCTTGTTCCTCCGACCCACCCTGTCGCATCGCATTGCCTGCCCACGCTATTGTTTCGTTTTCGCTTAGCGTTCTTTCTGACTTTTTTTCTTCTTGCTCGGCACCTAAGAGTCCTAGACTGACGTTAAATATGGATATAGCCTTCCTTAAGAATTGGGCTATCAAATGCAAAAATAATTATTAAGAAAGAAAGAACGAAAAACTGTTTATTAAAGTCCGCCTGGTAGTTCCACAGATTAGCGCGTTCAAACAAATAAAAAAAAGTGTGTGTGTCAGCTCCGACACATGACTGGAATTTACTCCTGTTCTTAGTGCCGTTCCTAGTTTCCGTCTTTCTATTTTTCGGTCAGTTCTGTCGGGCTATGTTTCTTCAATGAATCAATGCTATACAAAAAGCAACTTTAAGATGTAAAGGTACTCGTCGCCTCCCCCTTTCACCCCTGCCCTTCTCCCTCTAACCCCTCTGTCACCCCTCTCTCAGCCCTTCCCCTTTCTCTCTAACCCCCTCTCGCCCTTCCTCTTCCCCTATCTCCCCCCCACCGAACCCTCTCACCCCCTCCCCCTCCCCATCCCCCTTTCCCTCTCATCTCCACACCACATCCTTTTCCGCTTACCTCCCCCCCCCCTTTCACTCCCTCTTACTTCACGGCTTTCCACTCCCCCTCTACCCTCGCCAGCTCCTCCCCTCTCTCTCACCCCCCTATCCATACCTTCCCCACTCACTACACCCTCCCCCCTCACTACACCCTGCTATCCCTAGTGCTATACAAAGACAACTTTATAGTGTAAAGGCACTCACTCTCTCACACCTCTCTCCTACCCAACCCTCACCACCCCCTCTCATCCCCCTCACCGCCCCTTCTCACCCTCTCACCCTCCCCACTACTACCCTCCCTATTACTACATCCCTTTCCCGCTAACCTCCCCTTCACCGGTTTCCCCTCTCCCTGTACCCTCACCAACTCCTCTTCTCTGCCCTTCCCCCTCTCCACCACCTTCCCCCTCACACCATCCTATCCCTCACCCCCTCCCTCGATCATCCTCCCCTTCTCCCTCCTCACCACAGCCTCCCTTTCCCTCCTCAATACCCCCTCCCCTTCCCCTCTTCACCACCCCCTTCCCTGCTCCCCTCCCCCTCTATCCTTTCCTCTGGAGGAAAAACTATGAATGACAAACTTTGTTACTTGCATAGGCAAATATTTGTGCCAAGTTTCAAGTTAATAAGATTTTTCATACAAACCATATTCCCTATTTTCACCCCCACAAGGGTGGAATTTAAAGAAACCACTTGGGATATTTCCGTAACTTGACTGAAAGATTATTACCACCAATTTTCGAGTTAATCAAGCCCCACAGTAAAACTTGCCCTGTAAAATTGACTACCCCTCTTCACCCCCTTAAGGGTACATTTTCGAAAAACCCTGATACACGTTATTCTTCATTTTTGATCTCAAGTATAAATACTGAATTTCGAGTTAATCGGACCGCGCGTTAAAATTACTCTATACAAACTTTGATACCCCCCATATCCCCTTTTAGGGGGTAGTTTAGGAAAACTAAAAATGACAAACTTTATAATTTACTCAGGTAAATATTCGTGGCAGGGAAATAAGATTTTTCATACAAATGTGGCGGAATCTACATCGCCACATACAAACTACGCGTCACACTGGCGTCACGCAATCCTGCATCGCTCAATCAGAGTTTACCGCGCAACTAGTATATTATACAACGTCCCGACATTAACCGCCGGGCAGTTGCCCACCAGACACGACACCCGTCTGGTCGGAGGATCCTCCGTTTTCTATGAAGGATGAGTGGACTTTACACCCTGTTCCTCATGCCTCTATACTGGTGACCCCGATCGTGAACGTCAGCGCAGCCTTCGTGCAACTCCTTCAGCGTGACGTCATCAGCATCACTTCCTCAAGCTTTCGAGCGGCGAGCCACACAGCCAGCCAGCATCCACGGCTTCAACGGGTATCCTGACCACCAGCATGCAGCGGACGCGCATTCCTGGTCATCACCTTCAGCCTTAACCTCAACCCAGCGCTGTACACTCCGACTCACTGGAGCATAATGCAGCGCCACCCCAACTCACTGGGGTATCACCGCAGACAGTTCCGACTCACCGTGAACTATGCGGCACCCGGTTCCGACTCACTGGAACCACAACTGGTACTGGCAAGCATCGCAAGATACACGATTCAGCCCACTATCGACTTCCGGTCTCCGGTGGGGAGTGATGTGGCGGAATCTAACTCGCCACATACAAACTACGCATCACACTGACGTCACGCAATCCTGCAACGCGCAATCAGAGTTTACCGCGCAACTAGCATATACCTATACAACGTCCCGACATCAACCGTCGGGCAGTTGCCCACCAGACACAACACCCGTCTGGTCGGAGGATCCTCCCTTTTCTATGGAGGATGAGTGAACCTTACACCCTGTTCCTCATGCCTCTAAACAAACTTTGGACCCCCGTTTCACCCCCTTAGAGGGTGAGTTTTGAAAAATCCTTTCTTAGTGCACCCCTAAACCTCATAAGAAACCTACGTGCCAAATTTGGAATCTCTAGACCCAGCGGTTTGGGCTATGCGTTGATATGTCAGTCAGTCAGTCAGTTTCTTCTTTTATATATTTAGATAAATAAATATTTGATAAGGCCGCGAATCATATTTAGATCAACATACAATCTAATACCACCAATGACATTATATAAACAAAGAGGTACCTAGATATGGCACTAGCACGCGCAAATTGTTGCAGACAAGTTCAGACAATTATTGTAATTTGATTTAGTCTGCTGATAGCAGGGAGCGAAACAAAGCGTGTCAATAAAATACCAAGCAATCTCTTTCTGTATCATACGTTCCGTATTATCTATTGCAGTCGTAGTTGAAAACTACTATTTATGTAAGTAGGTTCCCATAATTGTAATAACAACGCAACGATATCTGAATGCCGCTCAGTATGAACGTAGCGTATCATTCCTGTATAACATCACTGAATACCACAGCTAATACTGACTTGCAAATTGCAAAAAAACGTAAGAAATTTTGAATGTCGCGGGCTACCCTGGCACTTTCGCCTTAAGTAGAATAATTATGTCTCGACTTATTACTGTTTCATAAAAAAAAAACATTTTATTTTTGAAAATGGAACTACAAACGGCGATCTCTTCGGTACCTACTGACCGAATTTTATTTTACAACAGTGAAAACGTCATCTTCTAGTGAGTGTAGACCCTAATTTGCAGAGGGAACAGCAAAGAAAAGAAATAATTTTCAATAGGTAGGTATGTTGGCGTCAAGGTCACAAAGCACTTATTTAAATACTTACGAAAAGTTTATTCGGAAGGAGTTTTTCGTACGTATTTTGATGAACTTTCCAAAATATCTAAGTTCAACCTTTTGGAGCACATGTTCAATGTTACGAAGAACAATTAAACAGACAAGACATAATGTCAATATAAAGAAATATTTATGACGTCTTTTCTCAATAAATTATCCACCAGCTACAAGGCCAAGAAATTCAAAGTTTTCACGAGGAAAAATATCAAGAATTTCGTAAATAAGGCACCAAATGAAAAATACTTGCCAACAAAGGTAACTAAGGTAGGCACCTACCAACATTTGTAAACGTTTTTTTATTATTTTCATCAAACTGAATTGACCAAAATAGATACCGTTTTAACACACTTATTTCTTGTTAAACAGGTTGCTTTAATTTTTGGGATCAGCGGCGGTGTCTGCAGAGGGATAAAACTGGCTAACTTAACAGTGGAAGATGTCGAAACTGATATCCATCTTCAAGCCATAAATCTGCCTAATACAAAGACAAATAAGGAGAGCAAATTTGTTATAAGTGGAGAATTTCCAAAAATTGTCAAAGCCTACCAAGATTTACGGCCGAATGGAGTGGGCACGCCGAGATTTTTTCTCAACTATCTAAACAGAAAATGCACACGGCAAGTTATAGGCAAAAATAAATTTAGCACCATGCCAAAAGAGATCGCCATCTATCTAAATTTGCCTAATCCGGAACAGTACACTGGCCATTATTGCCGAAGAATATCTGCAACTCTATTGGCTGATTCTGGTGCAAATATAACAACGCTAAAACGCCATGGTGTATGGAGATCCGATCAAGTGGCGGAAGGCTATACAGAGAACTCCATTCAAAACAAATTCACCCAGCGTATCACAGAACGCGTCATCATTCTCCCAACTAGCCCACGACATCGACATGAAGGGATGAGTCAACTCAGCTGATTCCCTATTCAGTTCATTCGAACGAGGGACCCTCGAACCTGTAAATAAGTGTATCTCCTATGTTTACCCCACTGACATCTCAACGTTCATCTTCACAGAGATAAACTAAAACTCGGTTTCTATTTACTCCCTCGCTAAAGCTTTGGAGTAAAACTACCTCGTATAATGCTCATTTTAGCCCTTTGTATAACAATCTACTATTTATCTTCATTTTTAACCGACTTCAAAAGGGAGGAGGTTCTCAATTCGTCGGAACCTTTTTATTTTTTTGTTTTTATGTATGCTCCCCGATTACTCGAAGATGGCTAGACCGATTTGGATTATTTTTTTTTGTTTGAAAGGGTATACTTCCCAGGTGGTCCCATGATCATCAAATCAGGATCTGATGATGGGATCCTGGAGAAATAGAGAGAACTCTTCCAATTTTATAGGCACACTTGAAGCGATTTGGATTGTTTTTGGAAGAGTACTTTCTTGGAGTGGTCCCATTTCAATTTGGTGAAGATCTGATGAAGAACTTCTGAGATAGGCAACGGAACTCCTCAATAAATGATAGCAAATGGACTGGGATTGCTGAAATCTCATGTCTGTTTGTTGTTTACACCAGTTCATAACATAACATCACGCCAGTACGCTGTGAAGGGGTAAGCACATGTGAACCACTAAAAAGTGAAAAATAAAAACTTTTTACAAAAAAATACAATCGACTTCCAAAAACAACACTACAAAGTGAAAAATAACTTTAATTTCGGAAGTCGGTGGCAAAAACGAAAATACATTTAATCAGACACCGACTTCCGAAATTAAAGTTATTTTTCACTTTGTAGTGTTGTTTTTGGAAGTCGGTTGTATTTTTTTGTAAAAAAGTTTTTTTAGTGCTCCGTACCTCCGTGCTAAAAAGATGCAATAACAATAAAATTTGACCACGGGGAAAATTATTGGTTGTGGTCAAATCAGTTGGACAAAATAGTTTGAATACGGGTAAGGACCCGTCTGGAAGCCCCCGCCATCCCCTTCGTGGTTACTTCTCATGAACTCCATAGCGTCGACTTCTTGACTTTCGTCAAGTTCAGATCCTTGGACTGTGAGTTATAATAAGTACGCTACAAAGTGAATCTGTTTCAAACACATGATTCTTTCGTCGACATTGATCACTATTTCATCTTTTTTTGTCGTTTTCTGTTATTGTGACATCCGGTAAACTAAAGAGTAAGTAATTTCAATTTCATGTTTTTTAGGGTTCCGTAGTCAACAAGGAACCCATAGAGTTTCGCTATGTCCGTCCCGTCTGTCTGTCCGTCCGTCCGCAGTAAGCTGCGAGAGATTCTTAGTACTAGAAAGCTATAGTTTGGCATGGATATACATATTCATCACGTCGACAGTGGTAAAATAAAATCATGGAAAAAAATTTTTTTTAGGGTACCTTCTGTAGGTCATGGTAGGTACCCACTACCCACACGTAAAATGGTTTTTTTTTTCTCGTCTACCCCATGGTGTGGAGTGTTGTTGGATGGGTCTTTCAAAAATATTGCGGGTTTGCGAAAACAATTTTTTGATTTAGGGATCCGTTTCTGAAATATTAAGCTTTAAAGTGCTAATTTTTGTTAGAGTCAAGTGTCCCCCCCCCCCCCCCCCCCTGCCAACGAAACGGTTAGTTTTGGATGGGTGAAAAGAAAATATTCATGGTAGGATAGTTATCGAAGTTAAAAGGAAAAGTATCACATCTAAATAGGCTTTTCACGTTTACGAGTAATAGTCAACCAACTAATAAAATGTACTTGGAAAAGTAAAAATTACGTACAAATTCCATTAAAAGTTACTTATATAACGTTGTAGTTGTGTAAAACTGGTAGTAAATATAAGTTTATGAACCATGTTAAATATACAAAAATAAAATCATAACATTCTTATTAGTTTTGATTTCTAAATTAATAATATTTACGCTCGAATAACGAGCCTAGCGGCGCTAGGCTGTACCGGTCCGTGCGGCGGCGGCGTATAGGGGCGGGGGGAGTCAAAGTGACCATGCTGTGATATCTGCAGAGCAATGCCAATCTACGGTAAGTAGCGACATCTATTCGAGACTAGTAAAACAAGTTCGTCTCGAAACACGTGAGTGTTGCTACTTAAAATAGAGTGACTGAAATTATTACAAACGCTTGCCTCTACACGCGGTGGTACTCAAATAGATAATATTTTTCTAACTTCCTATGTGGGCCCATTTTTAGACGTTGTGAACCGCCGAAACCGTTTAAATATTCATGAAACAACAAAACGCCCTCTTCTTAGGCCGCATTATTGTGCAACTACGGAACCCTATTACTGCGCGTGGCCCGACACGCACTTGGCCGATTTTTAATATTTTAATGTCAAAAATACCTTATGAATATTTTTTTCATTTCCTCCATGATAAATGTCGATAAATTTCCCAAAAATGTTCATCCAACAGCGCTGATTTTTCTTCTGCAGGTAAGGGTTGCTTTTTCATCTACAGCAAGGTCTGCATGGCTACTTTAGTGTTTTCGCTGGTGTAATAACAGCCCCATAGGGTATCGCATGGCAACTTCAAAGTTTCACCAGCTTTTTTTTCCTTAACAATTTTTGCAAGTAAAGATTTTAAAACTTGACTTTTTTATTATAGCTTTAACCATGTTAATTGCCATGTTCTTACAAGCATTTATTACCTACATCAAATTCTGATATTATTTTTGCAGAGCAAAAGTAGTTTATAGCAGTTATATTTGGATGAACGACTTTTACGAGACGAAAAGATTTCTGCATGTTAGGTACTTGCATTATCTCGTAACATCGTTGCAAACTTATTTGTTCCATTCTCAGATAATACATTTAAAATTAATTCTTCACAAATGTAATCACTTGTAAGTCGATTTTCTGCCGTCGCAATACTTTTAATAAATACAGGTTCTAGTTTTGTTATTATTATATTGATTATTCCTTCATTCCTACAATTTGACCAACCATTTAGTACGTTTTCTTTTAACTCGTGATGCATTTCCCTTTACGTTTTGTCCAAAATGGTGGTAGAAATAGTGTTTCTGGTAGGCAATTTGTACCTACAATAATCATAATCATAAATCATTATTAACAGGCACTAGTTATTATTGTAATAACTAGTGCCTGTTAATAATGATTTATGCGGCTGGAGTTCATTGAAAAAATAATTGATCCAGAGGGGGTGTTCTACTATTGAAAAGGGTGTTCCCGACACATAAATAGCCTTAGCTAATAATGAATGTAAATGTTCTTTATTTACTTTTGTTGTCAGACTCACTGAAGATGCACTGCCCTCAATCAACTTAATTCTGACTCAGGTCAGGGTTTCTCATTTTCTTTATCACTTGATTGCAAAATCGTGTTTCCGACTGCAGATACTGACGAAGTTTTCGATATATTGGTCCTCAACTGTTGTTTGCAGTTTTCAGGGCAATGAAGACATTTTTGCAAGTTGGCTACTTTGTGTCTTTCTCGCAATATTTGTATGTAGCCGATGTGTTTTCACGTCGGTATCTAAGTACCTACCTAATTCTCTTTTTTTTTTATTTATTTATTTATTTTCTCTCATGCACATCACACATTTAACAATATTACTGTCGGTTTTTGTACATGCACCCTGTCAGGGCGCTGCAAAACAAAATGTTGGTTTGCTGTCGAGTTTGTAGATATTAATTAATTAACATAAAAATTAAATAAGATAACAAAATGAGTAACACTAATTAACATAATTTGTAATTGCATACATTTTTTTTTTTTGGAATGGCATCTCGTAGTGTGACCATGAGAGGTCTCGACTACTTAACCGAACTTTCCTGTGGGTGCCTTTAAGCGAGCTCAAAAGCCTCCAGCCAGGGGCATAAAATACTAACTATACTTATAAACTAAACGACTGCGCACTAAGGGCACCCCCTGTGGGGTACGGACCTCGGCTTAGGGAGTCGTTGTCATTGACCATTGATAAACAAGGCAAAGCAATAGGCTGGATCAAGTTAGGGGAATTATTATTAAGTTTAAAGCTACAGGCTCAGCTACGCCACCAGCTGGCTCGATTAAACCGATCAAGGGACATGAATTTACATTTACATTTACGTTAGATGGTCTTAAACGCGGTGGGCCTCGGCGGCGAGGCCGGAATGTAGATCTGTGTTTGTGTTTATGGACGGTGCTAGTTTCCCTACTACTTTCCTGGAGGAGGGTGATAGGGTCATCGGGTTCAATTGCATACAAAATACCCCTTACCTTAAATACTCGTTGTCAATGCTAATTAACTAATGAGGGTAGACTCTAATTATTCCTGGGATTGTTGTTACCTATGTGTTAACTATTACTAGGAATAAAAATTTCTGGGAAACTGAGACATGGTTTTTGTCCTGTCAGCTTGTTCTAGACGAATCACTGTGCGCCGCCCCACTGCCCGCGAAATTCGAGGCAGAGGCCTAATTGAATTACGGTATGTCATTTGTAATACAAAATAAAATAAAAATAAAAACATAGGTATAATTTAATGTCACTCTAATAAACAATATTTATTAAATTTATTTGTTCAGGCGGGATCATACAAAAATAAAAATAGAAAAATATACAAAAGTTATGAATTAAGTATCTACAAGCTACATCTGATCTACTTACAGAGCTTTATCCGTCATGTACTCCTATTGGTCTACTGTGTAATAACATTTTTCTATTAAAAGTGACCGTAGTTAGCCACAGAATGAATTTGTGCTCTCTTCATCTTTCACATAATTTGGTAGATAACTTATTTTAACATTGTTACGATTTCTCAATAGGCTGCATAAATTTAAAAAAAATTGGTTACGATTTTCGTAACGATGAATAATAATAAGCTTAGTATAGGTATAGTAATACTTCCTTTACTTACGTAGATTCTTTTCTAGTAGGTATCTAGTGTTGATAAATCCAGTTCATAAGCAAATCGTAGTCAGTATGTTCAAGCAAAGGTCATTCAGGTGATTCAGGTAAACAGGATCAGACCGCAATATAACAGTTCCGGCACCCTAAGCCCCCGTACCCACGGGCGTAATAAAATCGCGGCGGGATTTTATCGCGCACTGGATTTTCAACTCTCGTTGTTGAGCCGAGCGTTGAGAATCCAACTTAACAATAACAGAGTACATTCTAGCGCGTCGAAAAAATACTGTTGGATTTTGCACTCTCGGCGCTAAGCAGAGCGTTGAAAATACAGTGCGCGAAAAAAAATCGCCGCGATATTATTACGTCCGTGCTAACGTCGACTAATTGCGTACCTAACACATTATCAATCGGAGTTGGTTTCATTTTGACAGTTCAACAACATTCATTGCGTTATTTACGTTGTCGAGCAGACAAATTTTTCGAACATATAAAGCAATGGATTAGCAATTTATTTCAAAATGAAACCAACTCCGATCGGTAATGTGTTACGTAATTAGGGTGCGGGTCGTAAGTGATAACCACTCACTAGAATATACTAAAATAGAATGAAAATCTAAACTAGACTAGAATGAGAGGAGAGTCTAAGCTGAGCGGGGGAAGAGGCGCGGGCCACATTCCCACTCCCTCTTGGTCCTGCCACCCCGCATACCGGCTGTAGCGTGTTACATGTTTGAATATAAAAAAATCTGAAATATTTTGCTTTCACCCGGCCAAACCACCCAGTGGGTGGAATAAAACGGGCGATAACTGGGTTTTAACCCACTATTAGCTTTTAACCCGGTGATTACCCACCTCTAGCCATAAACGGGTAAAAAGTTAATATGTACTTTTTAACAGACTTCAAACACAAAAAAAAAATAGGTTCTGTATTTGACCCGTATGTACCTATGTATATTTGTTTGTCCGCGATTTTCTCAAAAATTTATGAACTAATTTTGATGATTCTTTCACTAACGTGATCTACATACTTTCAGAAAGGTTTTAGTATATCATACATTATTTAATTATTCTTATGCACGAAGTTAGTTAAATGCATAAATGCATTGTATCTCCGACATTTCTGAGCGGATTTTGATGATTCTTCTTTTTGTTCGACTTGGGCACCTACTTATGTAATTGTATATTCAACTAAAAATATAATAATTTACTTTAAAAAAAGTAAAAACCGACTTCAAAACCAAAAAACGAATAAAATAACTTTCATAAAACACTTAACAGCAGCTGAAGTCGGTGTCTTCAATTCTTCAATGCACACACTTACACCGACACCGACACCGACTTCAGAAGCTGTTAAGTGTTTAATGAATGATATTTATACGTTTTTGGTTTTGAAGACAGTTTTTACTTTTTTTTATTTTTTTCATCTAGTGTTTGTGTGATGTGGTAACATTTCAGTTGTCAGTTGTCAATTTATTCTATCCTTCAGTCACTCCAGTCAGTGATGTCAGTCATACCACCATGGCGGCCACATTGCTGTCAAACAAGCAATTGAGCAAATTAATTCGACATCACGTTAATTTCGCAAAATCTTTACCTTATTTCACATCTAATATTGTAAATAAACCACCGCTCAACTTACTATGTCAACAATGTTCAGCCGCGAGCTATTACAGGGTAATATTTTTCGTCTAACAATTCATTTTAATTTGGTTACAGTTCTACGCGTTTTAAAAGGTTTTGTATAAAGAAATGGTGTTAATTGGACTACCTTTTAATTGTAGCATTATTCTTCGTCAAGCCCGACCCCTTCTGGAAGTTCAGACCCGGCGAAAAATGTGTTGGCAGCTGTGTTGGCAAACAAACCAAAAACGGGAAAAATTCCTGTTGGTAAGCAAAATTGAATGAATATTATTTTGAAACAAATTTAAATATATAAAATTCTAATTTAAGTCTTTTTTTACATGTTGAAGTTTAAGGAAGTGAGACAGTTACATAATATTATTTGATAATGACCTTGTATGGAGAGCTAATTTAATCACTAGACACCGAGTAAGCACACTTGAATGATAAGCATAAAAATAAACAAATTCACTACCAATATAACAATAAATGTGATAGTGAAACAGACAAGCAATTATTAATTTAATGTTAAGTGTTATTTTCACAAAATTTATAAATAAGTACAATTACTGTCAAATATTCAAGAATAGCTTACAATACACATTAGCTCTAACATGCATAGTGTTGTTTACATTGTTTAAGTTGCAGTATGCCACTAAGATTTATGGAATGGCATCTAGCAGAGAAAATATCTTAAACGAGAATACAATAAGCAATGATTTTATTAAAATAATAATAGTTTCCATTCCTAGTAATAAAATCTTCTAGAATTATATTTTTGAGCTGTAGGCAGCAAGGGTGTACTTGCAAGTTTTCCAAAAATGTTAACATTTGATTGGTTGTTCTTGTCATGCTGTGGGGAGGCCTATGTGCAGCAGTGGATGTCTTTCGGCAGATATGATGATGAGTTTATCTGTGCCAGACAAGAGTTTGTAAAACAGGAAATCACAGTAGGTATATTTTATGATTTGCGTATTACTGAGATGATTTCCAAGCATGGTGATCATTGCATTATTTCATCATACATATTGTATACTGGCTGGAGTCAATAAAAATAACAATGTTTTAATTGTGTTTTTGAGTTGTGCTCTTTAACCCTTTGTATGCCTGAATGTAGATTGAGGCATCAGTGTCTCAATCTACATTTTTAATTGTTTCTGTAATTACAAATGGTTAAAAGTAGTTTATCCAAAACTTAGTTGAGTAGGAATAACTATCTAAAATATCTTTACCTTGCTACTATCACAGTAATTTTATGTACATTTAGCATAATTTGTATGTACCGAAGTAGATACTTCCCTTGTGACATTTTGTCTAATTTATGCATAAGTATTACATTATTATTATGTTCTCACCGTGAATGTATACTTATTAACAATTCACTCAGCTACATGCACTAAGCAGAAGTCTTGTTGTCTGCTGTAAATTAAACTGTGCAACAAAACCTGCCATGCTACATTTTATACTTCGTAGTATGTAGAACTTGCACAAACATTCTTGATTTCAGCTTTTCAAAACACTTTATTTCAATCTGCTACTGTTACTTTTGTTTTTTGTGTATTTTTTGTTACTAATACTTGGTTGGAACGCAGCTCTTTGTTTATTCCTTTCATATCCTGTTCATCCTGCATGTGTCCTGCCCGCTTGTGACCTATCCCCTTACGTATAACCTTACGTATATCCTTAAAACATCCTGATTGTATTCTCCCCTCCTTAGGTATCCAAAAAAGAGACTGCTTTCACCCAGGTGCCTCTGTTTTGTCACGTGAAGATATAAACTTGGCGGATGCAAAGCCGGTGACCGGGATAGATATGATCCGCGGGATGCTGGAGTATGTGTGGCCTAAGGTAAGATTTTGTAACTGTTTCATATAAGACAGATGGTTTGGAGCAGTTATTAAAATAAGTACTTACTAGACTTGAATATTAATTAATTTATAATTAATGTAAACAAAATAGGCAATTACTTACAAAAAAAAAAAACTTTTACAATACATTCATAATGATGAGGTTGTTTTCACTTTGTTGATTCAGACATTTTATTTACAACACAGTTTGAAATCATCACTGTGTGCATAAGTACTCACTCATGTTTGAACCTTGTTCCAAATGTAATGTCATTTCACATAGGATTCATCATAAATGTCTAAGGTATGGTTGAGTAGGTATAGTTAACCAAATTCTTTAATTATAGAACATTATGTTTTTATTTGTTTATGATCATATAATAATAGGTTGGGGAAAAAGCTTCTTCGCATTTTTTAAGAAAATTCTAAACATTTTTTAATATACACTATTTACATTTATCTAAAGTATGTAGTTGTTCGATAACTTTTTGCCATCTTGTAGGTAGGGACATGATCCCATTGGTATAGAAATTTTGGGACTTCTGATCAAAATACCGCGACAAATGGTTTTGGCAGTCCTCTCGTGATGTTAACCTGACACTGCCTAAAAAATTCTGAAGAGACCGAAACAGGTGGAAATCTGAAGGCGCAAGGTCAGGACTATACGGCGGATGCATTAACACCTCCCAGCCAAACTCTTAATTTTTGCTGAGTGGCTACAGATGTGTGAAGTCTAGCGTTATCATGATGAAAAACCACACCCCTTCTGTTGATTATTTCCGGCCGCTTTCTCTCAACTTCTTGCTTTAATCTCATCAGTTGTTCGCAGTAGAGTTCAGAATCAATGGTCCTGCCTGCTGGTAACAGCTCATAATGAATATTGCCCTTCCAATCCCACCACACACACAGCATCACCTTGTTGCGAGTTAACCCGGGTTTCGCCACAGTCTGTGAAGCCTGACCGGCCTTTGACCACGACCTTTTTCGCACGTTCTTGTCGTACGTGATCCATTTTTCATCACCAGTTATCAGCTTCTTCAAAAATGGGTCGGTTTCATTACGTCGTAATAAAGAATCACAAATGATTACACGGTTCATTAGGTTTCTTTCAGTGAGCTCGTGAGGTACCCAAATATCGAGCTTTTTTGTGTACCCAGTTTTTTTCAAATGCGCCAAAACTGTTTTGTGGTCAATTCTCAGTCCTTCAGCTACGTCGTAACTACTGATATGCCGATCTTGCTCCACTTTTTCAAAAATGGCATCCATTTTATCCGTAATAGGGCGACCAGAGCGACGTGCATCTTTGACATCAAAATTTTCGGATTGAAAACGCTTAAACCAAATTTGTGCTACTCTCACAGACACTGCACTGGGTCCATAAACATCGCAAATTTTTTTCGCGGCTTGCGTTGCATTTTTACCTTTTTTGTAGTAAAATTTTAAAATGTATCGAATTTCTTCATTACATTCACTCATCTTGACAGTACGTAAACCAAATGAAAATCACACATTAACCTAATTTGAATTTGGAATTATGTTCTTTAAAATTTAAACTTTCAAAATCTGCCTGCCTCGCCTTTTCCCAACTATATTGGGGTCGGCTTCCAGTCTAACGGGATGCAGCTGAATACCAGTATTTTACATGGAGCGGCTTTACGAAAATTTAAACTTTCAATGATACCAAAACCAGCCAGATACAAATAGTATAGCCAAAGAGATTTTATTTTAAGTTCATATATACTATAATGCGAAAAGACTTTTTCCCCAACCTAATATTTAGTACCCACCCACCTAGTATGAAAGTATAACTTGTTAATTTGCCTACATAATTTCACCTACCTCAATACTTATTATTATTTTCCCTTCTAGGACAACTTGATGATCAGAAACCGCGTGATGCTATCCCTCTCCCTACTGTTTGGCGCTAAAATGGTGAACGTGACGGTGCCATTCCTATTCAAGTACGCCGTAGACGAGATCAATACGGCGACGGTCACACCTGCGGGAGACGCTTTGCTTGGCATGGCGACCGTGCCGCAAGCGCTGGGAACTACTGCGTTCTCCTTACTGCTTGGATGTGAGTATACCTTATTGTGCCCATTTAAGGGCACGCTAGTCGCTCACTCTTTCATACAAACATAGTTTGGTGATTACTCGTCTGTTTGACGGTGTACATTCAAAACTAAAAATTATTTCAATTTGTCTCGTCATTATATACCACTGTATTGAAGCAGAATCGGAGAAAATATTGGTTTGGAAGTTATGAGCTTCGAAACTTTTATATTTCAACACAAATTTTAATGCATCATTGGGAGTAAATAAATAGCTCCCGGAGTACGAATATGGCAAAATTGTTACCCTACAGATAATTTATTTAAAAATTGAAATAACTTTATTTTTAACATTTTCACTTCCAATGCCATTTCATAAATACATCCACTAGTTTTTTCGTAATATCTAAACGCCCAAAGGTCTGTTCATGAAATTTTACACGCTTGTTTTCATTATAAATCATTGTCTATTTAACTAAAAACTAAATAAATAAAACTAAATAAATAAACTAAATAGCATGCATATTAGCCACGCCACCAACGAGTTCGAGCCGCCGATTAATGGCTCCTTAAATACGCCTAATGAGAGGTTGGTGGCTGTAACAACTGCAGGTGATTGCCTCGAGCGCTTGGAACCACTGCGTTCTCCTGACTGCTTTGATGTGAGTATGCCTTATTGTGCCCAATTGAGATCGGCCTAAACGAGGTTGGCGCTGTAATAAGTGCAAGCTACTGTGCCTCAAACGCTTTGAACGAATGTATTCTCCTTACTGCTTGGATGTGAGTATATGCCTTTTTGTGCCAATTAAAGTCCGCCTTGGGTCTACTGCCACACTTGCAGGGGATGCCTTGCTCGGCTTGGCGACCGTGCCGCAACTGCTTGGACCTACAGCGTTTTCCTTACTGGTAAACTTTACTTACTTTACTTACCTAAGGTAAGGTATACACCTTATTGTCCAAACTTGAGTATGTAGTAGACGAGGTCAATACGGCAACAGGAATGTTTAATCAATGTACTTTAATAAAGACCCACCCTTTTCATTTCAGACGGCGTGGCTCGCGCCACAGCGGCGTGTTTCAACGAGCTCCGGAACGCGGTGTTCGCTAAAGTGGCGCAGCACTCCATCAGGAAGCTGGCCTGCAACGTGTTCACACATCTGCACAATCTGGACTTGAGCTTCCATCTCGGGAGGCAGACTGGCGCTTTGTCGAAAGTAAGTTATATGTACGCGTGTTGTATGTGTATGTAAAGCCGTGTCTCCTGCGCGCGTTTTTTCGAAACATTACACAGAAACGTTGAAACAACATTTGTGTATGCAAACGCGATGTTTTTGTTTCCCAAACTGCATGGAAAACGTTCCCCGCGCGGGGGAAGAGGGGAAGGGTTTGTTCCATTTTCAGCTACCGCGCGCACCGCGCACGTCTGTTGTCAAACTGATAGCACGTCTTCCTCGTCGGAACTCATTACAACATCCACACAAATAGTCCGGGAGGTAGCTTTGCATTTTAGCACAGTCACGAGAGCCCGAGCTGCTTACGTAGTTCGCCAAACTTCGTATGCAGCTCGGGCTTCGTCGGACGACTGTATGATATGTACACTTCTGGACACATCTTTTGGCCCACCTTGTATTTTCAGTTTCGTTTGGTCCTAGCTAAAATTTTATATTAGGTCGAGCAAAAAGTTTTTATGCAGTTTTGAACCTGGCACGTTCACAATTTCATTCAATAGTCTTTTTTTGAATTTCGAACACAGAATTTAAAGAAACAAAAGACAATTTGGAGCCTGTTTGTTGATATCAAACAATCGAATACTAAGAAAACTTGGTTTTATTGGTTTACTTGGATTTAATTCTTGAAAAAGTGATTGATATCTTTGGTTTTGCAACAAACATTACTTATTCTTAACATTAAGGTGAGGTTCTATCAATAATCTATGGATACTTCACCTGAAGTCGCCGCCCAAGCTGTGGCACTTATTCAGGCCGGACACAGCCAAAGAAACGTGAGTGCTCAACTTAATTTAAGTCGATCTGCGGTCCGAAATGTTTATCGGAGGTACCTAGAGACTGGCGGCTTTGTTCGTCGCCAAGGAAGGCCACGATCTCGGGTCACAACTGAAAGGCTGGATCGATTCATCGTGACGACCAGCTTGAGAAATCGTCACCTTACCTCCATTGAGATACAAAACCAACTTCGCGACTTCCATGGAGTATCTGTGAGCGCTCGAACTATTCGGAAAAGGTTAAAAGAACGCGATATGGTACCACACAAGCCAGCTAATGGCCCCAAACTAACGCGAGCCCACCGAACAGCGCGACTTCATTTCGCACGCAGTCATTTAAATTGGACACAGCAAGATTGGAGCCGTGTACTCTTTTCTGATGAGTCTAAAATTGTGTTACATGGCAATGATGGAAGGAAGAAGGTCTACCGACGTAAGGGAGAGCGTTTCGCACAATGCTGCTTTGAAGAGAGGGTTGCTTATGGCGGTGGCTCATGGACTGTCTGGGGCGGTATATCCGCGAGCGGCAAAACTCAACTTGAGGTTGTTACAGGACCACGGCTGCCAACATTAAATGCTGAAAGGTACATTCGTGAGTGCTTAGAACCTCACGTGATACCATACGCGGACTATGTGGGCCCAAATTTCCTTTTTATGCATGATAATGCAAGAGCCCATGCGGCCGGCATCGTCAGGGAATATCTTCGGGATGTGAACATCACAGTTATGGACTGGCCAGCCAGAAGCCCAGACATGAACCCCATTGAGCACATGTGGGACGAAAAAGACGTGTTAGGGCTCGTCAGCCAGTTGCCCAGACGATGCAGGAGTTGAAAACTGCCATAGAAGAGGAGTGGGAGATGATCCCTCAAAATTTCATAGAGCGGTTGATAAACTCTATGCCTAATCGTATGAGAGCTGTGGTAGATGCCCATGGAGGCAACACGCGTTACTAAATTAAACCTTTATTTGATAAAACATGTTTTTTATTCAAAAATCAATTGCCTTTAACAAGGCGCATATCCGACTTGTTAGGCGTAGCTCCATGTCGTATGGTATTCTGAATTCAAATTTAAAACAATACGATCGAAAAAGATGGTAAAATGTATCAGGTTTAAAACTGCATCAACAGTTTTTGTTCAATCTAGCAATCATATTTCGGTAGGGGCCATCGAAACCTAAACTCTAAGGTGGGCCAATAGATGTGTCCAGAAGTGTATATATAGACTGTGATTTTAGGTAGTGTTTTTACGCCGATCGATTGCCATCTTTTTCAATAGATCTCGAATGACTAATAAGAGAACCAAGCGTCAGCTAATCCACCCGCGGTGGGTGTGGGATTGGCAGGTTGCGGAAGTGGTTAAAAAAAAAGTAATAGTACGCCGGCTGAAACTTTTTTCATAAATAGTTGACATCATACTGAACTGAAAAAAAATCGTCAGCTGCATCGTGGAGGGCGGACTGCGTTAGCTGCTCGCATGAACTTAATATTACATTTCTATTTCTTTTTTTGTTTACATTACCTTTATATTAGTTTGTGTTATTTCCAATCTACACATGTTATTCAGAATGTTTGGTGCATCGTTAGCCAAATAAAAATGGTTCATGTGGTATACCCTCAGCCCCAAAAAAAAAAAAAAATCCCGTGAGGCCAAAAATGTTTTTTGGGGCCTGTGGTGATAGCACATGATCCCCTCCTTTCTGCCATTTCCATTTGAATGACGATGCACCAAACATCCTGTATAAGACTATCATTCAATTGTCACTATGCCGGTTGAAATTTGATAATATGATAGTTTTATAGTTACGTTTGCGAAAACTATCAGGCAGCTGGGTGCGGGCAGGGGAGTTCTGTCAGCTGGACCCTGAAAGATACTGTGCATTGCTCGAACAATCTGTATCTTTACTGCATCAGCTGACGGTCTTTCCACCCTACCCACGCAGCTGATTGTTGTTTTCGTACTTTTAATTATTTAAACAATCACCTAGTTAAATTTTATCCGGCGTACTATAACTTTATTTTACGTGTTTTTTTTTTACAAGTTCAAGCGAGCGGCTGACGCATAGTCCCCCCTCCACAATGCAGCTGACGATATTTTTCAGCTCAGTATGATGTCAACTATTTATGAAAAATGTTTCAGCCCGGCGTACTATTACTTTTTTTTTACCACTTTCGTAAGCTCCCACATCCACACCCACCGCTGCTTGTGCAGCTGACGGTCGTTTTACTTATTAGTAATTTAAGATCAACTATCGATGTCAACATAAGCCAGCTTACTATTTTTGACATCTACACAAAATGTGTAACTAAAAATATTTGAATACGCAGGAGACAGCTTGTGTATGAAATTAAATATTTATGTGTAAGGTTTTTTGTGTAAAGTTTCGCAAAAAGACGCGCAGTTGAATTGGATGCCTCGTTTAATGTTCAGTTATATAAAGGAGATTGCAAAAAAAAACATTAGTTTTTAAACTGCATTCATTTATTATTTTTTCCATGGCTATAAGAGTAGGAGAAGGCCAAAGAAACGGTGGATGGATTGTGTGAAAGATCACATGGCTAGAAAGGGGGTGACTACCGACTACCGAGATGACGACTAATAGAGAAGTATGGAAAAAAAACTTTTTTACAAAAAAATACAATCGACTTCCAAAAACAACTACAAAGTGAAAAATAACTTTAATTTCGGAAGTCGGTGTCTGGTTAAATGTATTTTCGTTTTTTGCCACCGACTTCCGAAATTAAAGTTATTTTTCACTTTGTAGTGTTGTTTTTGGAAGTCGGTTGTATTTTTTTGTAAAAAGGTTTTTATTTTCACTTTTTACTTGTGGTACCTACCCCACACAAGTTCTAATACCACTACCTACAAATCAAACTAGAACATCATCCATATAAAAGTGGGGAAAAAATACGTATTATTGAAGCTAACTCAAAAACTACCCAAGCAAAGTTAATTAATTTTATTTTTTTTATATATAAAACATTTTTTTTTAATCGGATGACTGTAAAAAATAAAACAAAAAAAAATATATACGTGTCGAATTGAGAACCTCCTTTGTTTTCGTCGGTTAAAATAGGACAAGCTGCGCCGACCCCAAATAGATTGAAATAAGGGCAGGAGAATGATGATGACTTATTATGTTACTCATAAAATAAAACCACTTAAACTAGATATCTGATGTAACTGCTTTTCGTTTATCGATCCACTTCCAAAAATAGAGCAAAGAGCGTTGAGCGTTGTAATTTTTTTTTATGTTCTTCCTCTTTATGAACGAAGAAAAATGTTTGATTTAGCTTTTCTATTAAGAATTGCAAAAGGCTTGCGCTAATATTATTTGTTTCTGGGCAAACTTCGTTTGTTGCACGTACCAGCGACGAGATTAGGGCAAGCCGTGTGTATGGTACGACTTGCCAGGAAGTTGATATCGATCTTTTTGATACTGGTGTGCTAAGAATCTTTGCAACCATTTCTATAACCACCTCAAATAGTCTCAAATTTTGTTTATGTATAATGTTATTACTGAAATCAACAATATTTAACACTAGTACCCTAATTAACTCATAATTTATTTCTTTACCTATTTGCGAAAACTTGTAATTGGCCAAATATGTGTTATTAAAATGCATTATTGTACTACATGCCTAGCTGTAAGTTTTCCGAGAATTGTAAAATATTTATATTATTTCTTTATTTCTTTTCCTGTACTTAAACTCGAATCACTCAGTAGCGCCCCAAGCGATCACGGAAGGACCATAGAAAGTAGGAGGCGAGTCTATTGCCATCAACCGGGCACTAATTATATTTTTATATGTATTTTTTTTTTTGTTTTTAACTTTATACATAGTTTTTCATTTATGGAAGCTTGTAAATGGCAACTGTAAACGCTAATTGTACATTATTTACCTAGATAATGTGACTGTAAGATTTCTGAAGAATAAATAAAGAAATTATGACTCTGGTCTGCTACTGAGGACTTCTTGATGGAAAACCCCGAGAACACATTGCCATAGGGTCCTGGTAGATGACATGTGTCCATTCCCCTCGAAACCAGTAGACCAAGAGCCAGTCAAAAGACCATCGAGTACTCAACTGATTTTTTTATTTCCACAGACAATAGACCGCGGCTCCCGCGCTATAAACTTTGTGCTATCAGCGATGGTGTTCAACATCGTGCCCACGATCTTCGAATTGGCGCTCGTCTCCTCCATACTGGGACTCAAAGGAGGATTGGCTTTTACTGGTAAGTTCTTTTATAGGACACCCATGTTTCCAAAATAATAATACATATATTCCGATGGATGGACCGACGACCTCGAAAAGGTGGCTGGGACAGACTGGATGTGGAAGGCGGAGGACAGGGTGCTGTGGCGCAGCCTGGGAGACGCCTGTGTCCAGCAGTGGACTGCGGTAGGCTGAGTTGATTGATCTTATTCCGTAACGTCCTTAATCTGGGCAAACTACACATCGAGAATGTGTAAATACTCCGATTTCTACATATTTGCCGCGATACATTGTCAAGATAATCCTAATCCTAACTAATAGTATAAATGCAATTGTTAGTTTGTTTGTTACGCTTTCACTTTAAAACTGATGAACGGATTTGGATGAAATTTGGCACATGGATTGACCATGACTATGACATAGGATATTTTTATCCCGGTAGTACGTTCCCGTGGGATAATTTCCGACCACGCGGGCGAAGCCGCGGGCTAAAGCTAGTAAATAATAATATGGATATGTGAGGTCAGAGGTGTTTTAGATAAAGCTCTCATCTCACGTTTCTTTGACGCGACTAATCCGATCCTATGTCCTAAGCCAGGTCATGGTCTACCCATGTGCCAATTTTGATCCAAATCCGTCCAGCCGTTTTAGCGTGAAAGCAAATAAACTCACTTTCGCATTTATAATATAAGTTAGAATTTGCATAGTACATATTATATGTGTGTAGGTATATAATATTGTTTTAGTGTTTTTTTTTCTCTATCATGCTTGTTAGTGATCTTAAGATTTGTACTACTTTTTCTGTTTTTACCCGTGAGAACCTGTAATTGGCTTTATGTTTTATATTCAATTGTTATCTATCTGTTATAGCTGTTGGTTATCCTTAAAATAAATAAATAAATTTCCTTTGCCTCGGTTGAATAAACTTATATTGTTCCTTTCATTCTATTGTCGAATGTCTTGAAAGAAAGGTTTATGAATAAATAAAATATATTTTCAGGGCTAGCGTGGGGTTGCGTGGGAGTGTACGCGGTGTTCACCCTGGCCGTCACACAGTGGCGCACCAAGTTCCGCGTGTACATGAACAAGGCGGAGAACGAGGCGGGCAACAAGGCCATCGACTCGCTTATTAACTATGAAACTGTTAAAGTTTGTATACTTATTTATTTTACCAATGCGGTTGTATCTCGGAAGCTTCGCCGCAAGAGAGCGCTGTGTGTTTGTTACTTTTGTCAGTCATTTTGAAGACAAAGCTACCAATCGACGACAAAAAAACACTTAGCGCCATCTTGCGGCAAAGTTTTAACGAGGTTCTTGAATGAAAGTCATTGACAACTGAATGCAAGTAGCAATGTGACATCCACCACCCAGCACCGGACCCGCGTGGTGGATTACGTCCTTCTTCCTCTCACAGAGAGGAGTTCCGTGTCCCAGCAGTGTGTGATGTTGGAACCTTGGCTTGTAGTAATGGAAACAACTGTTTGCAGTTAGGTGTCTTTTATTAGACTAAATACTTAATTACAATCAAGAATGAATATGAAGAAAAGTTGCTTACGTAGCTAAGTGCGCGCACACATAGATATCGTACTACATAATAATATACTCACACTTCACCTCCCGGGGGCGAAGAGAAAAAAAAAAAAAAAAATTACATTATTATTATTTTTTTTTTTTTTGTATTTTAAACTCAGTAAAACTATTATTTCGAATAAAAAATAACAAAATAAACATGAAAATGTTATACTAAAAATAAACAAAAATCAATCTATAATAATCTAACAAAGAAGAAAGTACAGTTTGCTTTTATTCATAAAATGGTTTAGTCCTGTTTTTATGAATTATTTCTTCTTTATTTGAATTATGTTTTATCTTAACGTTACATCCTAAAAACTTAAACGACAGAAAAAGTTCCTTGGCAGAGCCCTGGCAGGGTCGCCATGTGATGTTGGAACCTTGGCTTGTAGTAATGGAAACAACTGTTTGCAGTTAGGTGTCTTTTATTAGACTAAATACTTAATTACAATCAAGAATGAATATGAAGAAAAGTTGCTTACGTAGCTAAGTGCGCGCACACATAGATATCGTACTACATAATAATATACTCACACTTCAAGTGGGTACGTTATAGGCCGATTATACTTCTACTCAACTACATTATGTCAAAGCTAAGGAGATAGGAGTAATGTTTAAAATGTGAAACTGTAAAGGGCCCCACACATTTATCGTCCGCCGGCAGATATCAGCCTGTCACTGAATCGCTATAGATCACAGACTCACAGTTCCTTTTAAAGTTTTGGATTGACGACCAATGCCAGGCAATGCGACCCCAGAGTGTGTGGCTTGTTGCCGGCGCAGGCCTGCGTCGACAGGTATCGGCCGGACATGTTCTGTGGGCCGGACAGTTCTGTCTATGTTCTATGTTAAGGAGAGTTTCTGTTCTAATCTGGGTGACGCCTGTGCATTCAAAAAGCACACGTGGGCCGGACATTCCGTGATCTCAAGGCCAAATCGAGTAAGCAGGTATTCGGCCGGCGGCAGTGTTGTCAATTTAGCGACTTTTCTAATTTGGTTATCATTTTAGAAATATTATATAATTCACTACGATGTTATCATAACCAGTGAAAATGAAATATCACATCGTTATTTACGTAACATTATCACTTTGTGAACTGACACCGAACCGCTAATCAGGCCACTGCCGGCAGGCGATATTGAGGTGTGAAACTGCTGGCTGCCGCCTGCTAGTGTGTGAACTCAGAGCCGGCATCGACCGTTGCCGGCAGGCAATAATCGCTGTAGTGTGTGGTCTATGCAGGCCTTGGACGGCAGGCCGCCTGTTGGGACCAGAGACTGCAGGCCAACTGTGTAATGTGTGGGGCCCTTAAGAGATGTTATGTTCGATTTTGAATAATGAAGGACTGCACCTACGGGGTCAAATTGAATTAGCTAGCGAACCTCCGCAGACGTGATGGCATAGGTATCGATATCTAAACGTGATCAACAAAAACATACATTAATTTGAAGAGTTTTTTTTTTGAGGTCATCAACCGTGGGTAGGGTAGTCACTTCAAATAACTGTTAAAAAAAAACTATTTTCTTTGTGTAAGTTTCACAAACGTAATGGGTATCGATATCTAAACACGATAAAACGAGAAAAAAAAAACAAATTTTCTCATCACTAGTTGTCGGTAATACAAAAAAAAAAAAAAAAAAAATATTTTTATATCAATGCCCATCACGTTTGTGAAGTGAAAACCTGCGGTTGATGAGCCCAAAAAAACTCATGAAATTAACTCATTAATCAAATTAATCCATCACGTCAGCCGAGTTTCGCTGGATAATTTAATTTGACCTTGTATAGATTTGTAAGACACGAATGATGCGGTGCTCGGGCCCCCCAGATTAGGAAGCAGCGTTGACAGCGCTCCCGTCGCGCCCATCAGCTTGGGCACCACCAATCGTCCAACCTAGCCTAGCCTTTTCCGAACGATGTTGGGGTCGGCTGCCAGACTAACCGGATGCAGCTAAATACAAGTATTTTACATGGAGCGACTGCCTATCTGACCTCCATAACCCAGTTACTGGGTAACACGATACCCCTTGGTATGACTAGATGTCAGACTTTTAGGCGGTACCAACAGCTTATCGTTCTTTCCGAGGCACGGTAACACTTGGTATGTAAAGATGGTCACCCATCCACGGACCAACCATGGCAGGCGTAGCTTAACCTGATCGTTCGACCCGTGCGGCTGTTAATGCTTAGCCACGAGGCCGCTTTAACCAAATCCTGCGATATTCAAAATTTACAAACCATTAAAAAAATATCGAGTTCAGTTTTCGTATTTCATTTAAGTGTTCCAAATAATAATGCTTCCAGTATTTCAACAATGAGAAATACGAGCTGGAGAAGTACGACATGAGCCTGAAGAAGTACGAGGAGGCCTCACTGATGACAGCGTCGAGCCTGGCCTTGCTCAACTTCGGACAACACGCCATCTTCAGCGGGGGACTCAGCATTATCATGATCATGGCCGCCAATCAGATCGCTCAAGGTAACCAATTTATGCTAACGAAAATTGTACTTAATGATAACGTACATCTGACCTATTTGCCTTTAACCCTCGACGCTTCAGTTTTCGGTAATTTTTGCCTTTTTTTGTTGTTTGGAACTGTCCTCACGACATTTTCCTCACTCCTCCGCATCCCATGCCCATACCATGACAACCGATTTCCCGCACAACTTTTCAGTTACCGGTGTCACTTTCAGACTTCTCTCTCATTTCTTATTCTATCTAGTCGCGTAACACGACACATCCCACTCACCGTAAAATTAAATGAAAGGAGGAGATGAACTTTCATTCTTATAAATATAATTTTTTTCGGTGTCGTCTGAACGTGGAATGAAACAAAAATGAACCTTCACTCGAGTGAAGCGTCTGTTATCGGCTTTAGTGCTCCAAAACGAAAATCGTTGACGTGACTTAAATAATAGGCTGCCCGACTTAAATGGGCCTGCGTAGGACACGTATGCCGCTTGCCGCAATAGTTGTGGGCCTGGCGGGCACAGCGATGCGGGTCGTGACAGACCAAGAATGAGATGGTTGGATGACCTGCGAGGCTGCACATGAAATGGCAATCGATCAAATCGAAAACTAAATTTTCCCGGTCCAACTTTTAAAATAAACAAAGGTGTGAAACAGGGTGACCCGCTTTCTCCCAAATTATTTACTAGTACTATTGAAAAACTATTTAAGAACCTGGCAGTCTTATGGTCCAGAAAAGGCCTAACAGTGGAAAAAACTCACCTACCTTCGTTTTGCTGTTGATATCATCTTATTTGCACCGAATGCTGCCGAATTACAAGATAATTGTGCTCCAAGATCTGAGCACAGTAAGCCTTTAGGTTGGACTAATGATGAATCGGTCAAAGACTGAAGTCTTGATCAATCCCAAAAGTCCCTGGTCTTGGTAGGGACCAGGGAACTTTGAGTTTGGACTTTTAGGATCCGGTCAGGGGATCGGATCCTAAAAGTCCAAACTCAAAGTTTGCCAAAAAGCGATGGAGTGTAGCGTCATCACCATCAACATCTGCCTGCCTTTTCCCAACTATGTTGGGGTCGGCTTCCGGTCTAACCGGATGCAGCTGAAAACTAGTATTTTACATAGAGTGAATGATGGAGCGTAGCGTATTGGGTATTAAACTCAGCGACTGCATACGTCATACCACGATACGCTCCAAAACAGGAATATGTCTGCTGGACTGAAGTGGGATTGCGCGGACCATGTGTACAAGACGTATCGAGACAGGTGGGCCAGAGTCGTCATGCAGTCGGGGACAAAAGATGGGTGTCGTCACCGAGGGAGGCCTATGGCACGCTGGCCTGACGATCTAGATGCGTTTACGGGAGATTGGTCGGAGAAGACAACGCACATATGTAGATCAGTGGAGAGCTTTTGGGGAAACCTTTGCCTAGTGGGATAACAAAGGTTGAAAAAAAAAATAATTATAATTGATGTCAAAATGAAAGGCATTGCGATCGATTGCCAATTTATGCGTATTACGTAATTACCTCGCTGGATGTCTTCCGTGAGAATCGGAAAGAAGTAGCGAAGAATAGTGGCTGATGGAAGGAATGGAGGGAGAGGCCTCGGTTCAGCAGTCCGTCAGTACGGACAAATACCCAAATCCGAAAGAATTGTTTTTTATTATGTATGTTTTGGTGAAAAAAAGTTTTGACTAAGCTTCCCTTTGTTTCCAGGAAACATGACAGTAGGTGACCTGGTGATGGTGAACGGCCTTCTCTTCCAACTTTCCATCCCGCTGGGCTTCCTTGGCTCCGTCTACAGAGAGGTGCGCCAGGCGCTCATCGACATGCAGACTATGTTCACGCTTATGACTGTACAGTCCCGGATAAAGGTACGAACATGTAAAGATATTTTGACTGTTTTTACAACGCTAGATGTCTTTATCCGATGAAGAATATTTGATAGTTTTCCTTACAAAAACTGTTAAGCGTCAATTTTATGTAACGGATAAAATATATCGTGATGTTGGAAAAATCAGCTCTTAGAATTTTATTATGTATGAAATTTTTTTTTCCTTGAGTTAATAAACTTGAAATTTAGCACAAATATTTATCTATGTAAATTATGATTTTTGTAATTTTTTGTTTTTCTAAACTACCCGCTAAATGGGAATTTGGGGTATCAAAGTTTGTATGGAGGAATTTTAACAAGCGGTCCGATTAGCTCGAAACTCGGCATTTATACACACCGTAATTTTGAAACCCATAGTTATTTTTTTTAGATAACAGAATCCAACGACGACGAAAACTACAAAATGCTGTAGCATAGTAAAAAACCTTACGTTCATTCTAGCATGCTAGCCCAAATAATTGCAGTGTACAACGTGTTAACTATAAAACAATATATATTTATTAACACACTGTAATACGTAATACGGGCTTGTATTCGCAACTCCACATCAATGCGCGTGTTTTGCGTATGGGTGGGAAAATCGATTATTCGATCCACCCCAGCTCCTCAACGAGGGCCAGCAGCGCCTTGATATTACTATCAACCTCACGGAGGGTACCTGGGTTACCGAAGTACTTTGCCCTGTACGGTGCGACCACCGGGCAGTTTAGAAGCACATGAGCTGCTGTCTCGTCGTCTTCCGTGCAGGCCCTGCACAGCGGACTGTCTGTGATTCTTATGACAAAGAGATGTTTATTAAATGACCCATGGCCAGTTATAGCAGCTGTAACTGTACGCAGCTGTTGTTTAGTTAGTCGGAGAACCTGTTTCGTGAGGCGGCCATCAATTGTAGGGAGTGCTTCCTTAGCCTGCCTACACTCACGTTGGACCGACCATACTGTAGCAAAGTATTCTATTTTTACGGTCCTTAGTAGCCGTAAAAGTATGAAAAATTTCACCTTATGTCAGACACGTACGTAAGATAATATTGTATTGCACCCCAGTGGGTGACCTCTATTAAAATACGCTGGACTGGCTATCCCTTAAAAAATGACAGCTATTTGCTGTGCCGATTCAAATCGCCCCCAGTGACAGGCGTGAGAGTTCTGAGAACTAATAAGATTGCAAATGGCCGTTGTTTGTTGATTTTACGCTAAGTGTCTCTGCGGAATAAAAAGTTTTCTAAAGTGTTTACTGTGATTGTGATATAAATTAAAGTGTTATAATAGTGACAGTGATTGTATCATAGCTTGTATTGTAATTGTAATATTTCTATCATTGTGGTCGATATCAGAAGTTTTTATCGATAACAAACCTTTTGTTATACATCACTAGTATTAGTTCCATTCCCCCACACTGCTGCCGTCAGCGCCAAAATGTCGATTTTCAAATAGGCACATGAAATTGATAGCGATAGCCAGTCCAGCGTATTTTAATAGAGGTCAGTGATTGCACCTTATGTCAGACACGTACGTAAGATAATATTGTTTTGCACCTTATGGCTGTTGATAGTCGTTCGAAGTTTAAACATAAAGATAATTTGCTTGTCATAACACGCCTTTACATACAAATTGAGCATGTTGAAAGAAGTATTAAGTACGTATAGGACTACAGGTTTTTTGCCTAGCGGGGCGCACAAATATTATAACGTTATCAAAATGAAAATTCAGTTATTCAATCTAGGCTGACAATCAGCACTATTCGAACGTTAAAATTATATAAGACAGTCCCATAAAACTCCCGCCCTTCAACACTTCCTGGTGCTTTAGCTGGGAAGAAGAAGTGGCACAACAAACTGTCCAGCATATAGTATAGGCATGCTTATTTTCTATTCTCCCATTTCCAGGAGAAACCGAGAGCACCCCCGCTCATATGCAACGCGAGGTCGGCGACCATCGACTTCCAAGACGTGAGCTTCAAGTACATTAACGGGAAGCCGATCTTCAACAACCTGACCTTTAGTATACCGGCTGGGAAGAAGATCGGGATTGTGGGTGGTTCGGGGAGCGGGTGAGAACTATTAAGGCAAAAGCGCCAGGGCAGCCCGCTATTTTCAAATTTTCTTACTTTTTTTGCAATTTGCAAGTCAGTATTAGGTTCTATGTTGATTAAAATATGATTCGCGACCGTATTCGGTCAAAAAAGGCTTATAACGGTCACAACACTACGACAACGAACCTAAAGACATGACTTTGTAATAACGTCCTGTCAAAATATCAATCAACGATTAATTCGTGTTTTGAGTGCATGTTTCCAATATAAAGTGAAACCTGGTGCTCACGAATGATACTCATTGTTATAGTGTATGGATAAAACAGTAATTAATTAGGATTACGAATTTGATTTTTCGATTTGTTACGTAGACGTGCATACAAAGATATCGCGGCATGTCTAATGAGCAACGATCCATGACAAAGATTGCGTTGATTACAATGATTATAATTCTGTAAATACATATTTATTACGGTCGCGGATCATACTTTAATCAACATACAACCTAATACTGTCTTGCAAATTTTAATTACGCTGGCTACGCTTGCGCTTCTCCCTTGAAACAGCGCTGGCTTGCGTTCAAAGACTTTTTATTTCATAGACTACATTCAACTTTTATTTTGATATACATAGTTTTGCTACACTGTTTTTTATCATTCCTACTTATCAAAATAACAGTCTTAAAAAAGATTAACTTAACAGCTAAGTAACCCTAAGTCAAATAACCTTTAAATTCAATACAATTTAACAGAAATTTTATACAAAACCAGAATATTTATCAGTCTGGCAAAACTCCTATCATCTTCATTTTATAATGATTTGCTGACAATAGACACTTTGTTAAATAGTCAGCATTTCTTGAGTTGAAGTGTATTGAAATTTAATAACTTTTTTTTAAAGTATCCCCTGATCTAGCTGCTTCGCACGGGTGTGATCTACGGTTATGGCGACATGACAAAACATCGACATCTCTGTGCTATATCCTACTAATATTATAAATGTGAAAGTTTGTGAAGATGTTTGGATGTTTGTTATTTAATCACGAAAAACGGCTGAACGGATTTGGATGAAATTTGCAACACAGATAGTTTATAACCTGGATTAACACATAGGATACTTTTTATCCCGGTAGTAGGTTCCCCTGAGATAATTTCCGACATCACGCGGGCGAAGCCGCGGGCAACGGCTAGTCTAAAATAAATATTCGGCTTAAGAAACTGTATTCCCACTAAGACAATCGTCACTTACTTGAGAACAATATAAAATATTAATAATATTATCACAGTAGGGATACGGGAAAAATATTATAATGGTTATAATCTTTCCAAATATTTATTTTACTGTTGACCTATGCACGCCTATGAAGTTCCTTATGTATTACTTAACAGGCAACCATGGACGAAAAAATGCAATAGTTCATGGACGATAAAGTAAAATAAATGGTTGGAAGGATTATAGCTGTCAACAAGTTGGAAAGTGAATTTACTGCTTTGTTGCGAAAAGGCAGAGGCAGTAATCCACCACACGGGCCAGTACATGCATGCATACATAAACTGGCGCTTCTTCCCACGTGGGCAGGCAGACGCTGCAGAACGCCACCTGCTACGATCTTTACATACTCGTACTCCATACGCCAGTGTGTTATAGATAATACTAATATCTTATTTTCGTCGACAGTAAGTCCACAATGGTGCGCCTCCTGTTCCGTTTCTTCGAACCACAGTCGGGCACTATCAAGGTGGCCGGGCAGAACATTAGGGACTTCGACCTCGGCAGCTTGAGGAAAGCTATCGCTATTGTGCCACAGGTTAGTTTACAGAATAGAATACTCTTTACTATGTACACTCACGTGCAATAATGTGGATACGTCGCACCCAACTAGCCTAAGGAGGATGCGCTGTGGTAGTCCGCGAAATTCAAATATCCTTGCGTTTTATGCAATTTGCAGGTCCGTGTCAGGTTGTATCTTAATCGAAATGTTATACGCGGCAATAAAACATATGTATTTACATAATTTTAACCATAAAAATCATCATTACATCTCTCTAAGTTAGATTTAGTGCAGATTCGTCGAACGAACGAAATCTAACTCCTTTATTGAAATACATGTCGCAGTCAGGCTTAATTAGCCTTTCAGTTAATAGCCTAGCCTTTTAACTAAACGGCGCTGTTTAGCTAGCGGCCTGAATGATATTCAATTATAGGCTAGATTGGAACTGTGACCAACCACGCGTGAGCCGAATTGGTCCCAGTAACAATGCCGGGGCACCTCTACCAAATGGGTTAGGATAGAACTGTGCCCAACCGCATGCGAGCCGAGCGGTCCGCGGTAGCGGCCGGCGAGCGCTCCTCCCAAAGGTTAGGCTGTTAACTAAACGGCTGCAGCGGCGGCTGTTAAGTTAGTTGGCTGAGACATACACATAGCAACTTTTAAAAGTGCCCATACTATTGGAACCCGCATTGTTATGAAATATGCCTTATATCAATAATCACGTTGCAATAATCGTTATTGCACGAGCAAATCGCTTTTGAATTTTGCTAAATGTATACATTAGTGCTCATGACTGTACACCATATACAGAGTTATTGGTAAAACACCAGCAACCTCTTAAGGGGTCATTGTACTCATTATTATGAACAACTTTTACTATGGGACTAAACCTGAAATCGCGAAAAAAAAAATCAGCTGCTCCCTACATTTTGACAAGTTTTATCATCATCTGCCTAGCCTTTTCCCAAATATGTTGGGGCCGGCTTCCAGTCTAACCGGATGTAGCTGAATACCAGTATTTTATATGGAGCGACTGCCTATCTGACCTCCACAACCCAGTTACTGGGAAATACGATACCCCTTGGTAAGAATAGCGAACATTATGATGAGTTTGATGTAGCTGATTTTTTTTCGCGATTTCAGATTTGGTCCCATAATAAAAGTTGTTCATAATAATGAGTACAATGACCCCTTAAGAGGTTGCTGGTGTTTTACCAATAACCCTGTATATTACAGCCGGTCTATTCTGTGTAAATGTCACCGTGACTGAAGTGATCTCACTTGAAGTGAGCTGTCAGTAGTTGCAATCTCTAGCATCAGGTGGAACGGCAGCTCACTTCACCTAAGTTTTCACGGTGAGATGTTTACAGAATACATAGAGCGGCCATACAGAGTGGCGATTATGTTATCGCATTCATTGAAACCACGTATTTAGTACATGATTCAGCGTTAAAATTTATCGTCGGTTATTAAAAAAAAAATTGCTGTTTCCTACAAAATGCAATACCTACGCGGTCGAAATGTATGAAACAGCGAATTTTTTTTTTTAATAACCCACAGAAAATTTCAACGCAGGGGGTCCAGAATCTTGTATTCGTCAGAATCGTGAATGTTTAAGATTCTGTGAGATGATGGATGAAAGATAGATAAGTAAAAATTTGTACTGTTCTGTCGATTGTATTTTTATCTCTACATTTTTCTTATTTTGTAAATATTGCTAATTTCTCATATTCTATTTTTTATTTTGTTTCGTTAAATATTGCTGTAAAATGCCTTAGATTTATTTAAATCTGTTATGTTGTATACGTATATCTTAAATATAATAAAGCACCTGGGCGACCGAGCTCTGCTCGGGTGAAAATAGAGAAAACGAATTTTCCCAGATATGACATCTAGCTAAATCGATTTTTCATGTTTTCAGGACTGCGTGCTATTCCATGACACGATCTTCCACAACCTGCACTACGGCGACCTCAGCAAGTCGCCCGAGAAAGTATACGAGGCCAGCAAGATGGCCGAGCTGCACGATGCTGTGCTAACATGGCCCAAGGTATCATTAATATTAATCAGTATTATTTGTTTATTTATAAACACGTACGTAGCATTAACTCACAAACTTTGACATAATTATACATCTCGCATTTATCTAAATTATAGGAAAGTACCTTAGATAATATAACACTGGAGAAATAAATGTCTGTCTTGTCTTTTTATGAACGTACTAGATCATTTGTTCTGGTACTTTTACAGAGGGGGAAGTGTATATAAGGCTTCTCCAGTGTTATATTCTCTAAGGAAAGCACGGCACTAACTATTTAGCGTACTTGTACATTATTAAAAGAACATACACTCTTGCAAAAAAAAACAGGCACCTAAGGAAATTTACGTTCTAAGGTCGATTTGAGTTAATTAACTCTTAAAATGTCGATTGCACACCATGTGTACAGATAACAATAGAATTTCAATTGTGTCTGCTAATTAGCGCGCGACGGGTTAAATGAAATTTAATTTTTTGACGTAGTCTGTATACTTATAATCGTGTAAATTAATACGCGTGATGTGAATTCTGACACCTTTTTTTTTTAAATTTTCGATGAATTCTTTAAAACTGATGTACACGGCCGAACAATAAAAAGTGGTCGGCAATAATGATAAGAACATTTTTTTACTTCTTTTAATTAAATAAAGTTACAAATGTAAAAACCTAATAACGAGTGTGAACTCCTCTTGCCAAAATCACAGCTTGAACCCTTCTGGGCATGGTTTCCACGATGTTATTAATAACGTTTTGAGGAACACGTTCCCACTCTTCTGCAATGACTCTTTTTTTAGCTCCCTGATGTTTTGTGTAGCAGGTTGCACTGATCTTATTCGTCTCTTTAGAACATCCCAGACATGCTAAATTGGATTGAGGTCAGGATTTCGAGCTGACCAATCTAAACGACGGATCCCAACTTCTTGCATGTACCACGTGGCCAGAACGGTGCAGGCGAGCATTGTCGTCCGTAAAAATGGAATCTTCCCCAAGTGCAGTCAATGCGGATTGTGCATATGGAATTAGGACTTCCATTATGTACCGGTGTAAATTTAATGTTCCATTTTCTATGAACACTAACTCTGTACGCTCCGTCGAATTAATTGCTGCCCAAAACATAACGGAGCCTCTGCCATAAGGAGTGATTTCTTCGAAACACACGTTCGCATAGCGTTCCCGTGGTCGTCGCAGCACTCGCCAGCGTCGGTCCTCTCCATACAGAGATATTCTAGCTTCATCAGAAAACAATACTTTATTCCAGTCCTCCAGAGTCCATGAAGCACAGTTTCGAGCATACTGAAGTCCGAGCAACACGCTGCTCACGGAGTAATTTAGGGTCCCAAGCCGGGCGGTAACTCCTGATATTGGCAGCCAAAAGCCTCCTCCTGTCCGTCCACAAGCTAACTTCTACTCCTCTTACTTCTTCAAGGCTCTTCTTCAGGTCCACTCTTGACGCCTTACGATTCCGCAACGCCCGACTCACCAACAAGCGGTCATCTCTTGGTTCTGTGCATCGATTTCTTCCCGAACCGGGTCTTCTTTTGACCGAACCGGTCTCTTGATACCGTTGCCAAGTCCTCTGGACAGTTGAACGACTCACATTTAGCCGCTGCGACACGTACGTTTGCGAACAACCTTCTTCAAGTAGGGCTATAATTTTACCGGCCCTTATCGCTTTACCACTCATATCAAAAAGTGGTATTTAATGTAAAAGAATGAATAAGAATAAGAAATTTTATTTGCGCAAACATGTGTACACATACAAAATTAAAATAATATATGCATGCAAGGTCGTAAATAAGATTAGCTCACGACATGTTTGCCATTTCTCATGGCGTGCAAATATCTTGGAAAAAATAAAATAAAAATAGTATTAATACATTGATTTTAAAATATTACAATTATACATTAATTAATGTCAGTTAAACAAATACATTCAATCATTTACATTATCCAATTATTCATTTTATATTTGACTAGTCCAATAATACAAATTACATTTATAATAAAATTATATTATGAAGATTTACAATAGGAATTCAATTAAATAACATTTATTATGGCATATTTAAGTTATATATTTTTATCACAATGAGTCGTTTAAAAATTCTGCAATACTATAATATGCTTTTTGTGCCAAAAAAGATTTCATTGTTTGTTTAAGTTTAAATATTGTTAGCTCTCTCCAACTTTTGGGCAATTTGTTGTAGACAATTGGTGCCATGCAAAAAACACTCTTGCGCATAAGTGCAGTTTTCGATGTATGTCCACATAGTTTACTATCATCACGTCTATTTCTAGGGAATTTGTCTGCCATACGAGGAAACAACTGTGGATTTGTTTTTACGAACATGACTATTTCTAATATATAAAGTGAGGGTAATGTTAATATATGATGTTTAATGAAATAGTTTTTACAGCTATTAGTAGTTTTGAAATTAAACATAGATCTCAAGCAGTACTTTTGTCTTTTAAAGATGATATCCCTGTCGGTTGAGTTACCCCAGAAGATAACCCCATATCTAATGACGGATTCTATCAAACCATAGTAGGCTGTTAATAACGATTCTACATTTAGAGTGCGTGATAATTTATATAACGCATATGCACCACTGCTTATTCTTTTGGCTAGAGCCTCAATATGCGCTTTCCAATTTAGGTTTCTGTCAATTGTTAGGCCTAAAAATTTTGTAGTGTTAGCTGTCTGTATTTTATTATTATTATATTCGATGTCAAGATTAGAGAACAATAATGATCGTTGGCTAAAGTGCATAATCAAAGTTTTATTTATATTAATTTTTAAATTATTATTATTAAGCAACGTTAACGCTTCTATTAATGTGTTTTTTATGTCCGTTTCATATGTATTCTTATTATGGCATGGTATAGTTATCGTGCTGTCATCCGCAAACAATGTCATGGGATTTTTAATGGATTTAGGGAAGTCGTTAATATAGACTGTAAACAAGGGTGGTCCAAGTACACTGCCCTGCGGAACTCCATGAGGGACGGTACGCTCGCATGACGTAAAAATCTCTTCACGTTTGGAGCTCATATTTATTTTGCTAATTTGTGTAACTTGTCTTCTGTCTTGTAGGTATGATTGTATTAGATTAAATATGTTTCCTCGTATACCATATGCGTCAAGTTTAGTTAGTAATATATTATGTTGAACATAATCAAACGCCTGTGTCATGTCACAGAAAATGGCACAGACTGGTGTATTTTTGTCCATGTTTGTCATGACAATATGCAAGAAGTCGTATATGGCCAAATTAATTGATTTTTTCTCCCTAAATCCTTTCTGCTCATCACACAGTATGTGATTTTTTTCAAAATAGGCATTAAGTTCTCTGTAAATATATTTTTCGAAAATTTTGGAAATTATTGGAATTAACGATATTGGCCTATAACATTCCATTAACTCCCTATCCTGTTTCTTAAAAAGTGGTTTTACAATAGACTTTTTTAGGGCATTGGGAAATATACCTTCACTGATACTTAAATTAATAATATAGCTTATGGGGCTACAGATTTCATATGCTACAGACTTAACAATTTTAGTACATATGCCATCGTATCCTACACTGTTTGTATTTTTTAAGGACGCTATAATTTTTAATATATCGTGTGCTAGACTTGGGGCCATGAACATTGAGTCTTTTCTGGCTAAAATATGTTTAGTGACTGTGGTTCCCGAGCTATTCATAGGTTTAATTTTATCTATAAAGTAATTGTTAAATATGTTTGCAATCATTTTGGGGTCAATTACAGTTTCATTATTATATCGAATTTTGTCTATAGTGTTTTTTGGTATGTTCAGTTTTGATTGATTTATGATTTCCCAAGTAGTCTTAGGTTTATTATTTGATTTTTTAATTTTATGTATATTTTGTGCGCGTTGAGTTAAATAAATTATTTTTTTAAGCAATTTCGAATAACTCTTAAATTTATTTTTACTCATTTCGGTAGGTTTTTGTCTATATTGCCATAATAATTGACGTTTCTTTTTGCTACATATTTTAATGCCATGAGAAACCCAACTAGGCCTTCTTTTCACTTTTACAGAGATAAGAGTATCAGGAAAGCACTGTGTATAAAGGAAAGAAAACATTTCTGTGAAGGCTTTATAAGCAATGTTTGGGTCCTTAGCTTCATATACTTCAGCAAACGATAAGCTATTGAGGTAGGATTTAAATTTGTCTATGTTCTCTTTACTATAGTCCCGTCTAGTGGTCCGCCAATGAATTCTAGAGCTTGCGGTGCTAATCGGACAGTTAAGTAGTTGTGCCGTATGGTCAGACAAAGCCAGTTCCAAAACTATAGCTTTACGACACTTATTAAAATTATGCGCAAAATTGTCGATGCATGTCTTGCTCTTCAAACGGGTAGGTTGACGTACAGATAATTTTAAATTAAAATTCAATAATAAATTTTCAAATTCTAGAGTCTGTTTGTTTTTTTTTCAATATATCTATATTAAAATCACCCGCCAGTACAATATTTTTAAATGTTTTTTTTTATCAGAACACGTAACAATATCTCTAGTCTACTCATAAATTCATCAAAATTGCTTGGATTTGGTAAAAGAAAGAAAGAAAGAAAGAAAGAAAGAAAAATATTTTATTTGGGACACGCACAGGAAATACAGTTAAAAAAGAGCATATAAAAGTAACAAAATAAACATTAAAAAGCAAAAAAAACAAAAAAAAGAAATCAGAATAAAAAAAAAGAGACCTGTGCGAGGCCAAAAAGGCTCCCATCTCAGCATAAAGCTGCGATATTTAAAAAATAAATACCGCAACGCTGGTATTCTGATAGGGCCTGTGTGATGCCACGGACATACCCACGGATATCAATTAAAAATAGCAAGGGGAATAAAATCAAATAAAATAAAATACAAATACTAGAATACTTGAAAAGAAAAAAACAAAAACCGTCAATAAGGTGTAAAGATCGACTCACGCTTGACGCCCGACGGTCCAACCTCACTTGTCTATGCTATAGACTATTGTCTATATTTATGACAAGCGATGAGACCATGCATGAGACGCGGGCGCAGGCGACTGGCTGTCAATGTGCATTAATGTAAAAAAGGAAGTAAAGTCACACAAATAAACAAAGAGTGAATAATAAATACGACAAGAAAATGGTGCAAATAAATAATATAAAGTATTGTTGAGTGTATAACTGAATGTGTTGTGTTGTGTAAGTCGGAAGAAAAAAGAAAAATAATCAATCACCGAGTGAAAAAACAAAGCGTTCAAAGTTAAACATGCTGCTAGGAACACAAGACTCCGCTAAGGTCACCAATACCAACTACGTGCACTCTATATATACATACAACCATAGAATTAATAGGCTTAGAACCGCAGTAGTCGCACGCAAAGTGAAGCCATTTCAAGTTAGCCTTTAAAGGCTACGTACGGCTTTCGGGGCGTCAGTACTCAAGACCGAGTATTACTGTAAAGAGCTCGCGCAATTTTGCAAAAAAATGACGTACTGTGCAGTGAAAGGGTGTCACAACTCATCACATAATCATGGAAAACATTTAAAGATTCCATTCCACGGGTAAGTACTGCCTAGCATCTTATATTTTTGTATAAAACATTCACGAAAACAATAATAATAAATCGTAAATTTGACAGACGCCATTACAATGAAAATGTTGCTAGGCATAGGAAAATATTTTACCCCATTTTTTGTTATTATAATTATGTACTGTATAATCTCTACTCACATAGACTCCATCGGGTTGGGTAATTAACGAATTAATTAATTAATTAAGGTAAACAAAAATTGTAAAGAACCCAAAAAGATAAGTACAACGAATTAAAACGTTGCTAAATTGAAGAGTACAACTGTGACGTAGCATTATAACTGAAGTGACGGGTATTAGATTTAGTCGGTTAACGACTTCACGTGGTTTTTCGAACGAAGTTCCATAACTGACTTTTCGAACTTGGCGGATGGGGGGCTAAGTGAAAAAAATTTAAGATTTTTCCGCCATGAAATTCCATCATGAAATTCCGTCACGACGTCTTTATTTTTAATAAGAAAAAAATGTTGTTCTGTTTTTAATTATTATTATTTATCAATAATAATAATAATAAAAAGAATTTTATTATAATTATTATTTAAAAATGTAACATAAATTTATAAAATGAAATTAAGTAAATAATAATAATGACATGGGTGTCATTTTCATGGTTTTTGAGTCCAAGATGGCGGTGCGAAAATTTTCAAATTTTTCGTCATGGGTGTCGTTTTTGAAGGCACTGAAAATGATAATGAGGTCAAAATGAAAATCATGGTTGTCGAATTCGTTCCAGCCGAGTGTTCCACGACACTCAAACATTTTTTTTGTTTACCTTTAGTTAATTAAGTATCTAACCCGATAGAAGATAATGTAGGTATTTTTTTCTAAATATTAATACGGTTCCGCCCGCGAAATTCAAATTTTCTTACGTTTTTTTGCAATTTGCAGGTCGTATCATATTCAGATCAACATACAACCTAATATTCAGGTTGTATATGATTCGCAACCATAACAAATCTGTATTTATAGAATTATAATAATTAAAATCAACAATACAACGCTATAGATTCTTATAATCCTAATGAATTACTATTTCATGAAAACTTGACATTTAGGATTATACTAATTTAAGGAATTGTATTACTGATTCTAGTGATTACAATTTTGAAAATACATATATGTTACGGTCGCGAACCATACTTTAATCAACATACCGACTGTTTCCGCTACAAAGGGCGCAAAGACCATTTTGGGCCAAATTCACTTTTTGATGGAGTCTTACTTACTTACTTTTTTATTACGGACGCTTTTAACGTTCATCGTTCTCACATATGTATAATTTCAACATGAGTGATGTAACCAATATTTTGTAACCATATTTTGATTTAAAAGAATGTCCGTGGAGTTTCTTGCCCGTTCTTCTCCATAGATCTACGTTTTGGAATGGGCAACTAGCTTCAACTTTCTGACTTACCTACTGACCGACTCTTTGACAATTCAAAAGTGCCTGTAATTGGTTTAATTGAAATAAATGCTTTGAGTTTGAGTTTGACTGATAGATAAAAGCCTGCATCAAAAAGTGAATTTGGCCCAAAATGGTCTTTACGCCCTTTGTAGCGGAAACAGTCGATTACGACCTAATACTGACTTGCAAATTGCAAAAAACGTAAGAAAATTTGAATTTCGCGGGCTGCGTGGAGCTTCCCATTTAAAGATAACATTAACGTTTAGCCACATATTAGTACCATTGCCACATTTAATAGTGGGAAATAAAAAAATATTTTTATAAAGTGAAGTTAAAGATAAAATCAATCATTTCACCAATTTAAATATACATATTCGTTTTTAGATTTCCTTCTGATCCGACTGTTGCTGCTCGATGGATTGAAAAAATTAGACTTAATCGCAAAGAAAACTATTGGAAGCCAACTAAACACACTAAGATATGCTCAATGCATTTCGATGAAAAAGAAAAGTATATCACTAAAGGTGGCTTGTGTAAATTACGTCAGGGTGCTGTACCTTGAATATTATATATTAAGTTATAACTTATAAATAAAATATAATACAAGATACGTATCTAAATAATTAATATTACATTAGTAATATTAATTATATAATAACAACATAACAAGCGACACCCAAGCAGGGTCATGTACAGCATGACACAAAAGAGTACAAAATAAAATTCAAACTTTAAAAACCATTTTCTTACAGAACTATAGATAGTCTTAGTAATATTAAATTAATCTAATCGTTTTTATGCACTTTTATTGCCAACAACACTAACAAATATAAAAAATTTAGTTCCGTTTTTAGACGTTTTTGTCGGACTCCACTAATTAGTTAAGACAAATGTGTAACTATGTGTACCTACATTGTGCATTGAATAAATATATAAAAATAAATAAATAAAATAAACTAATAACATAAATAATTTCTAAACGCAATTTAAATAATAATTCTGCCTATGCATACCGAACAGTTCCATTTTCCCCACTTTTTGGGGAAAATGTCATTTACTTGCAACATTACTCGTTTGCTTGTGTGCGTGTCGGCGAATGTAATTACGTGCCGCATAAGCACACATTCATTGTGTTGTAGCTTCAATTTTGAACGGAATTTTGAATGAAACTATCACTCTAAGTCTAATTACTCTAAGCATACAACAACAATTCTATAATTTATAAGTTCTATGGCGCAACATTCAAAAATACCTGTAATAGATAATTTAGCGATTTTCGGCAATTCTCTCCATTGGTGACCATTTTTTATGAGTATACAAGCACCACCTCTTTTATTTTCCTTGCGACTAAAGCATGCAGCCAAACAGTAGTTAGGTATATTAAGATGGACTTCATAGCCTTCCATCATGAAATGCTCCGTAATACATAATAGGTCCACTTGCATATTTTTTTCTAATAACTCATGTAGACACACTGTGAGCATATCAGATTTTGCTAGGAGTCCTGCAATATTTTGATGCATAATGTATACATTTTTACTCACGAAAAAAAGTATTCGTAGGTGTTTTTATTTCAGTCGCTTGATCCTTATCGTCTAATTTATTGACTAGTACATGTTTGTCAGAATCCAAGTTAACCTGGACATATTTGTTTTCAAAGGACTTTTTACATTTATTTTGAATAATTTGTTCATACTGAAAGAGTTGGAAATGATAATTTAAACATAATATTTCTTTCAAAAGTGATCATGCAAGGTTTTCTACATAATTTCGCCCACTTGGCAGTGATCTAGTGTAGTTCATATCCATGTACAGTACATTTTTATATTTATTACAAATAAACCTAAGTAAATAGTTCAGTTTCGATTCTTGTAAAAACCTGTTTTTGGGTACTTCCGAGATGATCACATTAGTATTTGCAGTTAATGCTAGCCAACGGTGTAAATGTATATCGATGTCACAGGGATTTTTGTCGCTGCATCCGCCCAATACAATGACGTAGTCGTTTTTTGACAGATTGCTGATTTCGTTTTTGGGGCATTGCAGAACCTCATTCAATGTTGCACCAGGTTTCAGATAGGAAACTACAGCGTATTCTGATTAAATTGTTGAAAGATTAAATTGTTTAATTTGCAGAAAATATCCAAAAAGTTTTAAAATTTTAGTAATCAGTAAAAAAATCGTTTCAGCAATTCGCGCCATTAGTTAAGCAATTTTACAATAATCCACAATAATCATTATTTTTATTTTGTTAATTTCAAAATTTAAAATTTGGGACATCAAGAATCATGCCAGGATGCTTCAAAAATAAAATTGGAAAAAATTGAAAATTGAATTGGATTGAAATTTGGATAAAATACTTTGTATTCTTAAAATGTTTTTGGCCGAATTGTTGATAGATGTGCAAGGTACGATTCTGAACTGTAAATATAATTTAAGATAGGTACATTTTCTCAATAAATGTACCGAAGTAAAATTTTTCACTTCGGTACATTTATTGAGAAATTGTTTCTCAAAAAAATTATATTTATGGTTCAGAATCGTACCTTGCACATCTATCAACAATTCGGCCTAAAAATATTTTAAGAATGCAAAGCATTTTATTTAATAAACATACTTTTGTGTAAAACGTAATGATTTGACTACCCATTTGTAACAGCGTCCTTAATGCAGTATTATTTTATTGTTACTTCAGTGTGAGAAAGAGATGGAGCTATACACGACGTCTAGTTCCATCTCTTTCCCACACTCAAGTAAGATTAAAATAATACTGCTTTCTAATGAAACAATGAGGAGCAACCGGCAACGCGGTAGGCCCAGGAGATGGCGGGACGAACTCGACTTTTTATAAGGATGGGTAACAAACAGCAGTAGAGGCATAAGTGGAAGGAGGGATGGGCGGCTTTTGCTCTGCAGTGACGTCGTGGTGGGGTTTGCGCGCTCCTGAACTCTAGGTGTATAGTAGAGTTTACTTTGCTGAAACAGGTCTAGGGTGAGGAGCCAGACCAAGAGCGATACATAAACCCGCAGGGCAGCATGTGGCGAGCTGTTGGGCAGTAGCGACCCCACGGACCCTATGTCCCGGGAGAAGTCTTGTTCCTCACCTCTGGCTTACCTTTATGGACCGGTTGGAGTGAACACTGATGAAGAACAGAGCTCCCACCTCTTTTTGCAAATGGGTGCCGCCTGCTACCAAACCTAGGCTTTCAGCTCATAATAGGTTAAACCGAAGTAGAGTTTGCTTTGTTTTTAGTTTATTTTAATTTTCTTTTATTTTAATATAAAAAAAAAAACGAAGTGATGAAACAATTTACACAAAGTAACGCGCCTGTCTGGGTTCGACCCTACGACCTACAACTCGTAAGTCGCTACCAAATGGTAGAACGCTCCGCAAATATAGTCGTATGGTGAATCTAATTTATTTGTTATTGTCCCCAGGGCTACGACACGCAAGTAGGCGAGCGCGGCCTGAAGCTGTCGGGCGGCGAGAAGCAACGCGTGGCCATCGCGCGTGCCATCCTCAAGGACTCGCCCATTATCATCTTCGACGAGGCCACCTCCAGCCTCGACTCCATCACTGAACATGTACGTATGCTATGAGAGCCGCATTGTTGCTTACTGTCAGCATCCGATATGAGAAACAAGGTGATGAGTTCCTCATCCCCCATAGAAAAGGGAGGATCCTCCTACTAGACGGGTGTTGTGTCGCTGGGCTACTACCCCCAGGTCGATGTCGGGGCGTTGTATATTATATACAATCGCGTGGATAACTCTGCTTGCGCGATGCAGGATTTTGCGATATGTCAGTGTGATGCGTAGTTCGCATGTGGCGTTGGTAGATGCCGTCACAATCCCACTGCTGGCCAAAGGCCTCTTCCTATTACTTCCAGCCTGTCCAGGGCTAGCGTGGAACTCTGGACTGTTGGCTATAAATTTTAGAAAGAAAGAAAGAAAGAAAATACGTTTATTTGCGGTAAACATGACGCAAAGGACAAAAAAAAAAAAATATAAAATAAGCAATGTGAAAAGCAAGTTTTGGGGAAAATATGCGTCACATCTACGCAAAACGGCTACCGCTCAGCATAATGCCGCGACCCCATGCGAAACGGAGCCCATTATATTTTTATCCAGCTGGCTCATCCTAATATTCTCTGCGTGGTTCGTGAGAAAGAAAGAAGAGAGAAAATATATTTTCAGCAAATACCACGTTACATAGAGAATTAAAAAAAAATAACTGCCTACGTAATTATAAACCATATCACCCTTGATTATATTTCATACAGCTGCACGCGGCTGATAATATTATGAGTTAATGACACATCAAATCTCAGAATGTTTCGAAGAGCATCATCTCTGTCACTCATAGCAGTCATAGCAGTTTGACAGTCTCTATCGAAAACATAATGCGATATATCAGTCGCGAACATCTTAATATTTGGTTATCTTAACAGTAACAATAATATGGTGATGAATCGAATAGAGCGGCGCGCGATGATTATTGACATAACAGTCCCGCATGACGGAACCTCGTGAAAGCCGAGAAAGATGAGATGAGATGTATGTATGTATGATTTTATATTTTTAAATGTTTTTAACCGACTTCAAAAAGGGAGGCTCTGTTCGACCCGTATGCGTGTATGTATGTATGTCCGCGATTTTCTCGAAAACTAATGAACCAATTTTGATGATTCTTTCACTAACTTGATCTACATACTTTCAGGAAGGTTTTAGTATGTAGTACATTATATAATTATTCTTATGTACAAATTTATATACATAAATGCACTGTATCTCCGGCATTTCTAAGCGGATTCTGATGATTCTTCTTTTCGTTCGACTTGGGCTAACCTACTTATGTAATTGTATATTCAACTAAAAATGGAAAATAATTTACTTTAAAAAAAAAACCGACTTCAAAACAAAAAACGAATAAAATAAGATTCATGAAACAGTTAACAGCTTCTGAAGTCGGTGTCATCAATTCTTCAATGCACTTTAGCTTGATGACACCGACTTCAGAAGCTGTTAAGTGTTTTATGAAAGTTATTTTATTCGTTTTTGGTTTTGAAGTCGGTTTTCACTTTTTTTAAAGTACCTACATTTATTTCTAATATTTAAAAATGTAACAAATATGTGTAAAGTGAAATAAAAGACAATAATATACCCAGGTTTTGTAATAAATTCATTTGTATTAATATTGATTGATACGAGCGTCCGTGGAGTTTCTTGCCCGTTCTTCTCCATAGAGATCTTCGTTTTGCAATGAGCAACTAACTTCAAATATCTAACTGACGACTCCTTGAAAATTTTAAAGTGCCTGTAAATGTTTTAACCCTTTGTATCGCCGAAACGCAGGTATACGCGAAACACAATGCCGTTTAATTGTTTTTGTAATTACGGCATACGAAAAGCTAATAGAAATAAATGCTTAAAGTTTGAGTTTGAAAACATAATGTGCGATTTACAGGTCGCCAACTTGTAACAATTTTTCAAAAATCTGCTGTTTTATACATTTTGGTCGAGTAGGTATTGAACTTTTGTATGAAACAGCTGATATTTTCTTCGTGATTTCAGAGTTGGTCCCGTAGTGAAAGTTGTTAAATTCAATGGTAGAATACCCTGTGAAAATTTAGCTAGTGATTTAAAAATAGCCCTGTATCTTAACAGTTTTTGTGAGTAGTGCCCTGTCAAAAGATACAGAATGAAATATGTGTTCTCTCCACAGGCGATCCTCCAAGCACTAAAAGCGGCGACAGTAGGGCGCACCTCCATCTGCATCGCTCACCGGCTGTCCACGGTGGCCGACGCAGATGAGATCCTCGTGCTGGAGCACGGCGCCGTCAGCGAGCGCGGCACGCACCAGCAGCTCGTCAGCAACCCCAACTCGCTGTACGCCAAGCTGTGGGACCGGCAGAAAGAGTCGCCGCGCGAGCTGCCCGCTTCTGCGCCCGTCGCGCGAGCGCGCGCCGCGCCCGCTGCCGGCGACCACAGCGGCTGTCAACACTAGCACCGAACATTTCATGTTAAATGTGCCTTACTCGTAGGTCGCGAACAGTGAGCTCGCACATCCGCATGGAACGATAGATACGAATTTCAGTATGAGCGAGCGAGACGATACGTATTCAAAGGTCTACGTGACAGAATCGTGATCGTTTTTGACGCGGTATGGCGGATCTACGATTTAAATATTTGACTAGCACTACTACAGCGAGTGAATATGGGGTCACAGTTGTGCAGACAATTTTTTATTTAAGACCTTTTTTCTTGTGAAGTGAGTAGCTCGGTAGTTGGTGATACTCAATGCGATGACACGACAATCAGCTAGAGAGAGACTATAATATTTTAACACGTTGGCTGCCCACCATACTACTAGAAGTACTGATCCCACCGGTGATGCTCAAAGCATCGCTCTATTACTGTGGAGCCATGAGCATCACCGGTGACACATTAACGTAACATACTAGTTCACACTACCCTCAGTTGACACATTCACAGTATTCTTGAATAAAAAATACCTGCTATTCAGATATAAAATGATTTTATTGAAATTAAAGTAACTTCTGCTATTTGGCGTCAAAATCGGTGAAAATTCGTTTGGGAAGTTTCCATAACTTGACTAGAAGATTACTTATACCATTTTTTGAGTTAATCAAGCCACGCAGTGAAATCCTACCCTTAAAATGTAACTATCCCTTTTTAGTCCTTCAGGAATCGTCTTTCGAAACACCCAAAAATTTGTGTTATTGTTTATTTTATAAGTATATCAAAAGTATAAATTCTGAGTTTCGAGTTAGTTGGACCGTGCTTTAAAATTCTTCTATACAAACTTTAACATCCCTAAACCCCCTTTGAGGGGTAGTTTTGAAAAACCAATAATGACTAACTTTATTAGGTACTTACTTATGCATGTATTTGTGCCAAGGTTCAAGTTAATTAACCAAATTAATAAGATTTTTCATATAAACTGTATCCCTGCTTTCACGTCTACAGGGGTGGAAATTTAAAAATCGTTTGGGATGTTTCTATAACTTAGATTATTTACACCAATTTTCGTGTTAATCAAGCCCCCCAGTAAAATCCTCTGCTGTAAAGTTGACTACCCCTTTTCACCCCTTAATGGTAGATTTTTGGAAAACCCTGATACAAATTGGTCTTCATTTTTGGTTTCAAGTATGAAAACTGAGCTTCGAGTTAATCGGACCGCGCGTTAAAATTCCTTCATACAAACTTTGACACCCCCCAATCCCTCTTTAGGCGTAGTTTAGGAAAACTAAAAATGATAAACATTATAATTTTCTTAGATAAATATTCGTGCTAAGTTTCAAGTCTATTAACTCAAGGGATAAGATTTTTCATACAAACTTTCATCCCCTATTTTATCCCCTTAGGGATGGAATTTCCAAAAACCCTTCCTTGATGGATGTTTACACTGTATAAGGTATCTATATGCAAAATTTCAAGTCTGGGTCCAACGGTTTGGGCTGTGCGTTGATATATTAGTCAATGACTCAGTCAGGACTTTGATTTTTTTTATACAGGGTGTAAGTGTAAACAGTGGCAATATTTTAAGGGGTCATTGTACTCATCATTATGAACAACTTTTACTATGGACCAAACCTGAAATCGCGAAAAAAAAATCAGCTGTTCACTACATTTTGACGAATTATGCGAACATAAATGTACTGAACAGCTGATTTTTTTTTCGCTATTTCAGGTTTGTTCCCATAGTAAAAGTTGTTCATAATGATGAGTACAATGACCCCTTAAAAGATTGCCACTGTTTACACTTACACCCTGTATTATAGATTTACTATGTTATTTTGAGACCACAGACTTCTTATAGGTTTTCCTGCAATCTATAAGTAAAGAACTATTTTTCGTATTTTTTCAAAATTTTAGGCTCAGTAGTTTCGGAGATAAAGGGGGGGGGGGAATAATTTATTTTAAAATTATAAAAAAACAATATATTTGATACCCTCACAGTAAGAGCCCTTTCATTTGATATGTCACACGGTACAGTTAAAACTTTTTAAACTTTCGTGATTTGTACGCAATATAAAGAAATTGAGATCGGATCTTCTCGCGATATTCCTTTTGACGAGTGTAAACAGTAACAGTAACTACTTGTTTGTTTGTTGAAACAAGTAGGTACCTGTTTACCGCGTAAAAAGGAATATCGCGAGAAGACCAATTTGTTTATAATGGTACAGTTTGCAAAACTTTTTTAAAATGTTTACTTATTTTTCCGCCAAGAATATGGGGTCCCATATTCTAAATTAATTTATTTACGTTACACGTCCGTGTTTGGGTCACCAAAATTCATATGTGTACCAAATTTCAACTTAATCGGTTCATTAGATTCGGAGCAAATTGCCTGTGACAGACGGACAAACACAGACACACGAGTGATCCTATAGGGTTCCGTTTTTTTTCTTTTGAGGTACGGAACCCTAAAAAAACAAACTCCTTGGATGTGATTCGAAAAACTTGGCAGGCTCACTTACATAATGGTTTAAACTTTAAAGTAATGATGGTCTACCAATTTTAGGAGCCCCTCAGAAGCTAGGTATGTAAAAATTCGAAATAGTCATGTTTTAGTAAGTAACTATAGAATATCCTCTACAAAATAGCATTCAAAGTCTGGCCCCCAAAAAAATCCGCAAAACAATGGTGATGCTCATGGCCACACAGATAAGATTACGTTGATCCCACCGGTGATGCTGATGGCAGCCAACGTGTTAAATATATTAACAGTTTGAAAAACCGTGGGTACGGTTAGTTTTCCTATGTTCATCCTTTTTTTTAATGCAAACACCAAAAATGTAGGGGATAAGACGTATCACGCGCGTATTACTAAGTGCAACAGGCACCTCGATTCCGTATTACGCGTTTCAAACGCGGTACATCTTATCTACGTACACTGTTATTGTGTCTTATTGCCTATTATTATTTATTAAGGCCTACAGCACACTTGTAGCTAATTTGCGGTAGTATTGTAATGTAAGCTATTGTGTATGCGTTTAGCTGCTGTGTTATAGGCCTTCATTCGACAGCTATTTCGGTATGTGTACCAAGCTTAAGCCTACAAAGTTCCTGGGGGCCAACCACCACTTCTTAAAGCAGTATTATTTTAATGTTACTTCAGTGTGAGAAAGAGATGGAGCTATACATGACGTCTAGCTCCATCTCTTTCCCACACTCATGTAAGATTAAAATAATACTGCTTTAAGAGGTGGTGGTCTAGCTCCTAGTTAGTGCAAAATTGGCCTTATGTTCATAATGTTCTGTTGAGTAGGTAATAATTTCTAACATTTTTATATGAATCTGTGAAATACATAAAACTTAAACTAGTAATTAATTGCAAAAAGCATAATTACTTTCACTTTAAAAATCGACCCGACAAAAAAAAAGCACGAATAGCAATTATTTTTTCAATAATTTGTCAAGAAAAGTTTATGGTTAACAGAGTAAGTCGATAGGTAGTCAATCCATCGAAGCGCCGTCCTATCTCGTCGAACACTGACGTCGACAATGTGACGACTCGGTTGCGCATTATGGCTGCTAAGCATCCAATATGAATCGGGCCATTTTTGCGACATCAAGACTTCTTTCTCGGGCAAACTGGCACAAGACTATATGAATAAATGTTGAGAATTGTGAAATGTTTATGTAAATAAAAAGTTGATACAATGTACAGTAAGTAACTTTTTAAATAAGTATATTATTTTGGTTACATGTTACGTGTTTTATTTTATTAAAATAAAAACCCTGTAGCGAGTAACAAGTATGTTATTGACCCTCTGTGCAAGTGTTGGACTTCACTAATTGTTTGTAACCGCTATCATGTAGCGTTATCAATATCACACTCGGAACCTGAATGTGAGAACTTCAAGACGGTAATAGTAGGGGATTGGGCGACCTATTTTATACTGATTATTGGAGATGGGGAGATGGATAACGGTCCCATACAAGCTTGACTCAGAAATCAACACAAAAGAAAAAGTATTATGAAGCTATAATTTATTGTGATTCATAGCCCTGTATATTTTTTCATTCGTGTTAAAACTTGGTGAAGAAAAAAAACCGGTCAAGAGCCAGTTGGACTCGCGCACCATGGGTTCCGTTCTGATTTCCGAAAAGTGTGATAATTAGAGAGATCGTTTTATTTTTCCTGTAATTTTTATATTAGGTCCATGGCTGTCACACGCAGCACCACAGAGTTATAAATAAAAGAGAAATCGACAAAAGGCAAGCAGAGCAGCCTGACAAGAAGGTTTTTGGCATGGACCTAATATACAACTGGACTGAGCTCTCGTACCAAAAACACGAGCAGAGAGAGATATGTCATACCGAGGCTGTTTATCTCTTTCTAATAAGGTGATCAAACATTTTTATAACAATCAGGAAAATTCGTTTTGAAAGAGAATTTGGGTCCGGTTGACATTGAGTGGTTTCAAATTATTGTTTGTATTACAAAAATATTGTAATTAAGTTACTTATACACTTCTGGACACATCTTTTGGCCCACCTTGTATTTTCAGTTTCGTTTGGTCCTAGCTAAAATTTTATATTAGGTCGAGCAAAAAGTTTTTATGCAGTTTTGAACCTGGCACATTCACAATTTCATTCAATAGTCTTTTTTTGAATTTCGAACACAGAATTTAAAGAAACAAAAGACAATTTGGAGCCTGTTTGTTGATATCAAACAATCGAATACTAAGAAAACTTGGTTTTATTGGTTTACTTGGATTTAATTCTTGAAAAAGTGATTGATATCTTTGGTTTTGCAACAAACATTACTTATTCTTAACATTAAGGTGAGGTTCTAGCAATAATCTATGGATACTTCACCTGAAGTCGCCGCCCAAGCTGTGGCACTTATTCAGGCCGGACACAGCCAAAGAAACGTGAGTGCTCAACTTAATTTAAGTCGATCTGCGGTCCGAAATGTTTATCGGAGGTACCTAGAGACTGGCGGCTTTGTTCGTCGCCAAGGAAGGCCACGATCTCGGGTCACAACTGAAAGGCAGGATCGATTCATCGTGACGACCAGCTTGAGAAATCGTCACCTTACCTCCATTGAGATACAAAACCAACTTCGCGACTTCCACGGAGTATCTGTGAGCGCTCGAACTGTTCGGAGAAGGTTAAAAGAACGCGATATGGTACCACACAAGCCAGCTAATGGCCCCAAACTAACGCGAGCCCACCGAACAGCGCGCCTTCATTTCGCACGCAGTCATTTAAATTGGACACAGCAAGATTGGAGCCGTGTACTCTTTTGTGATGAGTCTAAAATTGTGTTACATGGCAATGATGGAAGGAAGAAGGTCTACCGACGTAAGGGAGAGCGTTTCGCACAATGCTGCTTTGAAGAGAGGGTTGCTTATGGCGGTGGCTCATGGACTGTCTGGGGCGGTATATCCGCGAGCGGCAAAACTCAACTTGAGGTTGTTACAGGACCACGGCTGCCAACATTAAATGCTGAAAGGTACATTCGTGAGTGCTTAGAACCTCACGTGATACCATACGCGGACTATGTGGGCCCAAATTTCCTTTTTATGCATGATAATGCAAGAGCCCATGTGGCCGGCATCGTCAGGGAATATCTTCGGGATGTGAACATCACAGTTATGGACTGGCCAGCCAGAAGCCCAGACATGAACCCCATTGAGCACATGTGGGACGAGCTAAAAAGACGTGTTAGGGCTCGTCAGCCAGTTGCCCAGACGATGCAGGAGTTGAAAACTGCCATAGAAGAGGAATGGGAGATGATCCCTCAAAATTTCATAGAGCGGTTGATAAACTCTATGCCTAATCGTATGAGAGCTGTGGTAGATGCCCATGGAGGCAACACGCGTTATAAAATTAAACCTTTATTTGATAAAACATGTTTTTTATTCAAAAATCAATTGCCTTTAACAAGGCGCATATCCGACTTGTTAGGCGTAGCTCCATGTCGTATGGTATTCTGAATTCAAATTTAAAACAATACGATCGAAAAAGATGGTAAAATGTATCAGGTTTAAAACTGCATCAACAGTTTTTGTTCAATCTAGCAATCATATTTCGGTAGGGGCCATCGAAACCTAAACTCTAAGGTGGGCCAATAGATGTGTCCAGAAGTGTATAATGAAACCTTATACAACATGTTCCCGCAATCGCGGCATGCCTTCAAATGTAGGGCTAGTGGCCAATAATCATAAAAATTATAATAAGATAAAATAATTCATAAATTGAAAAAAAGAAAATTTAATACAAACTAAATAATGACTACAAACTAAATAATGAAATAATAACCACAATTAGGATCACTATGCAAAAGACTCATTCATGAAGCTATTATTCTATTCCATCTGGTAAAAGGTCATTGACCAACACCGTTTTTTTATGTTCATCGTTTGTCTATTGTTCTGACCCAGCTATTAAGTAGCTTCATGGAAAAAGAACTCGAGTGGCGTGGCCTTTTCTTTCTCTTTCGTTTCAATTTCATCTCTGCGCTACATGTTGCTCCAAGATGCTATGTCCGTTGATTTCTAGAACGTAATTGTTTAGTCTGTATAAAAAAAAATGAAAAGCTATGACCAAGAGAAATGTTTTTATTATTGAATTCTATAATTTAGTTTAATGGTTAATGGCTATTATGGTATGGAATTATGGATTCCATTGTGGCGGCATCTACATTGCCACAAGTGAACTACGCATTACACGTCACGCGAAATCCTGCCTCGCGCAATCAAGAGTTTACCGCGCGACTAGCATATACACAACGTCCCGACATCAATCGTCGGGCAGTTGCTCACCAGACACGACACCCATCTGGTCGGAGGATCCTCCCTTTCCAATAGAGGATGAGTGAACTTTACACCCTGTTCCTCATGCCTCTATACTGGTGACCCCGACGTGATGAATGTCAGCGCAGCCTTCGTGCAACTCCTTCAGCGTGACGTCATGAGCATCACTTCCTCAAGCTTTCGAGCGGCGAGTCACACAGCCAGCTAGCACGTACGGCTTCATCGGGTATCCTGACCACCAGCATGCAGCGAACGCGCATTCCTGGCCATCACCCTCAGCCTCATCAGCAACCTTGGCATAGCACACTGCACTATCGGCCGGTCAACAAGAAGAGCCCTACCCTCTCCTGGTCGACGCCAGCAGTCAGCCTTAAACCGGCGCTGTACCTCTGACTCACTGGGTAAAATCTGATATTTAAATACTACATTTTTGGTTATCAAAAGTACCGAAAGAACCGGGACTTATTTTAAATCCCGGTTCTTTTTTACTGCGAAAGAACCGGGAATTCCCGGTATTTCCGGGAACGGGATTTCCCGGTTCTATACCCTAATAGGTACCAACAATACGCGGTACGAAAGATGAGACTTGACACACCACGTGGTTTGACTTGCGCATTAGACGATTTTAGGTCTCTTTTAGCGGTATGAGGTCTGAGGAACGGGATGGGACCGGGCGTCATCGGGGCGGCGAAAAAAGTGCGGGAGGCGCGGTCAAGTCTCATCTTTCATGGCGCGTATGGTACACCATGATTTCCGACATCGACATCGCGAATTAGTCCATTTCCAGTCCATCATCATCACAAATCTATATAATAAAAATAATAGAGATCCCAAGCCGCAACATGCCAGTATCATTACGAATTTCGAATCTATCGATTGACATGTTATCGGTTGCCATAGCGACGAGCGTAACAACATCCAGCTGTCGATCGGATTATTTTCAACAATAAAACTGATCATTTTTCGAGCGATTTTGTATACTTAAAAATGGTGTTTTGAATGTGAAGCAAAGGATGTCAGTGTTGAGTTTGATCCCCGAAGATAAACCTATATACCAAAGGTACGTTTTGAATATCCTTTGTTTTCTTTATTCAGTATTCATGAAAATATCTAGTTTGTGGAGACTTCGACCTTACCTATAAGCTAAAATTCAGGACGTAAAGAAGCGCGGGAATTGGAAGTAAGTACCTAAGTGTGTAGATTTTAATATTGTGTACCTAAATAAAAAGTGCGCATGCTGCATTGTAGGTAGGTACTCTGGAAGTAGCAATTAAGGCTCGTTTTTAGGTCTAGTAATAGAGGTGGCTTTGTCACATCGAAGAGGATGAGGGAAGAAGAGTTTTTCAGGTAACAGTAAGCTTACCTACTTACCTATGTCGTACTTTGATTTCCACATTTACCGTTTGCTACTCGTATACCTAGGGCATGACTCCTACATGACTGTTATGTCGTGGTTATGATGATATGAATGATTTAGGGCTCAGAGTAATGTTGCAGGTAGGTATCATTAGCCTTTGTCATCTTGAATTTTTACTTATCTAGTTGTTGTGAGTTAATTCTGTTTTTCTTAGCTAAACTTGTTGTTATAGGAAATAAATTAGGTGTATTCATTTATTACCAGTGTACCTACACCGTACCTAACTAGTACGCGCCGCCCTGTAGTTCCTGACTAAGTACACCATGGGAAAAAGTTGAGTTTATGTATTTATCTGTATTGTATGTACGATCTACACCATAGCACAGAGTACATAGTACAAGTACAGAAGATTCACTCGGCAAAATCATTTAAATAAATAGCGACTTTTGCTATGACACAATAAAGTGCATTCCAGGTCGCACAGCGACCTACCTACCTACAGTGTGTGTTTTAATGTGTGTTTTGTGTCTGTGTATATGTGTGTGTGTATTACCTACAGTTATATTATTTACGTAGAAGTTACCTCTCTTTCTATCGCGTATCATTAGCCCGATGAGTCGATCCAGATTCCCGCCGCGTATACTTTAAATGCGGAGTACGCCTGGCCTGACCATACTCTTCTTATATACCTACCTATTTAGAACCTATTGCTGTCCGTTAGTCTCGCTAAAACTCAAAAACGGCTTGACCGATTTGAATATTTTTTTTGTTTTGTTCGCTCTATTACAGGGGTGTTTGAAAATAAAAAAAAATAAAAAAATTACAGGAAAATAGGTTTATCTATCGGGAATTTTTCAGTAGTAGGTAGCATGGAATTCAGATCTATGCCCGGTTGATGGCAATATTCTGGAGAGATGTGGTTGTACACCTCTGCCTAACCCTTCGGGGAATACAGTCGTGGTATTAAGTTAATAAGTGTCGTTCTATGGAAGTAATCGTAGTGTTATCTGTCTAATAGATCAGAGTATCTAGGTGAACCTACCTGTGATAGCACGGGCCGTAAATTACTTTGTTGTAACTACGGCTATGATATCAACTGAACATGGAGTTTCATCGTGAAACAATTGCGTACGACCCCGTAGGAGTTTTATTTTAACTGTGCAAATTATTGCTCTGACAAGGTGACACATTATGCTGAGTGAGGCAAAAAAGGGATTCTGGGGCAAAAGGTTCGTTAATTATTTATACACGTTGTAAAGGAGTCGGCAAAATGTCTTAAATAGGTAAGTATAGACACAGAGTCGGTAATAAAGCTACAGTGGTTTGTCTGAGCAGTGACTTTGAATTACCTACGGCCGCTCGGTATACATAGTGCAATCCACGAAGACGCGCCCCACTATTCCTCCTAACCGTTTATATTATGTAGTATATATGTTTGCAAGCTTCCGCCAATGTTTGAGTGTTATCGGTAGGTATACACACTAATTACCGTGTACTAACTATAGTGTGTACCGATAACACTCAAACATTGGCGGAAGCTTGCACACATACTTGCATATACTCTACGGTTAGGACTTAGGAGGAATAGTGGGGCGCGTCTTCGTGTATTGCACTATCTGTAGATACGTGTCCGTCCGTGCGGAACTGCCGCGCGCTCGAACTGTTGCATAACTGAGACTGACTGAGATTTCGAACGCGCCGTTTCCGCCGTTTTCTATGAAGATAAACTACTGTATCATTATTATACTGTGGTATAGACTATTCTATTTCATATTTTTTTAACAAAGCCCGATGGTAGGTAAAAATTTTATTTAAGAAAATACTTACCTACGTAGATACTTACCATTTCGCCGCACTAGTGCTTGAATAGCCATCCGACCAATTTTTGGGAAAATGCGTTTTTAAGGTATAACTGTAGAAAAAGACAGTTTCTACAGTTAAAGTTTAAAAACAAGTTTTCCCGAAAAATGGTCGGTTGGCCATTCAAGCACTATATAGGGTGACGACTTGTAGTCTGTGATAGGTATATACTTAGGTACGAAAGCAATTTCTACGCAAAAGTGCACGTCAGAGGCAATTGTTATACTTATTTTAATCCGGTGTCCTTGAATTTATACGATGCCTTTTCATGCTATTGGTTCAGTAAGGCCGACACTAACTCAAGCTCTGCTGTGGTTTGAGGTTACGTAGTCGTCCGCTAATAAATAGATTAATTTCTGCCCTCATCTCGCTTCTGACTCGCTTTCTGTGCCATGATTACTTTATTTTATTGAAGCTTGTAAAGTGTTATTACCTGCTATAGCTAAGTGGCATGGTTTCATTCGGTGTTTCGTGAAACAGTCCTCAGTAGAACTGAGGACTATTTCACGAGACAACCTAAGGTAGAACCTTAGGTTGTCTTACATCATAACAGTGTGAGTCCATTTTTGTTGTATTGATCATACATAAGTAGGTAACTATTATAAGAATATCCTCAATATGGAAACAACAAAAGGTATCTAAGAACTCCTACCGACTGATATCAGACAGTGGCCGTCTTCAACATCTAGCACAAAAGTTATAGCTGGGCACCACCTAACAAATCCTGGAGAAAACGAAGTTGTTTTCCCCCAATGCCGTCGCTGAATACGGCAGCAGATGGAAAATGGAAATTGCGACTGCCATAAGGCTTCGATGACTACTACACAACAATCCATTAGAGGATGCGGTCCTGACTCTTGTCAGTTATATAAGTCCCACCACGCAACTGTACAGCAACGACAGAAATCTTTACTATCGTTACTGTTAGACCAAGATCTCAGGGATGTCTGAGTCCCCCCCGTCCCGACCCCCCCTAGTGGCATTGTTGAGGCGGGGGGGCTCAGAATCCGCGGCTTGGTCACCCACGGTGAAGCGAAGAGGCACCCGAGGTGGGGCCGCTCGTCAGGGCTTTTGCCTATAAGCCGATGACGTAGCGGCCAACAAGTAGGTTGCGGTGCCGCTTGGGTGACATCGCAACTGAGGCGCGATCACGGCTAGGGTTGGAGGCCGCGGCGGGAGAGGAGTGCTGGTATTGCGATGCGCCGCTCTCCTTACCTTCCGCGGTCTTGACGGTGTCACCACCGTCTGATTGCGGATGCAGTGGGGCCGCAGGGGGGAGAAGGTTCGGTATGACGTTGGCCGCTCTCCCTAGCCTCTGCGGCCGAAAATTGGCAGGCGGCGTGGCCAATGACCTGACCCGTCACAGGTCGCAGGTCCAAGGGTGCAAACACGGGGTCGTCTGACGCCCATGTGCTGGTTTGGTCCCTGGGGTGGTCACGGTGTGCAATGTGTTCTGGTGCGCCGGTGTTGGGGAGTACTCCTCAGAAGAGGATCCGGTAACGGACAGCCGCGGCGGGTTCACGGATGAGTGCTAACGCGTGCCCATGTTCCCGTCGTAAGCGGCAGAGAGGAGGACACCGTGGTGTTTTAGTGGGTTAGAGTCCCACATAACCACTATCTCCCCGTGGTAGTGCAAAATGCATGAGCATTTCTTCACGATAAAAAAAAAGTGCTGAGTCTTAATTTTTATATTTGATATTCAGGGAACTATTTCAATAATATTTGTAAACAGCCAGACTAATCGTAGCTGCCAAACATCCCCCAGACACAATTAAAAGGCCGCTGTTAGTATGAGCGCGAGCGTGATAAATCATAGATATATGAAAGAATATATAAAGAATATGTTTTTTATATTTCTATGGTGATAAATAGATGGTTTGTGTTTGGGGGATGTTTGACCGCTACGATTAGTCTGGCTGCTTACAAACAGTATTGAAATAGTTCCCTGAGTATCATATAAAAAAATTAAGATTCACGACTATAAGTAAGACGATGTCATTTTTTTGCTCGCTTCTGGCGGAAAAATCCGCTGACGGGAAGTGTCTGGCAGTATTAATTACCTATTAATTATTAACAATCTCAAACTCAAACTCAAAGCATTTATTTCAAATAAACCAATTACAGGCACTTTTGAATTGTCAATGGGTCGGTAAGTCAGAAAAATGAAGCTAGTTGCCCATTCCAAAGCGTAGTAGATCCCTATGGAGAAGAACGGGCAAGAAACTCCACGGACACTCTTTTAAATCATAATATTTTTACAAAATATTGGTTACATCGTTCATGTTGAAAATATACATGTGAGAACAATGTAGAAAGACGTGCAATATTTTGTAAAATACCTATACATAAAATCAGCAGTCAGACTAAGAAAAGTGAGTAATATTTTTACGTACCTTTAGTAGGTAGCTGATACCTGAAAATCGACCGTCGTAGCAGGTATGCGTACATTGAAATTATATACTAACACTACTCTATCCCACACATTTTGTTATTTAATCAGAAATAACTAAACAAGGTCTGGCGGCTCTGGGATCTTGGACTGTGTCTACAGGGTGTAAGTGTAAACAGTGGCAACCTTTTAAGGAGTCATTGTACTCATTATTATGGACAACTTGTACTATGGGACCAAACTGAAATCGCGAAAAAAAAATCAGGCGCTCCCTACATTTTGACGAATTATGCGAACATAAATGTACTGAACAGCTGTTTTTTTTTTGTTTCATGTAATGAGAGTACAATGACCCCTTAAAAGGTTGCCACTGTTTACACTTACTCCCTGTATAGGTTGCAGTGTGATGCAAAAAATCAGAGGTAAAATTACCTAGGTACTATGAAAGGACTGCAAACGCTGAGTAGGTAATGTGAGATATTGAATCTCACAGGGGACATAAGGAGGTTAATATTCTACAAATGATAGAAGGTAAATCGATGCGAGGATTTGAATGAATAACAACTTTCTCTTAATATAAACTCGGACTGCCTACCCCTAACGTATCTCGAATGGCTTTTCTTCCGAACAAAAGCTTGTTTCAAAGCTTTTGTTCAAAAATGACTGAATGTTCGAATCTGTCATCATAGACATAGGTAATCAGCCTGCTCTAACTAGGCTGCCCTTTGAATTAAGCCTTTACAGTACTTAAAAAAGAGAGTAAAATGTTTATTTTGTCACAGAAACACGTATTCATAAAACAATGAGAGTTCTACTACACACATCAACTAAAAGGAGGTAGGTACCATAGCGGACATTAGCGGTGAACCACTTTTGAACCTTATAACCATAGTAGTAAGGTCGAAAAGTGGTTCAAATGTCCGCGATGGTACAAAAGAATACTATTGATTTACGAATTTAAACTTTATGAGTTAGAGAGAGAATTATGTCAAACGGAAGATGTCAGGAACGCATTCTCAAAGAATAAAGAAGAAAGAATAAAGAGTATTCTATTATATTCTGTACATGCTTTAATAGAACTGAACTATTAAAATACTGACTTTCTAAGTTCCAGAAAAGAATCCCTCGAGAGCGTATACAGTAGCAACTCCCGTTTGAACCTCTTGACGAAGCGCAAGCGCCTGAACCCGCTGACGATGGACACGTCCACCACATCACTGAACAAGAGAGGAGATCAGTACGTGACGCAGCGCGTGCTGTCAGCCAAGACGCACAAGGTGAAGCAGCTGCAGAACCAGCTGTCTGATGCGCATTATCATTTACAGGTAATTTTAAATACTATGGAATCGATAGGTAGATGACTATAAAGACCTAGTTTTCAGAGAAAAAACGTGGCCTTTGGTGACGAAAGTATGTCTTCAAATAAAATAATACGTCGAAGTAAGATTAGTGATACTGACTGTTCAAACTGTAATGAAACTGGTGTTCAATTTTTATTTTGGTATTTTCAATCTTAATGCACTTTTCAGGAGTTAAGTAATGAGAACAAAGTCTTACGTGCCATGCAGAAGAAACAAGAAATAGCATTGCAAAGGTAAGGACTGATTTCCTGTAAATCGATCCAACTCCCCAGCTAGATAGACCGACGACTTTAAGAAGGTGGCTGGGACAGATTGGATGCGGAAGGCGATGAAAAAGGCTTCGGGGAGGTCTATTTATTTATTCAACCGAACGAAAGGAAACCAAATACTGATGAGTTATTTTTGTTTTTGTAATTATTTAGTTTTCTGCCGATGGAGCTTGAAAAATTCATATCTTTTTTTGTAGTGGGTATTTTTCAGTTTTTTTTTTTTACTTTTTATTGTCTTGAATGTTACTTTCACATCACAAAAAATCACTACAAAAAAGATATGAATTTTTGAAGCTCCACCGGCAAAAAACGATAAATTTTGAATGAGTCGAAAACTAGAAAAAATCGCGGAACATACATGGGGTATTTTCGAGTACCCCCTGGATATGAGGAATTCAGATTTATCTTTTTACGTCACTAGTTGGACCGCCCTGTACTCGTATAAGGTGTTAAAAAATTAACTTTAAAGGGTGCTTTAGACCATCGAACTGAATAACTTTTTACTATGGGACCAACTTTGAATTCGCGAAAAAAATCTGCTGTTGCATATTAAAGTGTAAATACCTACTGTTCTAAACTGTATGGGTCAGCTGTATTTTTTCACGATTTCAAAGTTGGTCCCAGAGTAAAAGTTATTCATTTCGATGGTCTAATCTAAACTCTAAAGCATTTCTTTATGGTTTACAACTATTGACAGAATAATGTCATTAGCAAGTTAGCAACACAGTAGTTTTTATTTACTATTAACTACTAACCGGTAACTCTTCTGTCAATTTGCATCTATGAAAAGACAACTACTTCTGGATATAGACAGCCTGTGTCCAGAAGTAGATGTCTTTCAACGGACGTCTTTGTCTTCATTATATATTATCTATGATGAAGATGTTAATAAACTATTTAAGATGTTAATAAAACAGTTTTTGAAATCATAACCAGATACGAGAACTCGAACGCAGAACTGCCTCAAGTTCTGAACTCTCACAGCGAGGAGATGAGGATACAGCAATCGAGATTCAAGCAACTGAAGATGCAGTACAAAGAGGTGACGATGAAGTTAAAGGAACGAGATATGCAACTACAGCAGCTAAGGGATGAGCACCAACATTTGGTGGAGCTTAGCAAGGATAGGTAAGCAACACTGGTGGACTAAGGGGGAGAGGAGCGACAGGTGCGGTCCGCCCCAGGCCCCTAGTCTTGGGAGGCCCCAAACCTCAGAAATATTTTTAAAACAAATCCCAAACAAGACCAAAATATGTTCAGTAAGTAAAAGGCAGTTTGTAGCTGGGGGCCCCCCTACGCATGCTAAAAACATAAGGTGCAACCTACATTCTCTTTTTTCCTAGACTTCTCTACGTAAGTCGACAAAGTAACTCCTATTTATGTACGAATACTCAAAAGGAAACCTTACCTATCCGGGCTGGGGTGTTAAATTTTCGAGCTCACTTCGCTCGTTCTTGCATCCTACAGTTTCACACTTTACTGTATAAGATGACAAAGTAATTCCTATTTCTGAATAAATGTTCAAAAGAAAATTTAAACTATCCAGAGTGCAAACATTTTCGAGCTTGCTTCGCTCGCTCTATCATCCTCTATTCGTCTGATGCTCTAGCTTTTCTGTTTTTTGTCGAAAACAGACAGTATTTTTCCTATTTCTGTACCAATAATCAAAAGAAAACCTAACCTTTTCGAGGTAGCGTGCTAAATATTTCGACGTTCATTCCTTGACATTCTCCCATCTAGTTTTGCAGCCCCGGGCCCCCGACAGGCTTAGTCCGTCACTAGTAGGCAATGAGTTTTTATAGATAAATATACCATGAAGAAGCAAGAAAAAGAAATAAAGAAGAGTTGTCTTGGTCACCACACTATTGTACCCGGCTATAGTAGGTACAACTACATAGTACCTCCGTATATCTAGGTCATAATCAGTCTATAACGTTCCCACTGCTGGGACACAGGCCTCCTCTATGAGAGGGAGTGGGCCGTAATCCACCACGCGGGTCCAGTGTGGGTTGATAGATGTCACATGTCTACGAATTTTTAGTTCTAGGACATGGCGGTTTCCTCACGATGTTTTCCTTTACCGTTTTGAGACCAGTGGCGATGAAATAATTTACACAAAGTAAAGTGCCTGTCTGGGTTCGAACCTACGATCTACAACTCTTAAGTCGCGGCTGTTACCACTGGACCACCACTGCTCTTCCACATTTAGGGACTTTTTGAAATATTCGGCTTTGTTGAGCGTCTTTATCTGTCGGCAGTCTCCTAAAGCTGTGTCCTACTACTGATACCTGACGTCTCTAGATCACTGACGATTTTGATTAATGATGATAGTGTTTGGTCTCTTTAAGTAACCTACCTAAAACAGTGGCTCTTGATTTTTTTTTAAAACGAGCATTGCTTATCCTGTTTCCTGTTTAGAAACATAGATAAGGAATAAGATCAAGCTATGTTTACGTACCTACTTAATTGTGAAACGGTATGACCACTTATTTCTTGGAAATGTTTCAGAAATCTCTTCGAACGCGAGAAACTCCAGGCTCAAGTGACAGACCTGTCTTCCAAAGTGCAGCAACAGAATGATACGATTACGATGCTGCAACGTCGCATAGCACTTGAAGCGAAGAACTTCAAGCATCAACTACAGAATGAGATCAACAAGCATAAGGACACGAGACATGATCTCGACCTCGCCATTAATAATGCTGATAAGCTGACTACTATTATTGAGGTATGTACCTGGCAGTTTGTTTTAAACATTCTTTCGTTTGTCAATTAAAATGATTCGGGTTACTTATGTAGTCAGGGAAATTACATTGTAATCACAACTGTCATTCTGTGACAGTTGCTTGAAATATCTATATACGACCGCGAATTCTCGTGGAGTGCCGATTTGCTATACAATTAATAGATAAATTGAGTGTCGCACGTAAGCTGCAGTGTTGTTGGAAACTGAATGTTACGAAATGTCGGCGACTCAGGGCCGATTTTTCAATCGTCAGATATCTTTTATTTGAAGAATAATTATGGCGGTTTGATATATTTTCGATACAAAAGCTGTCAAAACGTCAAACACATTCCCAAGATTTAGTTGACGATTGAAAAATTGGCCCTTAGACGCACAAACTAAGCCGACGTTCGCACTGACATAAAAATATCGCGGCGGGATTTTATCGCGCACTGGATTTTCAACTCTCGGTGTTGAGCCGAGCCTTGAGAATCCAACCTAACAACAACAGAGTGCATCCCAGCGCGTCGAAAAAACACACTGTTGGATTTTCAACTCTCAGCGCTAAGCAGAGCGTTGAAAATCCAGTGCGCGAAAAAAAATCGCCGCGATATTTTTACGTCCGTGCGAACGTCGGCTTAGGGCCTATCTATGCGCACGATGCGTTGCGCCGTCGAGCCGCCGCAGATTTCAGCGTACACTGGCAGTCACGTGTGCGCGCCAATGTCGGCGTTAGTACGGCGAAATCTTTGCGGTGCGGCGCCGCGACGCATCGTGTGCATAGATAGGCCCTTAGTTTGGGTGACAGAAATAAGCTTGGGTAACGCCTCGTACAGCCTCACCCTCATCCAAACTAAACTATTATTGCCAAACATTTTGTGAATCTTCGCCTGTTAATAGTAAAATATACATGTTGATATTGTCACTTTGACATTTTCACTTTGAAATTATAAGAAGCACAATCAGAACGATTTAAATTCTAATTTTGTTTTTGTTTCAGTAAATATAACAGTCACTCGTGTATTCTGAAGTATGAATATGATTTGTTTATTGCCAAGTTGTGTGTGAACTGTGAATAAATGATAACAGGGCATGCGACATTTTGGTATCTTTTATTCCGTTCTTATTGTTTCATTCCTCATTGTAATGAAGTGCCATTGAATCTTTCCCATTTTAGAATAATTATTCACTTCAGCGTAACTACCTTATTAAAATTTTCCTAATCAACGATCCATTGTTGTTCCAAATCTGTTGTTCGCTCGTAAATTATTCGTTTTAAGGTGATTTTCATTAAACGGGAGTTAAAGAAGCCTTTTCTTCTCTTTCTATCCGCTTTTAAAATGTTAAATGTACTTTAGATTAATTAATTGTTGTCATAAGCGTCGCCAAAAATATCTCAACAAAGCGATGTTATTTTGATATTCATTTTCATCTGAAAAGTCGAAACTTAAACTTGAGATTGTAAAACAATAAAATTCATGACTGCCTTGTTGTCCAGTTGTCCTAAGGGCACAAGTGAGATTTCTAAGCGTGGAGTCCTGGGTTCCCAGGTCCAGTAATCTTATTTGGCTTTTTCTATTACATAACAAATTATTTATAGCAGTCTGAGGCCAGATTTATATGGCCAGGTAATAGCAATAGACTCGCACCTAATCAATTGGATTAATGACAATAACCTGGCTGGTAAAATACGGGTGTACCTACTATTACAACTCTGCTTTTCTCTCGGGAAATACGGGTGTATCTACTATTACAACTCTGATTTTCTCTCGGGAAATACGGGTGTATCTACTATTACAACTCTGCTTTTCTCTCGGGAAATACGGGTGTATCTACTATTACAACTCTGCTTTTCTCTCGGGAAATACGGGTGTATCTACTATTACAACTCTGCTTTTCTCTCAGGAAATACGGGTGTATCTACTATTACAACTCTGCTTTTCTCTCAGGAAAATACGGGTGTACCTACTATTATAGCTCTGCTTTTCTCTCGGAAAATACGGGTGTACCATAGAGTATAGTTATAGGTTGGGAATAGAGAACCCACTCCGGATTTTTTCTGCAACCTTCTAAATGTCATTTGAAGCGACACCTGGTATCGTCCTCTTAAGTTAATCGGCATATAGGTATATTAGGTTGGGGAAAAAGTCTTTTCGCATTATAGTATGTATGAACTTAAAATAAAATCTCTTTGGCTATACTATTTGTATCTGGCTGGTTTTGGTATCATTGAAAGCTTAAATTTTAAAGAACATAATTCCAAATTCAAATTAGGAAAATGTGTGATTTTCATTTGTTTTTCGTACTGTCAAGATGAGTGAATCTAATGAAGAATTTCGATACATTTTAAAAAATTACTAGAAAAAGGGTAAAAATGCAATGCAAGCCGCGAAAAAAATTTGCGATGTTTATGGACTCAGTGCAGTGTCTGTGAGATTAGCACAAATTTGGTTTAAGCGTTTTCAATCCGGAAATTTTGATGTCAAAGATGCACGTCGCTCTGGTTGCCCTATTACGGATAAAATGGATGCCATTTTTGAAAAAGTGGAGCAAGATCGGCATATCAGTAGTTACGACGTAGCTGAAGAACTGGGAATTGACCACAAAATAGTTTTGGCGCATTTGAAAAAAACTGGGTACACAAAAAAGCACGATATTTGGGTACCTCACGAGCTCACTGAAATAAACCTAATGAACCGTGTACTCATTTGTGATTCTTTATTACGACGTAATGAAACCGAACCATTTTTGAAGAAGTTGATAACTGGTGATGAAAAGTGGAACACGTACGACAAGAACGTGCGAAAAAGGTCGTGGTCAAAGGCCGGTCAGGCTTCACAGACTGTGGCGAAACCCGGGTTAACTCGCAACAAGGTGATGCTGTGTGTGTGGTGGGATTGGAAGGGCATATTCATTATGAGCTGTTACCACCAGACAGGACCATCGATTCTGAACTCTACTGCGAACAACTGATGAGATTAAAGCAAGAAGTTGAGGGAAAGCGGCCGGAATTAATCATCAGAAGGGGTGTGGTTTTTCATCATGATAACGCTAGACCTCACACATCTTTAGCCACTCAGCAAAAATTAAGAGAGTTTGGCTGGGAGGTGTTAATGCATCCGCCGCATAGTCCTGACCTTGCACCTTCAGATTTCCACCTGTTTCGGTCTCTTCAGAATTCTTTAGGCAGTGTCAGGTTAACATCACGAGAGGACTGCCAAAACCACTTGTCGCGGTATTTTGATCAGAAGTCCCAAAATTTCTATAGGAATGGGATCATGTCCCTACCTACAAGATGGTAAAAAGTTATCGAACAAAATGGTACCTACATACTTTAGACAAATGTAAATAATGTATATTAAAAAATGTTTTGAATTTTCTTAAAAAATGCGAAGAAACTTTTTCCCCAACCTATTATATAGATACTCAAATATTCTATTTATACTTACGGCCGGTTTCTTGATCCGTAGTTAGCTCAACCAATAGTTATTTTTAACTATTGGTTGAGTTAAATACGGATCAAAAAACCGGTCATTAGTGTTTGTTCATGCCTACAAAGTACTTTACAAAATATACACTAATTGTTATTGATCTGTAGCAAATAATTTTTTATCATTGCGTAGGTAGTACATTGTAAGTAGGAAATAAAGATAGACATGCTACGGAACAATATTATGTACATTTGGAAAGTACAGCAGTACTGGAATGAAATAAAAATCACACATACTTATTTGTGTTTATGTTTATTAAAATATATTTGCGCTGAAAGTTTAATTTCATCATCCTCACCACGGTATTGGATTTTACCAGATAAAATCCGATTAATTGATCGGCACCAATTGTATACCAATACATTTATTGTTGTGTTTTCAAAAACATTTTTCAACTCTTTCTTGTGGATCTCGCATGTGAAAGGATAATCCACAAATATATCCAAAAACATTTTAATTTATTCTTTTATTTAATTTTTTGGTACTTACATTTTTTTTTTCAACATTTCCAGGGTAATATTTTAGTAATAATTCATAATTTAAGTATTGTTGTCATACATATGTTGTCATTGTTGTCTATTGTCATTTTGCATCATTATTGCCATACAAAAATATAAATATAGAACACTAAAACATTACTGATCATTGAATTATATTATTTATTTACATTATTAATTGTTGATACTCATCATCCAAAATAAAACTAATTGAATATTTTTTAAATTCCCACTTAAAGTGATATTTGATTGAAATTACTTTTTTGATGAAAGCACTATTGTAAATTAAACGTACTAAATAGTTTGCGCCGACGCTAGCGGATGGCGCTTTTCTCCAAATTTTTACTGAAATCTTGTCTACTATGGAAGTGACCAGCCCCTGGGGTGTACCTACTATTACAACTCTGCTTTTCTCTCGGGAAATACAGGGGGTTTCAAATAAATTATTATCTTTCTAATAACAAAAAAAAAAAAAAATATACATAATATTATATGACTACTCAACCGAACTATATAAATATTTTTTGTTGATACTTATTCGAAAAATTAGGTATCTACTTATTCATAGAAATTATATTACCTACAGAGAAAAATTGTGTCTGTAAGATTCTAAATAATAATAATAATATTCTCGACATTAATGAACTTTATTGAACAACCAAATTTTTTTATTACGAAATGGGCTTGCTCTTGATCTCGATCTCGCCTGGTAGAAAGCGATGGATGAGGTCTACGATGGAACGAGCGTGTCCAGGAGATGCCTGTTCACTTTTCCTTTGAAGGCTTATCCTTGTTCTAGATGAAAGAGAAAATGCTGAGCACTGCAGCGAGTAGGACCATCAAGTCACCGGTGAAGACGGCTTCTGGCACCCACATAAACATACCGAAGCAGCCCAGTAGAGCCAGGTCTGATACTGATGCCAGTATCAGTCGGGGCAGGGATGATAGACACATTGTAAGTTTGAAGTGTCGTTCTTAGTCAATTATGATTTTTGCAAGGCTTTCATATTACTAGCAAAGATACTTAGAAACATTATCTTTTTAATAATGGAACCCAACGATAGCCCACACGCTTCTGTGCATTTAATTTTTTATTCATCCCTCGGTTACTTGTATGGGGAGTGCCATTCACTACATCATTGTATTGTTCATTGAATACACCTTTATAATTTTCGTCGATATAGTTGCAAAATATAGTCTGCGTGTAGGTATCTGCACAGACGGACATGACGAAATTATAAGGCTTCCGTTTTTTTCACTTTGCTACTCATCCCTAAATACGGAGCAGAATTTGTATGAGCTTATCTGCCAGATAAGTTTAACTTAACCGGAGTTAATGAAACAGGCAATTAGTAGGTAATCACCAAGTGGTTAGACTTGTTGGTTCAGGAGAAGTGTTATGCAATAGGTTCTAATGATATTTTTTATGAATCTATTAGCTTGTGCCCGCGGCTCCGCCCGCGTGGATGTCGGGAAATATCCCACGGGAACGTACTACCGGGAATTCCTTCCTTATTCCTTGTCTACTTGTTAAAATTTCAGCTTTCTAGGTCCAAGGGTTAGGGCTGGGCGTTCGTGAGTCAGTCAATCAGTCAGTCAGTCAGGACTTCTCTTTTTATTTATATAGATAGATAGTTTCTGCCAAAATTCTGAAATTCCTTGCTGCTGATGCATTGCCTGCCCACGCTATTATTTCGTTTCTGCTTAGCGTTCTTTCTGACTTTTTTCTTTTTGTTCGGCCCCTAAGAGTCCTAGAGTGATGTTAAATATGCCTATAGCCTTCCTTAATAATTGGGCTATCAAATGCAAAAATAATTATTAAAATCCACCTGGTAGTTCCAGAGATTAGCGCGTTCAAACAAACAAAAAAAGTGTGTGTGTCAGCTCCGACGCAGGCTGGAGTTTACTCCTGTTATTTGTGGCGAATTTCTATTTTTCGGTTATTTCTGTCGGGCAGGGTTTCTTCAATGCATCAATGCTATACAAAAAGTAACTTTAAGGTATAAAGGTATTCGTCATCCCTCCTCCTCTCCCTCTAATCCTCCTCTTACCCCCTCCCCTTACCTCCCCTCTCACCCCCTCACCCCATCCCCTCTCCCTCTCACCCCCTCACCACATCCCCTTCCCGCTAACATCCCCTCCCCCTTTTACCCTCTCTCACCCCTTCTCCTCTCCCTCTAATCCACCTCTCACCCCCTACTTTTCCTTCCCCTCTCACCTTCATCTTTCATCCCCCCTCACCCACCCCATCCCCTCTCTCTCTCACCCCCTCACCACATCCCCTTCCAGCCAACCTCCCCTCCCCATTTTACCCCCTCTCACACCCCTTCACTGCTCTCCCCTCAACTCTCTTCAATGAATCAGTGCTATACAAAAAGCAACTTTAAGGTGTAAAGGCACTCGTCGCCCCCTCCCTCTCACCCCATCCCTCACCTCATCTCTCACCCCTCCCCCTCTCCCTCTAATCCCTCTAACCCCCTCTCACCCATCTCTCCTTCCCACGTTTCACCACACCGTCTCACCCCTTTACCCCTTTCAACCCCCTCACCGCCCCTTCTCACCCCTTCACCCTCCCCATCCCCCTCCCCATCGCCCTCTCCCTCTTACCCCCCTCACCACATCCCCTACCCGCTAACCTCCCCCTTCACCGGTTTTCCCTCTCCCTCTACCCTCAAAAACTCCTCTTCTCCCCCTCTTCATCCTCTCCCCCTCTTTCTCCTCTCCCCCTCCTTCCCCCTCACACTCTCTTATCCCTCTCCCCCTTTTTCCTCTCTCCACCTCCTTCCCCCTCACCCCCTTCTATATATCTCCTCCTCCCTTGATCATCCTCCCCTTTTCCCTCCTCACCACACCCTCCCGTTCCTCGTTGCCTTCCTCAGTACCCTCTGGAGGAAAACTATTTATGACAAATTTTATTACTAGCTTAGGCAAGTATTTGTGCCAAGTTTCAAGTTAATTAACTAAATTAATAAAATATTTCATATGAACCATATTCCCTGTTTTCACCCCCACAAGGGTGGAATTTAAAAAAAACGCTTGGGATATTTCCGTAACTTGACTGAAAGATTATTACCATCAAGTATCCGAGTTAATCAAGCCCCACAGTAAAACTTGCCCTGTAAAATTGACTACCCCCTCTTCACCCCCTAAGGGGTAGATTTTCCAAAAACCCTGATACACGTTATTCTTCATTTTTGATCTCGAATATAAATACTGAATTTCGAGTTAATCGGACCACGCGTTAAAATGACTCCATACAAACTTTTACACCCTCTATATCCCTTTTTAGGGGGTAGTTTTGGAAAACTAAAAATGACAAACTTTATAATTTACTTAGATAAATATTCGTACTAAGTTTCAAGTATATTAACTCAAGGAATAAGATTTTTCATACAAACTTTGGACATCCGTTTCACCCCTTTAGAGGGTGAATTTTGAAAAATATTTTCTTAGTGCACCACTAAGGAACCTACGTGCCAAATTTGGAATCTCTAGACCCAGCGGTTTGGGCTGTGCGTTGATATGTCAGTCGGTCAGTCAGTCAGGCAGTCAGTCAGTCAGTTTCTTCTTTTATATATTTAGATAAATAATCTACTTACCCTACCTAGATATGAGGCTTTCTTATGACGTGACGTAGGCGAGGATCCCTAAGTAACAAAACGCTGTGACAAAGTTTCCCAGATCATAGTGTTTGTATTGAGACGTTGACAATTTCAGTCTAGTCCAATTTACGAACGCGTACCTTAATGTTTGCACACATTTATTTCCCAAGAGGATCCGTTTGTTTCGAGGGTCCCATTGTTAAAATTCAACATGACATTATGCCCACTGTTACTTTGCCTGGATTTTTGTACAAGGTGTCCAGAAAGGGTATCGGGTATTTGTTTTCGCGCCATATTCGAAACGGGGCGTCTAAAGGGTGCGGGGAGGGGTTCGTGGCGTCCGCCATTTTGTGGAGTTTTAGTCACGATGGAACAGTACTCGGGGACGCATCGCGCATTTTGCGTACGAGCGTATTATCGTAATGGTGATTCAATAGTGACTGCTCAACGTCTCTATCGTGCGGAATATCGTACACGCCACGCGCCAAGTGACGATAGCATTAGGAAATGGATCAGGATGTTCGAGAATACAGGTGCGACAGTTAAAATTCAAAACTCTGGTCGTCCTCGTACAGTTCGCGATGAAGAAACAATTGAAGAAGTTGAGGCGTCGGTTCGTCAAAATCCGTCTTTATCCATCCGAAAGCGAAGCCAAGCGTTGAACATAAAAAAATCGTCTTTACATTCGATTTTAAAGAAAGACTTACATCTAAAAGCCTATAAAATTCAATTGGTTCAAGAATTGAAGGATACGGACTAATCGACTGAATTTTGCGAACGAAATGCTGCAGCGATTTAACAACTTTAACAACATACTGTTCAGTGACGAAGCAAATTTTCACCTGAATGGTCATGTTAATAAGCAGAATTGTCGGTACTGGGCAGTGGAGAATCCGAGACGAAAGCATGAACGACCCCTGCATAGCCCAAAGGTCGTTGTTTGGGCCGCTATGTCTGCTAAAGGCATAATTGGTCCTTATTTTCATGAAGATCAACGAGGCCGAGCAATTAATGTGAATAGTGACCGTTATTGCGATATGTTGCGAAATTTTTTGGTCCCAGAGTTGCAGGAGTTTGCAGGTTTCAACTCAAGAACGTGGTTCCAGCAAGATGGGGCCACTTGCCATACCTCAAATGACTCAATGGAAGTTGTTAACGAATTATTCCCTAATAAAGTCATTTCGCGAAGGGGTAACATCAACTGGCCTCCCAGAAGCCCCGACCTTAGCCCACTTGATTATTTTGCATGGGGATACCTTAAAAGTAAGGTTTATCAAAACAATCCGACGAATCTAACCCAGTTAAAGCAAAACATCAGGTCAGAAATGGCAGCAATATCAATAGCTATGTGTCAACGTGTTATCGCCAATCTTCGTTTCCGTTTAGAAGAGTGCCAGCAACATAACGGTCATCATTTGGATAACATCATCTTTTCCAAATAATTCTCCAATTCATATGCTAATAATAAACAATAAACTTTTTTATTGGATACAAATAATTTTTGTTTCATTGAACTTACAAATACCCGATACCCTTTCTGGACACCTTGTATAAGCCAATTTGACGAACGAATTTCTATTCTAAGTCCAATGTAATGAGAACAGACTGAGTAATTAGAGGGGAATTTAGATTAATTTTCATGTTAGGACACTGTATGTACAAAATGTTATTTATTTGCAAATTTGCACAAATTGTTTAGAGTAAATACTCATTGGATTTGAATTTTTAGGTGGAGCAAAACATTATGGCGAAATTATGCGAGAACTCTCGCAGTCTTAGCAGCGTACTATCTCACGACGAAGACTCTTCATCGTCGGCTGAACCTCACTCGCGCTACGCTAGAAGCCGATCTAACTCGAGCATCTCTCGATCAACTCCTAACCCTGGAACTAGAAAGAACTCCAAAGCCCCCGATGAAATCTTGGAGTTAGCCAAAACAGTTCAAGATGGAATGGCAGACCTTTCAATATACGATGACGATTTTAATTTAAAAACTTCTGCTAATGAAATGCATTCTAAAATGGAAGCCATGAAAACAGAATTAATGAATAGAATAAAAAGTGAAGAGCCTGCGTCTAGAAAATCTAGTGCAATAAGAAGAAAAAATTCAATAGAAGAATCTATCGAAGAACAATCTGAATCAGAAGAACCGGAACGTCCTAAGTCTCGAGGTAGAAGAAATTCAAATGTGTCTTTTTTCGATCAAGTAGCCGTTGAAGATTCTGTCACAACGGTAGCAATTCATCAAGGAGAAACAGTCATTAAACGTGAAACTAGTGCATTAGAACGTAAAATATCTGGCAAACCCATAGAGAAGTATTGCAAAGCTATTATCCAAGATATAGAGAAAAGCAGCGAAGTAATTGATAAACACATGAAATGTTTCAACCAGTCGAAATTAGAAAGTGACAGATTAGTAGAACAGTTACAAGCTGTTGATAAAATTAATGATTTTGTGAACGCCAACGGGGAAATCCCTGAATCGGCTTTGAATGAATTAAATAATAACTTTAAAATGTTGACAGACCAAGTACTTACCGATGCAGGCACGGTGGGCAGGAAACGGTCAATTTCTGGTAGACAAAACTCTAGAGAATCTAGGTCCAATTTACTTGGCGACGCGAATATGACTAACCAACAGTTGTTAGAAGACTTATTGGGGAAAAAATGATATACGGCCTTGGAACTAAAAACTATATATTCCCACAACTGACAGTAGCTTTTCACGATTCTAGTTTCTCCGGTTTCAACATGTTACTTTAATGTAAACGACTTGACTTGCAGGGAGACTCGCTTTGAAGCTAATTGGGTAGTTTGCTCAGACGCGAGTTCATTAGGCTACACCAACATTTCTATATAGTTAATTAACTTGAATTTTGTTTATATTCCAACGCCAACCGACAAGCTCCGTTTTTCGTAGTTACGTGGAGCTCTCATGAGAGTCTTTAGACATTACAACTTTGTTTTGAGATGAGGTTGTCACAGGAATATGGAATATATCTCTGAACAAGAGGTTTACATTGACAATTAATCCAATTAGGTTATCCAAATGACGTTAATTGAAATTAAAAGGGTCACGTAACAATGTAACTTGTATGAAATAACTAACAAACTTTAATAAAATAGTGTAAGAGACTAGCTAACAAAGTCAAACTTATGTACCCAAGAGTTATACCCGGTAATGATTTATAAAGAAACTTTAGTTTGGTTTATCTCTTTTGTCATTATGTTTGTTTAATTTATGATCATGTTGTTTATTTACAATTTTAAAGAGCGTGTGTGAGGCTAAGTAATAACAGCCGCACGGGTCGATCCATTAGGTTAAGCGACGCTTGCCAGGGTTGGTCCGTGGATGGGTGGAAAGATGGTTCTTTTTTAATCGAGACTCCTCCGTGCCTCGGAAAGCACGTTAACAGTCAGTTTGACAGTCGTTACGGATCGTCAGAAGCCCGAAAGTCTGATAGTCCAGGAAGTCGCTCCATGTAAAATAGTGGTATTCAACTGCATCCGGTTAGAATGGAAGCCGACCCCAACATAGTTGGGAAAAGGCTAGGCAGATTGATTTGCTCCTTATTTAATTCTTTGAGTCCCGAGATCGCGAAATCGACACAATAGATCTTAGTGGCTCATTACTTGGGATTAAATAGGTTAAAATTTGATGTCGACCAATTATCTTGTCTGTTTGCCTGTCATCAATTATTTGGAAATCCTATTTGACACAATTTGATCCCTAAATATTGAATTGGATATTGTTGTCAAGCCATTCTGATTGAATTATAGAACTGAGACTCACAAAATCTGAGTCGGTTCAATAATAATTAATAATAGAAATGAACTTGTAGTCACAAAATTAAATTACATAGGTAAAGGAGTATTCCCGTAGAATATTATGCGCCAGTCACCACTTTAATATTACATGAAACTGAAAGCAATAGAGTTAATAATGCAAAACCTAAGTTTGGTAAAACATTTTGTGTGACACAATTTCTTAGAAAGATATTAAATATTGAATCACACCTAGGACCAATTTACATTTCGTTTTGGAGTATATAAAACTAACAGTACATAATATAATAGTTCCAGCTGCTGAAATTAGGTTAATTCTGGCTTAGGGTTATTATCAATTAAATCAATTACTTACCTATGTAAAATTAGTAAATTACCTATGTAAAAAATCATGTGCGTTCTATTAACAATCTTTTATTTCGTTACACTATAACCGTGCAATCAAAACCCTGGAATCCAATCAATCAACTTATACAATGGAGTACTTTTTGTCACGTTTTTATTCGAAATATTTTTTTCTGCCTTTCGGTCCGTTATCATGCACATTTCTAAATAAAAATAAAGATTCGTAAAAGCTCACTCTAGTCTAATATTCATAGGAAAACGAAATTTCATAAATGTACGGACATAAAATATGCGAAACGGCTTCTATATAGATAATAACATAGATATATTTTCGGCCAAAAGCTGAACAATTTTTGTGTATTTATATATATTAGCGTTATGCATGTGTGAATGTGTGTGTGTGTGTGTTTTTGTATATGGATTGTTACTATACCTGACCATGTCATTGAATGATGAATAAATATTTTATTTTTGGGTAAGGCTGTGTTTATTAATTGACTAATTAGAACCATGGTATAGGATGTGCGTGTGGTGTGAGGGCCACTTTAAAAAACTCTAAAACTCTCAACTCTCTGAAAATATGCTTAGGATTTAGTGAACATTCCCAAAGAATTGTGAAAGTTGGAATCAGATTTTGTGAAAGTCAACTTTGCGAAGACTGTAAAGTTGGGCCCTCAGTTCTCACATAGAGGATTGAGGGCCCACCTGTACCTGATAAACTATGGACACTACAGAAAAAGATCTAAGTATCTTCATTGATATCTTCCCACACCCTAAACAATGAATGTCTAGCCCTCACACCACACGCACATGGTATAGGTACCTCATACAAGGTCTTGAATATGCGTTTAATACATTACAATGCAGATCTAAAACTCCAGAACCCAACCTAACCCCCACCCAACCTAAGTACCTACCTAGTAGTTACCTAAGTAGGTATTTGCTACCGAAACGAAGTTATTTCGGACAAAATCTCCTAATTGCGTTCTGGCATGATCATTGATCTTAGCAGTAGGTAGCTAAGTATTGACTTCCGATGGGATAACTTAATAAAAATTGGCACTTTTCGACACTTATTTACGACCGAAATAATAGGTCTTTACCTATGAAATTGCCGTTTTGTATGAAAAAAATTAAACGATTTTTTTTCATGCATTTTTTATTTGTATTAATCGAAGTAATCACCCATGCAATCAATGCATCTTTCCCAACGCAATGGCAGTTTATTGATGCCCTTCTTAAAGAAATCAGCTGGACGGGAGGCAACAAATTCTTCAAAGGCATTTTGTACTGCCTCTCGGGTATTGAATTTTTTTCCCGCCAAGAAGTTATCCAAATTCTGGAAAAAGTAGTAGTCTGTAGGCGCAAGGTCTGGTGAGTAGGGCGGGTGACGGAGAGCTTCCAACCCCAGTTCTTGCAACTTGGAGACCGTCTGCTGTGCAGTATGAGGTCGCGCGTTGTCGTGCAGGAGCAGCGGAGACGAGCGATTGACCAATGCTGGTTGGAGATGTGCCAGCTTCTCCATCATTGTGTTCAGTTCTTCACAGTACACATCTGAAGAATTTGTACACATGTACACATGTGAAGAATGCTCACCCCGTTTGGTAAGAAGCTGTGATGAATCACACCGGCGCTAGACCACCAAACAGTGACCATCACTTTTCTAGGGGTAAGTTTTCGTTTAGGGCATTGTTTAGGTGCTGAACCAGGATCCAACCAACTTGCTGAGCACTTGCGGTTATCAAACAGAATCCATTTTTCATCGCAGGTAACAATGCGGTTCAAAATTCCTTCATTTGTGTGTCTGTTGAGCAGTGCAAGGCACGTCTCGACGCGTACTTCGCACTGGCGATCATTGAGTTCGTGGGGCACCCATTTGTCAAGCTTTTTTACCTTGCCAATTTGACGCAAATGGACCAATATTGTTTTGACGCTAACGTCGAAAGCTGCTGCTAATTCAGCCGTAGATTGTGTATCATCAGCTTCCACAATCGCCTTTAATTCGTCATTGGTGCCGATTCTCTTGTGAACGCACTAAACTAAAATTAGAGAATCGCTATCTTTTACTAACAGGCAGCGCGAGAAAAGGACAGCTATAGCTATGAACTAAGTTGGAGATGTCAAACTAGTTCACGCCTTGCGCTTCACCGTGTTTTTTAGTCGACATGTTTTTACGTGTCGTCTAAATGTCTATGGAAAAAATAGTTGTAACTAATTTGACAGCTCTAATTTACTTCCGTCCCTTTCTTGTCATAATAGAGAGAAAAAGTTAGCAATAGCCTAAATTAAGTTTAGTTTGTGCACAACAGAATCGGCACCATTGTCGACCAAAGTCTTCGGACGACCGCGAGGTTCATTTTTCAGGTCGAAATTTCCAGAGCGGAAGCGAGCAAACCAATAACAAGTGGTGCGTTGGTTTGTAGTGTTAGCTCCGTAAACGTCGTTGATGTTGCGTGCCGCTTGTGCCGCGTTGCTGCCACGACGGTACTCATATTCCATAATTACTCGAATTTTTAACGTATCCATGATGACGAAAAAGATTGAAATGCGATGAAAATGTAACACTAATCAATAAACAAATGACTACTTTTGGAAAAAAAAAATCCATGTTTTTAAAATAAAATTAATTTGAAATAAGAATTCTTAGCCAAACAAAAATTATTTTGATTTGAAATGGCCAGTACTGCAGAACGGCAATTTCATAGGTAAAGACCTAATATTATTATGTATAAGAGGATATCATTTTGTTATACCTGTATCGCCATTATATTTAGGGTTCCGTACCTCAAAAGGAAAAAATGGAACCCTTATAGGATCACTCGTGTGTCTGTCTGTCCGTCTGTTACAGCCAATTTGCTCCGAATTTAATGGACCGATTAAGTTGAAATTTGGTACACATGAATTTCTGGGACCCAAACATACGAGTACGTGTAACGTAAATAAATGAACTTTGAATATGGCGGTCACTTTTTGGGCGCAAACAGAAAATAAAAAAGGTATTGTAAACTGTACCGTGTGACATACTTATCAAATGAAAGGGCTTACTGTGAGAGTCTGAAATATATTTTTTGTACAATTTTAAAATATTTTTTTAAAAGTTATTTAAGAAAATTGACGAAAATTGACCACTTCGAAACTATTGAGCTTAAAATTAAAAAAAAATTATTGAAAATAGTTCTATACATTTTCCTGTAATCTACTCGTATAAAGATTACAGGAAAATTTGTAAGAAGTCTTTGGTCTTAAAATAACACGGCAATTCTCTCAATGTTATGCGTACAGCACATTTGCAGTTGGAATGTATGTTTTTGAACTACGTGTTAAGTTTGTTCTTGGGATAAATTCATGCCAACTACGGAACCTTTCATTGTGCGTGGTCCGACATGCACTTGGCTCGTTTTTTAATCCAAACTTTCTGTTCAGTTAAGACTTCAAAACATCTTTAAACAAAATCTTATCTCAGCATTTCATTAGAGTACTGTGGAATAGGATTCTTTAATTAGTAAGACTAGCAAGACGTCTAAGAAACGTCTGAAACAAATATTTGTTTATATTTTAATCTGCTGGTTAAGTTAGTTAAGTTTATGTTTTCAATTAGGTTTTCGTCTGAAAATCTCCGTGTAAATCTAGGTTTTATCCGATTGTTCAGTTTTAGCATTGGTTTACCTAAACATTTTTCTAGGTGGAGGCTAAAGGTAACAAACAGCCTAGTCTTTTAACTAAACGGCGCTGTTCAACTAGCGGCCTCAATGATATTCTATTATAGGTTAGGTTGAGCTGTGATCAACCGCGTTCGAGGCGAGCGGTGCCGCGGCAGCGGCCAGAGAAGCGCTGCTGTGCTGCTACATAGATAGATTGTTACCTCATCAAGAATATCTAACTCGTAAGCCTTTGTAACACTTCAATTTGCAAATACATAGGTAACTATGTAGTTTCCACTTGAATTATGCTGACCGTGCCGGCGCGAGCGAGGCGCGGACGAGGCTCTGATCCAAAACTTCACGAACATTTTATATGAAGCAGTTCATGCTACGCCGTGCGGCATCCGTGTCCATCCGAGTCTTGGTCCATACAAATTGAGCAGAAACGGGCGCGGGCCGCGCCCGTGACGATCTAGCATAAATTATCCCTAAGTTTCCGGATACTATCAATACGTAGCTTAGCAAAGAGAAGTTGGGTGTCCTGCGAATTCCAGGTAATGCTACAGCATCAGTTCAAAGTTACTATATTATTCTAATATAATTGACATTAGAGAATACTTTTCGACTCAATCAGAGACCAGTGGAAGATGCTCACATCCATTCATCAACTAGAAAGGAACAGATAATATTCAAACGGCTGAATAGATTTTCTTGAATCACAGCTAAGAACACTCTCGTTCAAGTTACCTTTCAGACAAAACAAAAAAATCTAAATTGGTTCAGTCGTTTGGGAGCTACGATGCCACATCAGATACACACGTTATACTTATACCCCTCTGTTTCCATCGGGGGTTAAAAATAAGCATTCTGTCTGTAATGTGTGTGATATAGATATCGATAGGTTTGTATTTGTGGGGTACGGGTATTGGGTGCAAAGTACGAAAGACAACTATCAATATTTGGCAGAAAGATAATCAAAATACAATTTGAGTACACTCCTACCAACTTATCTGTGAAATGGCGAAAATTGGAACTACGGCCGTCATGTTGAAATGTCTTCGATTGTGTCGACGCATCGACGGTGGCGTCCTCTTTCAGTTCACAGATAAGTTGGTAGGACTGTAGCTATTTTGAGTACACATTGCCTGTGTAATGATACAACCTTTGCTGGTATAAGTTTCATGGTAATCGTTCAATATCTAAAAAAATGCACATTCCTTTAAAGCTCTCTACTGAGGCCATTTCTATTGTAAAATTATCATACTTACACACCGAAAAATATTGTGAAGGGGATAACAGAGCTGAAATAATATCTAACAAAACAACCCACTAGCTAGACAATGTAGAAATTTTCTTTCAACCATGATCTGATAAATAAAAAATGTTGAAATGTACCAACATATATTATTTTTCAATGAATGAATGAATTAATAAATGATATATTTATTTATTTATTTGCAAGAATATAGGTACATAGGTTCTTATCATCTGTCATGGGTTTCACTATACTCGGCATTTCAGCCATACAAATATTTAGATTAGAGCATGCAGTACAATTTAGTAATAACGTAAGACATCAACACAAAAATATTAATAATCATTTCATAATTAAAATTAAAATTTAGATAATGAAAAAAAAAAAATAAATACATTAAAATTAAATTCAATTCTTATCATTTAAAATAATAATTTATCATGTCAATATAAAATAGCAATGTTTAGATGTCATAATAATTAAGTTTTACATTTTACATTCAAAATATTCATTGATGGAATAAAAACATCTCTCACACAACCAGTTATACAGCTTCTTACTAAATTCTAAATCTGAAGCACTTCTAAATTCTTCTGCCAAGTGGTTAAATATTTTCACAGCCATGGTATAACAATTTTTCTTGCAAATTTTTAGTCGATTACGCGGGACACTAGTCTTTGGCTTGATATTCTTGCTGTATTTAAAATTATTTTTCTTTCTGTACCTGCCTATAAAATGCTGGTAACCATTTTTATGGATCAGTAAGTAAGTTTTGACAATAAATCCCCACGGGGCACTGCTCACTAACCTTTAGCTTTGTTCCGTTCCGGCCACATATACAATTATTATCAGCTATTAACGCTAAGTTCTTTGCCAAAATATTATGTTGTATGAAACTTATCGTGCAAAGTTATCAATCTGTTAGCTCATTTTGAAACATGTTACGTAGTACTACGATATCGTACAACTACGATAGGATAGTTCGAAATGGTAGGTAGGTACTAATTTTATCGTAATTCTCTGTTTTATGACACAGGATTGTGCATGCATGCAGAATTGCAGACACTGTAAAAATCAGCTAAAACTCTTCTATGTTTTCTAAATCTTAAAAAACAACCGGCCAAGTGCATGTCGGACCATGCACAATGAAGGGTTCCGTAGTTGGGATTAATTTATTCCAAGAACAACCGTAACATTGTAGCAGAAAAACATGTTTTCTCTTACATTCCAACTGCAAATGTAAGTTTGTACGTACAATATTGAGAGACTAGCTAGAATGCCCGCGGCTTCGCCCGCGTGGATGTCGGATTTCATGGGTTTTAATTTTCTTGCGCGGAACCCTAATTATCTTTCTAAAATGAAAGTAGCCGAAGTTACTCCTTGTAACATCAGCTATCTGCCACTGAATATGCCGTCATAATCGGTCTAGCCATTTCGGAGATTAGCCGAAACAAACAAACAGACAGACAAAAAGTTTGAAAATTGTTTTTTGTTTAATAATTATGGATTTAGTAAAAAGCTGTTATTTCGACATCACACACAGACTTTCTAGTTTATTTATTTGTATGTAATATGATTTCTGCCTGCGACTTCGTCCGCGTGAAATTTCTTGTTTCCCCGACCCGCCCCGTCGCATCGCATTGCCTGCCCGCGCTATTACTTCGTATTCGCTTAGAGTTCTTTTTTTATTTTAGCTCGGTACCTAAGAGTCCTAGTGTTATATTAAATATGCTTAGGTATAGCCTTCCTTAAGAATTGGGCTATCAAATGCAAAAATATTTTTGAAAATCTGACGGGTAGTTATAAACATTAGTGCGTTCAAACAAACAAAAAGTATGTGTGTCAGCTCCGACGCATGACTGGAGTTTATTCCTGTTTTTTGTGCCGTTCCGACTTTCTATTTTTCGGTCATTTCTGTCGGGCAGGGTTTCTTCAATGATGCAGTGCTATACAAAAACAAAAAGCAACTTTAAGGTGTAAAGGCGCTCCTCCCCCTCCTCCTCTAACCCCCTCTCACTACCCTCTCCCCTCCCCTCTCACCCCCTCACCACCCCCTTACACTCCCCTCCCCACCCCCACCCACCACCCTCTCCCCTCACCACCCCCTCCCCAACCACCCCCTTCCCTCCTCACCACCCTTTCCCCCATACAAACTGTATCCCTGTTTCCACGCCCACAGAGGTGGAATTTTAAAAATCGTTTGGGATGTTTCCACAACTTGACTCAAAGATTATTTACACCAATTTTGGAGATTAATCAAGCCCCCCAGTAAAATCCTCCACTGTAAAATTGACTAAGACCCCTTTTCACCCAGTCAGTGACTCAGTCAAAATTTTATATAATATATAGATTTACCATGTTATTTAAGGACTATAGACTTCTTATAGGTTTTCCTGTTATCTACTACACAGAACTAGAACTATTTTCTGTATTTTTTTCAAAATTTTAGGCTCAGTAGTTTTGGAGATAAGGGGGGGGGGGGGGTGAATTTCAAATTTTCGTCTATTTTCTTAGATAACTTTAAAGCAATTTATTTTAAAATTATAAAAAAAATATATTTGAGATCATCACAGTAATCCCTTTCATTTGATATGTCACACAGTACAGTTTGCAAATTTTTTTTTCTTATTTGGTCCCCAAAAGGCCAAAAGGCCAAAGGCCAAAGACCAAAGGTCATATTCAAAATTAATTTATTTTCGTTACATTAACATATGAATTATTGTGACCCAAACACGGACGTGTTTGGGTCACAATAATTCATATGTGTGCCAAATTTAAACTTAATTGGCTTATTAGATTCGGAGCAAATTGGCTGTGACAGACGGACAGACAGACAGACAGACAGACAGCCAGCCAGACAGACACACGAGTGATCCTATAAGGGTTCCGCTTTTTCCTTTTGAGGTACGGAACCCTAAAAACCTAAATACTAAAATAATTAAAAGTAGAGTCCTTGGCTATTTTTACTACCGAAAACGAAACGAAATTCGGCCTGATTTACATTTTCGGCCGAAAACGAAAACAGTGTTCAAGATATAGGTAGGTAGGTATATTGGTTTTTCTTTGGCAAAAATTATTGAAATGTAGTGACTATCATTTAATAAATAAATACAGAACAAAAATAAATTTCGAAACTATGCTCAGAAACTTAAAAAGATTGTAAAACTGACTCAAAGAGCCCAAAATAATTATTTAATTAATAGCTCAATAAACAGATCAAAATCATCATGGGAACTAATAAATAATAATAATAATTTAGTTAAAGAACCAATTTTGCAAATTAAGGACGGAAACAAACTAATAAAAGACCCTAAGCAGATTGCAGAAGCATTTAATAATTTTTTTGTTGACCAAATTCGTGATGTATCCAGTAATTGTACGGGAAATACATCTGCAATTACCAAAACCCGTAATTCTTTGTTTATGCAGCCGGTAGTCCCCCAAGATATTTTACGTGTGATACAAAACTTAAAAAATAAAAAAAGTTTCGGATTCGATGGCTTCTCAACAGTTGCAGTCAAATTTGTCTCTGATATTATCGCAAAACCATTAAGCCATATAATAAATGTGTGTATAAGCTCAGGTATATTCCCTGATGAATTAAAGACTGTGATCATAAAACCATTGCACAAAAAGAATGACAAGGAGGACATGACTAACTATAGACCTGTAGCTCTTATTTCAGTATTCTCTAAGATCTTTGAAAAAATCATCTATGAATCTATTTACGCGTTTATAGCTAAAAATGACATTTTATGTGAAGAACAAAAGGGCTTTCGAAAAAATAAAAATATCAACATGGCAATATTCGATCTCTTGAAAGTAATCATGAATAATGTGGATAAAAAAAACCCTATATGTGCAATATTCACAGACATGTCAAAGGCATTCGATTATGTAAAACATGAAACTCTTTTAAATAAACTTAGCGACTATGGCATAAGAGGAAACGTCCTAAACCTAATAAAGTCATATCTCACGGATAGAAAACAGTACACTGAACTGTCGAGAATCTGTACTAAAACTAAACGTGAATTGAAATACCTATCAAGTTGCAGAGTAATAAAGTTCGGAGTTCCACAGGGCAGTGTACTCGGTCCATTACTTTTTTTACTTTATATTAATGACCTACCCCGTCAAATTCGACACCCAATGACATTATTTGCCGATGACAGCACTGCTATAGTCGAATATAGGAATGAGACAAACTACGAAGATGAAATAAACAGCACACTTAAAACAATAATAGAGTGGCTTAATAAAAATAATCTAGTCATAAATTTACAAAAAACTAAAGTCATGCATTTTCACCAGAGGTTACAGCCAAAAAAAGTAACCGCTGAATATAATGGTCAAACCGTAGACACTACTTCAGTGACTAAATTCTTAGGAGTACAGATTGACGATAAATTGACATGGAAATTTCATGCTGAAAATGTATGCCAAAAACTTAGTAAATCTTCATATGTACTCTATAATCTCTCAAATAAACTAAACATAAATACATTAGTTATGGCCTATCATGGATTAGTTGCTTCAGTACTAAGATATGGTGTCATATTTTGGGGCAATTGCAGTGAGAGGGAAAGAATATTTAGAGCCCAAAAACGATGTATTCGGTCAATGACAGGTCTTAAGTTTACTGAAAGTTGTCAACCTGTATTTATATCCCTAAACATTCTGACATTACCTTGTTTATATATCCTAGAAGTTGCCTTATTCGTTAAATTAAATAAACACCTATTTACCTCAATTATTGACATAAGACAGCGCACAGCACCAATGAGGTCCCAGTATAAAAACCAATTGTGCACAGGTGGTCATAAAACAGCCTTATTAAAAAATAGCATCCTTTCCATGGGACCGCTTATATATAATAAATTACCTGGAAATTTAAAAGACCTTCCCATAAAAATGTTTAAAAATCAATTAACAAAACTATTGCTGGAGAAATGCTATTACACAATTAAAGACTTTTTAAATGATAAAACTATATAGGGAAATGTTATTGATAAATGTGCGTTTTCTTTGCAATTTCGAATGTTTTAGATTATAATAATGACACTGTTATTTGTTTATTATTATTATTTTTTTTTTTTGTTGTTTCTATATTGTAGTTTGACAAACAGATTTTGACATTTCCAGATTATGTAAAGATTATAACTAGTATTAATTGTGATTGTCGTTTGTGATTTGGATTATTTTGACATTTAGCTTCTTAACATTACACATTGCGACATACATATATTTTTCATTTTATGATTTGCGAGAGATTTATATTTAATTAATTGATTATTTTGATTATTATTGTTATTTCCTTTATTTAGCTTCACGGACGTTATTATACTTATTGTTATTATTATTTATTTTATTTTTTTTATTATTTTTTTTTTTTTTGCTTTAGTCTGATTTGTATATTAAATTTGTCTTGGCTAATAATATTTGTATCAAGAGCTGTTGTATCTATAGTGCTATTCAATTCAAACCTAATATGTTGCATGCCGTAAGGTAAAATGTATCGGGACATTTAACAATTATTCCAACTTATATGTATACCTACATTATCAGCAAATAAAATGATTTCTTTCTTTCTTTCTTTCTTTACAATCGTTTAAATAAAATTGTTTAAATTTTATTATTTTCTCAAATATATCAATCTGATGTTATCATCAGATTGATTTATTTGAGAAAATGAAGTGAAAAATAATGCTTTTTTAGCGCGTATAAACATTATGATAAAACTTTTTTTTTCAGTCTTATTGTGCTTTCAGTGACTATCGTAATTCTCTGAATAAATGAAAATTGATAAAAAAGGATATTTTTGCCGAAAACAATATAGTCCGAATGATAATAAGTAAAGGAATCCGGTAATGTTGTCGAAGTTCCTCGTAGTTACTGGTCCGTGTGTTTCCATTGCTCCACTTATTAAGAAGGCAATACTTATGTGTTGTGTTTATTTAGAAACATACGCAGTGCTCGAAATGAGGTCGCTCAGTTTCGTTTACATTTCGGCTTGGCTGTAATGAGTGCCTGCTTACTGGGCAAAACTGTGCCGCATTCATAGTAGGGACCTTTTAGATAATTTGGAAAGCTTCTTACGCTAATCTGCTAATGGAATATGTATCAGTATCGTTGAACATGATGACGCCAGACACAGTGAAGTTTTAATGTAAGAAAGAGGCTTTTCCAGATAGGTAGATTTCGTATAGGAAGGTAGCTATTGTGCAAATGACGGTATTCTGTTGCCTGAAACTTCAAAGATTCCTTGGAATGTAGGGAGATTACATTGAGAAGTTTCTTATTTGATGATAATTACTGGTAATTCTCTTAGCCTGAACCATCCTACTAAATGCAAAATCGTGAAATTTTAAATAATGCACAAATTATGTCAAAAAATCAAAAACCGACTGTAATCAATGGGATTAATCAATGATTCACAGCTTCTGTGGTCTTGTATAACATAAAGCAAAGACTATGAATACAACAAAATGCATGCTGAGTTCACATTTCGCATTGTGGCTGAAACACTGCAATAGGCATAGCAAAACACAAATTCCTGGCTTCAATGTTTATACTTTAAACTTGGTCCAACTTTTCGTCAAGACCTGCACAGTACACAGTGCATCTCGGTTCTAAAACAATCAAGCCGTAAAACAATGCATTGAGCTTTTATTACAGTTTGGAAGTTCCAAAGACTGCGGGTGAATTCCTATTAGAATAATTCTGTGCTTTACAATTCTTGTTTTGTTTACTTGAATTTGTCGAGAAAAGGCTAATAAGGTTCGCTAAACTATTGTTTAGTTTTACGTATTTCTCATCGGAAAAAAATACGAATTTACGTACAAACTGCCATCTTCTATTTAACACCAACAGGCGATGAATTTTCAAAAAGTTGTCAATGTAGTCATCATTATGAACAACTTTTAAAATAGAACCGAACGTAAAATCGCGAAAAAACAATCAGCTGTTCCCAACATTTTATGTTAGTTACTCGTCAAAATGTAGGAAACAACAGATTTTTTTGGCGATTTCAGGTTTGGTCCCATAGTAAAAGTTGTTCATAATGATGAGTAGGTACCTATAATGACCCCTAAGAGGTTGTGCGTTATTTAAATTACGGAACTTTTGTGCAGTTTCATGCTTCAGTAAACCGCGGTTTAGGCTGCGCATTGTCCGTCAGTGAATGAATGAATTTAATTAATTAATTAAGATCGATGTGCATTTTTACTAAACTCTTGTGGTTTAGTTCCATCTCGGCTCCTTCCCATCTCGGCATCAATGAATTTATTTAACATGCCCACGAAAAATTCCCATTTCGGCACCCTGTCATAAACCAGTTAGGTATACACATAAAAAAATGGAAACAGTTGATCAGATTTGATTATTAATTCAATCAAAACAAATATATTATTTTTCAAAAGTTGCTGTATATAAAATAAGTTTAGTACTTAAATAAGTTTTAAAATACTAGTGTATTGTGGAAAAAGTAAAATATATTTTTATGGACTTGCAGACAGGACTTTGAAATTACCTAATTACAGGCTCCATTATCTCGGTAGTAACTTGGCAAATCTTAAAGCATGAGCAATAAGCAAGGCGTTTTAAGGTGAAAACGCAGTGATAGCCAGCGAAATTCAAATTTTCTTATGTTTTTTGCAATTTGCAGGATAGTGTCAGGTTCTATCTTGATTAAAATATGATTCGCGACTATAACAAATATGTATTTACATAATTGTAACCATAAGAACCATCAATACATCTCTCTAAGTAAGATTTATTTATTTGTTCTCTCTAAGTTTGATTTCGGAAATCATGACATTATGGAACAAATCTAACTTACACTACACACAAGTATTTAAAAACTTATTTGATAAGCTTACTTTTGAAAAATATTTTTTTGATTTAATAAATAACTGAATTGATTTACTCACTAGCTAGATACTGTTTCCATTTTTTGATGTGTACACCTAACTGATTTATGACAGGGTGCCGAGATGTGAATTTTTGTGGGCAAGTTAAATAAATTCATGGGTGCCGAGATAGGACGAAGCCGAGATGGGAAGCAGCCGAGATGAGAAGGAACCGAGATGGGAAGGAACCGAGCGAGATGGGAAGGAGTCGAGATGGGAAGGAGCCGAAATGGGAAGGAGCCGAGATGGGACGAAACCAATCACGTAGGCCGCACGGCAGGGGTGTACTTCATATGTGTACTTCGTCCACATACGTATTGCACATATTTAGTACACATACGGAATATCAATAGAATGAAAAGCCAGCGTAAACTGGTTTTGTTATCAGTGACGTGCGGCCTACCTGATGCTAAACAATAAAATACCAATATCTTGTTTTTAAGGTAGTGATTTATACTTTCTGAATGCTTTCAGTAGAAAGAAAGTTAACCACACACACACCACCCACAGTTCAAAACCATACTATCACCCCAGCGTGCTGATCATAGTCTTTATACAAGGGTTTTAGGGTTGTCTGGAAGCAATAGCTACCTATACCGTTCTTTTGTATGCTATTTCGTGATGTTCTTCCTTTCAGTGTACCAACGGTGACTTACAATAAAGCATCTATCCATCGTCATATTTCTTGGGAGGCCTTTGTTCACCCGAGGACGTTTTTGGAGTGAAATGAAACCTTTTACCAATAAAATATTTTTATTCCTCTTCCGGGGACACTGCGGTTACTTTTAGGATTATTAAAAAAGATAGATAGGTACTATTGAATCAGTTAGCCCGGCTTTCTGTGGATCGCCTTTTGTTAAAGCCTAAAGAGCAATTAAATTAAATTTTCGGTACGAAAACTCTGTGGGAATATACGAGATGTGTTAGTAGGAGCGGGTCGGTACTTAAAGATAATTTTTTTTCATTTGTAATTATTAATTTTAGGTGTGATTATTATTCTAAGATCAAAAATATCAAAACTGTTCTATTTAACCGGCGAGTGGAACTAAGCTTACAAGATATTAGAATTTTTGCTTTTTGGTTTATTAGCCTGAATAATTTTCCAGAAAACTCCATGTTTAATTTTTCCTTTACTTTCTTGGTGAAAATTTGTGAGCCGATTCCTCGAAAAATAAACATAATCTGGCAGATTAGGTTTAACGTAAAAAGAAAGTAGAAAAATTCAAGTGTTTTGTTACCTTAGTCAAAACATTTAAACCCTTTGTTTTATAAAGAAGGTACCTTCTACTAAACGTGATTCAGTACCACACGGTCAAACGAACATCATATTATTAACTCCTTTAACTCGTGGAACAGTAGAATTAAGTCAACGTCATAATTAACTTGCTAAAGGCAGGTTTATTTAGGATAAACTTCCCACCTACGCTACGGGGGCGGGGTGGTGAACAAGTGTTAATTATTTTGTGATTATATTAACATGCGACGCGCACCTGCTGCACTGTTTTACGACTTGACAAAACATTGATTTCTTTATAATAATGTGTTATACATATACCTTCCGGAATAAATTCTCTAAATGATGGTGATTCCGCATCAAAAACCGTTGTGTAGTTTAGAAGAACAACGCGGTCACTCAGACAGACACGAAGAGCTAGTTTGTTTTATACTATACTGGCTGTTTGCGCCCGGCGTCGCCCGGGTGAATTTCATGTTTCTATCTCCAGCGGTTTAGGCTATGTGTTGTCTGTTTTCATACAAAAATACCATCCAAATTTCCGAATTTTCCAAAAGAAATATCTGTCATACAATCCGTTATTTTTTTGTGGATGGGAAATCATCAAATGTCTTCTCCCGCTCTGGGCAGAGCGGGAGGGCGTGTCAGACTTTTACTGACTAAAACCTACCCGTGTTCCTTCAGTTGCCCGTGCCAGGGCCACGGTATCTCTTTCGAACTACCCGCGACCCCGGCGGCATCGGCCCTATTGGACCCCGTCACTGCTGACATCTCTTTGAGGCGCGCGTGGAACACAACGCGCCGTCGTCCCGGGCCTGGTCCTTACCGGACGGCGAGCTGCCCATTACTCGTCATCCGCAAGCCCGCGCCTACGGTGGCCGGGAATCGGCGATAGAATCCTTGTCCTGACAATATTACAAATACAACAAAAAAGAATTAGCCGAATAGGTGCAACCGTTCTGAAGTGATGCGCTTACATACATTATGCAATTGATTTTTATTTAATATACAGTTGTTATCTAACTTATATTATTGTGAATACGCGTGAAGCTAATGACTTCCCTGTTGTTAATATGAATACGCATAGAGATATTGATTTCCCTGTTGTCTGTTGTTATTATGAATACGCATAGAGATAATGATTTCCCTGTTGTCTGTTGTTATTGTGAATGCGCATAGAGATATTGATTTCTCTGTTGTCTGTTGTTATTGTGAATGCGCATATAGATAATGATTTCCCTGTTGTCTGTTGTTATTAGTTTATTAAGCAAGTATTAAGAGGGCTGTCGTATTTTGTCACATTTTTCGCTCACACGGGACCAAATATGAGAAGATTCTTTTTTGAAAAATGTAATCAATTAGCGAACTAGTAAATTAATAGGTAAAATAGGTATTTATTAAAAACATATTTTTATTGTGGCATTTATTTATTTCATCTCAAAAACAGATAATACTTTTTGAGCAGAGTTTTTTAGATAACACAATAAAAATGACTTTTTAATAAATAGGTACCTATTAAATTAATATTAATATATTTACTAGTTCGCTAATTGATTAGATTTTTCAAAAAAAATATCTTTTCATTTAACAATCTTAATCATTTGGTCCTGTGTGAGCGAGAAAGGTGACAAAATGCTACAGGCCTCTTAAGCAATTGCCTTGAGCCTGTTTATTATCTAAATGTAGAAAAGAAGAAACTGACTGACTGACTGACTGACTGCCTGACTGACTGACCGACTGACATATCAACGCACAGCCCAAACCGCTGGGTCTAGAGATTCCAAATTTGGCACGTAAGTTCCTTAAGAAGTCTAAAAAGCACTGAGAAAGGATTTTACAAAATTCACCCTCTAAAGGGTTGAAACGGGGGTCCAAAGTTTGTATGAAAAATCTTATTCCTTGAGTTAATAGAGTTGAAACTTGGCAGAATTATTTTATCTAAATAAATTATAAAGTTTTTCATTTTTAGTTTTCCTAAACTACCCCATAAAGAGGGATTGGGGGGTGTCAAAGTTTGTATGGAGTAATTTTAACGCGTGGTTCGATTATTTAATTCAGTATTTATACTTGCACCAAAAATGAAGAATAACGTGAATCACAGTTTTTCCAAAATCTACCCCTAAGGGGATGAAGAGGGGTAGTCAATTTTACAGGGCAGGTTTTTCTGCGGGGCTTAATTAACTCAAAAAAAAAAATTAAAAAAAAAAATTTAAAAAAAATCTTAAATAATCTTTCAGTCAAATTACGGAAATATCCCAAACGGTTTTTTTAAAGGAGAAGGGGAGGATTATGGAGGGAGAGGGATAGGTGGATGTAATGAGGGGGATGGAAGTAAAGACGGGGAGTGGGGGACGGGAGAAGTTGTTGAGGGTAGAGGGGGAGGAGAAACCAGTGTGAGTTGGAAGAGGACGATGGGGACGGTGAGGGGGTGAGAGGAGGTGGGAAGGAGAGAGGTGTTAGAGGGACAGGAGGAGGCTGAGAGGGGGGTTAGATGGAGAGGGGAGGAGTGAGAGGGGGATGATTGGGGAGGGGATACGAGTGCATTTACACCTTAAAGTTGCTTTTTGTATAGCACTGATTCATTGAAGAGAGATTGACTTGAGACTTTTGACTGATTGATTGGAGAGCGGGGAGAGGTGGATAGGGATAGGAGGGTGTAGTGAGCGGGGAGGGTATGAAGAAAGGGTGAGAGGGAGGAGAAGAATTGGCGAGGGTAGTGTGGGAGGGAAAAGCGGTGAAGAGGGGGTGAAAGGGGAAGGGTGAGGTTAGCGGGAAAAGGATGAGATGAGGGGGTGAGAAGGAGAAGGGGATGGGGAGGGGGTGAGAGGGGATGGTAAGGAGGATGATAGCAGAAGGTGAGAGGGGTGGGAAGGGAAGAGGAGAGGGTTATTGGGAGAGGAAGAGGGGTGAGAGCGGGAAGCGACGAGTGTCTTTACACTGACGACTGCCTTAAAATAGCATTTTTTATAGCATTGATGCATTGAAGAAACCCAGCCCGACAGAAATTACCGAAAAATAGGAAGTCGGGAACTCGGGATGGCACAAAAAATAGGAGTAAACTCCAGTCGTGCGTCGGAACTGACACACACACTTTTTTTTTGTTTTGTTTGTTTGAACGCGTTAATAATTATTTTTGCATTTGATAGCCCAATTCATAAGGAAGACTATAGACATATTTAACATCTCTCTAGGACTCTTAGGTGCCGAGCAAAAACAGAAAAAGTCAGAAACAACGCTAAGCGAAAACGAAGTATTAGCGCGGTCAGGCAATGCAATTCGACGGAGTGGGTCGGGGTTCAAGAAATTTCCCGCGGACGAAATTCGAGCAGAAGCTATCTCAATATTTAAAAAAAAAGTCCTGACTGACTGACTGACTCATCAGCCCAAACTCTTCGATCTATGAAGCTGAATTTTTGCACAGGAGGTTAGGTTTATAATCTAAACAAGGAATAAAAAAGGACTTTTGTTCCCCTTGTATATTTTCCGACATCCACGCGGGCGAAGCCGCGGGCAAAAGCTAGTTATACATAAAACAAAAGATATCCACTATTAAACGAGCAATATTTGTATATATGTGTATATACCTACACACAATATATATATTTGTAATCACGTTCTCGAAATCGGCTCGAACGATTTCGATGAAAGCTGCAATATAGGTGTTTACGGGGGCGAAAAATCGATATAGCTAGGTCTCATATCTGGGAAAATTCGTTTTCTCCGTATTTTTACGCAAAAAGATTCGGTACTTAAAATCGCCGCCGGCAGCGAGAAGATACAAGATACAAGTTAGCTACTATTTGTAATAATATTAACGTATAGTCTTATGAAGTACAATTATTCCGGCTTATTTTCTGAATTTACATTCCAAAATAAAAGAAATAACCAAACAAACGATGAGGGCGCCACTGCGCGGTCGGTACCCTCTTAATAAATTCAAATCATTAAACGTAAGTTGTGCCAGAAAGCCTTTTATGCCGTAAAAGATTATATTAAGGACAAAAAGGCTTGGGATTGAACTGTTCCAATTTTCAATTTTCTTTTACTGAATGTTGATTTTTTTTTGCTAACTTTTTTATAGATACCTACACATTGACATTGATGCATTTTATATAATTATACAATGACATGAATGTTTACTTTGTAAAGTATTGTATGTATTTTTTAAAATTATTGTGTATGTGAAGATTATGTGGGTTTTTGTTTTTTAGTTAGTTTTTTTTTTCCTCTCAGTTTTCATCATGGTCTGGCAGTTTGAGTAATTTATGCGACCTATCCAAATACCTATCCTTTGTTTGGTATTTCGTCGAATTGTTGAGCTCCTTAAGTTCTGAGTGTTGCACGATTACTGACAAATGCGTGCACTGACTGGGCAGGTCCACTCAATCTGTGTGGTTCTTTCCTCAAAAGGCCATTTCAGACACCAATTTAAATGTCTGAAATGGACTTTTGAGGAAAGAACTACACAGATTGAGTGGACCTGTCCAGTCATTGCCGATTTAAATGGTCTTCACATGAGCTTATAAAAATATAAGAACTTATAATGTACCTATGTTTCACAATAAATAAATGAATATGAGCGGACCAAGATTATGTCTCAATACCCAATATATTTTATTGCTTCCACATATGAAATTAAATGGTAGGTTTTACAAGAATATGATCATTGTGGAGCAAAAAGTAGGAGAGAGGAAGAGACTACTTAGTTGATTATAACTTTACTATTAACCGGATGACTTTTTTTACCATCTTGAAAAAAATAAGGATTAGGTAAACGTATTAGAAGCCTATGGCATACCTATTTTTTTGTTATTTTCAATAGCTTAGTCAGAGAAAATGATCTAAGTATCAATAAATACTACAAATTTGATGTAAACTTTTCATATTTTTTTTCACAAATTGAATTTTTAAATTAAAAAAAAAACGTTAGGTATGCCATAGGCTTGTACTCCGTTCACCTATTATAGCCAATTTTTTTCAAGATGGTAAAAAAAGTCGTCCGGTGTACACGGTTAATGTTACATCGTTCTGGAGCCTAAACACAGTAACTGCAGACGAGTAATAGTTACTATTGGCATTGTTATTGTTTTTTTAAGACATCTAATAAAGAACTCAGAAATTTATCACTTTTTTTCTGTCATTCGAGTTAAATTTTAGTAGCGCTTCCACTATTTCATTCATAATCGCAAGATCGTACGGTACAAGGAAGGGCAGGCGGTCGGTTAGACTGTAAGCGTGGCGTGGGTGGCGTGGCTTACGGATCATGCTATCTGATCGATGAATGGATTTGTAATGTGTACTGTTCGCATGTGTTGCCTTTTGTCGATATACTCATTATTTCACAAAAAAAAAAAACAATAAATTGTTCCTCATTTTTTTTATTGCTACTTTTTGAAAATAATAGTCCCAATCGATTCAGCTTCGATGATCGAGTTCATGGCTTTCGCTTCCAAAACGATGTAAAATTAACCGTGTATAATGTAATTATGTTATAAAAACACGTACTTACCTAATTTATCATTTAAATATTCATTGATACTATAATAGCATTTAAATATTAGAAATTGTTTTAATTTATTTATGAATATATGAATTTTTTGTTGTTCTTTAATTAATTCTGGTAACGTCGGGACTTCGGGTCTGGTAACGAAGAGACCGTAACCTCTGAGTTTGTTTCAGCTTTTCTTCACAGTAGTCAGGAAACGGAGCTAGTTTTTACTAAAAATTATGATTGACGTGTGAAAGTGTTTGTACAAACCTACTTACAGAAATAAAATTATTTACCATTTAATAACAAAAAAAAAACTTCATTCACAATTGAATGAAGTTAAGAAATGTATTTTGTTAATAATTCAAAATGATATTAATACTAGGTTCCATAGTACTTAAACTTCCAAAGATTCCATAAAATCAAGACTGCACTTTAATTTTCCGTCTAGACAAACCAAAAATTACATTTGCAACTGAATGACACATCCTCAATAACTCATATAGAACAAACTTCCTATCCAAAACAAGAATGTTATGTAACAGACAAAAATTGCATTTTCAATTCGCAATACACGAATCGATCAAATAAACAACGTAAATCAGAATCAGTGAATAGTTGGCGTCACGCCAGCCGGCAGCCGCCAGCCGCCAGCCGGCAGCCGTGCATTCCCGCTGTAGGTATCTACAGTGTATTGTCACAGTAAATATATACAGTAGGTTATCTAAGGCCGCCCGCCGAGTTATTAGCCTACTCTTGCGTTGATACCCAGGGTTGTCACTTTTACTTTTAGTTAATATTTTCGAACAAGCAGCACTTGATCTAAATTTATAAAATAAAAAGCATATTATGATTGAATATTATACCAATTTATAAATTTAGTAAAAATAAAAAGCTTTTATTCACATAACATTTAGTATACTAAGTTACAAATTTGATAAAATATTTATCACCTATTATTTTTCTTTCATGATACCTTACTTTAATATCTAACTATCTGATGACGTAGGGTTTTGTGTAGATTCACCTAATAATGGATTACAAATTTGAACTTGAAGGTAGCGTGATGGACTATTTCCCAGGTTTCCCAGTTTTGTATACAAAAGTCGTTATATTTACAAAATGAAACCATATCTAACAAAAATAACTGTTGCATTTAGTATAATACACATTACCTTACAATAATAAACAAAAAGAACAGACCTCTTAACACATTTTTTTCATACGATAAGCGAAACAAAAACAAGTGTCAAGTGGCCGACCCGAACGCCGGCCAAAAAAATGCGATGTACACACAAGTATATAAGTCGATCGTCAGACTACCGGAACCATATTTGGATTGAACAACACATCAGACAATAGAAAAAATAATAATTTCAAAAGTAATTAATTTGCAATATTAATTATTGTGAAATTGCCCTTATTACAACTATACCTACGCGAAAAATATGTTTACCTAAACGATGTTTCGTACTCAATCCTCTATTTTATAGTAAAACTAGACTTCTTAAAATAAACTTTAGCTCTAAACATAGTATTCAGAAAAATGCGACTCGGCTACGCTCTTAATAAAGCAAATAAACTGTGAAATAAACAATACAATACCATATTTTCTAATAATATTTAAGTATAAGTAGGTACTTACATTTCTGGTTGAGTAGGAAGTATGAAGAATGATAAGTCCGGGTTTGCGAAATCATTATTGAGGCACCCGAAAACACTACAATATTTTTTTCCCCTTTTTGAAGTCATGATACTCGTAATTTACGACAAGTGTCCGCCGCCCGCGCCGCCCGGCGAGAGTTGACGAACGCAAGCGGTCATGTAGCGTATGCGCGTGCTCACAATCGCGCTGCACAGCCCGCACTGCCGCCACCTTATTCCCCCATATATTATGCTAGCGTGTGCGTGAAATCGCGTGCCGACATGGCGCGCGGCGCGCACGCACACATTCAAACCGAGAGCGGCACGTTTGTATGAAGATGTTTTACTGTATATTTATTTACTGTGGTATTGTGACGGAAGATAGAATACATAAATATGCTATCATTGTGAATAAGTAGCTATGGATAGTGTAGTGTGCGTTTTTCACAAGACATGGAAGTTTCTATTGTGGCGGCATCAACATCGCCACATGCGAACTACTCACCACACTGACGTCACGCAAAATACTGCATCGCGCAATCAGAGTTTACCGCGCGACTAGCATATTATACAACAACGTCCCGACGTCAATCGTCGGGAAGTTGCCCACCAGACACAACACCCGTCTAATCGGTGGATCCTCCCTTTTCCATGGAGGATGACTGAACTTTACACCCTGTTCTTCATGCCTCTATACTATGAATATAATTTATCAAATACAGTCAGTGGGTATGCCGCTGTGAAATTGATTTCTGCAGTATGTGGGTTCCATTTGTAAATATTTACCCGACTACATGGTATTCTGTTTTTAATGACACATGCTGATTTTCGGGTAATAAAGTAGTCTATTCATAATCCTCCCTAAAAAAGTAAGCTGTTTAAGGTGTTTTTAATAAATTCCCGTACCATTATGTATAAAAAGTATCATCACAAAATCGTGACGTTCTAGCGTCTGGATTTTGTGACTTTTATATTCACAACATTGGTATTCTTCTCAAAAGTTTCAAATACTCTCCCAAATGCGAAAGAGAAAAACCTAATTCAATCACACGACGTCAAAACTTGAAACAAGTTCTGATGAGTGGCTTTTGAGTTACTTCAATAACTTAATACGTATTTTGCCCACATAGTCTATGTGAATGATGCTGTAATTTATTTTGCAGAGTGGTATTCGATGTGTCGGGTAGGCATCACTAAAAAGTGAAAAATAAAAACTGTTTACAAAAAAAAAAAACAACCGACTCCCAAACAAAAACTACAAAGTGAAAAATAACTTTAATTTCGGAAGTCGGTGGCAAAAAATCAAAGTAAAAATACCAAAGACACCGACTTCCGAAATAAAAGTTATTTTTCACTTTGTAGTGTTTTTTTTGGGAGTCGGTTGTTTTGTTTTTTTTTTTTTTTTGTAAAAAATTTTATACTAACTAAGAATACTAACTAACAACTGTCTTAAAAAAGCCTCATTTCTGTCTCTCGTTAAATTATTATTTTTTAAAAGTTAAACGTAAACACAAAGGTACTGGTTTTTAAAGGTAGGTAAAAGGTACCACGTACTGATTAATGAGTTTTTGTTCATTTGGTGGTATTATGAGAAATTAGAACTGATAACAAACTTACAAGGCCTTATTACAAAACGAGGTTTTTCTTCTGTCATGGTTTAAACTATCGAGCTAGTTTTTGTAATAATAACCTAGCTGTGATAGAAATACAGTTCTTTATTCAAAACTGACAACTTAGTCCGGTACTAAGTTGTCAGTTTTGTAAAACTGACCGCTTAATGTGTCGGAATATAGTTCGAAATTCAAAAAAGGGTCCATGGTTGAAACCTTGGTTTGAAGATGAACCTTGTTTTGTAATAAGGCGGACATGGTTTTACAAATCCGACAAGGCGTTTGGGCATCGTTCTTTTGCCTCTCCACTGACATGGAGAACCGAACTAACGTTTTTGGCGCCAACAACGTATTGGCAACTACTAACAGATAATATTCGCTTTTTGTTCGTAAGTTATTAATTAGCCAAATGATGTTCAAATAAAATAATCATTGAAATGTGCTTTGTAGAAAAGATTATAAAGCCTCGTGAACGTCCGAGAAACAACAAAAAGTTTCAATTTCCAAAATTACACACACAACCTACAATTTTTTTTTTAAAGTTGTAGGTTCCTACTTTAAACAAAATATAGGTCTGCATAAGTCTAATAACTGGGAAAATTCGTTTTCTCTATTTTCACCCGATTAGAGCTCGGTCGACCAGGTCCTTAAATTAAAAAACGTACCTACACTGAATGATAAATAATTAAAATTGTGAAAGTTTCATAAAAATACGGTTGATAGCTTTTGCGTGATTCTCAGTTTTTTATCCGCGTTAGACATAACTTTAAAAATTAATAATGAATGTTTTAGATTATATTTTATAAACATAATCTGTAATATTCACGTATTATGTAAGGAGTATGTAAGTGTAGGAGTATGTAGCAGGTGGCGTTCTGTACTTTCTGCCAACCTCCATGGGAAGAGGGTGTGCGCTTATGTACGCATGTGTACGGGCCAGCCCTTATATGTATTGAAAATGTTAATAAAATAAATGTCACTGTTCAAGAAAGCATTTAATAAGAAACTTTACTAAATTAATGTAAAAGAAAATAATAGAAAATGTTTGAAAAATTTAAATAAACCATTTTGTAGGGATACGAATAATCCAATACATGTGCCACCATCAGCGAGATATTTGAGTGAGCATGACGTACTAGTAACTATGTTGCAAGCATTGTATGCAGTAGTAAGCATTGTTTTAACCTTGCATTCAACTTAAAATCTAAAGGGTTTATTTATAAAAGTTGCTTAAAATTAAGAGGCTACCGAGCGCGCAGTGGCGCCCTCATCATTTGTTTGGTTATTTCTTATAGTTTAGAATGAAAGAAATAACCACACAAACGATAAGGGCGCCACTGCGCGCTCGGTAGCCTCTTAAGAGATGTTTATTTAATCGGCAAAAAATGTATGATTAACCAGATGTTATTCATTGCGTAACTTTAAGCAACTTTTATGAATAAGGGAGCAATTGCATTTCACGACAATATTTAAAAAATCAAGAATAAATATTAAAACGGTGCTATCAGTTTTTAAGCAAATTAGTTCCTTCAACGTCAGCATATCAGCGAAAGTTTCCTTTGAATATTGTCGTGTAATGAAGTCGCTGGTAATGGTATGCAAATTGCGTAGCCGGTCTTCGAAAGGCTACGACAAGCTACGACGTGCTACGAAGTACTACGCTGGCGTTCGCGACAAACTATTAATTGTTGGGGACTTTTCTCCATCATGTACTGTGTTTGCCTCTTTTTTTCTTATTGAGTAAACATACGTGCACACATGTATAAACCATATGGTACATGCAGGAGTGAAACGTTTTTCTTTTATTTTATATTTATTTCTATTACATAAGTTGTGACAAGCCTTATGTAAGCACAGTTTTAAATTACTTTTCAAATTCAACTAAACTAATAGGGGGGATTTTATTTCAATCTCATGTTGGCAAAGTTTTAAATTGTTTTTTATTACATACAAATAACTCGAAACTTTTTGCAACAAAACGTTGTATAATGGCCACTTACACTGCTTTATAAAACCAAGTTTGTTAAAGTAGACAGAATAGCGGTCACCGCTGACGGTACTCACAATCTTGTGCATTTAAATACGAGAAATAGAATGTAGTAGGTACTCCGTTAATTTTCATTATTTGTAACAGAAGTGGTATTTCCCTACTTTTAATTTAGTTACAATGAAGGATTAAGGTGAGCGTCCACTGGTCCGCGCCGGCCGCAGCGCACGCACGGCACGCAACGGATTTCGGTTTACTTTGCATACATTCATATAGCACTGCGTCCACTACAGGTACCTACCACCCGCATTTTCATTTCTTCATACAACCAAACCAAAATCCGTTGCGTGCCGTGCGTTCGGTGCGGACCAGTGGATGCTCAGCTTTGCAACGTCTTTTTTGCCTGCCAATAAACAAGTATTTATTCAATCTTGATGATTTTTGACTGAAGATAGGTAGGCATATAATATAATCGCAGGGATCAGTTTACATCTAAAAAGATAATAACTTCCTAACGTAAGGCTTACCTTCTGGGCTACAACATGTTAAAAACTAGTATTCATTTCTATGTTTGGATATTTTCTACAAAGAAATCTAAGCTCTATGTATTGATTTTTAACTTTTAATTCCGATGCATGACGTTAATTTCTCTGGGATATCCTAATAAATCAATGTAATATAGACTATGTACTTTGCTGATGACAAGGTTCCATTTCAAATAGGATCATCATATGATCACATGTGACGGTAATTAGAAATCATGATGTCACAATAAATTACGTCTTTGGTTCATTGCAAATAATAATGTAGCTACACAAGCCATGATTGATTTTCCACCTTTCTAGCTTAAAATTAAGGTACAAATTAGATTGAATTTTGTAACATCGTATTTTTACGCAATAATTACTTCGTAGCAAGTGAAGATTTGTTAAGTTTATAGGTGTACTTGAGACACATTGAAGGTTTTATTGTTTAACTTAATTACTCGTATGTTTGTCAATAAAACCTGTCTCCTAAATAAATCGTATGTAATTTTATTAAATTTGTTAGGACGACCTTCTTCGGGGCTGGAGCAATGATCGATAACTGATAGTGTCTAAATGTCATTTATACGATTCAGTTTTGACGTCGTGTGATTGAATTAGGTTTTTCTCTTTCGCATTTGGGAGAGTATTTGAAACTTTTGAGAAGAATACCAATGTTGTGAATACAAAAGTCACAAAATCCTGACGCTAGAACGTCACGATTTTGTGATGATACTTTGTATACATAATGGTACGGGAATTTATTAAGAACACCTTAAACAGCTTACTTTTTTAGGGAGGATTATGAATAGACTACTTTATTACCCGAAAATCAGCATGTGTCATTAAAAACAGAATACCATGTAGTCGGGTAAATATTTACAAATGGAACCCACGCCACATACTGCAGAAATCAATTTCACAGCGGCATACCCACTGACTGAATTTGATTAATTCTATTCATAGTATAGAGGCATGAGGAACAGGGTGTAAAATTCAGACATCCTCCATGGAAAAGGGAGGATCCACCGACCAGACGGGTGTTGTGTCTGGTGGGCAACTTCCCGACGATTGACGTCGGGACGTTGTATATATGCTAGTCGCGCGGTAAACTCTGATTGCGCGATGCAGTATTTTGCGTGACGTCAGTGTGGTGAGTAGTTCGCATGTGGCGATGTTGATGCCGCCACAATAGAAACTTCCATGTCTTGTGAAAAACGCACACTACACTATCCATAGCTACTTATTCACAATGATAGCATATTTATGTATTCTATCTTCCGTCACAATACACTGTAGATACCTACAGCGGGAATGCACGACTGCCGGCTGGCGTGACGCCAACTATTCACTGATTCTGATTTACGTTGTTTATTTGATCGATTCGTGTATTGCGAATTGAAAATGCAATTTTTGTCTGTTACATAACATTCTTGTTTTGGATAGGAAGTTTGTTCTATATGAGTTATTGAGGATGTGCCATTCAATTGCAAATGTAATTTTTGGTTTGTCTAGACGGAAAATTAAAGTGCAGTCTTGATTTTATGGAATGTTTGGAAGTTTAAGTACTATGGAACCTAGTATTAATATCATTTTGAATTATTAACAAAGTACATTTCTTAACTTCATTCAATTGTGAATGAAGTTTTTTTTTTGTTATTAAATGGTAAATAATTTTATTTCTGTAAGTAGGTTTGTACAAACACTTTCACACTCCAATCATAATTTTTAATAAAAACTAGCTCCGTTTCCTGACTACTCTGTGAAGAAAAGCTGAAACAAACTCAGAGGTTACAGTCTCTTTTAAAGTCCCGACGTTACCAGAATTAAAGAACAACAAAAAAATAATATATTCATAAATAAATTAAAACAATTTCTAATATCAAAATGCTATTATAGTATCAATGAATATTTAAATGATAAATTAGGTAAGTACGTGTTTTTATAACATAATTACATTATACACGGTTAATTTTACATCGTTTTGGAAGCGAAAGCCATGAACTCGATCATCGAAGCTGAATCGATTGGGACTATTATTTTCAAAAAGTAACAATAAAAAAAATGAGGAAAAATTTATTGTTTTTTTTTTTTTTGTGAAATAATGAGTATATCGACAAAAGGCAACACATGCGAACGGTACTCGTTAAAAATCCATTCATCGATCAGATAGCATGATCCGTAAGCCACGCCACCCACGCCACGCTTACAGTCTAACCGACCGCCTGCCCTTCCTTGTACCGTACGATCTTGCGATTATGAATGAAATAGTGGAAGCGCTACTAAAATTTAACTCGAATGACAGAAAAAAAGTGATAAATTTCTAAGTTCTTTATTAGATGTCTTAAAAAAACAATAACAATGCCAATATTAACTATTACTCATCTGCAGATAAAGCCTTTTTGTCATTAATATAATCTTGAACGGCATAAAAGGCTTTCTGGCACAACTTACATTTAATTAATGATTTGAATTTATTAAGAGGGTACCGACCGCGCAGTGGCGCTTTTTTCATTCTAAAATAAAAGAAATAACCAAACAAACGATGACGGCGCCACTGCGCAGTCGGTACCCTCTTAATAAATTTAAATCATTAAACGTAAGTTGTGCCAGAAAGTCTTTTATACCGTTAAAGATTATATTAAGGACAAAAAGGCTTGGGATTGGGATTGGGGAAAGAGAAGAGGGGAAGGAGAGGGGGAGGTGGAGGGGGTTGTTAGTGAAGACGGGAAGGCAGGCATTGGCGAGGGGGAGAGTTGGAGGGGGAAGCGGTGAAGGAGTGTGAGAGGGGGAGGGGGAGGTTTGCGGGAAGGGGATGTAATGAGGGGGTGAGAGGGCAGGGGGTTGAGCTACAGGGACAGGGGAGGGGTGAGGGGAGGGGTAAGAGGGGGTTTATAAGGAGAGGAGGTGGGGTGAGAGGGGAGGACGAGTTCCTTTACATCTTAAATTGCTTTTTGTATAACACTGATTCATTGAAGAAACCCAGCGCGACAGAAATTACTGAAAAATAGAAAGTCTGAATGACACAAAAAACAGGAATAAACTCTAGTCGTGCATCGGAGCTGACATACACCCTTTTTTTTGTTTGCTTGAACGCGGTACTCTCTGGACCTCTACCAGTCGGACTTTATAAATTCTTTTTGCATTTGATAGCCCAATTTTTAGGGAAGGCTAAGGCATTTAACATCACTCTAGAACACTTAGGAGCCGAGCAAAAAAAAAAGTCAGAAAGAATGCCTAAGCGAAAACGAAGTAATAGCCCGGACAGGCAATGAGATGCGATGGGGTGGGTTTGGGAACAAGAAATTCCACACATACGAAGTTGCGGGCAAAAGCTATCTTATTATACGAGTATAAAAAGAAAACTCCTGATTGATAGACTGACTCACCAACGCCCAGCCTAAACCCTTGGACCTAGAAAGCTGAAATTTTGCACACAGGTTCCTTTTATAATGTAGACAAGGAATAAGGAAGGATTTTCGTTCCCGTGGGTTATTTTCCGACATCCACGCGGGGGAAGCCGCGAGCAAAAGATAGTGTGATTATAAATTGCCTAATGATGCCTGATCATTAATGGTTGGGTTGGTAAGGCAACCGCATATACATAAAGGTACCTAAAGCAAGGTCGTGTAGTCATGAAACAATTAGCTAGTATTCACTCCTACCCATACGTTCGAGCTTATTTTCAATATGGGCGATAATGGTCAGTAAAATTTACAGTTGAAACAACACGATAATTAATTAAACTCGATCTGAAACCGCAATTGAACATACAAATAAAACGAAAAATGAAAAAAAAAATGAAACGAAATTTAAATCTTGTATAAAACGTACACTATGCAGCCAGGCATATTATAAGTTGGGGGATTACATTGCTGACAAAAATGCTTGGCTGATTGCTTGTCCTGCTCCACAAGGACGCATTAATTAATTGATTAGCATTGGGATATATTGTTGGAGCTGCTGAAGATTAAGATGAGAGAAAACTTTCATTGCATTGTTTAAATTCAATCTCTTAGTATTATTTAATTGCATAGCACATGTGTGAGCACTATGTAGCTACTATTAAGCTACCTTTTACTGGGTACGTCTTTCACTGACTTGAGTGTGCCCTGGCGGTTGAGAGTATGTCATGCTCACTCAAATGTCTCGCTGGTGGTGGCGTGTGTGTTGGATCATTAAGTTCCCTTCAAAATGGTTGAGCTAATTGGTGCTGATCCATGCGTCATGTTCGTGAACGGGCGCCGTCAGTTGGGACTGGTCGTCTCTTAGCTGCCATGGCTTATTTTTAATTTTAATATTTAATTTAGTTGTTTTAGTTTTTATCTTTTTATTACGGACGCTTTTTAACGTGCACGTCTTTCTACATTGTTTTCACATGTATATTTTCAACATGAACGATGTAACCAATATTTAGTAAAAATATTATGATTTAAAAAAGTGTCCGTGGAGTTTCTTGCCCGTTCTTCTCCATAGGGATCTACTACGCTTTGGAATGGGCAACTAGCTTCATCTTTCTGACTGACCGACCCATTGACAATTCAAAAGTGCCTGTAATTGGTTTATTTGAAATAAATGCTTTGAGTTTGAGTTTGACAAAACTTTTTTAATAACCATATTTTCACTGCTTTAGCACTCGTGCAAAAATTTTTCATATAAAATTTGTTGACAAACTCCGAACTCCGAGCTCGTGATGACACGGCTTTATTATTCAAGTTGTGTGCAAACACTAACTAGTTGGAATTTAGAGCACAAACTAATGTTTTTGAATTAATTGGTATGTGTGCAGTTATTACAAGAAGCATTTTATAATTTTATTGAAAATAACATGGTTTTCGTGAACTTTAATTATTTAGAAATGCAAAATAATTCGAATGCCTTGCTCCTTTTATTCCCTACTACCCCAGAAAAAGGGTAGAATGTTTACGGAGTCAGTAAAATCTACGTATATTTAATTTATATTATAACAGTATCGTAGAATAAGACGGAGAAGTTCTTAATCGAAGAACTCATCCTTGGAAAAACTTATTTCTTCTGTCGCCAGTAGGGTTTCTACCCGCAAAATTGTCCCTGAGATTTCAATCACTTGAGGCTTACTTATAAGTGCTTTCGGTATCGGCATTTCCAAAATGTTAGAAACATATTATTATAAAGGGCCCCACACATTACACAGTTGGCCTGCAGTCTCTGGTCCCAACAGGCGGCCTGCCGTCCAAGGCCTGCATAGACCACACACTACAGCGATTATTGCCTGCCGGCAATCGTCGATGCCGGCTCTGAGTTCACACACTAGCAGGCGGCAGCCAGCAGTTTCTCACCTCAATATCGCCTGCCGGCAGTGGCCTGAATAGCGGTTCGGTGTCAGTTCACAAAGTGATAATGTTACGTAAAAACGATGTGCTTTTTTTATTTTGACTGGTTATGATAACATCGTAGTGAATTATATAATATTTTTAAAATGATAACCAAATTATAAAAGTCGCTAAATTGATAACACTGCCGCCGGCCGAATACCTGCTTACTCGATTTGGCCTTGAGATCTCGGACTGTCCGGCCCACAGAACATGTCCGGCCGATACCTGTCGACGCAGGCCTGCGCCGGCAACAAGCCACAAACTCTGGGATCGCATTGCCTGGCATTGGTTGTCAATCCAAAACTTTAAAAGGAACTGTGAGTCTGTGATCTATAGCGATTAGCTGACAGGCTGATATCTGCCTGCGGACTGTAAATGTGTGGGACCCTTAACAGTACGCAGCTGTACGTTTGCACAATAAAAAGTTATTTCACATAGACGAAAATCAAATTGTCACGAAAATATTACCTATGCTTTTGAACAGAAAAATAATATGTAACTTACATTTTAATAGTGTCAGCTGACTGTAACTGTGCTCTTGGAAGGTATTCTTCATTTTTCTAAGAAGTACTTTATATACCTATTTATGTTAACTGGCAGCTGTGCTACACTCACGTCAAATGTTCGTATCATTTCGTAACGGGTACAATATTTTCTTATGAAAATACCTTTTAGGCTCTCTTAAGAGGGATCTGCAGTAGTAGCCGCGAAATTCTAATTTTCTTACGTTTTTTGCAATTTGCAGGTCAGTATCAGGTTGTATGTTGATAAAAATATGGTATTCCGCTATAAAAAAATATGTATTCACATAATTATAACCAAAAGAATCATCAATACATCTCTTTAGGTTAGCTTTGTTCTCTTTAAGTTTGATTTCGGAAATCATGACATTTTGGAACAAATGTAACTTAGAAAGATGTATTGATGAAGTTATGGTTAAAATTATGTAAATATATATTTATTATAGCCGCTTATTATATTTTTATCCACATACAACTTGAAACTGACTTGCAAATTGCACAAAACGGACGAAAATTTGAATTTCGCGGCTACTACTGGTTACTTTTTATTTAAACATGAAAAAAAAATGTAAAGTAAAGAGAGAGGAGGCCTTTTCCCAGCAGTGGGAACATTATAATCGTTTATTTGGAACAATACACAAATAGAATCAAGGGAAAAATAAAACTGGCGCAGCTACCAACGCCCGGCTCCTAGTGAGAGAGCAGACTGTTCTAGACTACATAACAAAGTATTTTAAGCAATCACACTATAATATAATCATAATCATATCATATCATAATCACACTAATCACACTAATATCACTCACATCACACTAATATTATAAAGGCGAAAGTTTGTGAGTGTGTGTGTGTGTGTATGTTTGTTACTTCTTCACGCTCAAACGGCTGGATCGATTTAGATGAAATTCGGTATGTAGACAGCTTATACCCTGGATTAACACATAGGCTACTTTATATTCCGAAAAAATGTAGTGTTCCCGTGGGATGAGTACGGAATCCAAATATTATATTTGCTACTCTTTCAAACTCAAATGTCTCGACCGATTTTGATGAAATTTGGAGTGGAAGTAGCAGACACCCTGTATACAAATAGCACACATAGGCATCCTGAAAAAATGTAGTGTTCCCGTGGGATGAGCAATATTTTTGTGAATACTTTTCTCACCGATTAAATAATACACGTTTTAGTGTATCTCTTAAACCATCATCTCATACTAGCTGCTTCCCGCACATACATAACATAACATAACATTTAACATAGTTATTACTTACTAGTAATAACTATGTATCAAACAAAAATTTAGCTGTGCCCTGACAGGCTCTGCAACGGCTCTTTTGCTAAGCCTTTTGTTAACATCTTGTTTTATCTTGTGGAAAGCAATTAGATAAATATGAATATAAAATATGTGCACTATATATACCTCTTCTTACCCCTTCGGAGTACCTGACACATGCGTGATGATTCTCTGCCTTTACGCCGAAAATTGTTTGCCAGATTTTCACTTGCCAATTAACGTTTCACAGAATTTTATTTCGCCGAATAATCACTTGCCAACTTATCATATAATTTTCTTTTATTTCCCAACCTCACAGTTACCAATTGTACGTTTGGTCTGCTTTTCATAATGACACTTTTTAAAATGCCAACTTTCAAGTTGCAGTATGTTTTAGTTTGCGTAATATTCATTTAGTTTATTGTTTACCAAATCTAGTAGGGTTTTGTTTCTGGCACATCGCCGGCCGCTGCCTCGGCACGCTCGCTTCGCTCACTCGGCTCGTGCGTTGTTTGTCATACTCTAATCTAACCTAACCTAACTTAACTGTTTCCTTTTACAAAAGTGATTCACTTCTGGCACATCGCCGGCCGCTGCCGCGGCATGCTCGCTTCGCTCGTTCAGCTCGTGCGTTGTTTGTCATACTCTAACCTAACCTAACCTAACATAACTGTTTCCTTCTACAAAAGCGATTCGCTTCTGGCACATCACCGGCCGCTGCCACGGCACGCTCGCTTCGCTCGATCGGCTCGTGCGTTGTTTGTCATACTCTAACCTAACCTAACCTAACTTAACTGTTTCCTTTTACAAAAGCGATTCGCTTCTGGCACATCACCGGCCGCTGCCGCGGCACGCTCGCTTCGCTCGATCAGCTCGTGCGTTGTTTGTCATACTCTAACCTAACCTAGCTTAATTGTTTCCTTTTACAAAAGCGATTTGCTTCTGGCACTGGCACACTTCTGTTGCTATACTTATTAAAAAAAACTTATTTGTTTTAGGCAAGTTCAAGACCAGGGTTTCGCCAAAAGATGCGCTAGCGACATACAGTTACATAATAAATACGTAATAAATTACAATTACGTAATAAATGTCCCAAACGTTTTGTGTCATTATAATGACAAAACGTCATTCGTCTAATAGTTGTGTGGCCTAGTGAAATGTTTGACAAATGATAAATTTATCAAACGTTTTGTGTCATTATACGAGTAATAATCAGCTTAACAATCATTTTACCAAATGAAACGTTGTCATACAAAAATTTGCTAATCGTTAGTTGGTCAAAGTGAAACATCGGCGAAACGTTGGTTGCCAAGTGATAATTTGCCGAACAATTTTCGGCGAAAAGGATACCATTTTTTTTACGTTTCCCTAAACACTATAGTCGTCGTGTTAAGAACTGAGTCGTCGGGGCATAAATCATTGTTATTACTCTCTCTCGCTCGCACTTATGGAGCTTATGGAGTGCCATAATATGCAATAAGGCGCAAGGCGATGCCCATTCTTATATTAAGTCAAGTCAGAGGCCCACGGGTGGCATAAAATTTCTGACACAAGGTTAGTCACTAACAACACGAAAACAACAAATTGCTACTGATATTTACGGCCCGACGACTCAGTTCATAACGCGAGTACCTACTATAGGAATTTTCCCGCATAGTGGGTGAGTTTATAAACAATCCTCACATGCACAAACACTCTTATTCATAAAAACCGTCTGTAGGCCACACAAAACATTTTGTTCCATGCGGGAATGGAACCCGCCAGCCAGTACGCATCGCCAACCATCATGATGTGTAATCATCACCATCCTCCTTCCTACCTTTGTTCCGATTTATTTGAGGTCGGTGAAGCACATCTTTTTCTTCCACACATCAGCAGTCATTGTAACATTCACCCCCTGGCTAGCCATATAATTTTTTTATGCATATACTGCCTGGACAAATCCACTCAATGTGTGTGGTTCATTCATCTCAGACACAAATCTGCATGTCCTCATTATGATCTGACTGGACTTTAAAAGAGACTGTGACCTCTGAGTTTGTTTCTGAGTTTCTTGTCAGTAGTCGAATAGGAAACACTGAATTGCATTTATTTATTTATTTATTTATTTATTTCAACTTTAATTCAGGCAAATTACCCATAATTTGTTAGTATTACTTAAACTATGTTAGTATAATCAATTTAGGACACAAAGATAAACAAGAAAGAAACAATACTAATAAAATAACACAACTTATGTTAAATATCTATACCTGTTCTGCCATCTAGTAGTATTTAGTTTTAAAAATATTTTTTTGACGTGTGAAAGTGTTTCAATCAATCAACTCCGCCTATCGCAGTCCACTGCAGAACACAGGCCTCTCCCGGGCTGCGCCACAATACCCTGTCTTTCGCCTTCCGCATCCAGTCTCTCCTAGCCACCTGAAAGTGTTTGTGTAAACCAGTTTACAAAAATCAATATAATTTTTCAATTTATGATTTACCACAACACAAACTATCCGCAGTTTACCTCCGACCTCTCAATAAAGTCTAGACATACAGTAAATGTCCTTGGTATTTTGCTAAAATACTCGTTAGTGCTCGTGAAACGTGGGTGAAGATGCTTCATTAATTATTCGCTTCCTCTTCAGATTCGCTGATGTGAATATTTGAAAAACCCTCGATGACTTCATTAAGTGTTGAAGGATCTAAAAATAATGTGAGATAGAGTCTGATTGTAGGTGTAAGTTGTGGTGGTTGATAGTTATGTTGGAACAAAGATGAAATTTAAATCTTTAGGTTGAATTTCACCAATGCAACTCATGCATAGCGATCAGTACATGTTATCTTTATCTTTACATAGTATAAAATGAAGTCACTTCCGCTGTTTGTTCGCATAGATCTTTTAAACTACTCAAAGGATTTTAATGCAGTTTTCAGTCACAGATAGAGTGATTCAAGAGGAAAGTTTATATTGCGACACCCACGCGAGCGAAGCCGCGGGCAACAGCCAGTTGTTTATAAATTGTTGTGGAATATTTGACACTGACAGCTCTTGAACGCGAGTTTACTGATCGCATTGAGTTTAATTAGTGAAATTCGCCCTTATTGATTAATAAAGGATTAGGTGCTGTTCCTCAATGCGAACTACCTAATTTAGTCTAGGCCTGGGCCCTACCTTGAAATTAGATAGTAGTTTGATGGGTGTGGCTTATTTCACCCGCACGCGGGGAGTGGCAGTTCCATCTTCCGTTGTCGGTCAGTCGCCGCCACAAACTTACTTACTTCGCCACATTCTCGTCACTCCACACATCCATCTCAACATTCTCATTTCCGCTGCATGCAATTTTTTTTCATCCGTCTTCTTCACTGTCCAGCATTCCGATCCATAAAGTACGACAGGCCTTATCGCGGACTTGTAAATTTTCCCCTTCAACTTGAGGGGCATCCGTGGGTCGCAAGTTGTTCCTGTAACCTGTCGCCATTTCATCCATCCTGAGTTGATCCGGTGCGTTATGTCTCGGTCTACTTCGCCATCCCCTTGGACAAGCGACCCGAGGTACCGAAAGTCGGAGCAGATCGGTAAGGGCGTTCCGGCAAGAGATATGGGCACAGGACCGGAGAGACCGCCAAAATCACAAAACAAATACTCTGTTTTGGTCCGACTTACTCTCAGGCCAACGGTCTCCAATCTTTTCCACCACACTTCCAATCTGCTCTGGACCTCTAAGCTACTCTCGGCAACCAGCACAATGTCATCGGCGAACAGCATACACCAGGGAGCCTCTTCCTGGATATCCGAAGAAAGAGCATTCATTATCAGCACAAAGAGGTAAGGGCTGAGTGCAGACCCCTGGTGCAAGCCCTAACTGGAACTAACGAAATCATCTAAAGCATTTACATAATCATCACGCGAATTGCTGAAAATAAATTGTTATTATTAGCAGACAAATAAACGTTCATTCTCTTTACGAAACAATACCTACCTTAAATTTACGCGTCCACTGAGTCGGAATCGGAGTATACGCACCGTAAGGAGCGTCTGCATTTACAAAATGCCGATAAGTTGCGTCCACTGCATTCGGATTTTACATCGGCAACATCAACCAGTGTTTCCACTTTTAGGGATATCTACGTTTTTTATGTTGACAGGGATTTATATTACCTAGTTGGTTTGTTTTTCATTTTGCATTGCGACAGGTCGCCGAACAATAGCGATAAATAGTAGATTGTTAAACATGGGATGTAAGTAATAAATTACACCCGAGATATTTAGGCACACGAGCGAGCGAAGCAAGTGAGGGTGCTTATAGTTAAAGGGTGTAACTGATTACTTATATCCGAGTTAATTAGTCTACTTTTCATCACTAATGCGAGGAAATTAGGAAAACAAATAAAAAAAAAATTGTATATTAAAAAAAAAAAACTGTTTTATTCGTCTAGCTAAGTAAATGGAATGGCAACGAAAAATATCTGTTCTTATGGTTCTGCCTAATCACTTTTTGTGTTGTTGGTCTGTATTTTATTTCTACTAGAAATATCTATGAAAAATATGTGTCTTTCTTATAATTAGTGAGTATACTAAACTTTTGTAAAATGGTATAAAACCACTTAAGGTACACAATTAATAAGTGTTATTTTAAAAACGCACTGGCTAGCAAGACGACCGCACGCAAAAAAAGTTTTTTTTTTTAAACCGTTGCTTGTTGTAAACGCAATTTCAATTAAAATATGATGTGTTGAAGTGATGATGATGGGATTCGGCGCCGGAATCAGTAAAACTAGAGGCAAATGCAATCGTAGAAAATCTGTTACCTCCAATATCAAAAAAGGGATACATTTAAAAACATATGACAATTTCTTCAAGTGGCGGACTGAAAATGAGTTGGTGAATGTCAGGACGCCTCGTCAACCCGCATGTTGAGTTAAATACTAGCTCTACTTTGTACTACATTTACACTCTCACCTCGTACCTCGCCTCGTGCTTCGTCTCGTGTCTCGGTCCGCACCTCACGTGATCGATGGTAAATGAGCTTCCTGTTTACACTCTCGTGGTGAGTTCAGTTGTCTTTGAGCTAGCGGTAGGACGTCGAAGTGTTGGTAGCAACAAGTCTTTGCTTACTAAGCTTCTACTACTACGCAATTAATTTAAACACACTTATAAATAGATGCCAAAAATGCTTCCATAACGTCGTAATACAGCCACACTGGCTTGTATCTAGTTTAGTTTTTTGCGCCGAAGATGCTGGCGAAAGGTTGCCATGAGAGAATTTTTCTTATTTGTAGTTCGGTTGGAGGTCTACACAGGTTGGAGGTCTACATAGGTTGGAGGTCTCACAGTAGGATTTCAGATAATTTCGCCCATGCATCGTTTACTTTTTGGTTATTTTTGTGGTGTGGTGTTTGGGATCCCAAAGTATCGGTTCCTTTTGAAATAATTATAGAAACCGAAACGTTTTTTCTTGCAACCAATCCTTTTAAGCAGTTTGAAAGCACACAACCTGCGCGGTACAACGTTGAAACCTGAATGAAGCGAGAGCGCGAATGTAAACACCACGCTCGCGTTTGTCGCTAGGTCGCTAAAACCGCTACGGACGCGAGCGTTGCAAATCACGAGACGAGGCGCGAGGCTAGCCGCGAGCGTCTATTCACACTCTGTCTCGTGGCTCGAACGCGAGTGTAAATGAGCTAATCAGTGATGAAAATATTTTTGCGTGTTCTATTAGTTATTCATTTGAAAGTAATTTTAATTGAAAATGTTTTTGTTTGTTAAGTTTTGTTATTACCTGTTACGTTTTAAAGATTAGTAGTCGATATAAAATACATAATGGCTTTTGATTTCTTGAATTGAAGTACGAGTAGTATACAATACATAGTAGCTTTAACTTGGAGCCTACTGCATACATTTGCCGACCATGTACATATTTTTAAAACAACTACTAATCTTTAAAACGTAACACACGCACGGCAATTGATTAATTGCTATCAACTTCTATTATACTAATATTGTCAATCGCTTCAATTGCACTTGATATTATCAATTTTCCCATAAATGTGCATCAATCACGTAAAAATTGACAATTGCAATAGATCGTTTTGGGGACCCTAAAACCGAGTACATGGTAACACTGGGCGCGTTCACTGCGGATGACGTCATCGACAGAAACACCTGTGTCTGTCACAGATTTGCCGATCCAGTGCACGCAATACCATATAAAATACAAAGCATCAAATCCGTACGGTGCGTACGGACCTTTTCCGACCCAGTGGACGCGCAACTTTATTTCCTTTCACGCTTCCAAAAAATATATTTTCCTTTTCCTTAAACAATAAGATTTGAAATCATTACAGTGATTGGACACAATAACAAAAGTATAATATTATATTTTATTTCCAGAACAATTATTTATTTAGTTAGAATAAAAGCCGGGATGCAATAAATTCAGCTAATCAAGTACGATTGCAATTGTATAGTAAATTCAATTGTAAGTAATTAACTGTTCGCCCTAGTTAGTGTAATAGAAAATTCAATTGTTTTGAAAAATTCAGTTGTAATTTTGTTGGCTCTTTTGACACTAAAGTATAATCTTAGACACAATTTCAGAATAAAATAGTTCTGTGCTCGTTAAAATTGTTTAGTGTGAAACTGTTTCTTTATTTTGTATTTCTTTTATTCTTGAGGTGTGTTTAAACTACCAAATGTATCTGTTAACATTTTATAAAACTTGAACACCTTTGCATGTGCATTTAAGAGTAGAATATATCAATCTAGTTATAGTAGTTATTCCTACATTCTCTGATTACGGTAGAGTTATATAGTATTAGCTGACCTGACAAGCGTTGTACAAAATTCCCATAGAAAATGCACTTTCAGTTTCCCGAAATTTCCAATTTTCCCAGCAACTTTTAAAACATTTTCTTTCATACAAACATTGTTCTGACAATTATAAACACAACAAAAAAGAATTAGCCAAATAGGTACAACCGTTCTGAAGTGATGCGCGTACATACCTTCGGCAATTGATTTTTATTTATATACAGGATGTAAGTGTAAACAGTGGCAATCTTTTAAGGGGTCATTGTACTCATCATTATGAACAACTTTTAGTATGGGACAAAACCTAAAATCGCGAAAAAAAATCTGCTGTTCAGTACATTTATGTTCACATAAATCGTCAAAATGTAGGGAACAGCTGATTTTTTCCCACCACCCATATTTCGCCAGTTATCTACCTTTATAGGGTGGTCAAAAAGTCATGGATCAAACGAAATAGGGAGATAAAGGAGGTCATTTCCAACAAAAATCTTTCTACAGCATGGCCATAATTAAATTTCCCTAAAAATGAATTGCTCTTGAAATTTGGTACCCAGAGCGGCTAGAGCTGAACAACTGATTATACCTATAATTAATTTGAATTTGGAATTCTAAATAGAATGAAAGATACCCGACGGACGTCCCTGTCCAAATTTCATGTATGCGACCGATAATTTTCTTCATATTTTTTTATTCGTGAATTTTTCCGATGTTTTAATACATATTCTGCTATTCGGGACAGAGACAAATACAACAAATCAAAAATCATGAAAATCGGTCCAGCCGTTCTCAAGTTATAAGTGTTCGAACGAACCTGTAATGCTATTCTGTAGAAATGTCACCGTGAAAACTTAGGTGAAGTGAGCGTGGAGTAAGCTGTCAATAGTGTCAAACCCGAGCATCAGGTAGAATGACAACTCACTTCACCTAGGTTTTCACGGTGGAAAATTTGTACAGAATAGCACTGCTGACTTGGTTTTATATGTATATTAAGATTCCAAATTCAAATTAATTTTTACGCGACTACGGTGAAACAAAAAGGAGGGTTATGATTTTGACCGGTATGTATGTATGTATGTATGTTTATCTGTTCCCTCATAACTTCTAAACTGCTTATCATAAATTGACAAATGAGGTGTCGTTAGAAGCGTCTTGACCGTCCGCTGGTTATAGGCTATGTGACGTCACATTAAATTGAATATGGCGCCCTCTAGAGTACTCATCATCATCTTCCTGCCCTTATCCCATATTACTTGGGGTCGGCGCAACACGTTTTCTTCTTCCATTCTCCCCTGTCAACCGTCACGCTATCATTCACTCCCTTCTCTTTCATATCATTCCTCACACAATCCATCCATCTTTTCTTTGGCCTTCCTCTGCCTCTCCATCCATCAACATCTATATTCATCACTCTTTTAGTCACATGCGTTTCGTCTCTCCTCATTACATGCCCATACCAAGACAAACGATTTCCTTTCAACTTTTCTGTCACTGGCGCCACTTTCAAACTTCCTCTTATATACTCATTTCTCACTTTGCCCTCTAGAGTACTCATGAAACGAAAAAAAAAATATTAATGATGCCGTGTTAGCTATCAAATAAAACCGTAACATATATATTGTTAGCTTTTGCTCGCGGCTTTAACACACCTGATAATTGAGACTAATTTCTAAAATCACGCCTCAGATGTGAGCCAAACATTTACCTCCAAATCTACCCAAAATACATATATAATAATTATGTGGTTCTGCAAATACACGAAACTGCAACCCCAAAATAATTTAAATGAAAAGTAAGTTTAAAAAACCGAGTGCTGAAAAATCACACTAAAAAGTATGAAACAAGAAAATATTCTCATCTCAAATTATAAAAAGACAGACTAATTAAAAATCCGGAATCACACGTGAACTGTTCGATTTATCACGTGTTACTCCATATTTTTAATTTGTCGGGTTTTAGTTTTTAAACTTACTTTTTATAATATAGCATGATATTTATAAAAGAATCAGTTGTTCATTTGTTTTCCCGCCGTTCGATTTTTCTTTGTTAACGATGTTTCTGTAACCATAGAAAAATCGAAATAGTGCGCTATTTTCCGAGTTCCGTCGTGGCATCAGCACAGCACGCAATATTAACGACGTGTGTTACTGCGAGTGAACGCATGGTAAGTTTTTGGTTTGATCACTTCCGTTCTGGAAATTTTGTTTTCTACAATGTGCCCCGGGGTGAAATATAAAATCCAATGAAGCGGCGAAAAACGCCTTTATAGAATCATCTTTCACACAGTCCTTCCATAATTTCCTTGGTTTTCCCCTACTCTTATAGCCATCGACATTCATACTCAAAACATATTTTTTTTTCAAATTAATTGGCTCCAATTAACTAATTAATTATTAAATATGTTTTGAACTTTATATTTTAAGAATTGAACTACGTTTTTTTGCTGAAAAGTAAAATACTGGAATAAATTTAAAGTAAAAAAAGTCAAAAATAATAATAATAATTAATTAATTATTATTATTATTTTTGACTTTTTTTACTTTAAATTTATTCTTTATATTTATTTTAAATTTAAAGTAAAAAAAGTCAAAAATAATAATAATAATTAATTAATTATTATTATTATTTTTGACTTTTTTTACTTTAAATTTATTCCAGTATTTTACTTTTCAGCAAAAAAACGTAGTTCAATTCTTAAAATATAAAGTTCAAAACATATTTAATAATTAATTAGTTAATTGGAGCCAATTAATTTGAAAAAAAAATATGTTTTGAGTATGAATGTCGATGGCTATAAGAGTAGGGGAAAACCAAGGAAATTATGGAAGGACTGTGTGAAAGATGATTCTATAAAGGCGTTTTTCGCCGCTTCATTGGATTTTATATTTCACCCCGGGGCACATTGTAGAAAACAAAATTTCCAGAACGGAAGTGATCAAACCAAAAACTTACCATGCGTTCTGGAATAAATTTAAAGTAAAAAAAGTCAAAAATAATAATAATAATTAATTAATTATTATTATTATTTTTGACTTTTTTTACTTTAAATTTATTCTTTATATTTATTTTAAATTTAAAGTAAAAAAAGTCAAAAATAATAATAATAATTAATTAATTATTATTATTATTTTTGACTTTTTTTACTTTAAATTTATTCCAGTATTTTACTTTTCAGCAAAAAAACGTAGTTCAATTCTTAAAATATAAATTAAATTTTCCTACACAATTCAAAATGTTCTCAGCTTGCGCCTTTGGGTACTTTGCGTATTACATTAGAATATTCAGCTAAGACAACAACACGCAACGCACAGCGTATGTCGGGTCAGCTAGTATTATGATAAACCTGTCACTTGCCTGTTCTACACTGCCTTCGCTTGTTTTCATTTAATTTACGAGAAATGAACATACAGATCTCCCAGGAAAAGTATGCGCTTCGGAAATCATCGTCTATCTTCAGAAAAATGAAGACGCGATGATGAGCTCCAATGTCTAGAGCTGTTACAACTATGGTAGTATTTGCCCATTAGAGTAAAAAAAAATATAGATTAACAACTCTATGAAATTCTAAAAAACTTTTCAAAACTTTTGAATGACGGATGATGACGAAGTGCGACCGGAATATGTAAGCCGACAGAGAGAAAACTACATACAAACTCGCAATGATAGTGGCACTACAAAGCGCGGAGTACCTATAATACAAAACTTAGTAGTCTTGCCTCTATGGGGGGTTAATGTGGCGCGACCTTCGTGATTATTCGGAAACACGAGGATTACACAACAAGCGCATACCGTTTTTGGGTTAACTGTAGATTTAACTTAAGTATATTATAGTGTGTATTGTTTTGAATGTGGTGCAAACAGCTGCGGTGACTATGTTAGTAGCATATTGTGAGCGTTTACCGCCGTATCCTTCAATAAGATATTGTTATGGTTTCCTAAGGTAAAGGAAGTGGTATCCGGTATTATATCAAAATTGCTGTAGTTGTTGATTCACCGGAATTATTCTGTGAAGAGGTAAACAGAGAGATAGGCACTGTATAGTATGTCTAATAGGACGAGCTAATTACCATAAACCGAGCACAGGATAGGGTGTTGTGGTAACGCAAGGGAACGCCTATGTTGTCCCTAGATGGCCTAGGATGTCTTTCGGCTGAGTGATGATGATGAACACTATTCAAGACCTCTAGTATTTTCTGAGTGACTACTACATATCTGTAAATTATGTTATAGAGGTATGAGGAACAGGGTGTAAAGTTCACTCATCATCCATAGAAAAGGGAGAATCCTCCGACCTGACGGGTGTTGTGTCCGGTGGGCTACTGCCCGATGGCTGATATCGGGACGTTGTATAAATGCTAGTCGCGCAGTTTATTTAACTTGTGCGATGCAGGATTTTGCGTGACGTCAGTGCGATGCGTTATTCGCTTGTGGCGTTGTAGATGCCGCCACAATATAACTATTTCCTGTCATTTATTTTAAACAGTCTGCCGGTCCCTATCGTCAGAACAGTCTGCGGTATCCAATGCCGAGATCTGACTTTGGTAGGTACTTTACTTTACGAGTATCTAAAACTTTGCTATATCTACCACTAAGTGTGATCTGATTAACATTATTAAGACCAGCAGCTACAAACTACTCGCGATAGGCCTAAGACTAACATAAAGTGAGCTCCGTTACTTTTGCTTCCGTTGTGGTCAGCCCGGTCACAAGGCCGGCTCGTGCAATGCCACGCCGCACTGCTATTTATGTGCGGCAGCTGGCAAGCCGGCCGATCACCGGGCTGGAAGCAAGGGCTGTGGTCCATCCACTAAAGCCCGGAGCAGGGGCAAGCCCTCTGCCACCGCCGTCACTGCCGCAGCCGCCGCCACGGCCGTCGCCGTTGCCGCCTCCACTGCCGTCGTCGCCGTACCCACTGCGGCAGGGCCCACACAGGGGGCTCAGGGAGGGGGTGAAATGGAATGTCAGTAATGGCTCCATTACGCCTCCTCCAGGCGAACATCAATCACTGCGCCTCAGCTCAGGATCTGTTGCTCCAGAGCATGGCGCAGTGGTCGATTAACATCGCCGTGGTCGCTGAGCCGTATTTTGTCCCGCCCAGTGATTACTGGGTGGAGGACCTGAGCGGCACAGTGACCCTCATTTCGTCGGCCGCCGCCGGTACCCTGTGCCTCGAAGCTGTGAAGAGAGGACAGGGTTGCGTTGCAGCACGGTTCGGGGAGATTGTCGTGGTAGGGGTATACTTCTCCCCGAGCCGAACTCTCGCCGAGTTCCACAACTCCCTTGCGGAGTTGAAGACCGTCGTCGTCGGGTTCCGTTCCCTTCCCGTGCTCGTCCTCGGGGACTTCAACGCCAAGAATGTGGCTTGGGGTTCCCGGTATACGGACACACGGGGTAGAATGGTGGAGGACTGGGCTCTAGAGACAGGCCTGGTCGTCCTAAACCGGGGTTCTGTCCCCACGTGTGTGCGGATGCGGGGCGAATCAGTGGTGGACATTTCGTTCGCCAGCCCCGCTCTGTTGCCGCATGTTCTTGACTGGCGCGTCATGGAGGGGGTGGAGACCTATTCCGACCACCGGTACATCCGGTTTGATGTCTCCGCCCAGACCTCGAGCGCGCCGGTCAGACAGGCCCCGAGTGGTCCGCGGTGGGCGCTGAAGCAGCTGGACCGGGAGCTCCTCCTGGAGGCCTCAATCGTGCAGGCCTGGGTGTCACCACCGGACAGGCCTGCTGACGTCAATGACGAGACTGAGTGGTTCCGGGAGGCCATGTCCGAAATATGTGACGTGGCAATGCCCCGGGTCCAGCCCGGACGCGCCTGGCGCCAGGTGTACTGGTGGTCGCCGGAGCTGACGGCTCTGCGCGAGGCATGCGTTGCTGCGCGGCACCGGTACACCAGGCACCGCAGGCTCCGTATCCGCCCTCCGGATACGGAAGCCATTCAGGCGGAGCTGTATGAGGGGTACAGAGCGGCGAAGACTGCCCTCCGAGCGGAGATCTCGCGGGCCAGAGGCCTGGCTCGCGAGGAGTCGCTGGGGACTCTGAACAGAGATCCGTGGGGACGCCCCTACAAAATGGTGCGGGATAAACTCCGCCCATGGGCTCCCCCGCTGACGCAGTGTCTCCGGCCGCAGCTCGTGGAGGACGTGGTGAGCGCTCTGTTTCCTTCGCGAGGGGAACATACTCCCCCGCCCATGGCTCCGCCTCCTGCGGTGCCCGATGCGGACTACATCACCGACGACGATGACGATGCTCCGGAAGTGACCGAGGTAGAGCTGAGAGCGGCGGTACGTAGGCTGAGTGCCAAAAATACCGCCCCAGGACCCGACGGCTTGCCAGGAAGAGCCTGGGTTCTGGCCTTTGGGGCTCTCGGGCCTCGACTAGGGGGGCTCCTAAGCGCATGCTTGGAGAGGGGCCAGTTCCCACTTCGTTGGAAGACAGGGAAACTGGTCCTCATTAAGAAGCCGGGGCGCCCTGCGGACTCTCCGTCCGCTTACCGGCCCATCGTGCTGCTCGACGAGGTGGGCAAGCTCTTTGAAAGAGTCATTGCAGACCGCCTCGTCGGGTGGCTGGTGCAGGAGGGGCCGGATTTGGCGGAGAGCCAGTTTGGTTTCCGCAGGGGGCGCTCTACGGTGGACGCCATCATGCGCGTGCAAGCCCTCACAACGGGGGATGCTGTGGCCCGGGGTGGGGTCGTCTTGGCGGTGTCTCTAGACATCGCTAATGCCTTCAATACCCTGCCCTGGAGTTGCATCAGGGAGGCACTCCGGTATCACCGGGTGCCAACCTACCTCCGTCGAGTGGTCGAGGCCTATTTGACGGACAGGGCCGTCATCTACCCCGGTCATCAGGGAGAGTGGAACCGGCGAGAGATGTCGTGCGGTGTCCCACAGGGATCTGTCCTGGGGCCACATCTGTGGGACATCGGGTACGACTGGGTGCTGCGCGCCGACCTCCCTAGCGGCGTCAGCGTTGTATGTTACGCTGACGACACGCTGGTCCTGGCGCAAGGGAGGTCGCACCAGGCGGCGGCTGAACTAGCGACACGCGGGGTTGCGACAATCGTAGAGAGAATCCGGCAGTTGGGACTCGAGGTGGCCCTGCACAAGTCCGAGGTCATGTGTTTTCATGGTCCTCGGAACGCGCCACCGTCGGGTTCCCAAATAACGGTAGGAGGGGTTCACATCGGAGTCGAGTCAACGATGAAGTACCTGGGACTCGTCCTCGACAGCCGGTGGAACTTCGTGGAGCACTTCCGACGTTTGGCTCCCAGACTGGAGCGGGCCGGGGCTGCCTTGAAGCGGCTCCTGCCCAATCTGGGGGGTCCAAACGCCTCCTGCCGGAGGCTTTACGCGGGGGTCGTGCGGTCCATGGCCCTTTACGGGGCACCGGTGTGGGCGCGTTCCCTGAGGCTGCGACCAGCCCGCCGGTTGAACGCGTCCCAGAGGGTCATGGCCATCCGGCTAGTCCGGGGATACCGCACGGTCTCCTGTGAGGCGGCGAGCCTCCTTGCCGGATTACCGCCATGGGATCTGGAGGCAAAAGTTCTCGCGCACGTGTGGGAGTGGCGCGAGGAGGCAAAACGCCGGGGCGTAACTCCGCTGCCGCGAGAAATCACGGTACAGCGGACAGAGCTCCGGCGGGATCTCATGGCGACATGGAGAGTGCGATTGTCGCAACCCAGCGCTGGGCACGCCACAATTGCGGCGATAAGTCCCCTCTTTGAGGAGTGGTTGGAGAGGCGCCACGGCGTCCTCACCTTCCGCCTAACGCAGGTCCTCACCGGACACGGTTGTTTCGGGAGGTTCCTGTTTCGGATAAGGCGGGAGGAAACGCCCGGGTGTCACCATTGTGTAGATCGCCCGGAGGACACGGTGGAGCATACAGTGGAGGTCTGCCCGGCTTGGGCGGAGCACCGCCGTGTTCTCACGCAGGCGATCGGCGGCGGCGATCTCTCGCGTCCAAACCTGGTCCAGGCCATGGTGCGGAGCGAGAGTGCATGGGAGGCCGTCACCTCCTTCTGCGAAGCAGTAATGCTCGCAAAGGAGGAGGCGGAACGCGAGAGGGAGAGGCAACAGCCGCGCCCTCGCGCCCCTAGCCGCCGTAGGAGACGCCCTGGGCGGCGGGAATCGATTGCCGATTCCCGGCCACCGTAGGCGCGGGCTTGCGGACGACGAGTAATGGGCAGCTCGCCGTCCGGTAAGGACCAGGCCCGGGTCGACGGCGCGTTGTGTTCCACGCGCGCCTCAAAGAGATGTCAGCAGTGACGGGGTCCAATAGGGCCGAAGCCGCCGGGGTCGCGGGTAGTTCGAAAGAGATACCGTGGCCCTGGTACGGGCAACTGAAGGAACACGGGTGGGTTTTAGTCAGTAAAAGTCTGACACGCCCTCCCGCTCTGCCCGGAGCGGGAGAAGTCATTTGATGATTTCCCATCCACAAAAAAAAAAAAAAAAAAAAAAAAGCTCCGTTACTTTAAAATATTTGCTTGACTTCAGTAAACTTCTGCCTTCCTCCTCGGGGCACTCAGGCGTGTTGTTATGTTATGATAAGTTAGTTACAGACATTTTAGACTGATATAGGCAGTGCCTCTGCCAATTATTTAAACCTGCAATACCTTGTTAGTCACGTCCAGCTTCAATGTACGTGTCATTGCATTGATTCTGTAACCTAAAACCCAAATTGAAGAGCATCACGTATTTGTTTTACAGACTCTTCTATGGGCTGTTGAGTTTGTCGTTTACCCCTCATACTGGATTTTGAAACAGTTCTCCGACATTTTTTTCTCCGATGAAACAGCCGACAGAACGATGAACAAGTACTATGGAACTTACTACTTCCCTATGGAAGCCAATTATCTACTCACGCTAGTAGGGTATAATAGGTTTACACAATTGGGCCTGCCGCTGGCCGTAGAAAAAATTAACAAAACATTAATTTACCAAAATGTACATTCATTTATAAAAGCCTTTGCGGGAGATAGAACATCTTTCTTAGCTTATCTTTAAACTGCTTACGACTTCTAAGGCCAATTTTGCGTTAGAAACGTAAGAATTTATAAAATAAATAATTATGAACTTACAACAAAGGCTTGCTTGCTTATTTTAAAGTACCTACTTGCAAATATTTGTCGCGATGTTCATGTCCTTAGCTAATTGAACTAAAGGATGATTTATGCTGAACCGTGCCGGGTCGGAGCCAAGGAATGGACGAGGCACAAATATACATATATTGCAACGTATAACTTATATACGAATATTACATTAACACCCGTTACAAGTCATCGTAATATTATTATGAATTGGAAAATATTTAATTGATCCTCTAAAACTTATTGGCCTTCTCCAGATACTCGCTTTTTAAATAAATGAACCTTCAATAAAGTTTTTGATCTTCTAATGATGATCGCTTTTTTAAATAAAAGATTCTCTTTTCTACTTTATGGCTTTTTTAAAGAGTTGGTCGCAGTAACTAAGCTAGGGCACTTCGACCAAGTGGGTTAGATTAGGTTAGAGAAGTGACCAATTGCCAACATCCAAGTTTTTCGCACTTACCTGGCTATTTAGGATTTTTAGGACACGAAAATGGGTATTCCCATTTACGTAATTATTTATTCACATAATTATGTGAGTATAAAATAGAAACATTTAATATAAGAGTGTCCATTCATATTTAAAATAAAATCAAAATGGGAATTAAAAATTATTTTATTAATGGGTTGTATTAAATACATGGCCAAGAATTCGCCATACCCTATTAGTATAAGGGTGGAATCGAACCTCAGTCAAGTGTATGCATACAATTTTACTTCATTTAATCATCATCATTTCCAAAATAAACCGTGTCAAGGAGTACCTGCCTATTCTTTATACAGAAGGTTCATAATATGAATGCCTGAATATTCCCGGTGTTTATTATGACTCCTTGACTGTCCCGAACATAGAAATATAACTTCTTTCATATATCTATGGTCCCGAATATTTGCCACCTTAATGAGTATGGAGTTTATTTAGCCCTAAGTTGAGATATTAATAAACTTCCTTTAAAATAATTCCCAGCTTTGGTGTTATATGAGTTTAAAAAAGCTCATTTAAATATTTTAAATTATTAATTGACAAATGTTATTCTGTAGACGAATTTTTGAACGACCAACTTTTATAATAATGCATTTTTACCTTTTGATAATATACTATTTATTGATTTTATTGTATTTGATGTTTTTTTTTTTTGTTTTTTCTGTTCATGTATTTAATTAATTTAAAATATTATTTGTTCTATGTCATATAATCTAATGACACCTAATGTGTCTCTTATAGGTTTATATTTCTTAATTATGACAAAACATATTAGCGGAGCCCATATTTATGTAAACACCTATGTTTCAGAAATAAAGTGATAGATTGATTGACTGGTGGGATTCAGCTGCATCCGGTTAGACTGGAAGCTGAACCCAACATAGTTGGGAAAAGGCTAGGCCCGTGGGCTAGGCAGATGATGGTGATGACCTATGGTACTCGTAAACGATGAATAAGTAAAAAAAAAATATAACAAAACCAATAATGAGAGTAGCACCGAAAACCTTTCACTTTGTAAAATTACAAAACCACACAAAAGTTTCGAATTGTAAATATTTTTCATTAAGCTGAGCAAAAAAATATCTGAAAAATACCTTCTTTTTCCAGTTATTTGAGAATATTTTCCAAAAAAACACAAGGGAAGTAATAACACAAGGGACGTAATAACACTTTTCATATTATACGGCGCACTTGTCTAAATATATTTTGCGAAGTTTGCCGAAACGTGGCATATTATTAAGCCTAAAAAAATACTAGTAATCCTGTGAGCAGACTTGCGTAAAGTCGAAAATATAGTTTGTAAAATATGCTCGATAAAATACAAAGTTTGTAAGCTGATGTGAAGCTAATATTTTATTAAATTTAGCCGAAGCACAATGTTCTAACGTAAACAAGAAGATATGTTTTCTATGCCTTTTTCGAATTCTGGTGCTAAAGCATGAATTATAATTTTGTAGGAATTGAAATGGGAATGCAACTCTATGAAAATAGAAGTAGATCAAAACGGTGAACAATGAAAGTATTATTTTGTCTTCCCAAGCTTACTTAAATAATTACTTTTGATTGCTGGTTTTCTTGGAAATTATACATCCAGATCGGTAAATATGTAACTACACTACATGTTAACTGAATGACAGTGGGAAACAATTGTTTGTCCTCGATAGAACTAATTAAGCTTTGATTGGATCCACTGATCTGGAAACTCAACACAATTATTTTATAACCTTGTTCTATTTCTAAACTGAGAAATAACAATGCTGTTTTACAATTGATTAAACTGTTTAAAGCTAGCGAAATTACTTAGGGCCCCGCACATTTACAGTTCGCTGGCAGTCCGCCGGCTGGCGGTCATTCATAAAAATTGTTTTTGACAGTTTTTTCGAATGACTGCCTGTCGGCGGACTGTGTAATATGTACCCTTTAGAATATTGCTATTATTTAAAGCTAGAATTTAGGTGTTGGAATCGATGGTCTGCGGGGTTAATAACTAAACACGTTTAGTCCTCGAATGGGTAACTACAGCTGACCACAGCTGACATATACATAATTATAAAGGGTATTTCAACAAGAACTTTGTTTTTCAATTGGGGCAATACCAAGAACGTGATATTTTTGACATTTAGTTTTTGGCGGTATTCGTAGTAGGTGATTTGGCAATTGTTGCAATGAATTCAATTTCGCTCGAAAATCCATTATGTCCATTAACCACTAAATTTTGGCCTACTATTGATGACATGGATATTACTGAAATGTTGTTTCAACACGACGGTGCCACATGTCACACAGCCAATGAAACGATTAACTTATTGCAAACCAAATTTCCCGATCGCATAATTTCGCAAAATTCAGCTGTTAAGTGGCCAGCCAGATCGTGTGATTTAACACCACTGGATTATTTTTTGTGGGGCTATGTTAAAGACAAAGCCTATACGGAGCCAATCGAATCGAATGCAGCCTTAAAACTCAAAATCTGTGATGTCATTAACGAAATAGACCCTCCATTTTGCCAAAAAGTGATTAAAATTTTTGATGAAATCACACGATGAATCAACATCTGTCAAAGTGGTCGTGGAAGACATTTGCCAGATATCATTTTTCATTTATAATTGCCAAACCTCCGTAATAAAATAAAAAAAATATTCATTTTCCTCTAGATTCTTTGTTTTATTTTGTTTTAGAAAACAAAGTTCTTGTTCAAAAACCCCACTCCACCAACTTATCTGTGAAATGGTGAAAATTGGAACTACGGCCGTCATGTTGAAATGTCATTCGATTGTGTCGACGCATCGACGCTGCCGTCCTCTTTCAGTTCACAGATAAGTTGGTAGGACTGTATATAGGGTGACTGGTAATTAGTGACCGATACTTAAACACATGATTGTACTCATGATAACAAATAACTTTCCCAAAGAAACGATTTTTTTAATTTACTAAGCGCATGAAAATCATTGCAATAAGATATTATCTAACAAGAATACGCGCGACGCGCGCTCTCAGCTGTAGGTAGTCGCTTGATCCCGTTATTCTGTCTGCCTTATGTACGGTACGGTGGTACCTTCCTGTAACAACAGGAAGGTACCACCGTACCGTACATAAGGCAGAGCACCCACACACTTCACATGTCCGGTTGTTGCTAAGATAACAAAAAATTAAACTTACAAAAGCGCTGTGTTTAACAGTACTCCACTTTTAAGATGCAACGTATCTAGTCCCGATCCCTGTAAACGTAGGCACGCACGGCACTTTCTGTATCACTAGCACTACGCATCTGTACACACGCATGCTTAATTCTAGTACCGGTTAGTAGTAACAGTTTTAACTAATAATAATAATTAACGAAATGACAAGAACACTGTCTACGGAATCACACTATTATACCGGTAAAAGAATTAAGCACGTGTGTGTACAGGTGTGTAGTGCCAGTGATACAGAATGGGTCAAAAGACTATGTTCTGATGTGCCGTGTGTGCCTATGTTTACCGGAATCGCGCTCGGTGCCTAGATATTTCGTAGTTATGCGGCCATACTATTATACACAGCGTTTTTGTAAGTTACATTTTTTGTTATCTTAGCATCAACCTGAACACTCGGATGTGAAGTGTGTGGGTGCTCTGACTTAAGTACTGTTACTCAGTACGGTAGTACCTTCATGTAACATGAGACTGAAATCAGAATAACGGGGTCAAGCGACTAACAGCTGTTATAGCGCGTATTCTTGATAGATACTCAATATCTTATTGGAATGAAAGGCCCTTAGTAAATTAAAAAAAATCGTTTCTTTGGGAAAGTTGTTTGTTATCATGAATACAATCATGTGTTTAAAAATAAATCAGCTGCTCCACGACACACTTTGACGAGTTATGTAGGGAACAGCACATTTTTTTTTCGCTATTTCAGGTTTGGTCCCAAAGTAAAAGTTGTTTGTTATCATGAGTATAATCATGTGTTTAAGTATCGATCACTAATTACCAGTCACCCTATATACATTTTGTTTTTGTGAAGGCGCTTTGAGTTGACGATATAATTATTATACAGGGCGTCCCACGGATATGCCACATGGAGGGAATGTACCTTGAATATTGTAGATGGAATATTTTACTGAAAGAAGACATTATTTGAATTTAATAAACAATTTAAACTGCATTCATAGATATTTATACATGGTTGAACCGGAAATCGAACCTGTTACATGAGAAAAATAATCACCCTGTAGCTTTACATACCGATCGAAAGGCATCATCATAAGGATTATTTTTTGCTAAATAACATACTGTCACAAATAAAAGGAAGACCATGAATTTTAACATTTTTAATACAAAATTAATCAATATATCAAATGCTCAAAATGAGTCCCTTCCTGTTGATCACAAAGTCGCACTCCTTTGATTATTTCGCTCCCTGTCGATTTTTTGATCTTGTTGTGGTGGATATTTAGAATAATACGTCTAAGTTCTGCTTGTAGCTCGTGGACATTTTATTTTATCATTTCATCATGCACTTAAATTATAATAGGGAAAGTACTTCTCAAGTGGGTACATTTATTAGTAATAGGTACTTATGATAAGGTCAGTTGTATGTCCTTACGGCAATGTCAGCTTTTCATTTTTCTGAACATAATTTCACATCAAATTCATGGTCTTCCTTCATTTTTCTCATGTAACGGGTTCGATTTCCGGCTCAACCATGTAATTATTTAAATATCTATGAATGCAGTTTAAATTGTTTTTAAATTCAAATAATGTCTTCTTTCAGTAAAATGTTCCAGCTACAATAATCAAGGTAATATCCCTCCATGTGGCATATCCGTGGGACGCCCTGTATACTTACCTACCTAATGTCAGTAGCACAAAATCCGGAGAATCAGTCTACAAACGGAAATAGGGTTTTTCGGGTTATTATATGAAAGCTACTATAAAATAAGCACAAAGTTAAACTGTACCCGAATAAAAGGAATAAGCAAGCTAATATCAAAATAAAAATCCTTCGGCCGACCTTAGGACCAAAACAAAGAACAAAGTGAGTAAATTGAGCCTGTAGCTCCTAGAGAAATAGCGAGAATAAACAGGCAATAATAGCTATTTATTTGAAGAGCTACGAAATAACGAAACACTGCATTCTTTGATATATCTTTTAGATTTATTTGAGCTTTGTTCGAAGATTTGTTGAAAGACGCGTACAATAATAGATCTCATGGTTTGTACTCAATTGAAATTGTATCGGATCTAGATTATTATATGGAGAAACCTGTTTACCTAAAGGTAATGTCAACAACCTCTCACCTCTGACGAGCTAAGATAACTGTGCGTCTGCACAATCTTCGTTTCCATAGTTTTCTGTCAATGTATCAACTCGCATTCACATTGTCATACAACTTGTTGACGCAAACTTTGTTTGACGTTTCTTATGACAACATGTTTCCACCACATTTTTAACCGACTTTTCTAAAAAAAGAGGAGGTTATCAATTCGTCGCATATATATATATTACATGTTTGTACACCGATTTCTCCGTCAATTGTGGACCGATTTTGATTTTTTTTTTATTGGATAGGGTTTGCTCTCGAGGTGGTTCTATTCTCACCAAACCAGAATTTAATGAGGGGATCCCATGTAAATCGAGGGAAGCCCTCAAATTTTATAGGCACACTTTTGTACTTGTGCATTTGCTCTCGAAAAGCACCATTCGGTGAAGTGGAACTGATGATGAATAGGTATTACATATGGCCATCGGAACTACTCAATAATAAGTATTTCATTCACGGGTTGCGATACGATTACCAATTTATGCTCGTCCGTCACAATGCATAATGGTGAACTCCTGGTTCTTACTCGGAGAACTCCTCAACAATTAACGTCCCTGCATCGGGAAAAGCAACATTTTGTAAAAGATGATGAGCAATATTGACATTATGCTATTGTAACTTAGATAAATTACAAACTGACCCACTAAAAAGTGAAAAATTAAAAACTTTTTTACAAAAAAAAAAAGACCGACTTCCAAAAAAAACTGCAAAGTGAAAAATAACTTTAATTTCGGAAGTCGGTGGCAAAAAACAAAAATACAGATCCAAAGACACCGACTTTCAAAATTAAAGTTATTATTCACTTTGCAGTTTTTTTTGGAAGTCGGTTCTTTTTTTTTTTATTTGTAAAGAAGTTTTCACAACAAATCTTGACATCTGTCTTAAGACTTACGGTACTCATGTTTCGTGCAGTGCGAACGCAAATTCAACAAAACAAATTGTGAGATTTATTTGACAGGACAAGTATCGAAACATCTCACGTTTAATGTTTTCTAATGCAAACGCATAATTATGGTAAGTACTTGTCGTTTTAATTCATTTTTGAGTGAGAAATTTTTAATGAGGTAGGTTAAGATACGAAGAAAGCAGCGTTGTGAGCGATAGATGACAGGCCCTCATGGTGCTCTACAGGTGCTGTTAATAAAGCAGAAAACTGAACGTGAAAAAATTGACTAATAGTCGCATTGTCGCCTGTCACTAGTCGCCTGTCAGTTTTATTAAATAAGCCCTTGGAGCAGATGTACATTACAGGCGGCGGTGACCATTTTGTTCCATCCATCATCATTCATCAGATGGGCTGTCAGTTTGTTTGCTATCTAATATATTATTATTATATTATATTATTTATTCAATATCAAGTAACATAGACTCATTATTATTTTCATTATTTACACAATTACAAACAAATACAATAAAATTAATTAAATCTAAATTAAATCAAATTAATAAAATAAAATTACATTAAATAACAAAATCTTAACAAATTAAAATAAAATCAAAATTACGTCAAATTATATCAATAAAATTAAATACATTATAATTATAATTCTCTAATTGGCATTGGAACAGCCACATGCCTGCCACAGCCATGCCGGACATAAGGACAGTCCAACCTGTCAGCGACCATTGCCAGGATGGCATTGGGGCTGGCCCGCACCCGACGCACCAGGGACGCACACCTCTTGCGCATAGTAGCGTGGAAACAGTCAGTGCGTGCCATCGCGAACATCCCTGATGCGCTACAGAAACGGGGCAGCCCCAACACCGCCCGGAACGCGTTGTTATACTGAACACGGAGGGTACTGTACGCCCTTTCAGTGTAGTCAACCCACAGGCTACACGCGTACAGTGATGTGCAGTACGCTCTAAAAAGCGTGACCTTCACATCAGGAGAACAACGCGAAAACCTGCGGGCTATCATGTTGGCTCGCACCGACAGCATCCTCCGTTCCCGCTCCATGTCAGCATGGTCTTTAAGGTCCTCGGTGAGTAGATGCCCTAGATATTTAAATTGGTCAACTCGGTCTATTGGAACACCATCAAGATGAACACCCGGTATGTTCATAGGACTCGACACACCGATGGCCTGAAAAACCATGTATTGGCTTTTCTTCTCATTGTATTTTAAACCATGTCCACGCGCGTACTCCGTACACGTACTGAGTAGCCTCCTCAGCCCACAGATCGACGCGCTCAGCAGCACCATGTCGTCAGCATAACTCAAATTGTTGACACAAACTCCGTCTACATGGCATCCGACATGTTGACTGCTGAGCGCGACAATCAGTTCGTTCATATAAATGTTGAACAATGTCTAATAACATTAATAAAAATCTTTTCGATATGAAATCTCTATTCTTTCCTATTCAATGCCAACAGCCGTGGTATTACGTCTTGTGAGTCATCTGCCTTATTAAAGCTATTGTCTCAGTAACTATCATATTAGCATCACGTACGGAATGATAAGTAAGAGCATGATTATGCTTGTAGCATTATTTTTAATATAATTCAAATTCGACGGTCACATTGAAAACAATTTTCAGGGCTTAGAGGTGATTTTTTACTAAGGACAGCTTTAAAAACTTCTATATTTTTTTACAGTGACTATAAATTTTTATTTTATTTATTTATTAGGTACACCAACAGCAGTACATACAGATGAAATAATACAAAGCAATAATATAATAAAGTTACTGGTATGTATGCCTATTACAGGTATACACAGCATTCACAACAAAACAACAACGTAATTAACTTTAAAAAAAAGCTTACACATAAAATATAATACAATTAGAATCAAAATTCAAAATAGTAGTTCAAATTAGTAGTTTTTACATTAAAAAAAAAATAAAATATAAAATGTTGCCACGGAAGGTGAATGGGTGTGAGTGTGGGATAACCTAAGATTTAATATCAACATGGATTACAAAAAATAATAATAATTTATGGGCTCCCGTACCTCAGAGACTGATGTTCTAAATTTGTTGTGTGTTACACCGTGTAAGTCGGTTTCTGACGATTTACAAAAGCTGTTGTAATTTCTGCACATTCGGACCAAGGGAGCGTTGAGACCAAGATTGGATTTGCAGAAAGGGATATGTAGCAACCTGGTGATGGGATGTCTGGGAGGTTTTGAAGGGACTGAATATTGGATACGTTCAACAAGATCGCTACATTTTACAAATCCGTTTGTAACTTTGTAGAGGAAAATTAGATCACGCGAACGGCGACGGTCTCGCAATGTCTTTATATTGAAAAAGTGTAAGCGCTGTTTATACGGACAGCGATGGCTAATTTTCCTGGATATAAAGGCTATGTGTTTTGTGAATGCTCTTTGTATTTTCTCAATTCTTTGCGAATGAACTGCATAGAACGGATTCCAGGCAACACTAGCGTATTCCAACCGACTTCGTACCAGGGTATTAAACAAGACTATTCTGGTCTTTGTTAGTTGCAAGCCCCGGGTGTTCCGTTTTACAAAACCCAGCATCTGTGCCGACTTCATAACAATGTCGTTGATATGTGGCTTAAAATTTAGTTCATCGTCGACCAGAACTCCTAGATCCCGTATTCACATACCTTAGACAGCGTAGTATTGCAAAGGGTAGTTGAAAAGGATGACTTTTCTTAGAGAATTCAGAGGCATTTTCGTATGTTTAAGGTCATATTGTTAGCTATGCACCAGTTTTCAATATTTGTTAAGTCGCTTTGAACGAGGGTAGTATCTGCAGGCCCCGTGATCTTCCTATAAATTTTTAAGTCATCAGCGAACAACAAAGCTTGACAATGCTTGAGTTGACTAGTGATGTCATTTACAAATAGCAAAAATAAAACTGGGCCGAGATGGGAGCCTTATGGGACTTCAGAACGTACAGTGGGCTGCATCAATTGGGTACCCCAGTTGTATTAGGATTTTAATACAACTGGGGTACCCAATTGATGCAGCCCACTGTACATGAAATTCATAAGAGACATTGCCATTGACATCAATGAACTGAGAGCGATTTATAAGATAGGACGCGAACCACCTCAGTGGACACCACTAATCTCGAGTTTTGCTACAATGAGTGATTTGACTCACTTTGTCGAATGCGCTGCAGAAGTCCGTGTATATTGCGTCAACTTCGTGTCTGCCATTGAGCGCTTCACATGTGTCAGATAAGTAACGGACTAGATTAGTCTCGGTAGATCGCCCAACTCGGAATCCGTGTTGGCAGTCAGAAAGCTTAGTATCCAAGTAGTTGGTAATGATGGGACAAACGAGACATTCAAAGAGCTTGGAAAAACAGGATAGGATGGAAATCGGCCAGTAGTTTTTGATGTCGCTGGAGTCACCTTTTTTGTGCACTGGCACGATACGGGCCTTTTTCCATTCGTTGGGAAATACTCGCGACTCTGAGGACCGATTAAATAAGAGAGATAGTGGCTCTGCAAGCGCTATTCCACATGATTTCACAAAAACTGGTGGAATAGAATCGGGACCGGCACCCTTGGTGGTATCTAGTTTTTTAATTTTAGCTAGAACTTCTTGTGATGTAAATTTTATATTACTTAGTACTCCGAATGATTCTTGGATATCTGTTGTTACACTGCTATTTGAGCCGGTAAAAATCGAAGAAAAGTGGGAAGCAAAGAGATTTGCAATATCAGTTCCATTTTTAGCTACTACTTCATCCATGTGCATTATGGCTGGAATCGCTGATTTACTATTTCGTTTGTTTTTGATATAGCGCCAAAATGTTTTAGGATCTTTTGTTATTTCAGTCTCAATGTGGTGTTTGTAATCGCTGTAGTTTTGGTTGATCATTGTATGACAACGGCTTCTGAGTAGGTCGTAACTCAACTTGTCTCGAGGATTATTGTATTTGCGAAATTTACTACAATACTTCTCTTTTTCAGATAGTATTTTTATGAGCGCTTTACGTATATGCGTAAGAAAGTTGCATCGCTACTATGCAGAGTCAGGGGAAGCACTAACAGTATCCTTAAGGTATTTGCGGATAGACTGGATGGGCCTGCGCTGGATAGATTTGTCAAGCTGCATGTTATACATTCAGCTCGATAGACTTACCTACCTACCATTTTCTAAATAAAATTTTAATTTGTATCTACTAACATAGGTTTTAAGTCATTTTTGTTACTAACATGCTGGGCCTTTGTGTCTGATATTAAAACATTTTTTTATTTTTTATTATTTACTAAACCAAGAAGGATATTTTGAATTTTTGCAACTGTGTTCCGGTATATGCTTGTCGATAAATTGTTTAAATTTTGCATAAAATATAGAAACTAGGTCATTAATATCGTCGGAGTGTGATAATTCTAGATGCCAGTCAATAGCATGTAGGTCTGACATAATTTTTGTGTAATCACATTTGTAGAAATTAGGGCGAATGTTATTTTTTGAGCGTAAACATTTTGTATTTCCCTTAGGCATTGAAATGAGCACTGCAGGGTGTTTAGGATCAAGTCTAGTAAGAAGATCAGAGGTATGGGAAGCATAAATATTGTGCATATTGCTTATAACTAGATCCAGTATTCTATCGTCAATATTACAAACGTAGTTAAATTGAAAAAGACTGTTAATTCCTAAAAACTCAACAAACATATCCCCTAAAGTGTTACTATAGTTATTAGGAATAAAATGGTTTTGTCCATCTAAAGATGACCATTTAGTAAATCCGAGATTCAAATCTCCGAGGATAAGAACATCTTCAACGTTGTTTATAACATTACTGACATTGTTCAGAAAATTTGTCAATGACTGCTTTAATTGGAGGAGGTAAATACGAGACACAAATGGCAACAGTTTTTACAATGTTATTAAATTTTAATTTGACAGACACCCAAAGGTCTTCGTTCTAGCTGTAGCTACTGACTGCTGACTGCTGAAGCTGTAGACTCTGGCTGATGGAACATCCCGTGAGACAGCTAAAAGTACTCCACCGCCATCTTTTTTAGCATTATTGTGGCAGATTCTATCGCGACGGTAAACTGTGTACCTAGAATCGAACAACTCACTGCTCAGGATATTTGAATTCAGCTAAGTCTCAGTAAAAGCTATTATTTTATAATCATTCAGAAAGTGTTTTGGTACAGAGGGCTTAGTGCGAGTTTTTATACAATTACTCGATCGCGTTTACGTTAACGTTACCTTACGTCAATGTGTATGGAATAATTGTATTTCCCATTATAGTCAGCAGACGGCGCTTATTCAATTTCAGTACAAATTGACGTTTACTATAACGTGATCGAGTAAGTATAAAAACTCGCACTAAGGCCTCAGATCATTTGTTTTTGTTCTTAAACCTTTTATATTTTGGTAGTAAATATCGAACATTGTGAATATAATTATAACCAAAAACATTGTCTGAATTAGAGGGGAAACGGTAAGCTGTTGAGCTATTAATTGTTTTTGAGTAACGATAAGCTTTCCAGGTTGCGAATAAGAACAACGGCGTGGGGCACATCTTTGCGAACAAACACTCGTCCATTCCGAACCCACACAAACTTATAACCCAGCTCCTTTGCCAACATCCTAGTGCCAGCGTGTAGCTATTTGTTAGCTGGACACAAATGCTTCAAGACGTACACCGGCGTGTGATCGCCACCTATTTATTCCCAGGTGTTTAGAGTGGAGCTTGTCTTGGGGTTGTAATAATAAATACAAATTTCTAGTCACTGTAAATAGATTGGTATTCGAATCGATAGGAAAAATGTACCTTTTATTACCTTCACTTTTACCCTCCTTTTACCTTTGTTGACACTCATGACACACTCGTCGATACTCTTGACATTCTTCTGACACTCGTGATATTCTCATGTGACACTCATGTCGACAGTCGTATAACACTCGTCAATGCTCTTAACACACGCGTCGATACTCGTCGACACTCTTGACATTCGCGTTGACATTTGTGATATACTCATCGATACTCTTGACACTCATGACACTCACGTTGCCACTCGTGATACATTCGTCGATACTTTTGACACTCTACTAACACTCGTGACACTCTCGTGTGACACTCGCGTCGACACTCGTGAAACACTCGTCGACACTCCTGACACTCGCGTCGACACTTGTGACACACTCGGCAATATTCTTGACACTCGCGTCAACAATCGTGGCACACGCGTCGATACTTTTAACACTCGCGTCGACACCCATGACTGACCGTCAATACTCTTGACACTCGCGTTGACACTCGTGACCTTACCAAAGCAATATGCTAATTCAGATATTATTTTAGAATGTACCCGTCACATTTTGTGGAATACCTATTATGTCACACGCCGTCGGATCTGAAGGCCAAAGTCTACGCGCACGTGTGGGAGTGGCGCGAGGAAGTGAAACGCCGGGGCGTAACTTTGCTGCCGCGAGAAATCACGATAAAGCGGACAGAGCTCCGGCGGGATCTCATGGCGACAATCGCACTATGGCTCGCATTGTGGCGTCACAATTGCGGCGATAAGTTTCCTCTTTGAGGAGTGGTTAGAGAGGCGCCATGGCGTCCTCACCCTCCACGTGACGAAGGTCCTCACCGAACACGGTTGTTTCGGGAGGTTCCTGTTCCGAATAAGGCGGGAGGAAACGCCCGGGGCTCACCATTGTGTGGATCGTCCGGAGGACACGGTGGAGCATACAGTGGAGGTCTGCCCGGCTTGGGCAGAGCACCGCCGTGTTCTCGCGGAGGCGATCGGTGGCGGATCTCTTGCGTCCGAGCCTGGTCCAGTCCATGGTGCGGAGCGAGAGTGCATGGGAGGCCGTCGCCTCCTTCTGCGAAGCAGTAATGCTCGCAAAGGAAGAGGCGGAACGCGTGAGGGAGAGGCAATTGTCGCGCCCTCACGCCCCTAGTCACCGCAGGAGACGCCCTGGGTGGCGGGAATCGATAGCCGATTCCCGGCCACCGTAGGCGCGGGCTTGCGGATGACGAGTAATGGGCAGCTCGCCGTCCAGCAAGGACCAGGCCCGGGTCGACGGCGCGTTGTGTTGCACCCGCGCCTCAAAGAGATGTCAGCAATGATGGGGTCCGATAGGGTCGATGCCGGCGGGGTCGCGGGTTGTACGAAAGAGATACCGTGGCCCTGGCACAGGCAACTGAAGGAACACGGGTGGGTTTTAGTCAGTAAAAGTCTGACACGCAGAGCGGGAGAAGTCATTTGATGATTTCCCATCCACAAAAAAAAAAAGATATGTATCGCAACTTGTCCTTTGTAGACGAAAGTTAGCAATCGATATCTTTATGGTAATATTGAATGCACAACGCTGTTCTGTAGCTCTCTAGATGTTCACTAAAAAGCTTTTAGGGTTTTAAATTGTCCATTATGATTTCATATTAATAGAAACATTTTAAACAGTAAACAGTTTGTTTTTGCAGTGTCAACACAAGTTTTCTCTAGCAACGTCGAACCACTATCATTATAGAATATTCTTGCTTTTTCCGCTCATTAAAAGTGACATCATTCAATGAAAGTGTATTGTGTTCAAACAGCTATTGATATTGAACGCGAAAAATGCAGAAAAATGAGAGCTATTTTTCTTTTGCATTGTATGCAAATTGCAATCAATGAAGTTCACTTTTTTATTTCAGTGTTTCTTGCTCAATTTATGGACCTATCAATGACTGCTAAAAGTAAACAACTACCTTAGTCTTAGAAGACTGACTGGTAATCACAATTTGTCGATTGACTACCAAAGAAATTTAAAGACATGCCTAATAATTTATTTTTTAAACAGTTGAAATTATGGCTACTGGAAAAACGATTTTACTCTATAAATGAATTTATAAATAATGTTAAATATTTTATTTTTTTTAATTTAATGTGACGATAACTGATTTTTTTTTTTAGCATTAAACACCAAAATTGTAATGTTTTGCATGTCAAATATCTGACTTTGTATTAGGAACTCAACCACTGACTTTAAGACCAACACTGTACCAATACTTATTGCAAATAAAATGATTATGATTATTATGATTATGATTATGATTATGATTGGTTTGAAAACAGGAAGTCGAATTTGACTCTGTCATTTTATATTGATTTGGTGTGCCTTAAGTCGTGCAAAACATAATTATATTATGGAAAAAAATCGCTTCTACTTACCTGTATAAGCCTGCAAAATACTTGTTAAGTTCAATTGTTAGGAATCCATCCATCCATCCATCCGTCCATCTCTAAAATCTGATAACCAGGACTAGAAGTGTCAAAAACCCCGGATTTTGGAGCTTTCAATCCGGAAATTATGTGTAGCTGTATGTGTGTGTAAATACAATTATTCTTATTATTAAATATCATCACTTTTTTTCAGTTTTCAGCCGCGTATTTTTGGTAGATGTCTCATCAGCCTAAAACCCGAACTACAAATGAAACCCCGCCCGGACGCTCTGTGAACTAGGACAAATCCGGGGAAACCCGGACGTATGGCAACCCAAGTTATTGTGAAACAGCAGAAATCATGCGTAACTACAACCAGCGAGTTTGTGAGAAGTTTCGACTCGTCAGAAACGTAATTTCACTACAAACTAAAGTAGTTACACATAAAACTAAAACTGTTAACATTACAGTAAAAACCAACGAATTTATTACGTAAACATGCATTAAGAGTTACCTAATCGTAAATCTGTAGGAAGTGTGTTTGTCTGTGAGAGTATTTATTAAAATTTTATTTGGTCCATTAGACACGAAGGAGTCTAAATTGTTTGTTTTGTAAAGTTGGAATGCGAAGCGGAATTTTTTGAAGAAATGTTGAGATGGTTTCTAAACAAATATATTAGAAAAGGTTTTTAGCCATTGTCGCGAAGTTTTTTGAATAATTGTACATTTTATTATAAGTGAGTTCTTCTTTCAAGCTAGCGCTGGAGCTGCCTAAATGGTGAAGGAAAACATCGAGAGGCAACTGGCATGTCCTACGACCAAAAGTCGGAGATATGTGACATCTGCAAACCCGCAATGAGCCCGCGTGGTGGATTATGGCCCATTGCCCCTCACAGCAGAGAGACGGCCTTTGTCCCTGTATTGGGAACATTATAGGCTGATTATGAGTCTTTCTTTTGTGCTGATTCTGTTGTGTTAATTTTACAATTACATTACTTTTAGGGGAAGTATTTCTTTTATATAAAAACATTCCTATTTGCCATCTTCTCTAAAAGCTAGTGACAGGAATTTTTTTGAAGGAAAATAAGTAAATAATAATGTATAGTGTACCATACACTTTTACCATATTTCACATACATTTGATGCGTTATGAATAAAACGCATTTTAATAGAGTGCTTGTACAGTTGGGAATTATAAAAAGGTTTTTACCTTTTCATATTTAACCTAGTAATCATTTATGTATGAAGGTGAAATGTTAAGCTGCGAAACATTTTTCATAAGAGTAAATGTTACGGCCAAACCTGCGCGTCAAGTAGCGGGACGCGGGACGCGAACCGGGAGCGTCTACAATGTGAAACTTTTAAGCTTCGGCCACACCTGAGCGACCAAAGCGATTGCGAAGCGGGAGCGTCAGTCGCGCGGCGGACGCTGCCCGGGTTATCTTACGCGGCGTCCTAGGTGGGCGGTTCAAAGCGAACGCGATTATGAAGCGGTGACTCACGAATTCAATGCGATGCGGTGTGACGCGGCGGTTTTGTCCTACGAGCGCGCGAACTATCAACGCGCCTAAATAAGTTTTCACTTCAAAAACGCCGGCTCCACATCCAGTTCGCGCGAAAATATCAAGCAAACTGATCGCGTTCGCTTCATTTCGCGCCGCTCCGCACCGCAACCCACGTGGGTTTGGTCACGTAGGCCACTTCAATAGGTTTCGACTGTTTGTTGTTTTCGCGCCGCGCCGCGCCGCTTCGCGTTCGCGTCTAGATCGCTCACGCGGCGTCCTACGTGAGCGATCTAGACGCGAAAGCGAAGCGGCGCGGCGCGGCGCGAAAACAACAAACAGTCGAAACCTATTGAAGTGGCCTACGTGACCAAACCCACGTGGGTTGCGGTGCGGAGCGGCGCGAAATGAAGCGAACGCGATCAGTTTGCTTGATATTTTCGCGCGAACTGGATGTGGAGCCGGCGTTTTTGAAGTGAAAACTTATTTAGGCGCGTTGATAGTTCGCGCGCTCGTAGGACAAAACCGCCGCGTCACACCGCATCGCATTGAATTCGCGAGTCACCGCTTCATAATCGCGTTCGCTTTGAACCGCCCACCTAGGACGCCGCGTCACGTAGGACGCCGCGTTATGGCGCCTTGCACCTGCGCGAACGCGACGCGGGAAAACCGCGTTTGCAAAGCAGGATGAAGTCGGACGCACGCGTCTTGTGGTCAGAGATGTGTAGAGCTTGTCTACTCTGTCAAAGCGAGAATATTATGAATAGTGACTATCATTTGTACCATTTATTAAGTGCTTTAGCAATGTCAACCCTCAAATATCACATAATTTTCGAGATTAAAAACTTATTCATTATTATTCATATCTTTGCTTAAAACTATCCCGATTTAATATTTTTCCGAATAAACAAAATAAATTAAAAAAATATATTAAATAAATTAAATATTTTCACAAGATATTCGTACCTACGAATATCTTGTGAAAATATTTTATTTATTTTTGACGTAGGTTTTACGTCTTCCAGATTGATTGTTGATATCAATCTCACCGTGATTATATAATATACTTCAATGAAGGCACGTACTCCTCGTAAATATTTTACTACACCGTCAATAAAAGGTATTGCTTTGGAAACAATCGTCGGCTTCATCACCATAAACCCGCCGTGATATGTTTGCAGACCTAGTGATAGGGTACAGGCGAGGAAAAAGCCTCAAGCTGTCCTGTTTCTTAGTTAATTTATGGATACACGGAATGACATCTTAATCGGTTTAGTTATAAGTAATATGAAATAGAAAATCTTAAAAAAAGGACGATGATTTTCCAGAAGGTTCAACATGTGGCATAATATATAGTCAAAACAATTTTCAAGATGTTTGTGTTTTGCAATTTTTCCAGTACCCAGTAAATATTTTAAACTTTATTGCGAATTCGATATCATCAGATATAGGTAATCTTTTGTCAATCCTTCAGTTGCTTGAGAAATATTTAAATATTCTCCCAGCTGCTGTAAGTTTTATTGGCTTGACGCGCTTTGCATAGCAAAATTATTTCAGTAAAGATTTTCAATTTTTCCCTGAATTAAAAATGGAAACAAAACTCTTTCTCTTCTCTTCTGTATCATGAATGCAGATTAAGGGGAAACGCACTTTTGTGAAAGAGTTTGCTATGCAGAGCGCGTCAAGCCAATGAAACTTACAGCAGTAGGGAGAATATTTAAAGATTTCTTAAGCAGCTGAGGGGTTGAAATCGACATCGCGTATGAATTCGCCGCTAGAGGCGCTAGTGTAGCGTGAGGCATCAGAAATGTCAAATGTCATTATTTGTGGGCGGGCTACGCGGGTTTATTTCTAATTAGAATAATGTTGTGAATATTTTGCAATACCTGAGATTAACTAGTGCAAATATGAGTTACGGGTCATTAAATGTCAGTGCTTTAAAAGCGGAAACTTATGTCTTCCTTTTTTTTCGAACAAAACGGGACTGCGCAATACTACAGCATACTCGATATTTTTACTGTACGGTATTAAATATGATTTACAGTCCTACCAACTTATCTGCGAACTGAAAGAAGACGCCACCGTCGATGCATCGACACAATCGAATGACATGCGTCGGCACAATCGAAGACACTTCAACATGACGGCCGTAGTTCCAATTGTCGCCATTTCATAGATAAGTTGGTAGGAGTGTAAATGTAAACTTTGTCTTCACGCCCATAGTACCTACACTCCTACCAACTTATCTATGAAATGGCGAAAATTTGAACTACGGCCGTCATGTTGAAGTGTCTTCGATTGTGCCGACGCATGTCATTCGACCGTGTCGACGCAACGACGGTGGCGTCCTCTTTCAGTTCACAGATAAGTTGGTAGGAAAGTAAAAAATTTTGACAGCTATACTTCAGGACCTTATTCGACAGTGGCGCCAACTGGTGAGCAAAAAAACAGTAGCCCTCGTTCTCATTCAGACGCCGCCATCTTGCTATGAACTTAAACACAATATTCAAATCAGCTTTGACTTTGTTTCATTTCGCGAATTTTACAAAAATAAGGAAAACAAGCACACGTTTTATAAGATCTCTTTAAAGGTAAGGCCATGAGCTGACGATCGGCGAAATGGTTTGATCATGAATATTTAATTTGTAGGAAAAACGTCATTTTTATGATTGCACTTTGCGTAAGTGACTTTAGCTATCCATATTTTTTTTTATGTAGGTAAATAAATAAACATTATTTTCCAACCATCTTGAAGGAGCTCGTGGCAAAGTAATAACAGCCGCACAAGTCAATCCATCAGGTTAAGCTACGCTTGCCGTCGTCGGTCCGTGGGTGGGTGACTTATTTACATACCGGACTCCTCCGTGCCTCGGAAATCACGTTAAGGCGTTGGTCCCGGCTGTCATTCGTGGATCTTTGACAGTCGTTACGGGTCGTCAGAAGCCCGAAAGTCTGACAATCAGTCTTAACAAGGTGTATCGTATTATCCAGTTAATGGGTTGTGGAGGTTAGATAGGCAGTCGCTCCATGTTAAATACTGGTAGGTATTCAGCTGCATCTGGTTAGACTGGAAGCCGACCCCGACATAGTTGGGAAAAGGTTAGGCAGATTGATTGATTTTTATTTTCCAACCATATTTACGGGAATGATATCATGGGAATCGATCTTCATACAAGGTAAATCATGGAACCTTGAAAGTTATTTTATTTTGTAAATAGGTAAATTGTGTGGAAAAGCAGGCTGTGGAAAAAATAAAGGTACAATTGTACAATAAAGAGCACTCTATCTATCTCTCAGCGAATTACACGGACACGGCTTTTCAATTTTGTGTCACCATTAGTCATGTCGTGTGTCGAAGACCACAAAAGATACCTTACCTACTTAGGTATTTCTCAGAAGTAAAATTAATATTTCGTCCACATTGTATATTTTGAAGGTGAGCGATTGGAGTTTTAATATCAGCGGAGTACGAACGTGTGGCATTAGCTCGGCCGCGCGACGTAAACGTTACGTAGATTAGAGAAGAATTTTGAATCGGAAATGCCACAGTAACTTAACATGACGCCTGTATCCTCCGAAGGGTTGGCAGAGTAGTTCGGAATCATTTTACCAGCTATGTTCAAATCCTATGCAATAACAATACATGGTGGAAGGGACAGCCCTCCATAGACTTAACCAATCTGCCTAGCCTTTTCTCAACTATGTTGGGGTCGGCTTCCAGTCTAACCGGATGCAGCTGAATACCATTATTTTACATGGAGCGACTGCCTATCTGACCTCCACAACCCATTAACTGGGTAATACGATACCCCTTGGTAAGACTGATTGTCAGACTTTCGGGCTTCTGACGACCCGTAACGACTGTCAAAGATCCACGAATGACAGCCGGGACCAACGGCTTAACGTGCTTTCCGAGGCATGGAGGAGTCTCGGTATGTAAAGATGGTCACCCATTCACGGACTTACCCCGGTAAGCGTAGCTTAACCTGATGGATCGACCCGTGCGGCTGTTATTACTTAGCCACGAGCCCTCCACAGACTGATGGGGTGAATTCAGTATATCATACTAAGATGACCGGTACATGAAATTATTCCAGGAACGTTATGGGAATCCAATAAACCAGATTTGTTTGCTTTTTTGTGCACAAATCGGAGCGTCTGTTACTGGTTGGGGTTGGGGGGGGAAGTTCGATGAACTCTGTAGGTATGCATAAAGTGAACAGCTGAGTTCGAGCGTTATTCGTTACAGTATTTCAACATCCATGAAAGATGAGACTTGACACACCACGTGGTTTGACTTGCGCAGTAGACGATTTTAGGTCTCTTTAGCGGCATGAGGTCTGAGCGCGGGAAGAGACCGAGCGTCATCGGGGCGTCGCACAGTGGATCGTCCCCATACAAGAGGTTGGACATTGACATCAAAATTAATATTAAAAAAAAAAAATTATGCTATCGTATTCCTTTATAAAACCCCAACAGATGTTGTTCTGAGACTTTTTTAAATTGGGCTCATATTTCAGAAGAAAATCGATAAAAAGTGTTTTCTTAACCTCCCCACCGCCTGTGTCGCCTTGTTTCGTGTAGTCATTTCTATAATTGGTATCTATCTACTAAGTGCCACATTTTGTCCAAAGACACACATGATGGCCCAATCGTGCACTTTCTGAGTCTCAACACAGTCTCTCACTACAACAGAACAGTATAACTCAGAACAACATCTGTAGGGTATTTATAAAGGAATACGATAGCATTTAATTTTTTTTAAATATCAATTTTGATGTCAATGTCCAACCTCTTGTATGTGGACGATCCACTGTGTGGCGGAAAGAGCGCGGGAGGCGTGTTCAAGTCACATCTTTCTAGGCGCGTATTGTACAGGGAATGTAATTAACCGACTTCAAAAAGGAGGAGGTTCTCAATTCGTCGGAACCTTTTTTTTTTTAATTTTTTTTTTATGTATGTTCCCCGATTACTCGAAGATGGCTGGACCGATTTGGATTTTTTTTGTTTTATTCGAGAGGGTATACATCACAGTTGGTCCCATATAAAATTTATTAACTTTGTTAGGGTAGTTTTTGATTTAGCTTCAATAATACGTATTTTTTCCCCACTTTTATATGGATGATGTTCTAGTTTGTTTTGCAGGTAGTGGTATTAGAATTTGTGTGGGGTAGGTCCACAACTAAAAAGTGAAAAATAAAAACTTTTTTACAAAAAAATACAACCGACTTCCAAAAACAACACTACAAAGTGAAAAATATGCTGAGCGGTAGCCGTTTTGCGTAGATGTGACGCATATTTTCCCCAAAACTTGCTTTTCACATTGCTTATTTTATATTTTTTTTTTTTTGTCCTTTGCGTCATGTTTACCGCAAATAAACGTATTTTCTTTCTTCTTTCAAATAACTTTAATTTCGGAAGTCGGTGGCAAAAAACTAAAATACATTTAACTAGACACCGACTTCCGAAATTACAAGTTATTTATCACTTTGTAGTGTTGTTTTTGGAAGTTGGTTGTATTTTTTTGTAAAATAGTTTTTTTTTTTATATTGAAGTTAAGGAATAGTAACTGAAAAAACCGGCCAAGTGCGTGTCACACCACACACAATGAAGGGTTCCGTAGCTGTGATGGGGTCCGATGGGGCCGACGCCTGCCAGGGTCGCGGGTTGTTCGAAAGAGATATCGTGGCTCTGGCACGGGCAACGGAAGCAACACGGGTGGGTTTTAGGCAGTAAAAGTCTGACACGCCCTCCCGCTCCATCCAGAGCAGGAGAAATCATTGATGATTTCCCATCCAAAAAAAGGGTTCCGTAGTTGAAAAGTATCTATCCCAAAAACAAACTTAACATTGTAATTCCAAAACAAAATTATGTGATAAAATACAAATTAACAATTTTCGGACTTTTTCCTTGACTTGTGCTGTAAGAGCTTGCTTCTTGCCAAATTTCATAATTCTAGGTCAACGGGAAGTACTCTATAGGTTTTGAATTACTTGCGAGTATCAAAATATGCCGCATAAATGGCCGTATTTTTTATAGCGTTGACTTAGAAACTTGATTTTATTAGAACTCCAAGAGACTATAGACCTACGTATTTGATATTAATTTCAACTTGATACCTCCACGCGTTCCTGAGAAAAAGGGTTTTGACAGACTGACAGACAGACAGACAGACGGACAATGAAGTGATCCTATAAGGGTTCCGTTTTTTCCTTTAAAGTTACGAAACCCTAAAAACGATAAAAAAATGAAAATTTTCCGGTGGATTCAAAATAAGGAGCTGAACGCAACCTGTTAGTTAGCGGAGGGCAGTCATCATCTGCCTAGCCTTTTCCCAACTATGTTGGAGTCGGCTTCCAGTCTAACTGGATGCAGCTGAATACCAGTAATTTACATGGAGCGACGATGCCTATCTGACCTCCACAACCCAGTTAAAGGTAACGGTGTGCATACCTATGTATGGATATGGATAGCGTACTTAATTCCCGTGCTTGATAGATAATTGAGCAGGAATGTAACTGCAGCTTCATAGCTTTCTGATAGTCAGTATCTATAATAATGCATTCAATATAATAATGCACTGAGGGTGCTGCTGCGGCTGCCGTGGCGATGTAGTGCGTCAGGGATGTTTGCAGCTATGTTTGCTATGGACTCCGATCTGAAATAAAAATATTCTATTCTATTCTATCTATTATTTTGGTCAATCACATACAAACCACTTGTATGATATGAGATCTTAGCTTTAAGATATCAGGAATAAATCACCTGCCTTACTTCACTGTAGTTTATTTGGAATATTTACGAGCCACTCCCCACGTAACAGTTCTGTAACCATCAGTACTCATGTATGAGACCTCATTAGCACTATATCAAGGCTCTAATAGACTCATAATAAACGTCATATAATATTAATTTGGTTTAGCTCACCGTCCGACATGACGTAGGATCTCATTATTATATAAGTACATGTCTGTGGTGCTGGGGAGTTTGTTGCACCACTTCTTCTTCTCAGTTAATGTATGTGAGTATGTCATGCTCACTCAAATGTCTCGCTGGTAGTGGCGTGTGTGTTGGATCATTAAGTTCCCTTCAAAATGGTTGAGCTAATTGGTGCTGATCCATGCGTCATGTTCGTGAACGCGCGCCGTCAGTTGGGACTGGTCGTCTCTTAGCTGCCATGGCTGATTTTTAATTTTAATATTTAATTTAGTTGTTTTAGTTTTTATCTTTTTATTACGGACGCTTTTTAATGTGCACGTCTTTCTACATTGTTCTTACATTTATATTTTCAACATGAACGATGTAACCAATATTTTGTAAAATACACTTCTGGACACATCTTTTGGCCCACCTTGTATTTTCAGTTTCGTTTGGTCCTAGCTAAAATTTTATATTAGGTCGAGCAAAAAGTTTTTATGCAGTTTTGAACCTGGCACATTCACAATTTCATTCAATAGTCTTTTTTTGAATTTCGAACACAGAATTTAAAGAAACAAAAGACAATTTGGAGCCTGTTTGTTGATATCAAACAAACGAATACTAAGAAAACTTGGTTTTATTGGTTTACTTGGATTTAATTCTTGAAAAAGTGATTGATATCTTTGGTTTTGCAACAAACATTACTTATTCTTAACATTAAGGTGAGGTTCTATCAATAATCTATGGATACTTCACCTGAAGTCGCCGCCCAAGCTGTGGCACTTATTCAGGCCGGACACAGCCAAAGAAACGTGAGTGCTCAACTTAATTTAAGTCGATCTGCGGTCCGAAATGTTTATCGGAGGTACCTAGAGACTGGCGGCTTTGTTCGTCGCCAAGGAAGGCCACGATCTCGGGTCACAACTGAAAGGCAGGATCGATTCATCGTGACGACCAGCTTGAGAAATCGTCACCTTACCTCCATTGAGATACAAAACCAACTTCGCGACTTCCACGGAGTATCTGTGAGCGCTCGAACTGTTCGGAGAAGGTTAAAAGAACGCGATATGGTACCACACAAGCCAGCTAATGGCCCCAAACTAACGCGAGCCCACCGAACAGCGCGCCTTCATTTCGCACGCAGTCATTTAAATTGGACACAGCAAGATTGGAGCCGTGTACTCTTTTCTGATGAGTCTAAAATTATGTTACATGGCAATGATGGAAGGAAGAAGGTCTACCGACGTAAGGGAGAGCGTTTCGCACAATGCTGCTTTGAAGAGAGGGTTGCTTATGGCGGTGGCTCATGGACTGTCTGGGGCGGTATATCCGCGAGCGGCAAAACTCAACTTGAGGTTGTTACAGGACCACGGCTGCCAACATTAAATGCTGAAAGGTACATTCGTGAGTGCTTAGAACCTCACGTGATACCATACGCGGACTATGTGGGCCCAAATTTCCTTTTTATGCATGATAATGCAAGAGCCCATGCGGCCGGCATCGTCAGGGAATATCTTCGGGATGTGAACATCACAGTTATGGACTGGCCAGCCAGAAGCCCAGACATGAACCCCATTGAGCACATGTGGGACGAGCTAAAAAGACGTGTTAGGGCTCGTCAGCCAGTTGCCCAGACGATGCAGGAGTTGAAAACTGCCATAGAAGAGGAATGGGAGATGATCCCTCAAAATTTCATAGAGCGGTTGATAAACTCTATGCCTAATCGTATGAGAGCTGTGGTAGATGCCCATGGAGGCAACAGGCGTTATTAAGTTAAACCTTTATTTGATAAAACATGTTTTTTATTCAAAAATCAATTGCCTTTAACAAGGCGCATATCCGACTTGTTAGGCGTAGCTCCATGTCGTATGGTATTCTGAATTGAAATTTAAAACAATACGATCGAAAAAGATGGTAAAATGTATCAGGTTTAAAACTGCATCAACAGTTTTTGTTCAATCTAGCAATCATATTTCGGTAGGGGCCATCGAAACCTAAACTCTAAGGTGGGCCAATAGATGTGTCCAGAAGTGTATTATGATTTAAAAGAGTTTCCGTGGAGTTTCTTGCCCGTTCTTCTCCATAGGGATCTACTACGCTTTGGAATGGGCAACTAGCTTCATCTTTCTGACTGACCGAGCCATTGACAATTCAAAAGTGCCTGTAATCGGTTTATGAGTATGAATGGTGTACATATTCATGTTGAACTCTGGTTACCGGTGCCGTTAAGGCGCTACCCCGAATAGCCTTGCGATACTGCACTTATTCAGAGGCTACATCCTACAAACTACATCTAAAAGCACAATATCAATGTTCGATATCCTATCATCACATTGCACGTTCTAATTTGATTTTATGTGTTAGGTATAAATAGAGAAGTGACAAAAAATATTGATTGCATACATCTTTATCTAAAGATGACGTTATAATTATTTAAGTATTACATTAATGGATAGATAATTAAAAAATCGAAATAATTCACGTTTTATTTTATTTCGAAACGTCTCTATTCTTATTTATCCAAATAATGCCAAAACTTTTGTGAATTCTATGATAAAGGAACGAGCGCAGGGAGGGGACAGAGCGAGACTGAGCAGCGCGGCGGGACAGAGAAAGGACCGAACGCTCAAGGTCATTAGGTCGGGGAACCGCTTTAAGTCAACGCTTCTCAGCGCCGACTAGTGCCGGTTTTCAACGCTAGTCAGCGCTGGCAGTTTTCATACTTTTTGCCAAATCAGCGGGAACCGTCGCGGATAAGCGCCGACAAGTTCCTACCTAGTCAAGTTAGATGTTCAAGAGGTTGTACAAAGCCACCTCTGTGCCAAATACAGAAAATGCTTTTGTAGCTATAGGTACAGTTAGGGAAATTAATTGCTTAACAAATTAACACACCACGACAAATTCCCGTGTATCCATCATTTAATACATCCGTCAAATAATGACAGTTGTGATTCGAATATTCGGACAATTTAAGTTGGTAGTCAATTTGCTAAACAATTATTTTCCCTGACTTTACATGACAAACAACGAGACACTATTATTATCGGCTACCAGTTAATCTGTGCTGATCACCTGGAAGCCCTACTTTACAAGATAATTATCATAAACTCTTCTAGCAGGTCACATTGACCGACAAAACTGACGACCTGATAACGTCAATAATCAGCAGTTTTACGTGTGACCGAGTTCATTTAATTATGTTCAAACGGGAAATGGAGACCGTTTTTTGGTTGGTTCAATGTTGATATAATATATGTACCATCGCGGACATTTGCGGTGAACCACTTTCCGACCTTTAACCCCCATTCCCACGGGCGCAATAAAATCGCGTCGGGGTTTTATAGCGCACTGGATTATCAACTCTCGTTGTTGAGCCGAGCGTTGAGAATCCAACTTAACAATAACAGAGTATATTCTAGCGCGTCGAAAAAACACACTGTTGGATTTTGCACTCTCGGCGCCAAGCTGAGTGTTGAAAATCCAGTGCGCTATAAAATCCCGCCGCGATTTTATTACGCCCGTGGGAACGGGGGTTTATTGTTATGATAACAATAAGGTTATAAAGTGGTTCACCGCAAATATCCGCGATGGTACATAGGTACAAGTCATGCAGCTGAATGCCAGTATTTTACATGGAGCACTGCCTATCTGACTTCCGCAACCCAGATACCCCTTGTTAAGCCTGGTTGCCAGACTTGGGCTTCTGACGATCCGTAACGATCGTGAAAAGTTTACGGCTGTACGTGCGTTCCAAGGTACGGAGGGGTCACGATATGTAATGGATGCGATCAGTATGGTCACCCATCCACAAATCAACCGCAGCAAGCGTAGCTTAACCTTCGATCGACTCGTGCGCCTGTTGTTATTACGCCACGAGCCCCTCATCGACTAAGTAAAACGCCAATATCCATCATTATGTTAGAAGTCGTTAATTATAGTTTCCACTAGAGTTCATCCTCAATGGAGTGGAGAGCTGGCGACGCGTGCATACTAATGAAATGTCTCCTAGAGTGAATGTACACACTTAAGCTAAGCGTACATTAGGAGCCGCGGTGGGCCGCACCGCAATGCATTCTTTCTGACAGATTCATTTGAATTTGAACCGTTTCACTCCAGTGCAATAAAGCTCGAGAACATGTGGGCGCACACTACACTACAGGTGCGCCGTATCGTAACACTAAACAGTAGCCGCAAAAATGCTTTTGGCAAGCGTACCGTCCAGTGCGTTGCGCTGCCCTTAGTGTGCTATGGTTCATACAAAATGTACTAGAGTGATGCTGGAGGATTTTTGCAATGCATTGCGATGCGGCGCGGTCCGCTCAAATGTACACGAGCCTTTAAGGCGACATCGATTCTCTTGGTATTCGGATCAGTTTCAACCCAGACATTAACACACTAACAGAAGAACCGACTTTATGCGATAAGGTATATTAAGGAGACTTTACACATGATGTCAGTCCAAATGTCCCCAATAACTATTTTTGTTTAGTAATAAAAACTTAAGAATACTTCGTTATTTCGATACTTTAAGCCTAGCTAATTTGAACGCCAAATCATTTCATTAAAGTAATCCTTAAAGAAGACTTAGGCCTATCGTCCACGACGTGACTTAAAAGTAACGTATTACAAGCTCAAAGCACCAATGAGTAGCCAGAATGTCACAGCATTATCAATTAGTATTTCAATGATGGTCCGTATGGGACGCAACCAATAACAATATAATAATTATTTAGTAACAATGCAATGCAAAATGCACGATTTGCCTTAAAGGTAAACGCGATGATCTGTTTTCAATATTTTTACTTTTATCGTCTCTTGCGTGCTGACAGTTTGTGTTGTATGAATTGGTATAAAAACTTAATAAACAACTTGTAACGTTAAATGCGCAAAGCCTCTTAAGGGGTCATCATTATGAACATCTTTTACATTTTGACGAATTTTGCGAACATACTCGTAAATATACGGAACAGCAGATTTTTTTTTCGCGATTTTAGGTTTAGTCCCATAGTAAAAGTTCATAATGATGAGTACAATGTCCCCTTAAGAGGTTTTACGCATTTAACGTTACACGTTGTATAAGTCAATGGTTGTAGTATTGTAGGTACTCATGTTTGAGCGAAACGGCTTGGTCCCTACCGGGTCCCTACTCTAACCGATCCTATCTCTACACGATTTACAATTACCTAACAAAAAATTCCAACTTTACACGATTATAAATAATAAATGCATAGAAAAAAGTAAGAGTACAATTGAAACGAAAAAATTAGTTTTCACAAAATGTGTAAATTATGATTTTATCATTGGGGTGACTACCTAGTCTATTATAATAATTGCTCGGCCGTCGCGCCACCTGGTTCAGTTGTCTGTCAAAATAGTCGTATCGGTCGCGAGACACCTTTTTTTTTTTTTTTTTTTGTGGATGGGAAATCATCAAATGACTTCTCCCGCTCTAGGCAGAGCGGGAGGGCGTGTCAAACTTTTACTGACTAAAACCCACCCATGATCCTTCAGTTGCCCGTGCCAGGGCCACGGTATCTCTCTCGAACTACCCGCGACCCCGGCGGCATCGGCCCAATTGACCCCGTCACTGCTGACATCTCTTTGAGGCACGCGTGGAACACAACGCGCCGTCGACCCGGGCTTGGTCCTTACCGGACGGCGAGCTGCCCGTTACTCGTCGTCCACAAGCCCGCGCCTACGGTAGCCGGGAATCGGCAATCGATTCCCGCCGCCCAGGGCGTCTCCTACGGCGGCTAGGGGCGCGAGGGCGCGGCTGTTGCCTCTCCCTCACGCGTTCCGCTTCCTCCTTCGCGAGCATTACTGCTTCGCAGAAGGAGGTGACGGCTTCCCATGCACTCTCGCTCCGCACCATGGCCATGGCCATGGCCATGGCCTGGACCAGGTTTGGACCCGAGAGATCGCCGCCGCCGATCGCCTTCGTGAGAACACGGCGGTGCTCCGCCCAAGCCGGGCAGACCTCCACTGTATGCTCCACCGTGTCCTCCGGGCGATCCACACAGTGGTGACACCCGGGCGTTTCCTCCCGCCTTATCCGAAACAGGAACCTCCCGAAACAACCGTGTCCGGTGAGGACCTGCGTCAGGCGGAAGGTGAGGACGCCGTGGCGCCTCTCCAACCACTCCTCAAAGAGGGGACTTATCGCCGCAATTGTGGCGTGCCCAGCGCTGGGTTGCGACAATCGCACTCTCCATGTCGCCATGAGATCCCGCCGGAGCTCTGTCCGCTGTACCGTGATTTCTCGCGGCAGCGGAGTTACGCCCCGGCGTTTCGCCTCCTCGCGCCACTCCCACACGTGCGCGAGGACTTTTGCCTCCAGATCCCATGGCGGTAATCCGGCAAGGAGGCACGCCGCCTCACAGGAGACCGTGCGGTATCCCCGGACTAACCGGATGGCCATGACCCTCTGAGACGCGTTCAACCGGCGGGCTGGTCGCAGCCTCAGGTCGCGACACACCTGATTATGGTGTCGCGTTTAGCGATTTAGAAAAAGAGCGATAGTGATTTGCAAAACTATATGTATATTGTTCTAACATGCACAAAGTGTAAGGAATAAGACAAGTAATGGCATATAACGTCAGTCGTCAAATATGTAACACAAACTAACGCGCCGGTTGTTTGAATCTTTTGTGGAGCGCTCGGGTCGCCTAAATGAGGCATGTTTTTGTAAAGGTAGTGGGGTGAAAAAAATGTATGGGGGAGGTATGATCTTGTTCTCGTTCTTCTTGCGCCATGTGTGTAATTTTAGAAATTAGCCCATTATCATTTTATGCATGATGATTAAAGTATTTTAATACTGTCGAAATGTTTTTCATTCAGACTGTATACCGTTTTCTGTAGAGATCGATGAGAGTAGGGACGAAGCCGAATAAACGATTATCTCATCTTATCTAACGCGCTAGTAAGTTGCGTCATTTACCCACACACCCATAGAAAAACTACTTTTGAGTAGCGTGGGCGACGGGCCTTAGTTTCGTGTCACATTGTTGGGTTCCATGTGACAAGGGATGAAATTATCACTCGACACAAAGCGCAAAGTAACAAGATGCTTGTGATTATAAAAGAAAGCGAGATATAAGTGTCTTGACCTTGAAATCGAAGTTAGCACTTTGTAAGTGTATGAAGTTTGCATAAGGCCCCTAGAGGATAGAAAGGTATTATTGCATGTGACTAAAAGAGTTATGAATATAAATGTTGATGGATGTAGAGGGAGCAAGATAAAGAAAAGATGGACGGATTGATTGGATTGTTTTTTTACTTTCTCTCTCACGCATACACTCACACACATTACACACCGGCACATAAATGTGTGACTTGGCCTCCCTCGCGCTAAGCACTCTGGCTGCAGCTATACCTTTATGATAAACTGCCCTGTATGGCCTAACACTGTCTCCTAAGATACAAGACTACCTAGTTTAGGAGACAGGGTTACATAATCTGTGTAGATTTATGTAGATATCTGTGTTTTGTTGTTTTGTACATCTGCTTTTGTGTACCTATCATGAATCTTGTGTGTGTAATAAATATTATTTTTATTCTTATTGTGTGAGGAATGATATGAAAGAGAAGGGAGTGAACCAAATAAAAAAGAAAAAAAAGCGTGATGGTTGACAGGGGAGACTGGAAGAAGACAACGTGTTGCGCCGAGCCCACGTAACATGGGATAAGGGCAGGAAGATGATGAGTGAACTCGAACGGTATTATATTGTGTGAATTACGAAAGTATATGTTAGGATCTGAGAAATATAATGTCTAGGTATAAAAGCCACTACTACCGGATTACCAGACGTACTGCAGGGTACCATCCGCACTTGGTTGATGTCCCGGCCAATCGTACTCAGCGCGCCTCCTCCATATTTATAATGCGTACAGCCAAAGTGTGGAACTCTCTGCCAGCGTCTGTGTTCCCTTCCACAAATAACCCGTCTGCCTTCTAAGCAAGAGTGAACAGGCATCTTCTGAACACGCTCGTTCCATCATAGACCTCATCCATCGCTTTCCATCAGGCGTGATCGAGGTCAAGAACAGGCCCTATAAGCAATTAAAAAAAAAACCAAACTCCCAAAAAATGGTGTTGAAATATGAATATTCAAATAAGCAAATCAGTAAATTGGCAAAAGTAACTCGCGTAGGTTGAAAATGACTCCTAGGCTTCTTATTCTGGTACTTATTCCTCGCTTAGATCTCGATTTGGACTCGTTTTAAAATTCAACTGAATTGGCAATGTCTTACGTCAGTTAGCAATGCGTTTTCCGAGACATTTTACCGGATGATTTGAAATCTGGATTGCCACTAGTACTGCAGGTTTAGTTAGATTTAAACTTTAGATCTAATGGTGACTAAGTGACAAAAAACTAATAAATACCTTGATTGTGACACAGGTTGTGGCAGCAGTGCCTACCAACATATTGAAATAAGGATCTTAATTATTGGTTATTCATCTATCTGTCAATCTGCCAAAAAATCAAGAAGTTTTTTTAAATGTGTGTAAGTATATACTCTATAAATTTTCAGTGGTGAAAAACTATAAAACTGTACATAATTATTACATCAGAAAAATCTCCAGGAAACTAAAATACAGTCGGCAGACATCATTAATATCTTTCGGTTTGAAAAATGTTACCAAAAACAGGAGAGTAATGATTCTGATACAGCTGCTCTCAAACTGAATGAAAAATGTATTAATAGACAAGTTGCGGCTCTTCACAGTCATTTATTAAGGCTAGTCTTGAATTAAGGCAGCGGGTGTAGGCGACGCGACGTTGACCTCAAGGAAACCTGCCGAGTTGTATTCAATAAATAATTTTCATCATTACAAAAACTGTCCTAGAACCTAACATTCAAATACATACAAATCCATCGCACCGGCCTCATGTGTTGGCCGAGTCCCTCTCACAGAGAGGAGGCCTAGATTAGGTTATGTTAAGTTTGGTAGATGGAAACGATAGCTCACAGCTCTTTTGATGGAATGTGGATAGTTATTTCGAGCTTTAGACACCTGCAACATCAAAGGGTATTTTAAAATGTTATTTTTTAATTCCCTATGAAAAAATTAAAACAGCTACAAATACCTCTTGATCTTCCTTTGACATTCTTTTCCCGTCAAATCGCTTTGGTATGCGTAGCACGGTGAAAAACGAATGCCAATCGTTTAAAAATAAGAATTTAAAAAAAAATCCTTTAACGTGCTGACCTTTACAGGTGAAGTTATTACCTACTCTCGTACCTGTAATTTAACTAATCTATAACTAATTGATATCTAACTTTCATTGCAGATATACAGTACTACATATTTTGAAGGAATATGTAGTACTGTTTGTTAAATTGTTATTTTGAAGGAATAACTTTCACACGGTATTCTACTAAGGGCTAATTTGACCAGTCTACAAATCAAGTCAAGTCAAGTTTATTCAAAATCTTTTATCCGTGGAATAAAATTGACGACTGACAGTTTTTGTATGGAGAAATGTCAAACATTCTAAATTTTTGACTAAACTTATACTGGTTACTGGGACTAAACTTAACAAGGCTTATACTGGTTATAAAAGTTTGGTTGAATTAACCCTAAAGTACTTACGAAATTAAATCTTTTACGACATTATATAAAACGATGAAAGACCTAGGTTTATTACACGACTGCCCAAAGGAGTGTAATGTTTTCAGGGTTGATGTATGTTTGTATGTATGTGAGTTTCTTTATTCTACCATAACTTTGAAATGCCTGAACAGATTTGGATGTATGGGGTATCGCTAGAATCCTTATATCATCCCGAGTGACACTGGCTATATATTTTTTTTAAATTCAATATGGCGGCAGTATGGCTCCATTTTGAAAAGTGTCAAAAAATAAATTCTTCAATTATTACAATATGGGTATCAAATTGAAGGCCTTGAACAGCACATTTTTAAAAATAATATATAATTTATTGGTATGAAGGACATTAACCACGTTTCATACATTTTTGGTCCAAATTGAAAGTATTCAATAATGTCTCTGTGATCAACGTGGTGTAAACCAGAAGTGATCACCGCATGGTAAGAGGCACATTGAACTTAAATATCAAGCTGGAAAGATCTCGACTGGTCAAGTCTACGCTCCGTCCAGCACCGATCCAAATCCAAGACCTCGAAAGCTTTCAGCTCGAACTTCAGAATCGTTTCGAGTGCCTAGCGAGTTCCTTGGACGATTATAACGATTGATTCGTGAAAACTGTTCATGCGGTCGGGTCTAAGATCTTCAAGACCCGTCGTACAAATTGAAACAAGAAGCTCTGTGATGCTACTTTTCAGCTTCCTGCAGCCTTCTGACGATACGCTCAAGTACCGGTGGCTCAATAGATTGATATCTAAGTCTAAACAACTAAGAGCTAGATTGATAAATTGTTAACATTTTAAATCATTAAATGGCTTGAATGAAAGATACGCCAGTATTATATTTAAATTTCATTACTATGAGTGTGTATATGTATATTTGTACAACAACTAGCACTTCCCGCGCGGCTTCGCCCGCTTGGATGTCGGAAAATATCCCACGGGAACGAAAACCCTTCCTTACTCTTTGTCTACATTACAAAGGCAACCTCTGTGCAAAATTTCAGCTTTTTTTTAGCAGTCAGTCAGTCAGAACTTTTATATATAATATTAAAAAAGATATTATGTAATGTTTTCTCGAAACTTTATTTAACCTATATTACAAATATAAAATATTCATATTTATAAATATATATATTTTTTTATTTTTTTTTTTTATTAATATTTTCTCCAAATAAGTTAAAGATGAGTTTTTTCATTTGACAACGAAAGTCAATTTTTGAACTCAAATAAAACCAAAGGCAATGGATCTAAATTTCGGTGCCATAATAAATAAAATTGTCATTGCAGTCGGGGGACCATTCTGTGGAATATCTACTGTTTAATCTAAGAGGTCCCCCGACTGCAATGATAATTTTATTTATCTGTTTCGTCAGGGAATACAACTTGTATTATACTTTTCAGTTCGTTTTTTGGCAGGGCAGTCGTGTTTTTTTATTTTTTTTGATTATTTATTTTTTTCTCGATTACTATTTATCAAGACAGGAGCTCGTGGCTACGTAATAACAGCCGCATGGGTCGATCGACAAGGTTAAGCTACGCTTGCCGGGGTTGGTCCATGGATGGGTGACCATCTTTACATAACGAGACTCCTCCGTGCTTCGGAAAGCACGTTAAGCCGTTGGTCCTGGCTGTCATTCGTGGATCTTTGATAGTCGTTACGGGTTGTCAGAAGCCCGAAAGTCTGACAACCAGTCTTACCAAGGGGTATCGTATTACCCAGTTACTGGGTTGTGGAGGTCAGATAGGCAGTCGCTCCATGTAAAATACTGGTATTCAGCTGCATCCGGTTAGACTGGAAGCCGACCCCAACATAGTTGGGAAAAGGCTAGGCAGATGACTATTTATCAAGACACTAGCTTCTGCCCGCGACTTTGTCTGCGTGAAATTGATTGTGCCTCCGACCCACCCCGTCACATCGCATCGCCTGCCCGCGCTACTCCGCGCTATTACTTTGTTCTTGCTTGCTTAGCGTTATTTCTATATTTTTTTTATTATTTCTCGGCTCGTAAAGGTCATAGCGTGATGTTAAATGGCCTACAGCCTTCCTCGATAAATGGGCTATCCAAAAAAAAATTAAATTCGAACCAGTAGTTAGTTCCTGAGATTAGCGTGTTCAACCAAACAAACAAACTCTTTAGCTTTATAATACTAGTATAATATATTAGTATAGATTGCGAATAAAAAGTTATTGGAGAATACAAAGTGCCTTAAATTATATATATATATATCTTAAATAGCAGATTCTGAAATAGACTAAAATCTGTCTCCGTTTTTCTATTAGGAGTAGTTAAGTGCAGAAATGCGAAAATTTTTAAACGAATTTGCTCCCACGGGTGGTAAGGATCGTATTACCCATTAACTGGGCTGTGGAGGGCAGACAGGCAGTCGCTCCACGTGAAATACTGGTATTCAGTTGCACCCGGTTAGACTGGAAGCCAACCCAACATAGTTGGGAAAAGGCTGAGCAGATGATAATGGGTGGTAAGGAAAATCACACGAAATAATGACATATTTTTAATATTTCCATTTGAACCTCTTAAAATGTCGATTGCACACCATGTGTGCGGATAAGAATAAAATTTCTATTGTGTCAGCGAATTGGCGCGCGACGGGACATAATAGATTTCAAACGGTCCTACCTCAAGGCCAAGCGATTTACCTTCCTTTGATGTTACACAAAAGATCGAATATCATCGATATGGGTAACGCATGAACAAACAAATTATTAAGAAGAAGATCTACTCCATACAATTCAATCTAAGACTGAAGATACGAGTTTTCTGGAGAAAACGTCTACAGGCATTAATCTACGTAAGATCTAGTGGCCTCTTTTCAAAAAGCTGGATAGTACTTATTTTTTTACTTATTTCAAATCTTAATTTCCAAAACCGTTGGATTAAGAAGAATGAAATTTTGCACAAGAGTTCCGTATGTAAAGAAGGTGAGTACTAAGGAAAGGTTTTGAAAATTCATCCCCTAAAGGGGTTAAATATGGAATAATAGTATGTATAGAAGTTCGTTATTTTTGCCGATGCGAAATTCCATCGGTCACACGGCTTGTTTTCAAAAGAATAGCACATTTTGATACAAGTGGAGAATTTTTGTTATTCCATTCGAGGCGGAATTAACACCCGAGCCGTAGGCGAGGTTGTTTCTGAGCCGAGAACTGCAGTAACAAATGTCCACGTATATCAAACGACGTTTTTCAATACACTTTTGAAGAAATAAAATAAAATAACGAAAAATATTTTTCTCATTTATAATTAAGAAACTATGATTTAAATTTTCTTTTTTTTCCGCGCTTTGCTTTCGCCAGGTTGACGGGAAGCAAAGGTATAAAGCCGATAAACAGCCTAATATGAAAAATAGAAAATTCAAATATTTTTGAGTTTAGAACACAAATAAATGTTAATTTCTTCATAAATGTTTTTTTTTTGATGATATTCTATTTATAAACATAATTTAAATAGTCAAAAAATATTAACGCCGTAAAGACGCATAAGTACGAGTATATCTCTTTGCCGAGATTTAAAAAAAAAACATTCACCTCCGAATAGAGACGGTGTGAATTGAACCAATTTGGACTAAGTATAGGTATAAGTTATTTGTGGCAATTTTTATTCCCGCACACGTGTTGGAAAATGAAAAATCGCACGCGTGTGAAATATTGTGAACCTAATTGTGAACCTAATCGTAGTGCGATAAGAACCAGTTTTCGAGGAAGTGTATTGAAAAATATAATCCTGGAGCAGTTTGATTTACTACTATGTACCGAAGTGATCTTATATGTCTAATCATAGGCCAAAGTGTGGGCCTACTAAAATCTTTCTGTTCTATTCAATACCATAAAAGCTTACATTTCCATAAAATATCATCGTATTGAAAATTCTATTGTGGTCATATGAACCTTGTGCTGGTATATTTCTCCGTTTCATTCTGAGAATTACTTATTGGGGGGTCTTGTCAATAAGTAAAATGAATAGTAAATAATTAATTTTCCTGACTGTACCATTTAATAGTTGTAATAAATCTGTATTATTAATATGTTAGGTACGTAGAGTAGATGGATTCTATCCATAGATAAAAGATTTCTATGATAGTATCCAATCTAAAACTTACTGAATTCATGAATTTACTACTCCTGGCGTGATTATTATGTTGATTAAATTAAATATACCTCAATACCTTGAGTAAAACTTGTAAAAAGTGTCTCGCTAGTAAGAAACATCCAAAGAAACAAAGAGCACACACACACATTCAAACTTTCCATTCACAGCAGTAACACTCGGTGATAGGTGGAGATATTTGTTTTAAACTTTGTAACTGTTACATGATAGAGAATTTGTGACAGTCTTTTGTAAGGCAGAGTTTGTTGGTTATCATATCTTTTGTGTATCACTAATGTAAAATCAGGTAAACAATTAATGTAAGTGTTTACCAATTTGACATACAACTTAAATTATCCGTACATTCAAATCACAACTGTCATTCTTTGTCAGTTGAATGATTTTGTTGATGATTTTTTTTCAGTTGATGATGACACGGCAGATTGACGCAGTGTGTTAATTTGATAAACAATTAATTACCCTGACCGTATATTGAGATCTTAAAACAATAATGGCAACTGTATCATAAGTTATTATTAATTTACCATTCAGTTGAGAGACAGCCACTCCTGCGCTGCGGCCTGATGCTTCCAATAAAGGTAGTAGTAGCGTGAGATGAGCGTATGACTGTCAAGTAGTTGTATACTTTACTTGCACTTCCCGTACGACTTCGTCCACGTGGATTTCGTACTTCCCCAATTTTTTTTAAAACTCAATCCAAAAAAACAAATTTTTATTTTCAAAAACCTTGATTCCTACATACATTTCTTTATGTTCGGTCTTCAGTATAAATACTGAGTTTCGAGTTAATCGGACCGCGCGCTATAATTCTTTCATACAAACTTTGAGACCCCCCCCCCCCTCGCAATCCTCCTTTTAGTTTTAAAAACAAAAACGACAAACTTTATAATTTACTAAGATAAGTATAAGTATTTGTGCCAAGTTCATTAACTCAAGGAATAAGATTTTTTATACGAACAAATTCCCCCCCTTTTTACCCTTTCAAGGTCGAATTTTCAGAAACCCCTTCTTAGTGCTCTCCTACATTATAAAAGGAACCCGTGTGCATAATTTCACGTTCCTAGCCCCAGCGGTCTAGGCTCTGCGTTGATGAATCAGTCAGTCAGGACAAATAATTATATATGTGTAGATAAATAGACGTAAGTAATAGACTTGGGTAATGTATTTGTTTTTAACTAATGTAATTGGCCTTGGTCATTTTATGTTAAAGTAAATATCCCGGTTCCCGCAACCTGCATCGGTCAGCCTTACGGTCTACACACGCAGCGGCTGCAATACAGACGGCTGTACTCGGAAAATCCCTGCAAATAAGAAAAAAAATATTTATCAATTTAAAAGGCAGTTATTTATCAATATAAAAGACATTCATAAAAGCCAGTCAAAAAGTAAAATTATAAAAAAACAACCTCCGTTAGAACCAACTACGAAACACAGAAATGATCACCACCCCTAAAATAAAAAGAAACATAAAAAAACGGAAGTAAACACCATCCCATTTAGCAAATATTTGCAGAAAACATTCACAATGAATACAAAAATACATTTAAAACACATAAATATGATCGTAAAGTCATGTAAACAAGTTTCGGTTACAGCTTTTAGCTTTCAGTCGCGCGATAGCAGAGCGTCCGTGACGACGCATCGCTGTGAGGTGACGTCATCAAAGTTTCACGGAGATACAAAAATAATAATAAAATAGATTTTGGGAAAAAAATTCAGTGCTTTGTTATTGTTATTGAAAGAGGAAAGTTGTGTTTTTTTGGAGTTTGAAATAGTTGAAAAAAGCACTATTTGATAAATTGTTGGAATAGTTTTTTAATTGGTAAATCGGAGTGATACAGTGTTTTTGTTAAGGTGAATAAATAAACTACTTACAATTTAAAAAAAAAAAAACTTTTGCTCGTAAAATAAATGCCAAAAATAAAACTAGTTTAGAAGTGTGATAAGTTTATTTTTTCAAACGAACGTTCTGGTGTTTTCACATGAAAGGTATTTATTACATCCATTTATATTATTTAGGATATAACTCATTATGTTAAGAAAATGGTCGCTTCGGGATTATACATTTTTCAAATTAAAATAATATCAACCCAAAAGTTTTCTATTGAGAAGTACCTAAATTCACATTAAGCCAAAAACCACTTGCTTATGTATTAATTTGGTCATAGTCCTATTTACAACAACTGAGGCTCGAACACACGACTTCACGCTGACCAGACCGTCATATTATCCACGTAGCTATTGCCGGAAAATTATTGAAAGAAAATACCTAGGGTCGTACTCCTCTTGATACGACTGGTTGTCAGACTTTCAGGCTTCTGAGGACCCGTAATGACTGTCGAAGATCCACGAATGACAGCCGGGATTAACGGCTAAACGCGCTTTCCGAGGCACGGAGGAGTCTCGGTATGTGAGGATGGTCACCCATCCACGGACCAACCCCGGCAAGCATAGCTTAACCTGATGGATCGACCTGTACGGCTCTTATTATCTAACCACGAGCTCCCACGAGCTTCAGAAAGAAAAATTTAACAAAAACAAAAATATCTCAATAAAGTTCATCAACTATTTGAATCGCTATAACATTTTCCATCAACATGATTTAAGCTGTCTAAACTCAGCGTTGGATTTTATAAATCGATTAGGTAACAGCTGTAAGAGATTACAACTTTCTTTTAAATCAATTTGATAGCCGTACGATGTTTAATTACTTTTCCATATGCTACCGTTTTATACAATTAAACAATACTGCGATATATTCCAATTGTCTGACGTCAGGAAAGCTGTTGAAAACACGGATGAATTATTGTTTCTATGCAGATTTAAGACTTCATAACGTCCCATGCACACGATGCAAGTGTCTTGCCTGTGGCATGTAATCAAATTGAATCAACAATGACTTGCATCGTCTAAACACTGTTTAAGTGCACTTTTTATTGTTGTTTCAACATAAGGTATGCCACAGATAATTTTAAATCGCACTGTGTAAAGCGAAAGCCACACTGGGAACGAAGCTAATTTCATTTAGCTGCCGCGACTTTTCATACTTTGATTCATAGTTCGTGGTGAGAACCGAAGTATGTAAACACACGGTAGCTACATGAGCGAAGCTAAACGAACTTAGCTTCGTTCCCAGTGTGACCTGCGCTTAAATCAGCCAAAAGGCAGGGCGCACTAGAGCAGCATACTGCAAACGTACAAAAATACTGTATAATATTTGTTTTTCTACATTCTGCACTAAGGCTAAGTAACCAATGCTTTTTTCTACTGAGGAGATGAAAGTATCAACGCATTAATCTATAGAATAATAAAAATTAATGCAGTTCGATGGAAAACGCATTATTTGAGAACGGCTGAACCGATTTGGTGATTTTTTAAATGTCCGAATAAGGTTTTTATATATTCACTCACGCGACTCGCCGTCCGCCCGACCCCGGATGAAATGTCCCGGAGCATTTTTTTCAATGTCCCGGAAAATTGAAAAATTGAGTTCTTTTTCTATGCGATTTTTGTATGAATAGAATAGAATAGAATACTCTTTATTATGCACACCATTTAAAATACAGGTATGAATGTTGAAATTTTACATAGGGTGACACAATGGGCGGTCTTATCGCTAAAAGCGATCTTTTACAGACAACCTTTGGATGGAGTATGGGGACAAGGAGAGACAATTCTGCAGATAGTCCGTGGTGTACCATATACATATACAAAATATACATACATTAATATATATATATATAAATATATATACCTATACTTATACAATAATAAACATGAAACAAGAGCAAGGAACTATACATGTAATAATGATGTAATATGAATGGACAAGTTAAAGTCTGTCGGGTCTGTAGTTGTTTAATTTGTCTTTCAACGTTCTTCATTTACAATTTTACTATGCATGTATAACGTTGCAGCTATTTTCGCCTTTTATGCAATCAACTTGATAACGTAATTAATACAAAAACTCGAGACTGATCTGATAAATTAAGTAAATTTTGCGGTGTGGTAGATGCACTGCAGCTACTCGGTAGGCCGACTCGCATGCTAGCTCGCACTGTGTAAACTAGCCATTAATTAGAAGAACTTGACGTTTGTTTATAAACGTTTTATAATAACTGCGCTGCATTGGGACAACACAGGCTGATTTATTTATTTATATTTACAAATACAACAATGTTGTTGCCCCCTTACCAACCTTAAGCCGTTCCTTTATAAGTCTGTTGTTTTTTTTTTTGTGAAAAAGTTTTTGAAGTGAACACTTCTTTAGGCGCCGTTCAGCGATTTTTGTTAGGGGGAAATCTTACGGGTTCGCGCCAATGCATCATCGCGATCATTTCCCATGCCTGCCAATTTTTTAAATGTTTTCCTTCCTTTATTTTAAAGTTAGGCCCTGTTACGCCACCTACAATTATGTTCCTGTTAACTTACTTGGCAGATAATTTCATACATATTCTGTTCCATTTTTGAATTTATTCGGTGAGTAGTGGCTACTCGGACATCGTGAAATTTTAGTAAATAAACAAAGAGATTAAGGGCCTATCCTTAATCTCTTTGTTTATTTACTAAAATTAAATTCTATAACGGGTGTAAAAATACCCCTCATGAAACCGAAACTCACTTGTTCTTCCTGCTGATTTTTTTTTTTTTTTGCACTGGACAATAATTGGGTAAGTACTTTCTGGTTACGGAGATATTGAAGGTCAAAGTTCAAACTTTTTTTTTTACGAAATTAAGTTTTAAATGTTATAATTATAACTTAACTTTAAATACTCCTAAGATCCCCGTACGTTCATGCACCCATGTTTTGCGTGTTGAGCACTACTGTAAACAGCGAATTTCCGCACCAATAATAAAAGTTGTTTCCCAGCAATTATTGTTGCACAAAGCTACTTAGTATCAAACTAAGTAGCTGTGTGCAACAATAATTGTGCAGAATGCGAAGGTGATGGCTTCGAGAACAAGACCCTTGTAACACCCGGTGGCGGTGGTACGTCCACGTCGACGCCATCTAAACAGTGCTCAGCCTGTCTAATATTTTATAGGTCTACAAATCTACAGGATTCACTAAATGCTGACAAAAAGTGCTCGTAACATTTTGACTACCGTATATTAAAGATTTATTACATAAAATTTTTTCTTTCATCTTTGAAACATATGGTATGTACTCGTACCTATTGAAAATATTTATTATATTTTTATGGATACTTAGGATATAAACTGTTTTTCATTGATAAAACAGATGTATCTTTGTGCTGATAAACATGTTCTTGGTCTTCAGATAGTTAAAAAACCGGCCAAGTGCGTGTCGGACCACGCACAATGAAGGGTTCCGTAGTTGGGATGAATAATTATCTTAAGAACAAACTTAACATTGTAGTTGAAAAACATGTTCTCCCATACATTCCAACTGTAAATGTAAGTTTTTACTCACAATATTGATAGATTTACCATGTTATTATAAGACCACAGACTTTTTGTAGGTTTTCCTGTAATCTAAAGGTAAAAATCTATTTTCTGTATTTTTTTCAAAATTTTAGGCTCAGTAGTTTCGGAGATAAGGGGGGGAATGGTCAATTTTCAACTTTTTTCTTAAATAACTTTAAAACAATTTATTTTAAAATTATTAAAAAAATATATATTTGAGACCCTCCTTTCATTTGATATGCCACATGGTGTAGTTTGCAAAACTTTTTTTTTTAATTTTCTTATTTGCCCCCCAAAAGTGACCTCTATATTGAAATTTAATTTATTTACTTTACCCGTCCGTGATCGGGTCACAGAAATTCATATGTGTACCAAATTTCAACTTAATCGGTCCATTAGATTCGGAGCAAACTGGCTGTGACAGACGGACAGACAGACAGACAGACAGACAGACAGACGGACAGACAGACAGACAGACAGACAGACAGACAGACAGACAGACAGACAGACAGACAGACAGACAGACAGACAGACAGACAGACAGACAGACAGACAGACAGACAGACAGACAGACAGACAGACGGACAGACAGACAGACAGACACACGAGTGATCCTATAAGGGTTCCGTTTTTTCGTTTTTAGTTACGGAACCCTAAAAAGATGCGAATATAAATCTCGCTTCACTTTTTTTTATAACGATTACTGAAAAATTATGTTTTTTAAGGTTCCGTACCTCAAAAGAAATAACGGAACCCTTGTAGGATCACTTCGCTGTCCGTCTGTCTGTCTGTCTGTCAGTCTGTCAATACCTTTTTTCTCAGGAACGCGTGGAGGTATTAAGTTTAAATTATTATCAAATACGTAAGTCTAAAAAAAAAATCGGCTAAGTGCGTGTCGGGCCACGCGCAGTAATAGGGTTCCGTAGTTGCACAATAATGCGGACTAAGAAGAGGGCTTTTTGTTGTTTCATGAATATTTGACTATTACTCGTAAACTTGAAAAGCCTACTTAGCTGTGATAGTTTTCCTTTTAACTTCGTTTTGTATACTACCACCGTGAATTTTTCACCCATCCAAAACTAACCGTTTAGCTGGCAGGGGAGGGGTGGGGGGGGGGGGGGGGTGACACTTGACTCTAACACAAATTTGCACTTTAAAGTTTAATATTTCAGAAATGGAACCCTAAATCGAAAAATTGTTTTAATAAACCCGCAATATTTTTGAAAGATCCATCCAAAAAGACCCCACACCATGGGGTAGGCGAGAAATAAAATACATCGCCACTTTACGTTCACAGAAGGTGCAGTCAACAAAAGAAATATCTAGGTAGGGCATACCAACACATTTGAATATGTATTGCTTCATGTGCAATTTTATATAGTTTTTGCAATACTCCTACATTGTACCACACCGACTCAAAATTGTATATTTTCACGAAATTGAACATGAAGCAATTCACACACAAATATATTCACCCTGCCCAGTTATCTCTTTTGTTGACTGTACCCTAAAAAATTTTTTTTTTCATGATTTTATTTTACCACTTTGTCGGCGTGATGAATATGTATATCCATGCCAAATTATATGTCACGTCAATTTAAACTGGAAGAGGTCGGTGTTTCTTAGCCGACTACCGTAAGACGAGGTGAATAAGGATGCAGGGGTGAATCGGGACGAAATTTTAAAAGGGATTTCATCGTTGAAATAATATAGTTTGTAGCCAAAAATGAGTCTAATGTGTTTTCTGCATTATAATTTACTATTAAGGCGCGGACTGACTACGATTTTAAACGGCACACAACCGCGTAATATTGTGACTATTAGCTGGCTTGAAATAAGTTTGAAAATTGAAAATAATAATAGGTCTTTACCTATGAAATTGCCGTTTTGTATGAAAAAATTTAAACGAATTTTTTTCATGCATTTTTTATTTGTATTAATCGAAGTAATCACCCATGCAATCAATGCATCTTTGCCAACGCAGTGGCAGTTTATTGATGCCCTTCTTAAAGAAATCAGCTGGACGGGAGGCAACAAATTCTTCAAAGGCATTTTGTACTGCCTCTCGGGTAAGTATTGAATTTTTTTCCCGCCAAGAAGTTATCCAAATTCTGGAAAAGGTAGTAGTCTGTAGGCGCAAGGTCTGGTGAGTAGGGCGGATGACGGAGAGCTTCCAACCCCAGTTCTTGCAACTTGGAGACCGTCTGCTGTGCAGTATGAGGTCGCGCGTTGTCGTGCAGGAGCAGCGGAGACGAGCGATTGACCAATGCTGGTTGGAGATGTGCCAGCTTCTCCATCATTGTGTTCAGTTCTTCACAGTACACATCTGAAGTAATGCTCACCCCGTTTGGTAAGAAGCTGTGATGAATCACACCGGCGCTAGACCACCAAACAGTGACCATCACTTTTCTAGGGGTAAGTTTTCGTTTAGGGCATTGTTTGGGTGCTGAACCAGGATCCAACCAACTTGCTGAGCGCTTGCGGTTATCAAACAGAATCCATTTTTCATCGCAGGTAACAATGCGGTTCAAAATTCCTTCATTTGTGTGTCTGTTGAGCAGTGCAAGGCACATCTCGACGCGTACTTCGCGCTGGCGATCATTGAGTTCGTGGGGCACCCATTTGTCAAGCTTTTTTACCTTGCCAATTTGACGCAAATGGACCAATATTGTTTTGACGCTAACGTCGAAAGCTGCTGCTAATTCAGCCGTAGATTGTGTATCATCAGCTTCCACAATCGCCTTTAATTCGTCATTGTCGACCAAAGTCTTCGGACGACCGCGAGGTTCATTTTTCAGGTCGAAATTTCCAGAACGGAAGCGAGCAAACCAATAACAAGTGGTGCGTTGGTTTGTAGTGTTAGCTCCGTAAACGTCGTTGATGTTGCGTGCCGCTTGTGCCGCGTTGCTGCTACGACGGTACTCATATTCCATAATTACTCGAATTTTTAACGTATCCATGATGACGAAAAAGATTGAAATGCGATGAGAATGTAACACTAATCAATAAACAAATGACTACTTTTGGAAAAAAAAATCCATGTTTTTAAAATAAAATAAATTTGAAATTAGAATTCTTAGCCAAACAAAAATTATTTTGATTTGAAATGGCCAGTACTGCAGAACGGCAATTTCATAGGTAAAGACCTAATATTTGTGTTGCCGAGATGTGACTAAGCTGCGAATCTGCATTTATTTTCTGGGTTTTCTTTAGATTATCAGAATACACACAAAAAAATTAAATTAATTAAATTTAATAACTGTCCGGTCAATGTTTAAAAAAAATGCTAATTCTATTAAATTCTTAAAAAAAAAAAGAATGTCCATCGCTGAAAATACAGACATGTTAGGCGCCAAAGTTTATTTTTGTGTAGCAACTTCCAATTTTTTTATTGGGAATAACAAACTATTTTTTACTATTCTATTCCGTTTTAATTTTTCTTTTAACCCTTCTCTGTCCACTGTATTTTTTGCGTCGAATAGTTTCATTGCGTTACGTCATACTCCACAATCCAAGAAACAATTTTTTGTGATATTGAGCTAATACCGCGCCTTAAGTGTCCTTGTTGGCAATAAAGTCTCGTCCCGATTCACCCCTGCATCCCTATTCACCCCGTTATATAGTACTCTGACAAGACACAACGAATTATACTCAGATGTCAGTCTCTTTTGAAGTCTTTACAACTTGTAATACATTTAAATACAATTAGGCGTCGGGGTCTGACTACATGGGTTTTTCAATGACTGATATTATGACCAATCCGAAGGATCACATGGAGTCTTAATCGTAGTAGACCTACTAGTCACTAACCAAGTTATTATAACCTATGGCTACTACCAAGGATCGGGAAAAAAACCCAAACACACACACACACACACACACACACACACACACACACACTATGTACAAATCTTTACAAGGGAAAACACAGATAAGTAAATTCCCGTCACATAAAATATGTTTCCAATAGTGGTAGTCCAACGTTCTAAGGACTTGTTACTTCTTAGGAACGTTCTGTTGAAAGCAACTCCTACTTGAAGCTAAGTTTCTAGAGATATCTCGGCTATTCCTGTCACGATTTTCTGGTTCCGATCCCAATATAGATTTTTGGCTCATCGGATCGCATTGTCACCCGATTTACACATTCTTCGCGTGCTCCCAAACCGCTCGAGTTGTGGGAAATTTCAAAACGGATTCGGCATTTAGTAGACCAACGATTAATGTCGGGGCATTGTAAATTAATTTTATATGGTAGTCACGTGATAAAACTCTGATTGCGCGATGCAGGATTTTGCGTGACATCAGGGTAATGTGTAGTTCGTATGTGGCGATGTAGATGCCGCCACATTATAAACATGATTTTTGTATGTTTGTTTGTTACGCTTTCACGCTAAAACCCGTTCACCCGGAACGGATTAGGATGAAATCTAAATATAGGTTTAGGGGCATCAGTCATTCATCACTCAGTGTTAAGCGAGTTAATTTACGAGCAGGTGGTTCATAATAGTCATCACTGGACAGGTTAAACGTATAAGTTCTGAGGTACTTGCCGTAGTTTATTGTGAATTTATGTAATTTATTTTTGAAGTTGTAGTTTTCCAAAGCTCTTTGTAAATAAATTATTAAATAAAAAATGTGTAGTTACTACATATAATTCATTGTTTGTTTCATCTTGAGTTATCTAAGTTACCAAAGTCTGTTTATGCAATTTTTAAGTATTAAAAAAATTCCATCCTTCATCAGAATTTAAAACAGAAGCATTAATTGTTTAAAACCAAATAAGAGAATACTGTCGACAAAGTTTTTATTCCTAATTCTGTGGATAAATATAACACTAGAACAGAATCTAATATAGCAGCTGATGCTACAATTACAGTTACGAAAAACCAGATGGTGACTGGTGTCCTTAAAACAAATGTAAACCCGCTTGTAACATTGTAGGGTAACTGTATTGTTCAAAGAGTACCCTACGGTAAATGTATTCAAGCGCTCAACCATATTAAATATGTATTTCAAGTAAACTAAAGTATATATTAAGTGGGCAATTTACCGAATGATATGTGACATTAGCTCAAGTTAAGACGGACCTAGTTTTTCATAATTTATTGATACCTAGAAAGAAACAGATTCATTTATGGGTATAAGTGTTACCGGCCAAACCCGATTTTAGGCCAAACTAGTTTATCCTAGGCCAAACCGGTTTAACCTACGCGTGTCAGGATATACTAGTTTAGCCCAGGACAATCTAGTTTGGCTTAGGGTAAACTGATGGTCAGACGGTACGAAACGGACACTATGAAAAAATAGGACTTATCAACACGTTGAAAATCGCATCTTCTCCGGTGCTACGGGAAGTGCAGCCTCTTCGCCCTTGCGTAATAAGGCACAGTACAGAACAGCGGTCGGAGGCTGCCCTCCCTACGCGCCTTCGGCCACGTGGAATCGGGGTTGGCTAACTTAGTTCTGTGACCGTTATTAAGGTTCCGTACTTCAAAGGCTAATTAAGCTAGTTAGCAGCGACATCACCATTAATTTTCTGAGTTTAGCCTGTGTTTAATTTGTCACAAGCATCGATTCAATCAATTTACCCTAGGCTAAACTAGTAAAGCAAAAAGTATTCAGGCCAAACTAGATTGTCCAAGGCTAAAGTAGTATATCCTGACACGTCTAGGATAAACCGATTTGGTCTAGGACAAACTAGTTTGGCCTGAAATCGGGTTTGGCCGGTACCACAGTAATTGCATAAGAAGCAACATAGTCGTACCTCAATACAAAATCCAAACGATTTTTTACAGTTGGTTTATTCCTATCTAGACGCAGTGACTGATATTTTGTTTATTTGCTTTGGTAGATTGACCTAGAAAATAAGTTCTTCTAGTGTGTTAGAACAATGGCTTTTCACAACATTGCTTTAATACACTTCAATAACTTCGAGTGCTATTTCACACTACAGCAGCTACTATTGTTGATATAGTGACAAATAGGGACATTATTTTTCAGAACTTTTGGAGTTAACATCGAAACTGATGAAATTGCAACAATGTTAATTTTTAACGATCCTCTCGTTTCTGACGATGTAGAATTTAAAAATATAAATCAAGTATAAAAAGGATTACACATTTTTAATTACAGTTTATAAAAATCCGGTGACATAATTAAAAGCAAGTTTGAACTACTTCCAAAGGTTCTTAATCCAATTTAATTGGATTATGTTGATGTGTGTGGAAAAATTTAATTACCACTAATCTGTACGGGAATGCTCAAAGCGTTAAAAATTATTAATATTTAATAGCATCAAGCCGTACTAGATATACTCATAGATACAGAGGGTACTACATCTGCCAGATTAATTAGTAAGATGAAATAGAAATGTCAGATAAGAACTGGGAATTATCCGGTGATGGCGAAATAGGGTCTTTAGGATCTAAATCTGAAGATAAATAAATATACACGATTATAATCCAAGAAATATCATTCGGTAAGAATCTTAATAATATAAAAATCTATTCCGGACGTTTCCGGAATTGATTTTTACGAATAACCTATAATACAATTATTGACGAATAACCTGGGATTTATTTCCACTAAATGATAATTTTATTGATTGATTACTAAACGGACTATTTCCTCGCGGAAGTGCGAGAGCTTGCCATCAAAGTACAGTGTTGATGTAAAGGCAAACATTACATCGTCAGTCAAATGCTGTGTATGTGATCTCAATAAACTTCGAATATACAGCGATACTACACAAAACAGACATATTATGTCTACTTTGCCTACATGAACAGCGTAGGATTTTATTGGTTCTGAAAACAAAATCAAAAGTCATTTATTCAAACTAGGCTGAAAATCAGAACTTTTCGAACGTCAAAATTACATAACACAGTCCCCCAAAACGCCCGTCCTTCAACATTTCCTAGTGCTTTAGCTGGGAAGTGGCGCAACAAACTCCTCAGCAGCACAGCTTTCTGTTCAGTTAGATTTGTAGGATATGAATAATGCATCACCAGTTTATTTTATCCTGACTAGATACTACCAGAAGATAAGTGTCTAGGACAAGATTCCAGGTTCGAATCATGGCAGGATCGCTATATAAGGACAGGATTTAAACACAATAAAACATCTCGAATGCTGGTTAGACACTGGATGTATTTGATTCGTTCAATGAAAATATAAACACTATATTTTATGACTATACTACATAATAACATTAGTTTTTGTTTTGTAATAGGATTGCGAAAGTCCTTACCCAAAGCATATAATATTCTATACCCGCTTATAAGTACTTACTGCTCCGCTGCGGGAAACGGATGCTTCTCTTCTCTGAGGTACGCACGGCTACAGATCAAGCTATACATTTCCAGTATAAGCTGACCTTGCATTGTGTAGGATTCCCTTACTCGTACAATGAGAGGTCAGTGTAAACTGGAAATGTATAGCTTGATGTGTAGCCGTGTGTACAAGTATTTTTTGTAAAGTTTTCCAAATGGGGTAGACGATCATATAGATCACCAGTGACCTGCTCCGATCGCAAAAAAAAAAAATCTCTCGGATCGGAGCACCCGTATCATATGTCTTAAATCCAGGTTATAAACTATCTGTGTGCCAAATCCTATTCGTGGGATAATACTAATGATTGAAAATCTAATTAATCAATTAATTAATTTTATTTAATCTTGAATCCATGCAAGCCTAGCCTAATTCAGAAAAAAAATATACACAAAATTACCAAAAAACCAAAAAAATCTGTTGATTCGATTCACAGAATCAGCCGCTGGGCTAATCTGAAGATTGCCTGAAAAATACATCAAAATCGCTCAAGCCGTTTTGGAGTCCGGAACATACATACACACATCGATTTTTATATAATTGTGAAGAATGACTTTCTTCAATATTTGACTGAATTAGGTACTATCGTAACAAAACTTTTTTTATCTAGCCTCGTTCAAAGTAGACTTACAAGTTTGTGCATTTCTTTCATTATTCAGGGTGTAAGATGACCCGTCACGAAGCCGTTATCTACACATTCTCCATTCTCTGTATCGAACTTCTTCTTCTTCTTCTTTTCGTGTCGATGGTACTTTTTAGGGTTCCGTACCCGAAGGGTCCAAACGGAGCCCTATTGTGGTCACTCACGTGTCCGTCTGTCCGTCGTCTGTCACACAGGTTTTACAGCCAAACGGTTGAAGTGACGTCTTCAAATTTTCACAGTTCATCTTGCTGACCCAAAGCCATACAATTGTCAAAAATATTTTTCAATGGTTTTAAGGGTGCTCCCAGACAGCTGAACAGTGTGCGAAAAAATAATTTTGACCTACTCCTTTATCATTTAGAAAATACTGTATTTTTGTTTTAAAAAATATTGGAAAACAAAGGAATGAGAAACCACCAGTCAGTTTTTTTTACAAACTAGTGATCAGAAGAATTTCTTGACTTCCCACTGACATAATGAACTTGTGGTGATAATGTTTATTATCACACTAATATTATAAAGGTGAATTTTTGTGAAAGTAACAATCATACACACACTGTGTGTATGTTTGTTACTTCTTCACGCTCAAACGGCTGGACCGATTTGGATGAAATTTAGTATGTAGGTAGCTTATATCCTGGATTAACACATAGGCTACTTTTTATTTTAGTCTACGCGGGGGTACTTGGCCGGTTTTCAAATTGTTTGAACATAGTAGGTAGCCATGTTGATTGCGGCATCAGTGGCGTTCATTAAGTCTTCTTTATTGCAAGTGAACGGTCACTTAGGGCACTCCAGCAAGTGGGACATGGTCTGATCAGAAGCACAATACTCACACTTGATGTTGGATGAGTCAGTAATCCCCCACTTCAACATATTTGCCGCGGGTTTTTTTTTTTTGTTTGCAGCGCCCTACCTGGGTACGCAATTGATTGAGAGCTTTCCATAAAGGCCACTGCAGATCACACTAAGTAACTTGCAGAAATAATTGCTGGGGAACGCCTTTTATTTTTTACAGTGAACATTCGCTGTTTAAGGTATCTAGTAACAAAATGTTTCCAACAAACAATTTATTCTTAACTTTCTTTATTATACCAACAAAGATAAAAGAATACTGCAGCAGACAATATTTGTACTGGCTACGAAAATGTTTGAAAGAATTTATTTTGTAACATTGTTGTCATTGGCAAAGCCTTGATCTACTTGCGATATTATTCTTAATATAGTTTTTCGTTTGCTTAAAAGCTAATACGAGCTTTTATTAAAAGAAATCCTTCAAAAATTCATCCCATGTCAATTTGACCCATGTTACTTAGGGTCGGCGCAACACGTTGTCTTCTTCCATTCTCCCCATCAACCTTCATTCTTCTCTTCCTTTTTTTTATATCATTCCTCACACAGTCCACACATCTTTTCTTTGGCCATCCTTTCTCTCTCCGTCCATCTATATAAATCTAAAGAAAAGTCCTGACTGATTGACTGACTCATCAACGCCCAGCCCAAACCCATGGATCTAGAAAGCTGAAATTTTGCACAAAGGTACCCTTTACAATGTAGACAAGGAATAAAGAAAGAATTCACGGTAGCACGTTCCCGTGGGATATTTTTCGACATCCATGCATGCGAACCCGCTGGCAAAAGATAGTCAACTATATTCATCACTTTTTTAGTCACATGCGTTTCATCCCTCTAAATCACAAGCTCAATCAAGCCAAACGATTTCTTTTCAACTCTTCTGTAATCCTTATTAAATCTGGTTGAACTGGGGGTTTACTCTCTAAGCACGAAGCCCGTAGTTTCGGCCTTCATTACGTGCGTTTCCTACTCCGTATCAACTACGGATGGATGATTGGTTCGGGGCCCGAATGAAGTATGAATGACAACACGATTTGACAGTTGTCCCTACTCCTGATGTGTTTTTGCCCGTCCGAAAAATTTAACTTTTACACTTGTTTTGATGGATCGTTATGTCAGACGGATGGACAGACTTAGGGAGTAGACCCCCTGTAGCAGAGAACTCATTACTAGTTGGACAGTATAAAGTGGATACACTTAGCTCCACATTCTAAGAGTTACTATGACCATTAGTTACGCCCACCGCACAATATGTTCTAAATTACAGCTACTTTAGACAAGAATTCCCAATAGTACCACGTATCAGGAACAATTTCATCGTCTTATTTTTTCTTTATGTTGGGGTACCTACTTACTATATCGCAGTATGTTTTTTATGCTTTTACTTTGAGCTCACAACCTTGACACATCTTCATCTCTAATCGATGACGGTCTAAAAGTATTTAAATCAATTTGTAAACATTAATCCTACATCACTCTCACAAACATTTAAACTCGCATCAACTATCGGTAGACTATATAAATATTATTGTTCAGCGAAGTACTAATTCTACTTGGCAGAGAAAAATAAAGTTATAAGTAATAGTACATTTATGTTTTCACCTATACTAAAGGGGTTACCATACCTCAATGTCTTGCAAAGTATCATGTCATATAAAAGGAGACAGAAACTGTGCCAGTGTGTGATGGACGTAGCTCAAAGACTTGAGCAGTATTTTGTGATGTTCTGTGGTCTTTAAATATAAAGCCGCTGATAGACTTGAGTATTCTCTTGTAAGGCGCATTCTATCAAATTTTAAAATGGAGTGTTTTAGCGAGCATTCTAGCGAGCACTCTAACGAAACGACAGTAAATTTGCTTCGAGCTTTTTGCCGAGCCGAGTAATTTTCATGTCAATACATTTTAAATGAGCGTTCGCTAGAATGATCGTGAAAATATTCGTAATAATGTTTGGCTCTATGCATGACTGTTCGTTGTTCGGTTCGATAAATTAAAAAACGGCGAATGCTCGATGTTCTGTAACAAGTAAATGCTCAAGTCTATCAGCGGCTTTATGTATCAATCTGCCTAGCCTTTTCCCAACTATGTTGGAGTCGGCTTCCAGTCTAACCAGGTGCAGCTGAATACCATTATTTTATATGGAGCGACTGCCTATCTGACCTCCACAGCCCATTAACTGGGTAATACGATACCCCTTGTCAGACTTTCGGGCTTCTGACGACCCGTAACGACTGTCAAAGATCCACGAATGACAGCTGGGACCAACGGCTTAACGTGCTTTCCGAGGCACGGAGGAGTCTCGGTATGTAAAGATGGTGACCCATCCACGGACCAACCTCGGCAAGCGTAGCTTAACCTGGTGGATCGACCCGTGCGGCTGTTATTACTTAGCCACGAGCACGTCTCAGCGGCTTTATGTATAATAACATAAATAAAACAAAATACTCCCCGGGATTGATGATATTTTGAAATCCGTCACCGTTGAGTTGGTTGAGTTGACAGCCGGTATAATATCCTTTTTGAGCGAAGTTCTCGCGACAAAAACGCTTTACAATTATTGGATATACCACTTAATAACTAGGTACGACTACAATGCACTATTTTAATATGAATAAAACACTTTTATTATTTCTGAATTAACTACCTTAAAGATCGTTTTTTGACGACTAGTGTCCTGTTTATCAAAATAATACAAGTCTTGTATGTATTACAAGCAACTTTCCTGAAAAAACTTTAATTATTACAAATATGTGTATAACAAAACTACACATGAAAATTACGAGTTACAAAGGCCATTATTTATTTCACAAGTATATTTTTGCACTTGTATTCGTTATATTGTTCATCAAAAATCCCTAGAACCTAAGTTACAATTTGTAGAAAATCATAGCAAATCTGAGAGTGTGCGGCGACTCTTCATTCCGTCTTACAAGTGTCGTGATTAGTACCACAATACCTTTTTAAATTTGATTTTCATTTTTTAAATGTGGTCAAATGACTCAAGGGATGATGAAAATACACTTCTGGACACATCTATTGGCCCACCTTAGAGTTTAGGTTTCGATGGCCCCTACCGAAATATGATTGCTAGATGGAACAAAAACTGTTGATGCAGTTTTAAACCTGATACATTTTACCATCTTTTTCGATCGTATTGTTTTAAATTTGAATTCAGAATACCATACGACATGGAGCTACGCCTAACAAGTCGGATATGCGCCTTGTTAAAGGCAATTGATTTTTGAATAAAAAACATGTTTTATCAAATAAAGGTTTAATTTAATAACGCGTGTTGCCTCCATGGGCATCTACCACAGCTCTCATACGATTAGGCATAGAGTTTATCAACCGCTCTATGAAATTTTGAGGGATCATCTCCCATTCCTCTTCTATGGCAGTTTTCAACTCCTGCATCGTCTGGGCAACTGGCTGACGAGCCCTAACACGTCTTTTTAGCTCGTCCCACATGTGCTCAATAGGGTTCATGTCTGGGCTTCTGGCTGGCCAGTCCATAACTGTGATGTTGACATCCCGAAGATATTCCCTGACGATGCCGGCCGCATGGGCTCTTGCATTATCATGCATAAAAAGGAAATTTGGGCCCACTTAGTCCGCGTATGGTATCACGCAGTATCACGTGAGGTTCTAAGCACTCACGAATGTACCTTTCAGCATTTAATGTTGGCAGCCGTGGTCCTGTAACAACCTCAAGTTGAGTTTTGCCGCTCGCGGATATACCGCCCCAGACAGTCCATGAGCCACCGCCATAAGCAACCCTCTCATCAAAGCAGCATTGTGCGAAACGCTCTCCCTTACGTCGGTAGACCTTCGTCCTTCCATCATTGCCATGTAACACAATTTTAGACTCATCAGAAAAGAGTACACGGCTCCAATCTTGCTGTGTCCAATTTAAATGACTGCGTGCGAAATGAAGGCGCGCTGTTCGGTGGGCTCGCGTTAGTTTGGGGCCATTAGCTGGCTTGTGTGGTACCATATCGCGTTCTTTTAACCTTCTTCGAACAGTTCGAGCGCTCACAGATACTCCGTGGAAGTCGTGAAGTTGGTTTTGTATCTCAATGGAGGTAAGGTGACGATTTCTCAAGCTGGTCGTCACGATGAATCGATCCTGTCTTTCAGTTGTGACCCGAGATCGTGGCCTTCCTTGGCGACGAACAAAGCCGCCAGTCTCTAGGTACCTCCGATAAACATTTCGGACCGCAGATCGACTTAAATTAAGTTGAGAACTCACGTTTCTTTGGCTGTGTCCGGCCTGAATAAGTGCCACAGCTTGGGCGGCGACTTCAGGTGAAGTATCCATAGATTATTGATAGAACCTCACCTTAATGTTAAGAATAAGTAATGTTCGTTGCAAAACCAAAGATATCAATCACTTTTTCAAGAATTAAATCCAAGTAAACCAATAAAACCAAGTTTTCTTAGTATTCGATTGTTTGATATCAACAAACAGGCTCCAAATTGTCTTTTGTTTCTTTAAATTCTGTGTTCGAAATTCAAAAAAAGACTATTGAATGAAATTGTGAATGTGCCAGGTTCAAAACTGCATAAAAACTTTTTGCTTGACCTAATATAAAATTTTAGCTAGGACCAAACGAAACTGAAAATACAAGGTGGGCCAAAAGATGTGTCCAGAAGTGTATTAGAATAATGGAACCAAGAACTTGTACAATTGACTACCGTCTTATGGAGACGACCTATGAACTTAACTAAAAGTTTCGACTTCCAGCTGAAAAATTGGAATATTTAATTAACATTTTGGGTAGCCATTTGTTTGGACATCCTGTCGCTAAATGCACCAAATAAAATGTCTTTTTTGTCGCGAATCAGTTGTAAAACCGTTATTTTATTATCATTTCTAGACATTTTCCAAGAAATTGCAAAACCTTGCCGCGAATACTCTTCAAGCTTCAAATCAGTATATATAAATGTAGTCTATGCTTCAAATTATAAATAAAAGGAGGAAATGCTTTGTCGCTATTACTTTTTTTAATGTCCCGTCAATATTAGGCACAGACAATACACCATTCAGCCATGCGTTTAAGTAGGGATATACAAGCCCTGTAGATTTTTATTGATAAACGTAACTTACTTGTAAAAACTTCCTTGTAAAGTGCAACAGACTTGTGAACGTGTAGACTTGCGAGTTTTGATAAACAGCGCGCAGCACGTTGACTTGCCCTGCACCTGCAAATGATTATGGAACGGGATCTAAAGTGCCCACAATGTTTTAGGCGATACTTAACATGAAGCTCCTCGCACTAAAGCCATTAGTGTGTGAAATCAATTACGTTTGTGAACGGTTAGTGTTTCCACTTAAGGTAAACGCACACTTGCCTGCGATGAAAGAATCGACCGCACCGAACGAAACGAAGTTCCTATTAATTCTTCCGGCGATTCGACCTTTTCGGCACGGATAAGTGTCCGAGGTTTAGCTCCTCGAATCCTGGATGAGGCTGGCACAGAAGGCAGCCTCATCCAGGATTCCAATCCCCACGGGATTGGCACAAGAAAAGAGTGGCTTATGCCCAGCAGTGGGTGAAGTCATGCAGTGGATGATGATGAATTCTAAAATTCGATTTATTCGGCTTCTTCGCTTCGTTCAGCTCTGATGAAGGTAAACGGACACTTATTAGAGCCGAAGGAAGCGAAGGAGCCGAAAAAATCGAATTTTAGAATAACTTGTATGAAATCCTATGAAACCTCGCACTCTTCCGCGCCGAATCGCATCGCTCGAAGAATTACTAGAAACTTTGTTTCGTTCGGCGCGGTCGATTCTTTATCCGCGGCGGTCGCTGACAAGTTTGCGTTCACCTAAGTGTGCGTTCACTCTTAAGACCACTTCTGTAACATAGAGATAGCATTAACGTCTCACTTAGGGCTCGTGGTATCACTTGTCATGTACATATATTTTGTTTCAGCAGAGACTGACACCTCGAAATAACAGTAGGTATTCAAGTTCAGCAACATGATTCCAAGACTAGATTCGAACTATAAGCTAAACATATAGTTAAACCTGTCTTTGTCATTAATTTCGTGGCAAAATTCCACCAAGTCAAACATAATTTCCAGATCAAAGTGAAAAAGTAAAAGGTAAAAGTTAAGTAAAGGATTTGAGAATAAACAGCAAAGACGTGATGCAAAGCCCATTATGTTTAATGAAGGGAAACTCCTATAAAAGAAAAAATGGAAAATATGTAAGGTTTTACACGGACATGAGCTGCTGGTCTAAATATAAAAAGAAAAAGTGATAAGGAAGGGACTAATACACAGTTTTGTAAGACTTTTTATAAATAAGGGTCATTATTTTGTTCTCCACAGTCGTGTCCCTTGAGGAAGCTAGTCGCAGCTTAGTGCAATTTGTTACCTACATTATTTGTAGGCTGCATAATGTTAACGTAGACAAGCTTGTGGAATCTCCGTGAATATATTTCATGTAACAGACTATTTATTTCCGCGTATAAATAACTCTCTGAAATTATTGTGTGAGTTTAAAAGCAGTTCGATCGTTCTGCATCAGTTGAGTAATAATCTTAACGTTTTTTATTTTCGATATTTATGTTTTATTTTTATGATGCATCGTAATGTCTGGTGGAATGTCTGGATTTTTGTGTCTATGATTTATGTTTGTGATGACATTTTTACATGCTTATGTTACTTCGATACTCTCTCTTACCGCTATGTAGAAGCGTCAGGCGTTCAGGGTCAGTTTGGATCGTTTTGACTGCTAACTACTGATTAGAATTTGTACGAATTTAGCAGCAAGATAGCTTGGGGAATTTTATTTTTACATTTCATAACAGAGAACTAAAACTTTTACGTCCCGTGCATATGACGAGTGTTCCTATAACAACAGCAGAATTCCACCGAGTACCATCAATTTCACAAAGTGTAAATTATTTCAACATAATTATATAATAGATTAATTCATATGTTGCAAATCCCGTCATATTAAATGAGAACTTTTGGCGCGTTTGCACGAGTCCAGTGCCAAAAGTTTAGTTCGATAACGATTGTTCAGATATGTTTGTCCGTTTATACTAAATACCATTTCATATGATAATACATACTATGGCTAGGAATGGTTGAAATTCTCATATGCCTTTCGAAGTAGGATCATAGTGTTTATTTTTAATTTACCGTTCAACACTGTTTGAGAAACCGATAAACAACTAAGATTGATCACCAATTACGTCTGTTTTTAAGAGTGCAGCCTGTGCACTGCTTCGTCTTTAATTCACACGTACCTATCTATGGTGAACTAGAAGAACCAAAACTTGACTGTTTTCCTTGGGCAAACAAAAATTTTCAGTAACTACCTGCATATACTTTTAGCACTATAAAAAACACACACTACTATAAGTATACCAACCAACCAGCCAACAACCAACGAACAATACCAACCAACAAACCAACCAACATCATACCAACTATTTATGTGCATGACCATTTTCTCCAAGCAAACCATTTATGGTTTGAAGTTTGAGATATATTATCTTTATTTCCGATTCACTTACATGAAAAATATAATATAAAACGAAAACATATACCATAGATATATGAAAGAAGACATATACCGTCTTATTACAAAACAAGGTTCATCTTCAAACCCAGATTTAAACCATGGACCCTTTTTTGAAATTCGAACTTTATTCCGACGCATTAAGATGTCAGTTTTACAAAACTGACAATTAGTACCGGAGTAAGTTGTCAGTTTTGTATAAAGATGTGTATTTCTATCACAGCTAGGTTCTTATTACAAAAACTGGCTCGATGGTTTAAACCATGTCAGAAGAAAAACCTCATTTTGTAATAAGACTGATATAGTTTTCATTGACGCACAGTAAAAGTTTTGACAAAAATTACACTATTATAGGAATTTTCTAAAAGTGTAAGGTAGTTTTATGCGTTGATAATTTAACCCAGCCTAAGCGTAAACTTATACTAGAGCATGCGCAGCTGCAATCCGGTGGGTTCCCGCATTGTCGAGGCGGGGAGGAGGCTCAGTAGCTGTGGTTTGTTCACCCTCGATGAAGCGAAGAGGAGCCCGAGGAGAGGCCGCTCGTCAAGGCTTTTGCTGATAAACCGACGACGTGACGTAGCGGCCAACAAGTAGGTTGCGGTGCCGCTTGGGCGACATCGCAGCTGAGGCGGGCCGCGATGTCGTATGGGAGGCATCGCGGCTGAGGGTTGGAAGCCGCGGCGAGAGAGGAGTGCTGGTGTTGCGGTGCGCCGCTCTCCCTAACTTCCATGGCCTTGACGGGGTCACCACTACAGAACAGATAAAAGAGATTTTATCTGTTCTGTGGTCGCCACCGTCTGATGGCAGACGCGGTGGGGCCGCAGGGGAGGAGGAGTGTCGGTATGACATTGACCGCTCTCCCTATCCTGTGCCATCGAAAATTGGCAGGTGGGGGAGAGTCCAATGACCTGTCCCGTTGAAGGGGGACCAAGGATGCCTAGACATGGGGTCGCCTGGCGCCCATGTGCTGGTTTGGTCCTGGGGGTAGTCACGGCGTGTAATGTGTTCTGGTGCGCCGGTGACGGGGAGTACTCCCCAGCAGAGGGTCCGAAAAAGGACAGCCGCGGCGGTTTCACGGATGAGTGCTAACGCCTGCCCGTGTTCCCGCCGTAAGCAGCAGAGAAGAGGATACCGTGGAATTTTAGTGGGTTAGAGCCCACATAACTGCACTATCTACCCGTGGTAGTGCAAAATGCATGAGCATTTCACCACGATCAAAAAATAAAAGCATGCGCAGCTGCAACTGGCATGTACTAAGACTTCCAAGGTGAATCCCGAAACGACCATTAAACAATTTCCTACATAAAAAACTACAATTCTTTTTTTAAATTTCAGATCATTAAGATGGCGGCACCGTCTCCCATCTGTAATACTTGAGACTGTTTACATAAACCCATAAGTATGAAGAACTTCAACACGACTTTCGAAGTGGGGTGGAATGACACAGATGTGTGGGGTGTGCCCCAATTGGACCTGGATGTGTTCTATAGACCTGACGTGGTGATAATAGTGTTGTATGTCGTGGTGTTGACAGCTTCGCTGTCTGCGAACTCGCTGCTCATCTTTATTGTGATCAAGTTCCAGTATATGAGAAGGTGAGTGGTTTTATTGATATCTACTTTTTATGTTATTTTGGACGTGGTTTTCGTTTGGGAAGAAATACTTAGGTGATTCGAAATGAGACAGAATTAGAGATAAAATGAGACAGAGTAAGAGGTAAAACTAAACAAGACGTTTCCAATTATTTAAATAATTTGTTTCCTAGTGCTATCGCTATTATTATTATTTTATCTAGTGTAGATTGTTTTGTGCCCTTTACAGAAAATCGCGAACTAAAATATTAATTAAATTAAATTAAATTAATTTATTTCCATAGACAACAATGATCCATTTATGTTAGTTAGTTAGTACAAAAGAAACTTAAACGCTATGTTAGTGTGTTATTATAACTAGGTACTAAAAAACATTTCACCGGATGAAATGGATCACTCCTGCCTAACCAACACCTGCATGAAGTGATTCATTATCGGTGAGTTAAACTTGTCCACTAACATCTTCAGAATGCTACTCGTATTAGGACTTGACCTCGTTCTCTCTAATAGCGACGCCATTTTTCTCCTCACCACTGCGTGAAAGTCATGAACACGCGCCTGAGCGAACATGCCAGAGGCACTACAAAAGCGCGGCAGTCCCAACAGCATTATGAAGCTGTTATTGTATTGTACCCTCAGGGCGTCCATTGTTTTCCGCGTGAAGCTGACCCACGGGCTGCTTGTGTAGAAGGTCTGGCAGTAAGCCTTAAACAACGTAATTTTAACCTCCTTACTACAACAAGCAAACCTGCAAACCAGCATATTGCTTCTCACAGCAAGAGCTCTGCGCTCGCGTTCGATATCTTCATGATCTCAAAGGTCCTCGGTTACATAATGCCCGAGGTATTTTGTTTGTCTCACCCTTTGCAGGGGCTGGCCACTGAGGTTGATAATTGGCTCGTATGACTGCTTCCTACCAGAGGCCTTAAAGATCATGAAAACGCTCTTTTTACAATTATAAACTAGACCGTGGCTAGCAGCGTACCTTTCACAGCATTCCAAAAGCTCTCTTATGGAGCCGGCCGTTGGACCCAGCAGCACCATATCATCTGCGTAGCTAAGGTTATTGACGCAAACGTTGTCAATCCAACATCCAATCCGTTTACTGCTGAGTCCAGCGATCAGCTCATTGACGTAAAGGTTGAAAAACTTGGGCGAGGTCAGCCCCCCCTGCCTCACCCCACAATCCAACCCATACGCAGCGGAGAGTGAATTATTCCACTTTACATAGTTCACTTGATTACTATACCAGTACTGGAAAACACGTATAATTTCAGCTGGTACGCATGCTTCCCCGAGCTTCTTCCATAATATGTCATAGGAGACGAGGTCGATGAAACACGCGTACACAGGCGTGCTTCTGTCAGTATAATAATGGACAGTCTGTGTTGATGTAACGTATCGCAGAAAATACACGTTGCAGCTTATTGAAGTGTTATTAATAATCCGGCAATGGACTGCTTCTCCTGCTAAGTAGAGGTGAACCATTCTAAAAATGAACAAAGCAGGCACATACGCCGAAAAACATGTTTCGTATAAATACGATGTTGGTCCCATAGAGAAAGTTATTCCGTTTGATGTTCTGTCCACACCCTGAAATTTGACGAGGATGCAAAACGACACGTTGTAGATAGATAGATGAATAACAATGTTACTTTAGGGTTTTATTGTTTGTAATTGTTTAACAAATCCTTAGAACAAATTGAGTTTTTGGTTTTTACGCTTTATATAGCGTCAAAAAATTTGAAGCTACAAAAACATGATCATAAAAATTTTGCAGGTGAGGAATACCATATTTTATTGTAATCAACTTTGATTTTTTTACCATATCTATCGGACCCCATCACTGCTGACATCTCTTTGAGGCACGCGTGGAACACTACGCGCCTCTTCAGACCTTCCGGACGCGTCCTTTTAACGGACAGCGAGCTACCCATTGCTCACAGTCCGCTATCCCGCGCCTACGGTGGCTGGGAATCGGCTATCAATTCTCAACGCCCAGGGCGTCTCCTGCGGCGGCTAGGGGCGTGAGAGCGCAAAAGTTGCCTCTCCCTCATGCGTTCCGCCTCCTCCTTCGCGAGCATTACTGCTTCGCAGAAGGAAGTGACGGCTTTCCATGCACTCTCGCTCCGTACCACAGCCTGGGCCAGGACCAGGACTAGGAGAGATCGCCGCCGCCGATCGACTCCACGAAGATACGGCGGTGCTCCGCCCAAGCCGGGCAGACCTCCACCGTATGCTCCACCGTGTCCTCCGGGCAATCCACACAATTGTGACACCCGAGCATTTCCTCCCGCCTTATCCGGAACAGGAACCTCCCGAAACAACCATGTCTGGTGAGGACCTGCGTCAAGCGGAAGGTGAGGACGCCGTGGCGCCTCTCCAACCACTCCTTTTGGTGGTATAGAGTAGTAAGTGCTACTACTCTATAAAAGACTTCATGTTTATATATCATGGAGATTATTTTAATTTTTTTTTAATTTCCGAAATTATTATAATAGGCCCCAGAATATTATTAAAGATGCGTGAAGCTGTACAAAATATACTTTTATGCATTATATGAGTCTTGCTAACTACTGTGCGCAATTTTTCCTTACGCACAACAGTACTACAGCTTAGGTAACATCAATATTTTTTATCAGACATAACAAATCAAAAAAACTTTTTTACAAAAAAATACAACCGACTTCCAAAAACAACACTACAAAGTGAAAAATAACTTTACTTTCGGAAGACGGTGTCTAGTTAAATGTATTTTCGTTTTTTGCCACCGACTTCCGAAATTAAAGTTAATTTTCACTTTGTAGTGTTGTTTTGGGAAGTCGGTTGTATTTTTTTGTAAAAAAGATTTTATTTTTCACTTTTTAGTTGTGTACTCGTACCTACCCCACACAAATTCTAATACCGCTACCTGCAAAACAAACTAGAACGTCGTCCATATAAAAGTGGGGAAAAAATACGTATTATTGAAGCTAACTCAAAAACTACCGAAGCAAAGTTAATCAATTTTGTATGGGACCAACTGTGATGTATCGAATAAAACCAAAAAAATCCAAATCGGTCCAGCCATCTTCGAGTAATCGGGGAACATACATAAAAAAAAAATAAAAAAAAAGGTTCCGACGAATTAAGAACCTCCTCCTTTTTGAAGTCGGTTAAAAACTTGTGAAGAACTTAATAACGAACCGAATGACGTAAGGGCACGATTCGATTTCCGAGTACGACTCTCTGTTATTGATACAGCTAAGATATCGCTCTCTGGATGTTTGTGTATTTGATTTATGTCTATAGTGACAGTTTTTTATGAGAGTAAAATATTTATTACTGTTAGGAAATTTTGTTATTGGGTTTAGTAAAAGTGGGTCAGAGAATGTATGGGGATAAGTACAGAAAATAGGGCCTTGAATTGTTGACAGCATACAGAAAACCATTTAAATATTTTAGATCTGAAAGTTGGGATGTTTGTGAGTTCAGATGATTGTTACTAAATCACGCTTCAACGGGTAGTAATTTTCAAGGATGATAAAAAATAGCAGGCAACAGCTAGTAGGGGGTAATAATATACAGGAACTAGAAGACGATGACAAAAACACCTGTATTAAAAAAAGCGTGCACAGTGGCAGTGCCACAAATGGCAGTGTCAGATAAATTATTATTTTATGAGAGCTCGAGACTAACCATATTAAGACATCTGTAATAATCAATATAACAGGAATCAACGTATAGGGAATCATTCGATCTCACAATCCACTTTTCCTGGTTCCTCCAACTAGGCAAAATTCTAGCTAGTACCTAACCTACGTACGCTAGACAATTCCTAATTATAGGTCAGCAAACCGAAGTTTGTTTGAAGATATGCGTTTATTAATAACTTTGCAAATTAAATTCCAACAACGCTATGTTTATTTAGAATGTTTGAGCTAATTATTCAGTTTATACAATAAATCTGCTGTTATTATTGCTGATTGTTTAAACAATTGTACAAATATTTGATTGTGCCATTACTTATCTGTTGTCAACCGTAATATTATTTTAACGTAGGTAATTGTTTGTTTGTTTTAAGTTAACCTTTATTTGGGTATAATGGAGTAGCTGGATTGATATTTTATTGAATTTATTAATTTTGTCTTTGACACAAACATGATTGATTTTCAGTGCAAATATTTCGACACAAATGTATTTTTGTTATGAAATAAATAACTTGAACTTGAACTAATTAGAAATACATATTGTTACATTGTTCTCCAGGAATTTTTGAAGAAAGCCGTGCCCGTTGTATTCCTAATGACGATATTCAACAATCTATCGAATGTGAAGGTTACGTCCGTCCGTGGCAAACATTGGCAATTCATTTCCCATCCGTGAATCATCATCATCAGCCTACAGCAGTCCACAGCTGGACGTAGGCCTCTCCAACCGCACGTCATTCAACTCGATTTTTGGCAACTCTCATCCAGCTGCTACCAGCCATCCTGTGGAAATTTCCAATTCGCGGACATTACCCCAACGACCATCGGGTCTACGGCTATTAAGGCCGGCCCATTACCATTTCAGCTTGCTTATTCTGTAAGCTATGTCGACCACTTTGGTTCTCTGCCGGATCACCAAGCTAAATCTCAAAATAGACTAAAAGAAAGTAGTCACATTGCAATGTGAGCGCATTTTCTAGGTTCTGATATATTATAACAACAATCAATCTGCCTGCCAACATTTCACTTGGTTTACGCATAATTATTTCATTCGGAGGCTCATATGCAGTGTAACCGACTTTTTTATGTTTTTCTTCTATATACATTTTACTTACCGGTTTCCACAAAGTTGTAAGTAGGCGTTCGGTGTCCGTGTAAAAATTTACCATTTTCAACGCTGATCACGACCTGCTTTTGATTATTGTATTGATAACAGACCTTCGTCTTAATAGAAATCATTCGTCATAACTTTTCGAGAAATTCAGGGCACCTAAACTAGAATCGAGGCAAAACATCTGCTCAATCAATCAACTGAGCCTATCGCTATCAACTACTGGATATTTCAAAAAGGAGGTTGTCCATTATAATCTGATAATAATAATCCTTTTATCTCTTCTAACGGCTATCACGAAGAGATTAGGAGCATCCTCTGTGGAGGTGACCTATTTTTAGTTGAGGTCATAGAATTAGGACACCTTGTGAAAAAGTTTGTGCATGGAACAGCTCCTCCTCCTTCAGTCGTTTGCTTATTGCTGAGCGCCGTGATGTGCTCAACTATAATTATTGTCGATCTTCATCAATTTGTGATTAATTGTGGCTTTTATGATGCGTTTGATATCTTAGTGTCTTGATGTTGCTTCACTTGGTCAGACCAACGCAGGTCACAGATCAGAAAACCTTGTAAAAAAAATTGCCCGAGAACAGCTAATACAGTACTAACGCATTGGCGTTAGTACTGTATTAGCTGTTCTAATAATTGTATAATTAATTATAATAATTGTATTTTGTATCATTGTAATAATTGTATTATGCTGCGTTCTGCACGAGAGGTTTATAGGAATCTTTACATCGGGTGGCTCGTAGGGCTTGTTTGAGAATCGATAACAGCAAAAGTACCAATGTTGTTACCTTTCACCCGACATTGCTTCTAACAACCTTGCGATAGTGATAACATTATTTTCAAGTGTGAGAATGAGTGCAATAATGTCACTTAGAGAACACGTTAAGTGCTACTCATTCTTCAACGTGGCCTTATCGGGAGAAGGCTTTCTTTTGTGTATTCTTATTGGCCAGGTACCATTCTCGCGTCGATTTCAACTTTTTATGTAAATCATTCTGAATATAGAAAACGAATTTTCCCAGATCGATTTTTCGCCCCCGTAAACCCCCATACTGCAACTTTCATCGGAATCGTTAGTGCCGTTTTCGAGAATGATATTAGAAATATATATATATATAGGTATATCTGCCTAGCCTTTTCCCAACTATGTTAGGGTCGGCTTCCAATCTAACTGGATGCCTATCGCGACTGCCTATCTGACCTCCACAACCCATGGGTTGTGGAAGTCCATGTGGGACTTCGCTTATCATAATTTCATCCAACAAACAGATTCAAATCAGACTTTGTAATTTCCAAGTTTTCAATACATCTTAATGTCTTTCCATACACACTACACAGTGGCGGCAGCTATAACATAACTTTAACCTGGGAGTTAATGATTCCAAAAGTTTAGGTTCCCATAACTTAGCATCAAGTAGGATAGTTTTCGACACAAGCTTATTTAATAGACTAAAACCTTATGCTATTATGAGCTCCATAACAATCTACCGTAGATAGCCGCCATATCCGGTAATCCTCATGAAAACTAATAAAGCGTTCCGTGCGATTTAGTGGCTTCTGATGTGATAACGTAGATTATTGTGACGACAACGGAAACGGTTCAAAACAACTTGTTACAGGTAGATAAGTTAGTTGTGTTCTATTTATTAAATTTCTAGTGGGAATCCCTCAATTATCCACTATATCTTGGCACACTTACGGTGTTTTGGTTTTATGATGAGTAAAATCTATCTACGTACTAGTATACCTATTATTTATACAAGCGATCTTACACATAAACTCGCAAAAAATACATAACATAAAATCACGCCTGTAATCCCCAAAGGGATAGGCAGAGGTGTAGGCACGCAAAATTTCGCCCGTTATGTTTAAGTCTCGTATGGAGGTGAGCATATTGCCAACTACCGGGCACGAGTATAGACTCTGGGCTGCTACTGAGAAATTTCTGACGGAAAATCCTAATGAAACTTTGCCCGACCTAGGAATCGAATCCAGGACCTCATGCGCTTGCAACCACTAGACCAGCGAGGCAGATATAAAAAAATACACCGGTTTTTTATATAAAAAGACATATGTAGGAGTATGTACCTAATTGAGTTCTTAGAAAAAAAAAACATTTTAATTTAATTTGTACATTTTAATTTAAAAACTACTTTTATTTCCAATTTTTTGTAAACATTTTCATTTAGACTTAATATTATTGAAAATCAAGTTAATTTTTGGTTTTACTGTAGGTATTGTATTCATGTCATTTTAGTCTTATAATGCACGTTAATTATTTATATATATTCCTAATTTAATTATGTATTCAGAGCATGTGTACCTACTCGATAATGTGTAAGCTGTGGTTATCTACATGATAATAAGTTGCAATATTGTAGAATCGTTGGTAGTCCATAAATAAATAAATAAAAATACTTACCAACCCTGTAACTTGATAACTCTTCGGTGATAATAAAGAAGCCAACATTTATATCCCTGTGTCAATTTTGCCAGTTCTCAGTAAGGTGTTTGAAATGTTGATGCTTAATTAAATGTGTCGTCACTTTAATAAAAATTGAATCTTTCATGAACAACAGTAGGTACCTACGGTTTCACCAAAGGGCGTCGTACTACTGACGCCGGTTTCACCCTAATAAACAACATTTTTAACGCCTGGGAAGAAGCAAAAGATGCTATTGGAATCTTTCGCGACATCTCTAAGGCGTTTGATTGCGTAAACCATGAGACAATTCTGCTGACACTATGAGCCTATAGTTCGAGAGATCTGATGTGTCCCTAGTCTTATCCTTCACAATAGATACAACCACAGCTTTTATTAGGTCACTGGGCTGATGAGCGTGGCTTAGACAGAGCGAGAAGAACATCGCCAGTACGCTAGGTGAACTCCTGCATGCTACAGGTGCTCTATGCTGAAGTAGTCAGGCCCCTAACCATACTTCTGACAACAGTAGCAACTTGTTTTGCGGAGAACCTGACATTCAACTCCTTCAGAAAATCCTCAGCATCGACCGCCTGCGATGCAAGCCAAGAGATTCAATTTTGAAATTTTTCAAAAACAAGATTGCTGTCGCAGTAGGCTCATGTTTCCCCGCCACGCTCACGGAGGCGCCCGGCTTCGGATTCAATCTATTCGTATTTTTCCAAAACCTTGAAAAATTTTTAGATTTATGATTGTCAGCTATGATGTCAATTATAATTTTATTTTGTCTGTCTAAGCATTCTTATCTTGGGTATATCAATCATATCGTTTATAGATTTCACTAAAATGAAAACAGACTGAGAAAATACTCTGAGAATGAATATTACACACATACGACCCTAATAAGTTTCAATTATTATTTTAAATGTATTAAAAGATCTGTTGACTGTATGAGGTGAGGCGTCTGTGTGGTTCCACGCGCGCCTCAAAGAGATGTCAGCAGTGACGGGGTCCAATAGGGCCGAAGCCGCCGGGGTCGCGGGTAGTTCGAAAGAGATACCGTGGCCCTGGCACGGGCAACTGAAGAAACACGGGTGGGTTTTAGTCAGTAAAAGTCTGACACGCCCTCCCGCTCTGCCCGGAGCGGGAGAAGTCATTTGATGATTTCCCATCCACAAAAAAAAAAAAAAGGCGTCTGTGTGTAGCGGCCGACGTTATCGCATTGCAAGAACCTTGACTTTTGCCACATGATATCGCCATTCTTGACAAATTGATGATGACTTCGCTATCACTGGCAATTTGGCAGTCGACACCATAGCGGAAGTACTACGTGGAAGGCCTTACGGAGGAGTGGCTTTGTTGTGGATGAAGAGCCTATTTCCATCTCTCATGGTAGTTAGTTGCAACAATGTTCGCCTTGTAGCTATCAAGATAGTGTCGCAGGGTCGTTCCATACTAATTTTCTCAGTGTGTATGCCTACGGACTCAAACGGTAAGGTAACTACATATTGTTTTAGTGAAATTAGTGCGATAATAGAAAGTAATAATGTGCAATCAGTGATCATACTCGGCGATTTTAACGCTCTTACAGGTGAGCTATTCAGTAATGAATTAATTGAGCTTCTGTGAGGAGCAGTGCTAGACCTGTGCAGACATGGACTTTTGCGGCGAGGTACGTACACTTTCGTGAGTGACGCGCACGGTTGCCAGCGCTGGATCGACCACTGTGCAGTGACCGAGGCCGCGAAGCGTCGCCGTCGGCTCGTTAGTGCAACTGTGTTGTATCATACGTATTGGTCGGATCACATGCCTGTACAATTACAGTGTAATTTTAATATGTTAGGACATACAATTGTGACATCCAATCTGAGCAAAAACTTAGCGATATGGAGTGAACGGGATGCTAGTCAAATAAGTCAATACAAGAAATACGTCATACAAGATTAAAGGAATTGTAAACATGTTGGTCCTGCTCCAAAGGAAAATCTAGAGTTGAGACGAAATCAAACTGGTTGCTAATATAATTGTACATGCATGACATTATTTTTTTATGACATTGATTTTACATTCTGTGATTATTTTAACTCACACACTGACTTAGTGCTTGTTAAAATTTTAAGAAAATCGTAAAAGTACCTACCTACTTTTACAATGTTTGTAAATATGTGAGCACCATGTATCTATCACATAATTAATATATCTATCATTGCTTCATTTTTAATTCTTTTTACCTATTCCTGTATAGTAATTTTATTCTAGGCGCGTCGTCTTCACATAAAAGGACATAATTAATGTATAACAAATACTGTAAAACAGCTTTCGTAATCGTGCAACAATATTGTTGCACGATTCGGGCAAATTAGTTGTTGTTCAAAACTGGTATAGGTGTAAACAGCACATACAATAAAATCGCATTCAGTTCTGGACTGAAAATTTTCTATCATTCAAACATGAACGAACGAAACAAGAAGTCCAATAAAATTTAATAAAATATTTTGTCAGCGCAAATACAGGTAATACTTGAATCAATAATTGTACAAGGACGTGCAACTCTGTGTTTAGACGAGGCAAAACTTGCATGCAATAATCGCCTTGCAATTTTATTACGTCGGTGGTGTAAGTCGCGCGCGATTTTGAATAGCAAAACTTGCATTCACTTATTGTATGTTAATTTTATCGCATGCGTGTAAACACTTGCATGCTATTCTTGAATGGCAATAAAATTGTATGTGCTTTATGGTATGCGATTATTGCTCTTGAATGTTCCAGAAACTTGCACCGTGTAAACGGAGCTTTAGATAATCTGAAAGTAACTACATACGCTATCAGTTAATTGAAAAGCAGTGATTTTGTATCTTCTATCAAACGGGCCGATACTTTGGTTGATATTTTTGCCCATATTGAATTGTCACTTAGATGTTATAAGATTTTGTCCCACGACACGAAAATCAGAAAATATCAATGGACATAATCACTTAACTTATAGTTTATCTTGTGCATTTTTGTCATCTCATGCTTTAAAATACATTTATCAAAATCAGATTGAAACGATATCCTGCTTTTATTCGAAAAAAGTTCGACTGCTCCCAATAATAAAAATAGCTCTTAAATTGGGGACAGACAAAACCTTTTAAAACGTTACTTACACCTGCGTCTGCTAGCGAATAGATGCCATTACAATAAAAGCTTTAAATGTCAGAGAAGTTACTTCAATTCTATTTAAGTAAAAGAGTTGTAAACAATTTTCAGTTCGGCATAGAACATCTTGACATTTACATGACTCAACTGAAAAACAGACGAATTTAATTTAATTTAATTAATTTATTAATTTTATAAATTAAATTAAATAAAGCAAACAGGGATAATCTTCGGTTGGTGCCTCAATACTTACAATTGTCTGAGGGGCCCCTGTGAGTTGGCTTCGGCACCTCATACGTTTTCCGAAGGTTCGGGACCCCAGGGTCCCCAAATATGTCAAAGACTTCTAAGTAATAATAATAACTTTTATTCATCAAAAAGTAAGAATACAATATACGATAAGTTCGGTGAGCCACAAACTAAGCATCGCTTGTATCTTGTGGCTTTGTGTTTTTTTTGGTCCGCCCCCAAAAGTTCTGTTTACAAGTTAATAATTTGCAAACAAACAAGAGTATGCACATTATTAGAGGTAATAGATATGGTTAACGTTTTGAGACCTCGTATGACACCTTACCATCGAAATTTTTGAAGAACCAAAAAAATTATGTTTTGTTTGATACTCTATCTTGTATTCTTGCAAAGGTAATTCATTTATAATGCTGCCAGGCTAGAAAATAGGATGTAATCGTTGCCTTTAACGCTACTCGTTATATTAATTAGTCTGGAACATGTTCATACTGTTTGTAATTATAATAAAGCTGTTAATACAGGCTCAGCGTTTGTTTCCGTCGCGAGAAAATGTGGTCACTTGCTACATTATTATTTACATTTATAACCAACCTACTCGTAGAACACTGCAGAATATACTTACTTAGTGATACAGCTTCATGTTAATGAGTTTGTTCAGTGATATACCCACTACTTACTACATTTTCTGTATGCTGCACTCGATAATGAAGGGTAGGTACAGACCTACCTATATGTGAAATGAGATTTCGAAACTTTGTCCCTGGGTGACTTAGGCTATACTCCTACCTATAATATTAGGCTATAAATACCATACCAAGGCCGTATCAACCAGACATTGAAAGTGACTGCTTCAATTCGACTGTAAATTATGAAGTTCATATTAATGCCTTGTCATCATTCTCCTGCCCTTATCCCAATCTATTTGGGGACGGCGCAACATGTCCTTTTTTTCCATACTTCTCTATTAGTCGTAATCTCGGTTGTCACATTAATCATATTAATGCCTTGTCTGTACCTATAATTATAATCCCCATTTACTCGTAGGACGATTTGCTAAACTGTCGTTTTCATATAGGTCGTTTTACTATTAGAAACATTTTTTTTTAGGACTTTTTAATACGGAGGGTTACAATCGACCTCGTTTGAAACAAATGCTACCAAATAATTATGAAAAATGAGTGAATTGAATCCGTGACGCAATCAAAGTTTTTTTTCTACAATTTTCGCACAAATGGAAGTTCAAACCATGGTTTTATGAGTTATTTAGACTCGAAGACACGAGACGTAAAGAAAAACTCCGCAGTTTTAGTACATTATCAAACATTTTCGATTATTCAATGAATTTTAATAGAATTTAGATGCAAAAGTCTTCTCAACAACAATAGAGTAATTAGCGAATTACCAGCTACTAATAATTAGGTCATGATTATATCGGAACTTGATACCATCATTAGCGGTAGGCAGGTAGGTTAGTTGGAACATTTCCGCGAGACACTTGCGCGAACCCACTTGCGCGAAACGACATTTCCGCGAATGGACTTTTGCGCGAACGGACTTTTGCGCGAAGGGACACTTGCGCGAAAGACAATTGCGCGATAAGGCATTTCCGCGACTGGACTTTTGCGCGAATGGACTTTTGAGTGCATGGACGTTTGCGCGAAAGACAAACTCAAACTCAACTCAAACTCAAAGCATTTATTTCAATTAAACCAATTACAGGCACTTTTGAATTGTCAAGGGGTCGGTCAGTCAGAAAGATGAAGCTAGGCGCCCATTCCAAAGCATAGTAGGTACCTATGGAGAAGAACGGGCAAGAAACTCCACGGACACTCTTTTAAATCAAGATATGGTTACAAAATAATGGTTACATCATTCATGTTGAAATTTCATATGTGAGAACGATGCAGAACGTTAAAAGCGTCCTTAAAAAAAAACAATTCAAATATTTAAATTAAATTAAAATAAACCCTGACCGCTAAGGTATGCCCAGCCTTCACTGACAGCGCTTATTCACGAACCTGACGCATGGATTGGCTAAATGATCCAACACGCGCCACCATCAGCGAGACATTAGTGTGAGCGTCACACACTAATGACACTTGCGCGAAGGACACTTGCGCGAATCCGCTTGCACGAAAGACACTTGCGCGAATCCAACTACGCGACAGGACAGTTGCGCGAAAAAGTTGCGGAAATGAGATTTCTTTTTAACATCACGCCTGTATTCTTTCAAAGGGTTGAACAGGGATGTAGAGTACATTTAATTATTTTTTTTCATATTTAGGTATACTGAAATATACATTTGAGTGCCTTCTTATTTTGCTAAGCTTTTTTTTCTTATTATCTTATTTTATTTATATTTCTTATTTTAGTTTTTTTTTTTTGATATGGGTGTCATTTTCATGGAATTTGAGGTCGCTGAAAACGATAGCAGGATCAAAATGAAAATCCAAGATGGCGGCTGCAAAATTTTTAAAATTTTTCCTCATTTAATTTTCCTCATTTGACCTCAAGAACATGAAAAGACACCCATAACGAAGAATTTGAAAATTTTCGCAGCCGCCATCTTGGATTTTCAATTTGACCCCACTATCGTTTTCAGCGACCTCAAATAACATGAAAATGACACCCATGTCGAAAAAAAACTAAAATAAAAAATAAGATAATTAGAAAAAAAAAAGCTTAATAAAATAAATAGGCACTCTTCAAAGAATACAGGCGTGATGTTATGAAGAAATCTCATTTCCGCAACCTTTTCGCGCAACTGTCCTGTCGCGCAAGTGGATTCGCGCAAGTGTCTTTCGCGCAAACGGATTAGCGCAAATGTCCTTCGCGCAAGTGTCTTTCGCGTATGTTTCTTGCTCGCAAACGTCCATGCGCGCAAAAGTCCAGCCGCGGAAAAGTCTTATCGCGCAAGCGTCTTAATAAGTTCAATGGCTAAAAGATACATACACCTCTGTATAATCCTTCAGGGATTTCAGGACTGATGTTATGTTCTAATTTATATGTCTGTTGTTTTAAACTAATAGCAAAGAGCCTCTCGCTTAGGCAGTTGAATCAAGTGCTTGATCATCTTATTTGCGCCGTGTTGTTGGGAAATTCCTTTCTCTGGGCTCCTGAGTTTGGATCCTGTAACCGATGCCGATGTGGTTATTTTTTCTATTTCCTCTCGTGTCGAAATGAGCTGTCTGAAAATAATTCATCCCATGATAAAAGATTGGGTAGGCTGTCAGTTTAGAGCTACAGACTTAGGTATGTAGTACAGTAGGCTGCATCTCAAAGGTAACAGAATCAGTTTATGCTAGCCGCTTATTGAAACTCAAGGTCATAAGTGTTTCCACCGACGCGACATGCGGTCAACTGTACTAAAGTATCGTCACTCATGGAGATTTTATTAATTATAGGTAATGCGAAGATTCGATAATCCATAATTTAATTTAAGTTCAAAGCACATTTTATCAACTTATCTAATTTATTAATTACCAAAGACTCAAAACTCGAGTGTCAAAAACAACAACAAAACTGATTACTCAGTCTATTAAAAACGAATTCGCTCGCTTTTACTGAGATTTTAATATTCTTATTAGAAAATGCTTTTAATAAGTTTATTTACGACAAGAAATGTTGACTCTTAGTTTATTTACTTTGTAGAAGAGGTTTAAATAATTTACCTAACAGTATATTATGAAATTAATATCCATGAGAAAGGTTTATATATTAAGCCACTAGCACGTCGCGAAAGCTCGCCGGCACTTCTAGTATGTATTTTATGCTAGCACACAGATAAACCCAGAGAGGTTTTCGTTGTGTGGCTAAAACCAATGCAAAAAATAGTAGAAGACAGTGTTTTGGAAATAAAATAATATCAAGTAAACAAGAATGTAATGGGCTGTTGTATAGGCTATCCAATAACAGCTACAGTTAATAGTTTATGGTTACCAAGCTTTGCAGATGGATTGGTAGTTTAGAAGATAAGTTTGATGCTCTGTGGTCGTGGGACACCCGAGTGGAATGAAGTTCCTTTCGTTTTTGAATACTTGGCGAGTGATAGCTTTTTTTTTATCGTGGAGTGCACCATAGGGAGATAGTGCAGTTATGTGGGACTCTAACCCACTAAAACTCCACGGTCCACGGTGTCTGCCATCAGACAGTGGCGACCCCGTCAAGGCCGCGGAAGGTAGGGAGAGCGGCGCACCGCAATTCTGGCACTCCTTTCCCGCCGCAGTCTCCAACCCTCAGCCGCGATGCCTCTCATATAACATCGCGCCCTGGCTCAGTTACGATGTCACCCAAGCGGCACCGCAACCTACTTGTTCGCCGCTACGTTATCGGCTTAAAGGGAAAAACCCTGACGAGCGGCCCCTCCTCGGGTTCCCCTTTGCTTCATCGTGGGTGACCAAGCCACGGCTACTGAGCCCCCCCGCCTCGACAATGCGGGAACCCTCCGGTGGGGGAGGAGGGGGGAGGGGGGGGGGGGGGCGAGTGAAAGCTGGACTGGAAAATGTGTAACACTTTTGTTACGTAACAAAAGAGTCGTGACGGTCAAAATTTTACACTTTATGCTTCACGCCTAGTGTGCAGAGTATAACGTGCGATAAAAAACTTCGTTACAGCTTCATTTCTTTCTATAATCATCTTTAGTGACGTTTCAAACCAATAGCTTAGTAACCAAGAATTAAGTCGACTACTATCTCGCCACAAGATCAAAGAGCTTCATTACCTAATCCTAAAAGGTACCTTGAGTGATCACGCAACTTTCTTCATTACCACCTATTAGTGCCTTATAAAGAGGTAAATAGCTTGGAACCGAAGATTTTTCTACTGTAAGAATTACATATTATGATACCCCCAGTCCATAAAGTAGAAAAGATAAATTACAGGCACGTGAGACATTGCAGCTTTATTTCTAGGACGGTATCTCCTGGTTTGCCTCTATGATGGTATCTCTTGGTTTGTATGTCCTGGTTTTTCTCTCGGACGGTATCTCCTGGTTTGTCTCTAGGATGGTATCTCTTGGTTTGTCTCTAGGACGGTATCTCCAGCTTTTTCTCTAGTACGGTATGTCCTGGTTTGTCTCTAGAACGGTATCTCCTGGTCTGATCATAGCTGTAGTGTCCAGTTCCCATTAGGCCTGTTTGTTTTCAACAAAATGTCTTACATACATAAAACAAATATCGTTTTATTACCAACCGGTATCTTTTGGTAAAGTGGCCTCGGACGTACTGCCATAATGTTAAATTCGAAGTGGTATTAATTACAGTCTTATACAATATTTTACATTTTTTTTTTATATAAAGGGATTATTGTTCTCATCATTATTAACAACTTTTACTATGACCACAAACCTGAAATCGCGAAAGAAAAATCTGCTATTCCCTGCATTTTATCGAGTTATGGGAATCAGCTGATTTTGTTATCGCGATTTCAGGTTTGGTCCCATAGTAAAAGTTGTTCATAATGATGAGTACAAAGACCCCTTAAGAAATTTCGCGTATGAAAAGGTAGACCTTATAGAGCTTATAGCAATATAGGTATATATTGCTATAAGCTACTATTTGTAAGATCCATCCATATATTTTATTTTCATTGTTTAAATGGGTCCATTTTTTCATCTTCATTTTACATCTTATCGCCAAAACCAATTGTCGTACTGAACACACGCCAAGAGCAAGACATAAGTACTTTATCTTTCAGAAAACTAAAAGCTTTTCAACAGTACATTACCGCAACTCGCGAGCATAGCGGTTAGTGTAGTGTTTCTTTGTTATTCTATTTAGTTTGTTAGTTAAGAGCGTTAATCATGCGCTGGATGGCAACGTCGCGTTTCTAAAGGTTTTTCAAGATTGTTTTAATAAATTTATATCAAAGGCCAATTTCCTTTCTCAAATTCTTAGATCTTTGGTATTTATGTATGCTGTTTTTGACATATATTGTGGTATTTACTTGATGATGTTGCGTCTTGTTGAAAGTCAATGTTTCTTTTATTTACGCCAAAAAATGACATCATCAGCATCATCTGGTGATGATGTTGATGATGTCATTTTTTGGCGTAAATAATCATGTAATTTTTTTTCTCAGTTTAATAATATTGAATTTATTATGAAACATCCTCACAACATGTCATTTTTGTTTCGCTTATAAGATACAGTCACGATATTTGTATAGAGTCGTTAGTCTATCCAGAAAATTATACGGCTGATATATATTATGACTCTTCAAACTATCCATATTTAAATAACATACCGTTTTCAAAGTTATACTTAAAGGTGCACCCATTTCATCCACTATCGTACCGAAATCATTAATTCCGCACAACTATTTTGCGTATTTCGCCGCTCAAACAAGTTTATTTTCACAGAAAAACAATCAGTTTAAGGTTCACCATTGTTTATCGCAATCAAAGAAATACTAACCTCAATTTGTTAGGATTAAGCTGAAAACACGTGAATTTGGTAATTGAGATCAGACAGACTTAATTCAATTTTAGGCATGTAAATTTAAATCTTGGGTGTTGAAAATCATGTTATGTTTACGACTCCTGAAATTCTGGCCAAGTTTTTTCTATGAAAACTTCATGGAAATTGGAATCGCGTCGCACAGTCGGCCTCACGTCGCGCCTGTCCGCAAGAGCCTTAATAAGTTCACTGATTTGGCAGCAGATGTGAACTGAGTACCTACCTATTTATTAATGGGCTTTCTTTTTCCTTTTGATAAATAGATAAATTCACGACACCAGACGTTTTTTCGTTTATGTTGATTTCTGAATTTTTTAAAATTTCATTATTTTTTAATTGCATTTTAATAATGTTATTGACACCACGTTTGTTGGGAAAACTCATCATGTGAGTAGCCTTTTACCAAATGATGTTGGGGTCAGCTTCTAGTCTAACTGGATGCAGCTGAATACCAGTATTTTACATGGAGCGACTGCCTATCTGACCTCCACAACCCAGTTACTGGGTATTACGACACCCCTTGGTAAGACTGTCAGGCTTTCAGGCTCTTGAGGACCCGTAACGACTGTCAAAGATCCACGAACCGGGACGAAGGGGTCTTGGCATGTAAAGATGGTGACCCATCCACGAACCAACCGCGGCAAGCGTAGTTTAACCTGAACGCGTGCAGCAGTTATTTAATTAGCCACAAGCCCTCAAGTTTGTTGAAAAAGTGGCGAGATAGGTAATATCTCGCAACTTTATAAAGTTGAAATCTCCTAAATATGGACGAGTGTGTTATTAATTCCATTTGGTAAGTAATTGCGTAAGAATTTAGTCTGAACAGGGTTTGTTTACATTTTCATGTGATAGTTTTGGAACAGGCTATCGCTAAATGCACTTGAAGTATGTTAAAGCTATTCCTTTATTAAGCGTTGAGACAAGTTTTCTCTGAATCTTTTTGTTAAGGCTACGAATATGGTCCTAGGTTCATAATTATTTAATAGAATGCATCAAAGCAGGCATGCAACTGTATCTAAAGCCAGTTGCGCTTGTATGCATGTCACGTAATTCGCCGGCAGCCCTAAAGGCACGAGCTCACTCGGTCAGTGTTTACTCGACAAACAGAAACAAACAACTCCGCTTGTCTGAACGCGCTCGAAAATACATGTTGTTGTTTATCGCGTGCTGTCTTACCGGTTTTGTTTGCGTTTGTTGCATAACTTTAGAAGTGGGTATATCTGTTTGTAAAGTTACAGTTTTATTTTCATTGGATATTGTTTTGATTGGAGTAGCTCGTGGCTAAGTAATAACAGCCGCACGGGTCGATCCACCAGGTTAAGCTACGCTTGCCGGAGTTGGTCAGTGAATGGCTCACCACCTTTACATACCGAGACTCCACAGTGCCTCGGAAAGCACGTTAAGCCGTTGGTCCCGGCTGTCACTCGTAGATCTTGGACAGTCGTTACGGGTCGTCAGAAGCCCGAAAGTCAACCAACCAGTCTTACCAAGGGGTATCGTTATACTCAGTAATTGGGTTGTAGCCGCTAATACCAAAGCGGCTCTAAACAAAAAACAGTCAAGCATAGTCATGGGCATGCGCACCGTGACGTCAGCCGGCACTTCGCACGTGTTTACAATCAATGCCGAAGCAACGAAGATTTTTGGAATCTTGTAACACTTGAATGTTTTTATGGATGCCAGAGGACTGGACTCTATTGTAGAATGCGTTTAGTTTGAATGTATGATCATATAAAATTCACAAAAATAAGTATGTAAAGAGCAAACACAGTTAGTTTCAGATTTCTAGATTCTAGATTTCTAGATTTTCTACAATGAAAAAACAAGCGATGACCTATATTTTTTATGGTTTCAAATGCATGCTGTTTTAACTCTTAACGTCAAACATAAATAAAACCACTTACCACAGTACAATATTCATTATTTACAAGCTTCCGATGTTGAGACAAAAACTTATTAGGTATTGTTTACTTTAGATTTTATGACAGCGAAAATAATATGTTTTTAATGTCATAGACTAGTTCAGTGAGTGTTGTCGTATCTCAAAAGGTTCGGACACAGATAATCAATCACAGTAAATGCTTGCAATTGGATATTACTACTTAATAGTGATGGAACAAGGATAAAAGTAAAAATAGATTGTCTTGGGAAGTTTGTTCCTACGAACAATCTACTGTTGGGGAACAAACTTCCCGCGGTCGCGCAAGTGGGTAGAGATCAGTTACGCAGTCGCTCCATTTAAAATACTGGTATTCAGCTGCATCCGGTTAGACTGGAAGCCGATCCCAACATAGTTGGGAAAAGGTTAGGCAGATTGAACTATGAAGAAATATTCTGCATTACTCATTACACGTTCGAAAGCATCGAATGTTTCCTCAACCCTCGACAACACATTCCACGCACATGGACCGTGTTCACCGAAATAAAACCGGATGAGGCATCGTAAACTATTTGACGCCCACTTACGTCCAGCTCAATGGACGCGCTCAATAACGTTACGATCATTGACGGTCTATGACGTCGTTTGTGATACACTAAATCATTTGTAGAAGGCCAAATTAATGAATGGCAGCCGGCATAGCGTCGGCAACGTACTACAAGCCCTTGAGAGTTAAAAAAAAGTGGTGTTATGTAAAAACTTAAGAGGCAGTGGGCAGGGCATATGTATGGTGTAGATTGTTTTTACACAATAATGCGCAAGCGCGCAGCATCCATGGTAGCTCGAGTCATGGCTAGCCCTAACAGGGTTCTGAAAATGATTGCTGACAGAGTGGACTCTCCGTATATAATCCACTGCTGTCAGTTACATGTGCCATCGTTTCGTGTTGTTTACTAACACTTAGTTTAAGGAACAATGTTACTAACCCTATACGAGTCTTTGCTCGAAATAAAATTTTTGAATTTGAATTTGAATATGCATGTGGGCGGCACATGTTCGCAGAACATAATATGGCCGATGGGGCTGAAAGGTTCTGGAGTGGCGACCGCGTGCCGGAAGGCGCAGCAATGAAAGGCCTCCCAGGCTGCCACAAGGTGGACCAATGACCGCGTGAAGGCCGCGGGAATCCACATGATTCGAAAGTCACTGAACCGCACGATGTGGCGACGGCGCTTGGAGAAGGCCTGCTCCATTAGAGGACATTTCTCGGCTGATATGATGATGATGGTTGTTTTTCTCAATTGTTGCGCTTAGCAAGACATCACAGTTTGACAATCAATCTTCATTCCTTATCACCTTGGTAATGAACATTGAGCGACTGAACACTGACTTTGGCCAGCACACTCAGCATTGAATAAACAAGATCTTCCGAATATACCTACTAGTAATCAGGGGCCTCTTCAATATGCGACATAATATTAATTTGTCAAAACATTAACAGTAACAACAACAACAGTAACAACAGTACAACAACAACAACAACAACAGTATTAACAGTTTTATTATGTTTAAAGACAAAGGACAATTACAACAAGGTTCATTATAGGATAAACCTTGTATAATTGTCGAATGGTCACCTGTCACCAGTCCCCTGCCAGTTTTATTTATTTATTTAAATAACATGGGAGACTTACAGCTAAAACAAACAGATTAAGGACACTACATTAGTCTGAAAGTCAATTACAGGTCTCCACGCACAATGAAGGGTTCCGTAATTGAAAAGAATTTATCCCAGTAAAAAAAGTGAAAACCGACTTCAAAAACCAAAAATGAATAAAATAACTTTCTCAAAAAACTTAACAGCTTCTGAAGTCGGTGCCAAGTTAAAGTGCATTGAAGGACTAAAGACACCGTCTTCAGAAGCTGTTAAATGTTTTATATTTTATACTTTTTTTAAAGTAAATTTATGTTTCCATTTTTAGTTGAATATTTAATTACATTTAATAAGTAAGCCCAAGACGAACGAAAAGAAGAATCATCAAAATCGGCTTAGAAATGCCGGAGATACAGTATATTTATGCATATAACTTTGTACATAGGACTAATTACATAATGTATATCTACTAAATCCTTCCTGAAAGCATGTAGATCACGTCAGTGAAAGAATCATCAAAACTGATTAATCAGTTTTTGAGAAAATCGCGGACCAACAAACATACATACATACATACGGGTTGAATACAGAACCTCCTTTTTTTTGAAGTCGGTTAATGAAGTCGGTTAAAAACAAACTTATCAATGGATCTCAAAAAAAATTTTTTTTATGTCATGAAACTACAAATTAACAATTTTCAGACTTTTTCCTTAACTTGTGCTCGGAGACCTTGCTTCTTGCCAAATTTCATTATTCTAGGTCAACGGGAAGTACCAACGTTTTGATTTACTTGCGACAGTTGCGAGTTTCAAAAAGTGTCGCGAAATGGCCGTATTTTTTTATTGCGTTGACTTAGAAGCATAATTTTTTCAGAACTCTAAGGGACTATAGACTTACGTATTCGATATTAATTTCAACTTGATATCTCCAACCGTCCTTGAGGAAAAGGATCTTGACAGACAGACAAACTTAATTTTCTTTTTATGCGATATAATTGCTGCTCGCACTGCATAACAACCATCATAACATTTTTTTTTTTTAACTTGAAAAAGTGCTATGATAATTGTTATGCAGTTTTATTAAATGGGGCCTATGCAGGGGACGGGTGAGAGAAAAGACTAGTGAAAACTTTATATGGGCTGATATTGCCACTTAGCAGACCTTTTTTTTTTAAAAAACATAGTCATTTTTGGACTTTCTTATTGTCTTTATCTCTTGTAAGAAAACCGCTTTACACGTTTTACATAATCCTTTTCTAGACCTCCTGTATCCACAATTAGTAAGTTCATGGTGGCATGTACGTTTCGTCATTTGTGAACCCTGACGTCATTCACGTCAGCTTAAGATTAATAGTGAACGAATAGTGTGAGTAATAATGATCAATCAATCTGCCTAGCCTTTTCCCAACTATGTTGGGTTCGGCTTCCAGTCTAACCGGATGCAGTTGAATACCAGTATTTTACATGGAGCGACTGCCTATCTGACCTCCACAACCCAGTTACAGGGTAACATGATACCCCTTGGTAAGACTGGTTGTCAGAGTGTCGGGCTTCTGACGACCCGTAACGACGGTCAAATATCTACAAATGACAGCTGGGACCCGTTGGGAAGCCGTTGCTTTACGTGCTTTCCAAGGCACGCAGGAGTCTCGGTATATAAGATGGTCACCCATCCACGGACCAACCCTGGCAAGCGTAGCTTAACCTGATGGATCGACCCGTGCGGCTGTTATTACTTAGCCACGAGCTCTTCAGTAATTATGATATGGGATTGAATTAAGGTGAAAATGTTCAATAAACTGAAGTGACAGGTTCATTAAGGATATTGTGTTACGCTACCTGTAACAGTAATGACTTTCGAGTGGCTGTCGGAACATCAATAGATAAGGGGAGATCGGATAAATACCGTTTAGTTGAAGTATGCTTCCGGGTATTGGGTTTACAGGAAATAACCACCGACGATCCACAATGGTCCATTTGAAGGAACAAATGCGGAAACCTAACCTTTTAAGAGAACATACCTCAGCGTTTTATCTCGCTCGCAAGATACTGCTCGCGGACTGAGTGAGAGCGAGACTGAGTGCGGTGCTGGGCGCCGATAGTTTAGGCAATTGTTTTTACCGGTGAAGATGATGGTAGTTAATTAAATAAAAAAATAAAACATAAGACCTGCTTTATAGTTAGTTCAGTTAATATGCAAAGTTTCATGATCTAATTTGACGTATTTTTTGAGTACGTACCAGCGGTTTATTGTTTGGTTTGGAGATAACTTTGGATTTTTTTTCTATCGAGAAAATTTTACATAGTACTTAACATTAATCCTCAACTTTACCATACATTATATCAAAATGAATGTTACATTATGTTCGACATAACGGAGGATCATGCTAAGCCATTTGACATAGAGAGCATCGGGTTTACAGGTGGCGCTGTCAGTTCGACAATAACTTAAACTTCGTATAGCTAACTAATGGTCATTAATGACGTTATCACAAACAAAAATTCAATCAAAAACATAATGTTAACCTATTAGTGACTATATTTAGAGGGCTGATTGGCTGAACCGAAGACTTTAGCTTTGATCAAATTTAAATAAGTTACTTCAGCTTAATTTAGTTAGGTATTCTTTCCTTTTTTTTTTGTTCCGGAGTAGAAAATCCCCCGCTTGGGGTGGATGGAGGGGTCTGTCAGACTCTTACTGACTAAAAACCACCTCGGTGTTCCTTTCCCACACCTGGATCGGTAATCATGGGAACTTGTGCGTCTTCCACGATCCCTCCGCCTTTGCAGGTCTGCTCAGGCCCGCGAGGGGAGTGAGGTGTAGGACTCTCTCCGCGACGCCCAAAAGGGGCGTAGGTGGAACACTATGCGTCGCTGCCTCGGGTCCAGCTAGATCAATCTGCCTAGCCTTTTCCCAACTATGTTGGGGTTGGCTTCCAGTCTAACCGGATGCAGCTGAATACCAGTATTTTACATGGAGCGACTGCCTATCGGACCTCCACAACCCAGTAACTGGGTAATACGATACCCCTTGGTAAGACTGGTTGTCAGACTTTCAGGCTTCTGACGACCCGTAACGACTGTAAAAGATCCACGAATGACAGCCGGGATCAACGGCTTAACGTGCTTTCCGAGGCACGGAGGCACACCACTGTAACAGTGTTTTCTGCAAAAATAAATGACTTTGACTTTGACTTTGGAGGAGTCTCGGTATGTAAAGATGCTCACCCATCCATGGACCAACCCCGGCAAGCGTAGCTTAACCGGGTCGTCGGCTCTAGCTGGGTGAGGGGCCTTAAATTATAAAACTGGAAATCATCATCATCTCCCTAGCTTTTTCCAACTATGTTGGGGTCGGCTTCCAATTATAAAACTGGAAATGAAGATTATTATTATTATTTCCTTTATTTCATTTATATGTCATATCATTTACATTTTTATAAAATCATGAAATAAAAAAAAAAACATTTAAAATAATATAAACAATAGTAGCCCACCGGTATCGGGAACAGGGACCAAGCTACCGGTGGGCAGGGCTCTAGAGAGAGGAACCTTCTCACTATGCGTGCCGTGTCCAGGAGTACTGCTTTCTGAATCAAGGCCTTGACCCAGCCGCGCAATGAGCCTGCTGAGGTGTTGGTCGAGGCTTTCCGCTATTAGGCCATTAACCGTATTATTATTACTTATTTAAAATTTATTATTTTTTTCATTATATTTATTAATACTTACTTAAAATTCTCAATTTATTTTTTTTTTTTAATACTGTTTCGATATCGCTACCCATCTCTAATGCTAGCTAATCTAATCTGACCCTGTGTATTGTTTTCTCTAATCAGATAGAATGTTTGCAGCCATTTTCTTCTTCTTGCTAGCGTTATAACAATATTGTCCGAGGTATTTCCGGGATCCATTCGGGAATGCCACATGCTAATGAGGCTTTTAGTTAGAAATGCAATTCGATTTTAGACGTAAGCTTTGGGCATCAGAGCTGCGGTAGAGAGAAGCATGGCCATCCGACTGTGGCTAATGAGATCGAAGGATTGTGTGGTCAACGGAACTCGTATGCGGGAGCCGCAAACAATTAGACGCACTTCCTGAAGCCATCGATTGCATCATAAGCTTTATTTTTATTATAAGAGGTTTAAGAAATGGGCAGCCACATTTCAATCTACTTTGGTAAGGTTAATCAATCTGCCTAGTCTTTTCCCAACTATGTTAAGGTCAGCTACCAGTCTAACCAGACGCAGCAACGCAATTGACGTAAATCTTTGTTCTACCTTTTTATTGTTTTTGAGTATATTCAAATATTTTGAAATTAATTCAAATACGACGATGACACAAGGTATTTATAAGACAGATGTGAGTGGAAACGCCGGGAGGGGACGCCCTAGGAGGACATATGACCTTATTGGTGATGTTTTTCAGAAAGGTCAAGTGGTCAGGTCGTAGTACTCGTAACCGGCGTGCGTGTATGACCAGATGTATGAACGACAGCGAGGCAGAAGGAGTATGTAAGGATCGTTAGCAGGTGGCGTTCTGTAGTTTCTGCCTACCCCATGTGAAGAAAGCGAGACTTTATGTGTGTGTGTGTGAATTCAAATGATATACATCTGGTGTAACGTTGGCTACACGGTCAGCCCTGACCGACTAAAATTGTTAACGCAGTACGAACATTCTTACAATAGGTATACATTTCGTGCCAATAAAGGAGAAAAAGATTAGAGGAGGAGCTCGTGGCGAAGTAATAACAGCCGCACGGGTCGATCCATCAGGTTAAGCTACGCTTGCCGGGGTTGGTCCGTGGATGGACCATCTTTACATACCGGCGAGACTCTCCGTGCCTCGAAAGCACGTTAAGCCGTTGGTCCCGGCTGTCATTCGTAGAACTTTGACAGTCGTTACGGGTCGTCAGAAGCCCGAAAGTCTGACAACCAGTCTTACCAAGGGGTATCGTATTACCCAGTAAGTGGGTTGTGGAGGTCATATAGGCAGTCGCTCCATGTAAAATACTGGTATTCATCTGCATCCGGTTAGACTGGAAGACGACCCCAACATAGTTGGGAAAAAGCTAGGCAGATGTTGAAAGAAGAAAAAGATTCTCTAAATTAACATTTTTCGAATTAGAGTCTACAATGCCTCTGGCAATTTATGTTCTCTAAGTTTATGGAAATAAAAGGCTTTTTTATTTATAATGCCTCTGGCAATCCAACTGGAGATATTCTAAGCATAGCCTCATTATTTTCTTTCTCTCTCATAATAAATAATGCAGATAATTATGTAAATGAGCTCGTATAATGCATATTACATATTCTATTCTGTTTCAAGTCCCAACAGCCTCTGAACTTTGATACGGCGATCAAGTGATATTAAAAGCCACGACACGACGGTTACAGACATGCAATTGTTATGTAAATATGTTCGCCTGACGCCTATGGAGATTTTATAAGTCATGAGTTTGATATGACACATTGGTGACGCCATCTTTAATGATAGCTGCCCACACCAAATAAATGATAGATAAATAGAATGGATAGAATACTCTTTATTATGCACACCATAAAAAACCGTTAAACCGTTAAAACCGTTTGATAGAAACCTACGAGTAGTACCTCCATATGTACTTCAAAACCATAAATACTTCACACTTACGCAAGATTCAAAAGCAATTTTCTCCTAAAGTATTGATAGATATTTTATGGTGTGATATTTTTTTATTTGTATTAATCGAAGTAATCACCCATGCAATCAATGCATCTTTGCCAATGCAGTGGCAGTTTATTGATGCCCTTCTTAAAGAAATCAGCTGGACGGGAGGCAACAAATTCTTCAAAGGCATTTTGTACTGCCTCTCGGGTATTGAATTTTTTTCCCGCCAAGAAGTTATCCAAATTCTGGAAAAAGTAGTAGTCTGTAGGCGCAAGGTCTGGTGAGTAGGGCGGATGACGGAGAGCTTCCAACCCCAGTTCTTGCAACTTGGAGACCGTCTGCTGTGCAGTATGAGGTCGCGCGTTGTCGTGCAGGAGCAGCGGAGACGAGCAATTGACCAATGCTGGTTGGAGATGTGCCAGCTTCTCCATCATTGTGTTCAGTTTTTCACAGTACACATCTGAAGTAATGCTCACCCCGTTTGGTAAGAAGCTGTGATGAATCACACCGGCGCTAGACCACCAAACAGTGACCATCACTTTTCTAGGGGTAAGTTTTCGTTTAGGGCATTGTTTAGGTGCTGAACCAGGATCCAACCAACTTGCTGAGCGCTTGCGGTTATCAAACAGAATCCATTTTTCATCGCAGGTAACAATGCGGTTCAAAATTCCTTCATTTGAGCAGTGCAAGGCACGTCTCGACGCGTACTTCGCGCTGGCGATCATTGAGTTCGTGGGGCACCCATTTGTCAAGCTTTTTTACCTTGCCAATTTGACGCAAATGGACCAATATTGTTTTGACGCTAACGTCGAAAGCTGCTGCTAATTCAGCCGTAGATTGTGTATCATCAACTTCCACAATCGCCTTTAATTCGTCATTGTCGACCAAAGTCTTCGGACGACCGCGAGGTTCTTTTTTCAGGTCGAAATTTACAGAACGGAAGCGAGCAAACCAATAACAAGTGGTGCGTTGGTTTGTAGTGTTAGCTCCGTAAACGTCGTTGATGTTGCGTGCCGCTTGTGCCGCGTTGCTGCCACGACGGTACCCATATTCCATAATTACTCGAATTTTTAACGTATCCATGATGACGAAAAAGATTGAAATGCGATGAAAATGTAACACTAATCAATAAACAAATGACTACTTTTGGAAAAAAAAATCCATGTTTTTAAAATAAAATTAATTTGAAATTAGAATTCTTAGCCAAACAAAAATTATTTTGATTTGAAATGGCCAGTACTGCAGAACGGCAATTTCATAATATCAAAAGTCAAATTGTAGGTGTACTGTTTGTTGCTCAAATTGTAGGTGTACTGTTTGTTGCTCAAATTGTAGGTGTACTGTTTGTTGCTCAAATTGTAGGTGTACTGTTTGTTGCTCAAATTGTAGGTGTACTGTTTGTTGCTCAAATTGTAGGTGTACTGTTTGTTGCTCAAATTGTAGGTGTACTGTTTGTTGCTCAAATTGTAAGTGCACAGTTTGTTGCTAAAAAAAAAAAAATTATCTCCAACAAAATATGGTAAAGTTGAGGATTAATGTTAAATACTATGTTTGATGGAAACACGATTCCATAAAATTTTCTCGATATAAAAAAAACCAAAGTTATCTCCATACCGAACAATAAACTGCTGGTATTCAAAAAATGCTTCAAATTAGATCATGAAACTTTGCATACTAATTTTGAACTAACTATAAAGCAGGTCTTGTGTTTTTTATTTTTTTCAAATTACCATTATTTTCACAGTAAAAACCAATTACCTAAACTGAGATAGTTTAATGCGATATTATGTCACAAAAATTATATGGTGCGAACGTTGCGCAATAATATAACACGAGTAACTTTTAGGCAAGTGTTATTAACACGTACTGAAATGCTTTAATGATAGCTATTTCCAATATTTTCGAATGACTATCTCATTTATACAATTCCCTCATGTAATTAATAGATGGCTTTGGCTTAGTACCACTTAAATAGGGATCTTATTCTGTCAAAAAGCAATTATAGTTACCAATTAAACTGTCACGACTTTAATCTTAGCTAACTTTTCACTAATTAGTGGCGTATGTGTTAGATACGACATTAGATTGTAGATTGTAACTTAAATTATTCGGAGGTGATTGTTATCTGAATTTGGAACGGGCTTAGAAGGGATAATTTTATTCAAATCCTCTCTGTGAGTTTTGCGAATAACGCGAATATTATAGTCGTCAAATAAAATTTTATTGGTACCTACCTACCTAAATAAAGCCCACTACATAATAATATTCCGTCTCGCTGTCAAGAGCCCAATTGACAAGCAACTGCCCAAACGTCAAACGTGGCCGTCAAAAAGAGAAAGCCAGCCTTCGTCTAAATTAATATTATTATTTTCCCTTCAAACATGGACGTCTCAGTGTCAGTGCAAATAAACAAATGTTTAATACCCAAATATATCATCCTCCTTAACTGTATTTCTTCCTTTATTTTGTCCTTATTGCCCATCCGCCTGGAGACACTTAAATGCCAATAACCGACTTAGTACAATCACGCTGAAAATGTTTATGCAACCATAACTACGCCCTTTTTATCCGACTACGGCAAAGTCAAAAGGAAAGGTTATGATTTTAGCAGTGTATGTATTATATGTATGTATGTAAGTATGTATGTATGTATTTACGTGTGTTCCACCGTAGCGCCTAAATTACTGAACCGATTTTAATGAATAGATTCGTAATAATGGTCCGGGTGGCATAGGCTATACTATGTCCTTAAATTTATTATGGTGGACTTAACAAGTGAATTTATGACCACGAAAAAAATTTAATTGAGATATTAATGATAATTATTATGTTTGTTGTCAAAAGAATGGTCTTGACGAGCACATTACAAATATGTATATATGTAAATAGATATATTATATATTATATTATTTAAATGGTTAAAAAGAAGTAAATTGTCCTTAAATTTATTATGGTGGACTTAACAAGTGAATTTATGACCACGAAAAAAATTTAATTGAGATATTAATGATAATTATTATGTTTGTTGTCAAAAGAATGGTCTTGACGAGCACATTACAAATATGTATATATGTAAATAGATATATTATATATTATATTATTTAAATGGTTAAAAAGAAGTAAATTGTCCTTAAATTTATTATGGTGGACTTAACAAGTGAATTTATGACCACGAAAAAAATTTAATTGAGATATTAATGATAATTATTATGTTTGTTGTCAAAAGAATGGTCTTGACGAGCACATTACAAATATGTATATATGTAAATAGATATATTATATATTATATTATTTAAATGGTTAAAAAGAAGTAAAAGTTGAGGTAAATAATGTCAATTTAATTGGTTACAGACCGACCGCGGTGAGCATGATTTTTACCCGACTGCGCCAGAAGGAGGGTTATGATTTTCGAGAGTATGTATGTATAATTGTTTGGCACGCTCTGCGGCCTGAACGGCTCGATGGATTTAAGCTTGAGAGGTGTCGTTAGATTCGTATTTACTGTGCAAGTAACACTAGGCATATCAAAATAAAAAAAAGAATTAATTTTTTTTTTCTCACAACTTGTCGAGTAGGGTACCAAAATAAAGGGTTTTAAAAGGTGATTACAAAAATATATACAACTTATATAAAAAAAAAAAAGTAAAAGTAATTCGAAGTGACAAATCGTAAAAAACACGTACCAAGAACTAAATCCTCTGCGAAATCTTTAATTCACATTAATTTGTAAACTAAAAAGATATAAATAAAAAAAAATAAAAAACCCGACTGCGGTAAAAAACTAAAGATAAAAAAACTGAAAAGCTAAAAACAAGCCCATTTTAAATTAAATAAATGTTGGAAGCAGGAGGGACCCATAGAATAGAATAGAATATCTTTATTTGCATAAAATATGGTACATAAAAAAAAAGTCTTAAATTTAAAATAGTTCCACATATTTTGCTTACTTTTTCCAGCATGCAAAAAAAAAACACATTAAAATAAAAATATAAACAAAAACACTGATTACTAGGTACTGAGATCATGTGCATAAAAAGAAAATATTAAATAAATCTTATAAATTAGTGAGATCATATATTGATGAATTTAAATACCTGCCATAAATAAGATATCAATCAATCAATCAATCATTTATTTTGTATTTATTTTGTAGATAGCATAATTATTTTGTATTTAGCTTATAATATAAGAATTCACCTGTAGTGTAGAACACATTATTATAGAGCCATTTCTTGAGTTTTATTTTAAAATAATTTAATGGTAGCTCTCTGATCTGTTTCGGTATTTGGTTATAGATTTTGACAGATATAATAGGTTGGGGAAAAAGTTTCTTCGCATTTTTTAAGAAAATTCAAACCACTTTTTAATATACATTATTTACATTTATCTAAAGTATGTAGGTACCATTTTGTTCGATAACTTTTTGCCATCTTGTAGGTAGAGACATGATCCCATTGCTATAGAAATTTTGGGACTTCTGATCAAAATACCGCGACGAGTGGTTTTGGCAGTCCTCTCGTGATGTTAACCTGACACTGCCTTAAGAATTCTGAAGAGACCGAAATAGGTGGAAATCTGAAGGTGCAAGGTCAGGACTATACGGCGGATGCATTAACACCTCCCAGCCAAACATTCTTAATTTTTGCTGAGTGGCTAAAGATGTGTGAGGTCTAGCGTTATCATGATGAAAAACCACACCCCTTCTGTTGATTAATTCCGGCCGCTTTCTCTCAACTTCTTGCTTAAATCTCATCAGTTGTTCGCACTAGAGTTCAGAATCGATGGTCCTGACTGGTGGTAACAGCTCATAATGAATAATGCCCTTCCAACCCCACCACACACACAGCATCACCTTGTTGCGAGTTAACCCGGGTTTCGCCACAGTCTGTGAAGCCTGACCGGCCTTTGACCACAACCTTTTTCGCACGTTCTTGTCGTACGTGATCCACTTTTCATCACCAGTTATCAGCTTCTTAAAAAATGGTTCGATTTCATTACGACGTAATAATGAATCACAAATGATTGGTTCATTAGGTTTCTTTCAGTGAGCTCGTGAGGTACCCAAATATCGAGCTTTTTTGTGTACCCAGTTTTTTACAAATGCGCCAAAACTGTTTTGTGGTCAATTCTCAGTTCTTCAGCTACGTCGTTACTACTAATATGCCGATCTTGCTCTATTTTTTAAAAATGGCATCCATTTTATCCGTAATAGGGCGACCAGAGCGACGTGCATCTTTGACATCAAAATTTCCGGATTGAAAACGCTCAAACCAAATTTGTGCTACTCTCACAGACACTGCACTGGGCCATAAACATCGCAATTTTTTTCCGCGGCTTGCGTTGCATTTTTACCTTTTTTGTAGTAAAATTTTAAAATGTATCGAATTTCTTCATTAGATTCACTCATCTTGACAGTACGAAAAACAAATGAAAATCACATCACACATTTTCCTAATTTGAATTTGAAATTATGTTCTTTAAAATTTAAACTTTCAATGATACCAAAACCAGCCAGATACAAATAGTATAGCCAAAGAGATTTTATTTTCAGTTCATACATACTATAATGCGAAAAGACTTTTTCCCCAACCTAATATTATAACAGTTGTTCTGGAATAGTGTGCTTCTACATCTTGTGACAGCCAGTCGGGTCGGATCTGTTGAAAGGAATTTTTTATTTTCAATGGCTTTAGTAAATAGCTCAGAGTGCTTTTTAACAAATATTCCTACTTGCAATATGTACAGACTAGATAGAGTTAGTAATCCTAATGTCTTAAATAGAGGTCTGCAAGATTCAAAACGTCCGACCCCACAAATTCCGTACCATTTTTATTATATTTTTAAATGAGTCCCGCCTGCTTCCAACATTTATTTAATTTAAAATAGGCTTGTTTTTAGCTTTTCAGTTTTTTCAACTTAAGATTTTACCGCAGTCGTGTTTTTTAATTTTTTTAATTACTTTTTTTCCGGTAGGTAGTCGGGTTTTAATTTTTCAACTTACTTATAATTGTTTACGAACACGTTTGTTCCGAATAAATTGAGGTACCTACTATGAGTACAAAACTGTTGAGATGTTGTAAGGACCAATTATGTTAACTCTTGAATAATTAATTTCATTGGTGATGTTCTTCTGAAAGCTCAGATGCGTAGTACGCGCAACTGGCGTGCGTGTAAGGCCAGATGTAGAAAGTAATTGAGGCAAAAGCAGTAAGGACAAGCAGTAAGGATCGTAGTAGGTGGAATTCTGTAGTTTCTGCCTACCTCAATGGAAAGAAGGCGAGAGTTTATGTATGTATGATATAATTTTAATAGAAACATTTTAATAGGTGTTCGACGGTGAAATATACGAGAAAGTTATTTGGACAGACAATATTTTATCAAATAAGGGACCAATATTATTTAAAAGTCGATTTAAAATTAAATGGTAATAGATTGAAATTGAAATAGAAAGTATGGTCCTTCGAGACTAGTCTTCCATTCTGAAATACACAAAAGATAGATATTAGTCAGCTGAAAATAAAACAAACTGTCAACGTAAAATATAGTTGAATTTAAACCTCAAGGGTTTTTCACCTGAAGGCGTGTAGGTACGTTAGGTTTCATTATAAACTAAGCAATTTGCCAGTTCTATGGTCCAATAAATAACAATGTTCTCGACCCTAATAGACTGCAGTTGCCATTTCTCAGGATCATTTGAAATAAGGTGTTGAAAGGAAACTTACTTATCTTCGATCTATATGGAGCAAATATATCACAATTTATTTCTAAAAATGTGGTCTGAGGAATCTTTCTTATTTTTTATAAGATGATAATGTTTTTGCAATATATTTTAGTAATATGTTAAGATATAATATTATATTTAAAGAATCATAGGACTTTGAACCTTGAACTTATGGAATGCTGTGCGTATAGTTTTATATTCCATAAATTGAAGCTAGAAATTTTAGAAGAAGAAATATTATCATGCACCTTTCGGTATCAGCCGGCAGCCGTCTTTTGTTCGACATAGGCGTCCCCAAACAGTTTTTTCGCGGAACACTAACTTTTATATAGGGTGACTGGTAATTAGTGACCGATACTTAAACACATGGTTGTGCTCATGATAACAAACAACTTTTACTATGGTACCAAACCTGAAATCGCGAAAAATAAATCGGCTGCTCCCTACATTTTGACGAGTTATGCGAACATGAATGTATGGGACAGCTGATATTTTTTTCGCGATTTCAGGTTTGGTCCCATAGCAAAAGTTGTTTGTTATCATGAGTATAATCATGTGTTTAAGTATCGGTCACTAATTACCAGTCACCCTATATAATAGATACCTATGATTCTTGTATTACAAAATAATTTAATATCTCTGATTCCATTTGAATTGTATTAATAACGTTAATAAGGTCTATTAAAACTAAATTGAACTAAAACTAATGCAAATACATAAAAAAAAACAAAGTTTACAAAATGTTCCTTCGCTGACACAAACAATAACAAGAATAAATTCGTAAAAGTTTTAACAAATTAAATTAATTGTTAATTGGTACTTTAATATTTTTAACTTAGGTATTTTAATACTTTGGGTGGGTGGCCTGAAAGAGCAATTGTTATTACGATCTCTAGTTTTATTAAACTTTGTTTTGTTCAAGTTAGTTTGAAAAGGCGCACTTTAAATTTAGTTGGAATTAGAATCATTAAAAGATATGGCTTTTGACTGTAACCTTCATTTCAATTAATTTATGTTGTATATAATATTCATTATTCATATAATTTTAAAACTAGAATTTATTTATGACTTATTTAAAATAGGTATATATAACAGCATATATTATATTGTACATTAAATACTAAAAGTTGACAGGTATGCGTTCTTATGTATATACCAATTAAAAGTGTACACGATATTTACATAAAACAAAGGAACCTTCGTAAATTATATAAAAATAATAATACAATTAAATAGTTAACGATATTTATGCGTTTACGCTAATTTCAATAGGTACCCAAAACGTTTATTTTTTAAAAGTTTAATAAAGTCAGAATAAAATATCTGCATTTGATAGAAGTGTGGAACCTTGTTTGGTAAAAAAAAAATTAACTAACAATAAGTATAATATCACACCTGTATTCCCGAAGGATTAAGTAGAGGTTTTAAAATAAACTATGACGTTATAACCCCATTGTTCCCGACTGTACAACAAAATAATATGATTGTCAAATCTTTATAATTCCTCATTTACGTAAAAAATATATAAAGCAAATAATAAAAGATTCGTTATTAATAAACATCTTAGGTTTGTACATACTTAGAAGCGCCTCATTAATTTAATCCCTTGAAAATGGTCTTTAGATATCTACTAATAATAATTCACTCTATCTTTTGTCAGAATTTTTTTCACATTTAAAACAGTTTTGGATTAAATTAAACTGTTAGAAATTTAATCAAATATCTAACAGTTTTGGATTAATAAAACTACGAATTGAAAAAAAAAGTACTACTAATAGTAAAATGCAACTGTAAATTCAGCTGCATCCGAATAAATTGAGGTACCTACTATGAGTACAAAACTGTTGAGATGTTGTAAGGACCAATTATGTTAACTCTTGAATAATTAATTTCATTGGTGATGTTCTTCTGAAAGCTCAGATGCGTAGTACGCGCAACTGGCGTGCGTGTAAGGCCAGATGTAGAAAGTAATTGAGGCAAAAGCAGTAAGGACAAGCAGTAAGGATCGTAGTAGGTGGAATTCTGTAGTTTCTGCCTACCTCAATGGAAAGAAGGCGAGAGTTTATGTATGTATGATATAATTTTAATAGAAACATTTTAATAGGTGTTCGACGGTGAAATATACGAGAAAGTTATTTGGACAGACAATATTTTATCAAATAAGGGACCAATATTATTTAAAAGTCGATTTAAAATTAAATGGTAATAGATTGAAATTGAAATAGAAAGTATGGTCCTTCGAGACTAGTCTTCCATTCTGAAATACACAAAAGATAGATATTAGTCAGCTGAAAATAAAACAAACTGTCAACGTAAAATATAGTTGAATTTAAACCTCAAGGGTTTTTCACCTGAAGGCGTGTAGGTACGTTAGGTTTCATTATAAACTAAGCAATTTGCCAGTTCTATGGTCCAATAAATAACAATGTTCTCGACCCTAATAGACTGCAGTTGCCATTTCTCAGGATCATTTGAAATAAGGTGTTGAAAGGAAACTTACTTATCTTCGATCTATATGGAGCAAATATATCACAATTTATTTCTAAAAATGTGGTCTGAGGAATCTTTCTTATTTTTTATAAGATGATAATGTTTTTGCAATATATTTTAGTAATATGTTAAGATAATAGGTTGGGGAAAAAGTTTCTTCGCATTTTTTAAGAAAATTGAAAACGTTTTTTAATATACATTATTTACATTTATCTACAGTATGTAGGTACCATTTTGTTCGATAACTTTTTGCCATCTTGTAGGTAGGGACATGATCCCATTGCTATAGAAATTTTGGGACTTCTGATCAAAATACCGCGACAAGTGGTTTTGGCAGTCCTCTCGTGATGTTAACCTGACACTGCCTAAAGAATTCTGAAGAGACCGAAACAGGTGGAAATCTGAAGGTGCAAGGTCAGGACTATACGGCGGATGCATTAACACCTCCCAGCCAAACTCTCTTAATTTTTGCTGAGTGGCTAAAGATGTGTGAGGTCTAGCGTTATCATGATGAAAAACCACACCCCTTCTGTTGATTAATTCCGGCCGCTTTCTCTCAACTTCATGCTTTAATCTCATCAGTTGTTCGCAGTAGAGTTCAGAATCAATGGTCCTGCCTGGTGGTAACAGCTCAAAATGAACCAATCCCACCACACACACAGCATCTCCTTGTTGCGAGTTAACCCGGGTTTCGCCACAGTCTGTGAAGCCTGACCGGCCTTTGACCACGACCTTTTTCGCACGTTCTTGTCGTACGTGATCCACTTTTCATCACCAGTTATCAGCTTCTTCAAAAATGGTTCGGTTTCATTACGTCGTAATAAAGAATCACAAATGAGTACATGGTTCATTAGGCTTCTTTCAGTGAGCTCGTGAGGTACCCAAATATCGAGCTTTTTTGTGTACTCAGTTTTTTTCAAATGCGCCAAAACTGTTTTGTGGTCAATAACCAGCTCTTCAGCTACGTCGTAACTACTGATATGCCGATCTTGCTCCACTTTTTCAAAAATGCCATCCATTTTATCCGTAATAGGGCGACCAGAGCGACGTGCATCTTTGACATCAAAATTTCCGGATTAAAAACGCTTAGACCAAATTTGTGCTACTCTCACAGACACTGCATTGGGTCCATAAACATCGCAAATTTTTTTCGCGGCTTGCGTTGCATTTTTACCTTTTTTGTAGTAAAATTTTAAAATGTATCGAATTTCTTCATTATATTCACTCATCTTGACAGTACGAAAAACAAATGAAAATCACACATTTTCCTATTTTGAATTTGGAATTATGTTCTTTAAAATTTAAACTTTCAATGATACCAAAACCAGCCAGATACAAATAGTATAGCCAAAGAGATTTTATTTTAAGTTCATACATACTATAATGCGAAAAGACTTTTTCCCCAACCTAATATTATATTTAAAGAATCATAGGACTTTGAACCTTGAACTTATGGAATGCTGTGCGTATAGTTTTATATTCCATAAATTGAAGCTAGAAATTTTAGAAGAAGAAATATTATCATGCACCTTTCGGTATCAGCCGGCAGCCGTCTTTTGTTCGACATAGGCGTCCCCAAACAGTTTTTTCGCGGAACACTAACTTTTATATAGGGTGACTGGTAATTAGTGACCGATACTTAAACACATGGTTGTGCTCATGATAACAAACAACTTTTACTATGGTACCAAACCTGAAATCGCGAAAAATAAATCGGCTGCTCCCTACATTTTGACGAGTTATGCGAACATGAATGTATGGGACAGCTGATATTTTTTTCGCGATTTCAGGTTTGGTCCCATAGCAAAAGTTGTTTGTTATCATGAGTTTAAGTATCGGTCACTAATTACCAGTCACCCTATATAATAGATACCTATGATTCTTGTATTACAAAATAATTTAATATCTCTGATTCCATTTGAATTGTATTAATAACGTTAATAAGGTCTATTAAAACTAAATTGAACTAAAACTAATGCAAATACATAAAAAAAACAAAGTTTACAAAATGTTCCTTCGCTGACACAAACAATAACAAGAATAAATTCGTAAAAGTTTTAACAAATTAAATTAATTGTTAATTGGTACTTTAATATTTTTAACTTAGGTATTTTAATACTTTGGGTGGGTGGCCTGAAAGAGCAATTGTTATTACGATCTCTAGTTTTATTAAACTTTGTTTTGTTCAAGTTAGTTTGAAAAGGCGCACTTTAAATTTAGTTGGAATTAGAATCATTAAAAGATATGGCTTTTGACTGTAACCTTCATTTCAATTAATTTATGTTGTATATAATATTCATTATTCATATAATTTTAAAACTAGAATTTATTTATGACTTATTTAAAATAGGTATATATAACAGCATATATTATATTGTACATTAAATACTAAAAGTTGACAGGTATGCGTTCTTATGTATATACCAATTAAAAGTGTACACGATATTTACATAAAACAAAGGAACCTTCGTAAATTATATAAAAATAATAATACAATTAAATAGTTAACGATATTTATGCGTTTACGCTAATTTCAATAGGTACCCAAAACGTTTATTTTTTAAAAGTTTAATAAAGTCAGAATAAAATATCTGCATTTGATAGAAGTGTGGAACCTTGTTTGGTAAAAAAAAAATTAACTAACAATAAGTATAATATCACACCTGTATTCCCGAAGGATTAAGTAGAGGTTTTAAAATAAACTATGACGTTATAACCCCATTGTTCCCGACTGTACAACAAAATAATATGATTGTCAAATCTTTATAATTCCTCATTTACGTAAAAAATATATAAAGCAAATAATAAAAGATTCGTTATTAATAAACATCTTAGGTTTGTACATACTTAGAAGCGCCTCATTAATTTAATCCCTTGAAAATGGTCTTTAGATATCTACTAATAATAATTCACTCTATCTTTTGTCAGAATTTTTTTCACATTTAAAACAGTTTTGGATTAAATTAAACTGTTAGAAATTTAATCAAATATCTAACAGTTTTGGATTAATAAAACTACGAATTGAAAAAAAAAGTACTACTAATAGTAAAATGCAACTGTAAATTCAGCTGCATCCGGTTAGACTGAAAGCTGCCCCAACATAGTTGGGAAAAGCTAGGCAGATGACGAAAACAGACGAATTGAGAATCTCGTCTTTTTTTAAGTCGGTTAAAATGCCTGCAGTCTTAAATGAAAACTCACTTGGCAGCGATCACGGTTATTTTGAAAAAAGCCAAGCTAGTAAAAATACCATTTAGAACGCAACAAATTACTCCATGTGCTATTAAAAAAAATTCATGAGTTAATAGAAAACCTTTTAATTATCATTTTGTATAACATTTTAGAATTATTCCCACTTACAATTATATACGTAGGTACTTTAGAATATGAATAATTTGATTTGATAGCAGAGGCGAATTAATATTTTATTTAGCTTTGATTTCCGTAATTTGAATATTTTGAATATTTTCTATTATTAAAAATGTCAAAGAGCTGTGTCAATTTTAGTCGTATAAGCTGATTATGGAGTTATTATTGACACTGCCAATTAGCTTTGGCTTTCAATTAGTACCATGCTAGCGACCCTGCCCTGCTTCGCACGGTTTTTACGATTTGACAAAACATGAAGATTTCTATATTAGGTATAATATTATAAGTTAAATATTGTACATACAGAAATAAACATTTCAGAATAAATTCTCTAGATAATAGTGAAAACCGCATCAAAATCCGTTGTGTAATTTAGAAGAAAGACGCGGCCACTCAGACAGACACGAAAAGCGACTTTATTTTCTATTAAGTACGAAAAGTGACGATAATTTATAATAAGTATAAAGATAGAGAGAGAAGAGCGAGGGGAGGGGAGAGGGGAGATAGGCAGATTATTCCAATGGGAACGTCAGGCAAAGCTAATTGTAGATGGCGTGATCATAGCTACATACGAATGTCCATAGGGTTTATAATAAATTAGACATTTCGTTCATTCATTAGTTTAGTTGTATTCCATCCACTATTTCGTTATTTTCGATTATTGCAATATTTATAATCAAGTATTTGACAAAGTGTCGGAATTTACAACCTTAAATATGTTCTCATAATCATTATCTTTTGAACTCTGTTTTTTTTTAATCTTCACGAACAGCATTAATCCACAATCTTCTAATTTTAGGGTCTCTCAGAAAATGGTGATCTCCAATTTTGGAGTATGTAGGAACACAACAACGCGTCATTTTCGCAAAAATAAAATAAAACCACCTCACGCTAGAACAGCGCCATTTTGATAGTAATATTGCCTTCCTCATTGCGTAAGGTCAAATACCTGTTTGTGAATTAGTTTACCCTCAGTGCTTGTATTGCAATTTACTCGTTAATTACTGATAAAACAGCAGGCAACGAAGGTCGTGGGTTGGTACCCAGGCAGGCGCTTTACTTTGTGAAAATTATTTCATCACCGCTAAGTAAGTAAGTATATAATTTATTCTCTCTTCACAAAGCTGGCTTAAAGTTAGTTAGTTAGTTACCGCTGCTCTCAAAACGGTGAAGGAAAACATCGTGAGGAAACCGGCATATCTTAGCACCAAAAATTCGAAGACATGTGACATCTACCAACCCGCACTGGGCTCGCGTGGTAGATTACAGCCCACTCCCTCTTGAAGAGATGGAGGCCTGTGTCCTAGCAGACGGAACATTATAGGCTGATTAAGCTTATATGCTACTGATAAAGTCTAAATCCCTTTGCATGTAGGGGTATGTCTTTTCTGTCGACGTGTACTTCGGACATTCGGCACGACTGTTCCATTTAACGTTTGCTTGCTTATTGCCATAATACCACTAGGTAACAATTATTATTAGACACCTACCTAATACTGTTCCTTTTTATATCTTGACGTTGGTCCTAATGTGTGCCTGCATGGGACCAACTGACTGCTTTTAGAGAACCACGTAGATGTGACGCATATTTTCCCCAAAACTTGCTTTTTACATTGTTTATTTTATTTTTTTGTCCTTTGCGTCATGTTTACCGCAAATAAACGTATTTTCTTTCTTTCTTTAAAAAGCACCTCTTTCCCCAACATGCACATGTCTTACAAACAAAATCACTTCATTTCAATAAACTACCCGTACAGGCGTACACCCGTAAAGACTTTGTGAGATAGAACAAGACTTTACTGCCAATACAGTGCGAACTCAGCACTAATCTGCGACTACCAGACCCAATCCCATATAACGTAGTTTCTGTCTCAATCGTAAACTATCGATACAGTTCTACAGTTACGTGTCGAAGCGACAAATGTCAGTGACGTTGATATGCGGATAGTGAACGGGTTTAATTTCGAGCGTAGTATATGACTAAGACTGTAGTAGGTTACGGTTATTTTGCTCGGAGAACGTAAAATTGTGATGTTCTTTGAAGGGGACAGAAAGATTTTTAATGTCTTCGGAAATACGCGACGAAGGGATATGGTTTTGATCTTGTACGTACATGCAATTTTTCTGTTAAATAATAGTACGAATAGTTACAGCGGCCTTCTTTTAAATAGAAAATGCGTCGAAAGGCTAATCTGGATTTAAATAATAACAAACCATGATAAATATTCGTGCCTCGGAAAGCACGTTAAGCCGCGCGTTGGTCTCGACTACCATTCGTGGAGCTTTGACAGTCGTTATGGGTCGTCAGAATCCCGAAAGTCTGACAACCAGTCTTATCAAGGGGTACCGAATTACCCAGTTACTGGGTTGTGGAGGTCAGATAGGCAGTCGCTCCATGTTTTAGTATTCAGCTGCATCCGGTTTGACTAGAAGCCAACCCCAACATAGTTGGTAAAAGGCTAGACAGATTGAAATATTCGTTAGGTACTTATTTTATTTATAAAACAATTTAAGTATCTACTTACCTACTTAGGTACTTGTCTCGCTTTGTCAAAAATAATGAGTATCAAACTCAAACCATTTATTTCAATTACTTAAACCGATAACAGGATCTTTTGAATTGTCAAGAGTCGGTCAGTCAGAAAAATGAATCTATTAGGTATCTTAAACGCTTCGTTTTCATATATAAATTCCTATACTTCCATTTTTCAGCTCATAGTTTTCATTATAAAACTAGCCTTCTTTTTCTGCTGAACGGTACAAAATCGCGATTTACAACGTCTCCACATAATTTACAGCCGTCTTAGCAACGTAGCCGCGGGCGCAAATTGCAGAAACATGTTCATAAAAAGCATTATTTCTCGCTGTTCCAATTTTAAATCCGCAGATATATTTTGCAGTGTAAGGAATGTCTGAGTCTTGTGCAAAGAGTTTTGACACGATTTTGTGAATAAAATGGTCGAGTCATACCGTTTTTACTCGACTATAGCGAAGCAAAAAGTAGGGTTATGATTTTGTAATGTATGTATGATCTGTTAATAAAAAAATATAAAAATGCTGTGTTTGAACAAACACAGCATTTTTATATTTTTTAAAGTTTTATATTTTTTTATTTTTATACACTTTTTTATTTTTATTTTACATTTTTATATTTTAAGATTACATCGGAATGTGCGACGTCAGTCAACCCCCGTTCGCACGGGCGTAATAAAATCGCGGCGGAATTTTATAGCGCACTGGATTTTCAACTCTCGTTTTTGAGCCGAGCGTTGAGAATCCAACTTAACAATAACAGAGTACATTCTAGCGCGTTGATAAAACACACTGTTGGATTTTGCACTCTTAGCGCTAAGCAGAGCATTGAAAATCCAGTGCGCTATAAAATCCCGCCGCGATTTTATTACGCCCGTGCGAACGGGGGTTTACTGTCCGAGACAGCTGCAGACGTGCGCCAACTTGTGTGTATGTGGATTTCTCGCTAGATGTGTGTTTAAGTTCTCTATCTAATCTGAGGTTTTAGTTTTGAAAATGCGAAGAATTTAATAAGGTATATTCATTTGAAATGTCTAAAATACAAAACCTTGGACTTATAATTCGATGCAGTAAGTTAACATGACTAATGTCGCCTAAAACAGTGAAAAATGCAATAAAATGGTGCGTAAATAAAATAACCAGCAAGGTACTGTACTACACTGTACTACAATCTACTTTGTGACTTATAGGCACACCACTGGTTTTCATGCTGGGTGATCTAATATCACTTTACTATGTGATATTAGATCCTCTAAGACGACCCACTGACCAGATCCTGTCAAGGTAAAGCTTGCCTACTTACCTACTTTTTTCATTTACACCTATTAGACCAAACCACTGCACTAGACCACTATACTAAACTATTTATTATTGAACAATGTGCTATTTTAAGTTAAAATACCAATGAGGCCTCTATCCACTCATTAGACAATCGCTCTGTGAGATTTTAGGTTATTATGAGAGTCGTGTTTTGACTGTCGTAATTCACATTATTCCGGTTACATAAAGTTTTGCTAATATAACCACTGTAATCTAGAGATTATAAGGAATAAAGCAAAATGCATTTCATTCATAAATGCCACAATTTATGGTGGGCCTATTCCCCATACAAAAAAATTGTCTCCTAGACAAGCTCCTAGAATTAGTAAACAAACAACAAAAAAATTCTAAAACTTGTAACTTTTACCCCCCAACTCTTAAAATAGGGTATGGAAGTTTGTATGAGAAAAAAATTCAAATCAAATCAAAAAAAAAAAAATCTAATTTAAATTCCAAAAAAAAAAAACCAAAAAGAAAAAAGGCAAAGATAGAGAGTGGGCTATGAAAAAAGGCACCTTTGATGTGCAAGAAATACACCCCAAAAAAAGAAAGAAAAAATTAACAAAATAAAAAATATTGTCATAAGCAATTTACAAAAAGAAGTGAAATCCCACCAAAAACATTTTCATGTAAAATGTTGCCAAGACGAGATCACATGGCTCGCACTGTCAAAAAGTTATCAGATCTCATGTAGAGCCAAGCTTCTAACTCTACACGCCCTAACTCTGCAAGCCCTAACTTCACAAACTCTACACCTTAGTCAAAATTTGTGGCTTGACCGTTTCGCTACCGTCAAATGGGCGTAAGGTGAAAGATTTATTAAATATTAATTACTTTTCTGTTATAAAATAGTTCTTGTAGTAAAGAAACGGCGAAGTCTCATATTTTGACTAAGGTGTAGAGTTTGTAAAGTTAGGGCTTGTAGAGTTAGGGCGTGTAGAGTTAGAAGCTTGGCTCTACATGAGATCTGATAACTTTTTGACAGTGCGAGGCATATGGTCTCGTCTTGGTAACATTTTATATGAAAATGTTTTTGGTGGGTTATGCTTTCCAATTGCAAGCCAGCTGTATTATCAAATTAACGTTCCAACGTCACGTCTCAACTCACTAAAACAGTTTCATACATTTTCAAAGTTGCAATTTTCAAGTGAACATAATATTATCGTTGACCGTCCTTTGTTTTCCTTCTTGAAGGAACACTTTCTCAAACGTGAAACTTTGAGCCATTCAACGAGTTTGCTGTTGACACCACTGATTTGTATGACACCGACAAAGCTTCATAATATTTGTTTCACAATACGGAAGCATCAGGTTGCAATGCGATATCTCAGCAGATAAACAACGGTTAAATTCTTACGTAAATGTTCTTTCAAAGAAAAAAAAACTGCCTTATTTTGCTATGTTACTAGTTTTTAAATACAGAAATGAGTTTTGTTAGTAAAAAAACAGCAATCACATAATATCACACCTGTATCCTCCAAAGGGTTAGGCAGAGGTGGACCTTTTTTAGTACACACACATTTCACCAGTTAATAACGGGCGTGCTTATTGCTATCAACCGGGCACAAATCCAGACTCCAGGCTGTTACTGTGCAATTCCAGATGGAAAACCCCAAAAACACTAGGGAATCGAACCCAGGACCTCATGCTCAGCAGTAGTGCTTGTAGTAGACCAACAAGGCAGTCCACAACATAAAAAACAGCAATAACATAGTAAATAAAAAATGGTTGCTACGATACCTGAGTACCCAAACACCAAACATAAGCAGTGATAAATAGATTTGCTGATGGTCAGTTCCTAGTGCCTACATGTCGACCGTTTGAATACAAATAAATACACGCTTTTATATAGATAGGTACGAGTACTGAGGAGCTCGTGGCTAAGTAATAACAGCCGCACGGGTCCATCCATCAGTTTAAGCCACGCTTGCTGGGGTTGTCCGTGGATGGGTAACCATCTTTAAATAACGAGACTCCTCCCTGCTCCTCCTCGGAAAGCACGTTAAGCTGTTGGTCCCGGTTGTCATTCGTGGATCTTTGACAGTCGTTACGGGTCTTCAGAAGCCCGAAAGTCTGACAACCAGTCTTACCAAGGGGTATCGTATTACACAGTTACTGGGTTGTGGACGTTAAATAGGCAGTCGCTCCATGTAAAATACTGGTATTCAGCTGCATCCGGTTAGATTGGAAGCGACCCCAACATAGTTGGGAAAAGGCTAGGCAGATTGATTGATATAGGTAGGTACTGGTAAAATAAAAACTTGACAATTATAAATGTGTGGGTAGCATGTAGCGACTACAGTGAAAACATGAATGTAGTTAATATGCTTTTCTTGCTTCAGAAAGCCTGATCAAACCAATCAGTTATGCTGTCAAACCGCAAATAACTTTTTGTGGGTTACAAAAGATAATATTGTAAACTGAAAAGTGATTTGACATCAGTTTCCTGTTTTGATCAATCTTTCCGAATCAACAAAAATGTTTGTCGTTAAGTAACTGAGTCACTCTTTAGCTTTTTAGGACTTAGTCTGACTTTCTCTTTTAACTTTGTTCCGTAATAAGATGTCTCTTGGAAAGCTCTTTTCCTATCCTCTTCATAAAAACCTGCAATGATAAAAATAATATTTTTGTTGAATTTAAATTAGTGAGAAATGTATCTCCCACCTGTTCAAAGTCCTCTTAGTTGTTTTTATCGTGTTGTAAAAACAATTTATATGTACTTATCATGTTAGCAGTAATATTGAAATAAAAAGCAATAACAGTGAAACTGACATCATTTTGTCTCGTCGAAATTTATTTTTGTCATATAAATAGATGTGACATAACAATTATCTTTTTTACAAAATAAAGTAAAACAAAACAACTACCGAGTATAATAATAAATGTACTAATTTGAAGTAAACTTTTCATAATCACACTTCACACTAATATTATAAAGGCGAAATTTTGTGAGTGTGAGTGTGTGTTTGTTACTTTTTCACGCTCAAACGGCGGGGCCAATTTTGATAAAATTTGGTAAGGAGGTAGCTGACACAAAGGCTACTTTTTATCCCGATCTTCGCGGGAACAACCGCGGGGCGCAGCTAGTAAAGTAATAAAAACAAACCGAACTTATCAAAATTCAAATCGTTTAAAATCTACTCTATGCGCGGAAATTATGTAATTACAAGCTTTTGCCCGCGGCTTCGCCCGCGTGGATGTCGGGATATATCCCACGGGAACATACTACCGGGAATTCCTTCCGTATTTATGCCTTGTCTACATTATAAAGGAAACCTCTATGCAAAATTTCAACTTTCTAGGTCCAAGGTTTGGGCTGGGCGTAAATGAGTCAGTCAGTCAGTCAGTCAGTCAGTCAGTCAGTCAGTCAGGACGTCTCTTTATAATTATATAGATAATTTGTAACATCGATTACACCTTTTTTTTTTGTGGATGGGAAATCATCAAATGACTTCTCCCGCTCTGGGCGGAGCGGGAGGGCGTGTCCGACTTTTACTGACTAAAACCCACCCGTGTTCCTTCAGTTGCCCGTGCCAGGGCCACGGTATCTCTTTCGAACTACCCGCGACCCCGGCAGCATCGGCCCTATTGGACCCCGTCACTGCTGACATCTCTTTGAGGCGCGCGTGGAACACAACGCGCCGTCGACCCGGGCCTGGTCCTTACCGGACGGCGAGCAGCCCATTACTCATCGTCCGCAAGCCCGCGCCTACGGTGGCCGGGAATCGGCGATAGATTCCCGCCGCCCAGGGCGTCTCCTGCGGCGGCTAGGGCGCGGCTGTTGCCTCTCCCTCAAACTCAAACTCAAAGCATTTATTTCAAATAAACCAATTACAGGCACTTTTGAATTGTCAATGGGTCGGCCAGTCAGAAAGATGAAGCTAGTTGCCCATTCCAAAGCGTAGTAGATCCCTATGGAGAAGAACGGGCAAGAAACTCCACGGACACTCTTTTAAATCATAATATTTTTACAAAATATTGGTTACATCGTTCAAGTTGAAAATATACATGTGAGAACAATGTAGAAAGACGTTGCGTTTCCTCCTTCGCGAGTATTACTGCTTCGCAGAAGGAGGTGACGGCCTCCCATGCACTCTCGCTCCGCACCATGGCCTGGACCAGGTTTGGACGCGAGAGATCGCCGCCGCCGATCGCCTCCGTGAGAACACGGCGGTGCTCCGCCCAAGCCGGGCAGACCTCCACTTACACCTGAGAGGCAATTCATTACAGTTGCAGTATTTTTAATACTATTCGCGATCTTATTTCAGTCTCAATCTGTCAAAAATTGTGTAATTGTGTATAGTTTACCTACATTTTTGTCATTTAATTGTCGCTGGCATGAGATTGCGACTTGAATTTAAACGTTTTTAGGTACGAGAATTGGCCTTCTGAGGGCTTAGTGCGAGTTTTTATACTTACTCGATTGCGTTTCCGTTAACGTTAACTTAATTACGTCATTTTGTATGGAATAATAAATATGTTTCCCATAATAGTCACCAGACGGAGCTTATTCAGTTTCTGTACAAATGGACGTTTACGTTAACGTGATCGAGTTAAAACTCGCACTAAGGCCACTGAACTTAAAAACATAGACAATTTCGAGCGGCCATGGCTGTTTGGCCGCTCAAAACTGTTTGAATTGAGAGCAGTGGTGGCCCATTGGTAATGTCCGCGACGAGTTGTAGGTCGTAGGTTCGAGCCCAGGCAGGCGCTTTACTTTGGGTAAATTATTTCATCGCCTCTCCAAAACGATGAAGGAAAACATCGGCATGTCCTAGATGCGACTCAGTCTGTCTGTCTGTCTATCCGTCTGTCACAGCTGGATTTCTCAAGAACTAGTAATGCTACCAACTTGAACTTTGGAACAGTTTTAGATGACGTTTGTCCAACTATTTTGTAAATAAGAAAGAAATAAAAAGATTTATATTTTTTTGCAACAGGGACTTAAAGGGGCCTAAAAATTCGAAGTGGGGCGAGAGGGCACGTGGGGTATCATATGAAAGAGCGCTATTTGCACAATCTCAAACATTTTTTTCTTTATTTTTAGGCGTCTTTGACTTTTGATGAAAAATTTAAAAAAATATACCGTCCCCTTGGGTTTTTCATCTCCAAAGTTGGCTTGGAAAAAAATCTGAAATCATTCTGTGTGCTAGAAGTTTAAGTAAAAAAAGTTGAGAGATGTCAAGGGACACCCGGATGGAACGAAGTTCCTTTCGATTAATTATTGAAGGAATTGTAATATTTTTTTTTTTTTGTTATATCTGGCTTGCTTTCTATAAGAGAGAGAGAGAGAGAGAGAGAGAGAGACAGACAGAGAAACATGCGCACGTCGCACAGCTTACAATAGCTTACTATAGCAAAAAGTGTCGTTACAACTTTTCGTGAGAATTTTTTCCGTCTAGCCCCCTTTCACAACGCGCGATAAGGAACTTCGTTCCAATTACAGGAAAAATAAAACGATGTCTCTAAATAGCACACTTTTTGAGAAATCGGAACGGAACACTTGGTGCGCGAGTCCGACTCGCTTTTGACCGGTTTTTGAACTATACGTACTTTGTTAGTTATGATGACAGCATCTTATCTAACTGCATAGCGTAGCGCGAAAACAGTAATCAATGGGATATTATTATAGGGTGGTAAGCTTGAATGAATACCACTTTTTTAGCCACTATGCTCGCCAAATTTTGCAGTAGTTTGATATCTTCAATGAAATTAAATTGCGGCAATTTCATTATGCAAAGCCTGTAAAACCATCAACTCCGTAATACTTTCAGTACTAATTTTATCTTGAAATCCATAATTTGATTGAAAAACGAACCAATTTTTCAAACAAAAAATAAATGAGTAGATAACGGTTAGCATTTTGATTACTGAGGATTTTTTCTGTGGGTTTATCTAAAGGAGCGTGTTGACGTCAATCTTGAGCACTAGAAGCATAATAATTGTGATTTTCTTTAAAGTAAGTATGCAAAGATATGATGAAAAACAGAAGGGTAGGTATAAACTAAAACCAAATTACGACAAAAAACGCCAACTAAAAAGGTCAAGACGTATAAATCGATTTTTATAAATAAAAGAACATTTGATTTTCGTATAGCCCAAGTTACACATCTATACTAATATAACAAAGAGGTAAAATTTGTTTGTAAAATTGTATGTAGGGGGTAATCTTCGGAACTACTGATCCGATTCCAAAAACTCTTTCACTAATGGGAAGCTACAATATTGCCGAGTGTCATAGGATATGTTTTATTTAATAAATTTCACGCAGACGAAGTCGCGGCCAGAAGCTAGTCATTAATGCCTATGTCATGTAATTAAGGCATAATCGTGAAGTGCAGGGTACGTGTAACTCCAGTTGACCACCCTGTACGTTATGAAAGTCACTTTCAACTAATTCCTGTTGCCTTGCAATGACAATAAAACAGGAAAAAAAACATGAAAATCAATACAGCAATCAACTACACTCCTACGTAGATCCATTACCCTCAATGCCCTCCTGGCAGTCAATCCTGATTGTGATCTGTTTGCCGATGAATGGAGAGAGATAATGCGAGTGTGTCTGAAGTTTTGCGAGAGAAAGTATGAGAGAATTTCCACTGTTATTTATTAAGTATGTAGTCATCTTCGATCAATAATAGCACTAGATACAGGATCAGGAACAAAAATAAGTCGCTGTAGTGGCCACGTTTACACACACATAAACATTTACATTTGTTACTACGAAATATAGAAAAAAGTTTTATAATATTTACAACTTCAATTCATTATAAACCTTAACAATCAAACATAAAGTTTAATTACGATTGCAAAATATTTATATTTAAGTCCTTCTATCATCGGAGAAAGGTAAAAGCAATAAATTAAAAATGTCGCTTGAAAATAATATGTCATTTTTATAATAAGTACAAAAATATTTATTCTAAAGTGTACTTAAAACTTAAGCAATAAGGTTAAAAACATTTTGTTGAAAATTTTGTGCTTACTCTATTTTGGAACTAGACATAGTTCTTGGTATTTACATTTCAATGCTCAGAACACAGTAAGTATTGAAAGATGTAGAGTAGCAGAATAATAATATATTTTTTAGGCCAAGGTTCGTTTTATATGGTAGCAAATATGTATTTTTGACCGATTTTTAAAAGTAGAAGGAGTAAATTAGTACAATAGTTATTTTAATTTTGATTATTAATTTGATAATTAATTATTTTAATAAAAATATTAAAACAAATTGTTGAATTTTTACAAGGTTTATATATTTCTTCTCCTCTTTCTTTCGCGACAATAGATACCCATTCTGCATTGCGAAATGGGTCACTAGGAAATCTACAAACAAAAACAACATATAAAGTAACAATACTACTCCATGCATTTCCCTGTTCCCGAACAGTCGATGTTTGAAATAAGACCACAAAAGTATTTGTGTTTTTATTTTTCGGGCCGTTTTTGAAGCGCTTATCGGGAATCTAGTACTATTATTGATCGAAGGTAGTCATAGAAATATAAAAAACAGAACTTCTTTCATATATCTATGTATGTAGTAGATATTATATTATTAGTATTGTGTTTCTAGGTTAATTATTGTAATTGGTGTATAACCGTTTTAATTAACTATAAATAAATAAATAAATTACTTATTATCTCCGATCCCATAATGACCTAATGACGTCACGTTTCAGGTCATTGCACAACAATCCAATTTATTAATAAATGGCTTCCGTATAGTTTAGATCTTCTAACAAATATATACTACATGCAATGAACGAATTCTGTTCGGAATTTCAGAACCTTAGTATTTAAGTTATTATTTTGGATAATATTTATTTTATACCCTTTTGTGGGATTTATGCATTATCAATTTAACATTTGTGCTAAGATACCTGAATCTATACACGCTTACATTTTGATCGTTTTAATCCCGTGGAGGGTCGATCCGGTGCATGAAACACTATCGATTTGTAAAGATAAAATTAAAAAATAAAGTACTTTTTTTTAAACTCGAATTATTTCTCCCATGAGTGATAAAACAATGCGAACCATTAGTCGGCACCATTCGATACTAACAAGTACTAAAAATAATGACGCGTAAGCGCAGTCAACGTGGATTCACAAAAAATAGCCAATCCTGGACCAAACCCCGCCCCCAAACCCTATTTGATTGGCAATGCGAAAGGCGCGCGCCCCGCGCACCCCGCGCGCCAAGGGCAGCGCAGGACCACGCCGTGTAAACAATTCAGTTTCTCTAAGACGTCATCGGTGTGTTATGTGTCAGTATTGTTAAAAAATATCCTTGTCGCGCGAACGTAATGGCGTCTCGTAATTACGCGTACTCCAACCTGGAGCTTGTTGCCATGGTGCAATTCTACGCGATTGCGGGTTTTGATGCGCAAGCGGCCCGTCGTCTGTACAGCGAACCAAATCACTTGCAATCTTTGCGGCTGCGTGGTATACCTACCCCGCAAATTCCGTCTGGTCAGACAATTGTGGCGGCTACGCAGCGTTTGTTAGATCACGGACAATTCCGTACACCTACACATGCTCAGGGCCGCGGTCGCCAACCAGTCTACACACCTGAGCTAGACGAACAAATCCTCGAGTACTTCGAACGAGATCCCAGGCGTAGTAGGTACAAATATGGCTGCAATTAGCTTTAACGTAAGTCAATACTACGTTTGGAAGCTCTTAAATACAGAAGGACTCCATCCGTACCTATCACTTTAGAAAAGTAGGTAGCTACAAGCTCTCCACGAGAACGACGGGACGGCCAGAGTCGCATTTTGCCAGTGGATACTAAACAATCGCGAAGTTAATATTCTGTGGACTGACGAATCAACTTTTACGCGTGTAGGACTATTTAACCAACGAAATGAACATTTTTAGGCATTTAATAATCCCCACGTAATTAGTGAGTGTAGACACCAAGTTTCAGCATAAATGTGTGGACTGGCATTATTAATGATACAATTATCGGACCGTATTTTGTCGAAGGGAATCTGACTGGTGGGACATACCTAAACATGCTGCAAAGTGTGATTCCAGACTTAATGGAAGATATCCCACGGGCGTATTTGAATAATTTGTATTATCAACACGACGGATGTCCAGCACATTACGAGCGTAACGTTCGTAATCATGTGAATTCCGTGTTTGGAGATCAGTGAATTGGACGGGGTGGTTCAGTTACTTGGCCAGCCAGGAGCCCGGACCTTACCCCGCTGAATTTTTATTTGTGGAGTGAGGTGAAGCGATTAGTGTACAGAAACGAGCATCAAACTCGTGAACAAATGAAAAGTGCGATAGTGGACGCGTTCGATGTTTTAAAAAGTGACAGAGACACGTTGTTAAAATTAAAAGACAATTTAATGAAACGTGCAAGATTATGTGTCGAAAGGAATGGTTTGCACTTTGAACAATTATTACGCTATCGTGAAGTTTAGTCCTTTAGTGATGATTCAGAATTGATTAATTATTAATTTGTAACAAAACTCATTTTTTAAATCGTTGTAAATAATTTTGATTACACATTTTTTTATGAACAATTATTTCGTATCGCGAAGTGTCCTTAAAAGATAAATGAAACAAAGGAGATTTAGGTATGTATCAGAACTGTTTTAATCGTGTAATTGTACTTTTTTATATTTAAAATCATTGTAAATAATTTTGATTCCACATTTTTAAATACGCCATAAGTAGCAGACCTGTAAAGACTAATTTTTAAATGTACCGCATTTTTTTTTTTGATTTTATTAGGTATGTCCCGCAACCTAGGCACAAAGCAATTTTGACGGTCCTAAGCCCGTAAAAGTATGAAGGAAAATTTGGAATCATTTAATTTGTTAACATTTGTTTACGTGAACATGATCAGTCAATAACCTAAAGTTGATCGGGCGGAGTGTAGGTAGTTAGATAAGCACCGACGACGACGCGGCGTACGCGTAGGTAACTAACTCGTGGCACTACTACCGATTTCATGCATTTTGCGAGTATTACGTTATCATTTCCTTTTTTTTTATTTTGAGAGCTACGATGCTGTGCAAGCTTTTGATGAATACTATTTTGTAAGTTAAACCACCCGTCCAAGGGATTAAAACGATCAAAATGTAAGCGGTATAAATAATAAAAAGAGAAGTCCTGACTGACTCATCAACGCCCAGGCCAAACCCTTGGACCTAGAAAGCTGAAATTTGCACAGAGGTTCCCTTTACAATCTAGACAAGGAATAAGGAAGGAATTCTCGGTGGTAGGTACCTACGTTCCCGTGGGATATTGTCCGATATCCACGCGGGCGAAGACGCTGGCAAAAGTTAGTTATAAAACATAATGCCAGCTTATTACTGTACCACTGCAGAGCAAAGGCTTCTTCTCACACGGAGAAGGCACGAGCATTGATCACCACGCTTGCTCAAGACGCGCTGGCGACGTGAGACTTATCTAGACCAAGTCCAAGTTTCCTGACGATGTTTTTCCTTCACCGATATCAGTTGTGGATAAGCTCATAAAGTATATAGTTATGAATTGAAGAAGTCACATCTGAACCCATAACCTGAGCATGAGGCCTTAATTACTGTGTGGCTATCACGACACACAGAAATACTTAAAGTGCAACTTATTCTCTAACAAGAATAATTTTTCGACCACCTGTTAGTATTTACAAAAATGTGGTCTAATCAGTTAAAGTTCGAATACCCAAAAAATTATTAGTATATTTAAACTACCACCACCCTTAAATATAGATAAATTACTGTAATGTTTATTCCACCATTAAAAACACATCGTAAATTAACTAAGGAAAAACAAACCAAAACATTGAAATATGATATTTTACCTTTTTAGAAGGCCTCTTTTTCTTTGAAGAGTTGTTGGGCAATTTTCCTGTACCGAAGTGGCTTTGAATGGCCTCGTCGCATCCAGAGCCCTCTAGTGGCTTAAGTAATAACAACTGACCCGTATTTTATTACAGCACACAAAATAAACGATCCACATTTCCAGTATGGCCATTGACCATGTACGAATTCAGCAGGATACTTATGTCCATAATTTTGGCAACCCCTGGGGTGAAAGAGACATTTATTAATAGTTTTTTTGTTTCAAAGTCCCTCAGAACGTTCAGATCAGCCAATTTGGGATGAAGATGATAGCAATTTTCCTAACGATAAATATTTTATGTTACATATTAAGTTACACATGAGGTTGCATATTCCTTTTGGCAATAGTTTATTTCTACGCTTTTAAACACGGACTAAAAAAAAAGAAAGACTCCGCGCCACGCATACCGAAAGTGAAGTACAGTAAGTATACCGTTTGAACAAACATGCGCCTCACGCACACATTTACATCATAGTATGCCGACCGACCAAGGGCCCTGTTTAATAAAGCTGACAATCCGACAAGTCCGACATATGTCAAAAAGTGACATTTCGACAATTTTTCTGTTTAATAAAACTTACAGGCGACAAAATTGTCATGGTGGAAAATTCACAAATATGTCGGATTGTCACGACAATCTGACATTTTTCTGTTTAGTAAAACTTTTTAAGCGAAAGGTGACAAGTGACAATTTGTCGTGAAAAACTTTTCAAATCTGCTTTATTAAACAGAAAATTGTCATGACATATTGACATATTTGTAGAATCGTCCGACAATTCTGACAGGAGCCTTACCCTCTGTCGTGAAATCATATTTTGAATTTTGAAGGTGTAAGAAAGCCCCTGGCCATGTTTAATAAAGCTGACAATTCGACATATATGTCAAAAAATGACAAAATTGTAGAATTGTTGCACTTGAGCTGTTTAATAAAAGTAACAAAAATGTCAAAAATCGACAGGTGAAATCTTGACATATTTGTCATGTAAAAACGCGTTTGATAAAACTCGACATATTAGGTCAAAAAACCACAATCAAAATATTCCTGACAATTGTCGGATTATCGTGACAATTATGTCGACTTTTGACATATTTGCAAAAAAAATTGTCATATGAAAAAATTTTCTTTAAAGCAGAAATCTGTAATTGAGAAGGAGAAATTGATTCTGCTTTTAAATGATCGTCGTTGCCTCCTCGTTTGTATTTGTTCCAAGTATTCAAAATCACTACTCTCACTGCTCGATGTAAGTACCATTTCTTGTAATAAACCTTTCCTGTCAAAATTGTCGGACAATTCTACAAATATGTCAATATGTCATGACAATTTTCTGTTTAATAAAGCAGATTTGACAAGTTTTTCACGACAAATTGTCACTTGTCACCTTTCGCTTAAAAAGTTTTATTAAACAGAAAAATGACAGATTGTCGTGATAATCCGACATATTTGTGAATTTTCCACCACGACAATTTTGTCGCCTGTAAGTTTTATTAAACAGAAAAACTGTCGAAATGTCACTTTTTGACATATGTCGGACTTGTCGGATTGTCAGCTTTATTAAACAGGGCCCAGGCGGCCGCCATTACGTGACATGACGGCGTCTTTGTCAAATCACGCACACATAGATTGGTACGGTGCTTCACTTTCGATACGCGTGGCGCAGTGTCCTCTTTTTTTTCTAGTCCGTGCTTTTAAAGTATATAGTTTATAACGGTCAACCTTCAGGTCTAAGGGGATGTCCAATATAAAGTATTAGAATATTTTAGTAGTTGTCTCCTTGAAAGTTTGTTCCTACATCAATTTATTGAAAAGTCAAACAAAATGTTGCCCAAATATTCTAAAGACATTGAGTTATATTTCCGAATAAAATTGGTAATTTTGAACCACGGAAAGCATAATTATAGGGAACTTATTAAGGCACTGGATTATAATTAACACGAATAACCTTACTATCTTTGGTCCTTAAACGTTTATGGTAGTTTACCGTTTACGTTTATCGTTGATTCTAGAGGCGATCATAGTAAAGCATGTATAGAGGCCATCATAGTGAAGCATGTATAGAGGCCATCATAGTAAAGCATGTATAGAGGCCATCATAGTAAAGCATGTATAGAGGCCATCATAGTGAAGCATGTATAGAGGCCATCATAGTAAAGCATGTATAGAGGCCATCATAGTAAAGCATGTATAGAGGCCATCATAGTGAAGCATGTATAGAGGCCATCATAGTAAAGCATGTATAGAGGCCATCATAGTAAAGCATGTATAGAGGCCATCATAGTAAAGCATGTATAGAGGCCATCATAGTGAAGCATGTATAGAGGCCATCATAGTAAAGCATGTATAGAGGCCATCATAGTAAAGCATGTATAGAGGCCATCATAGTAAAGCATGTATAGAGGCCATCATAGTGAAGCATGTATAGAGGCCATCATAGTAAAGCATGTATAGAGGCCATCATAGTGAAGCATGTATAGAGGCCATCATAGTAAAGTAAAGCATGTATAGAGGCCATCATAGTAAAGCATGTATAGAGGCCATCATAGTAAAGCATGTATAGAGGCCATCATAGTGAAGCATGTATAGAGGCCATCATAGTAAAGCATGTATAGAGGCCATCATAGTGAAGCATGTATAGAGGCCATCATAGTAAAGTAAAGCATGTATAGAGGCCATCATAGTAAAGCATGTATAGAGGCCATCATAGTAAAGCATGTATAGAGGCCATCATAGTGAAGCATGTATAGAGGCCATCATAGTAAAGTAAAGCATGTATAGAGGCCATCATAGTAAAGCATGTATAGAGGCCATCATAGTAAAGCATGTATAGAGGCCATCATAGTGAAGCATAGTTACATGCTTTACTATAACCGCCTCTGAAATTAAAGATAAAAAGGCGAAATTATCATAAGTGTCTAAGAAGACAAAATGACGATCGGAGATCTATTTTAAGTATTTTGATATATTTTTGTAAGGTTTATGAACCAAACTCCTTTCTGTGTTACTAACTATTCAATTTAATATTTATTTTATAAGCAACGATTTATAGGTACTGCAACAAAAGAAAATATATTCATCTGGAACGAATGAACATTGATGCTGCGAAGCTTTGTGTCTTTTGGGTTATTGAGCTTCATCGACATTAAAATTGTCGTCTTCAAATGAAAGGCCCTGGACTTGTTGTATAAGCAACTAGTGATTCTGAGTAATCAAAACATATCAAAGGCAGAAACGGCGAGTTCTCGGAAACAATTCAGTTACCTAACTGAATTGTTAGTTCTCAGAAACAATTCAGTTACCTAACTGAATTGTTTCTGAGAACTCGCCGTTAGAGTGTGTGTGTCGCAGTGTAGAGAACACTAGAAATACAAAGAGGGGAAGCAATAATAATGCAGGCAATCTGGTGCATGAGTATTCGAGGAGATTATTTCAATGCACTCTAGACTGTAGAATAAAAAGGCAAAAAAAAAAAAATTTAAAACTGTTTACAGTCAGCAATCAGAGTCGGTTAAATTTGTGTGCGCTGTGGGAAATGTTCATGAAAGTGTACACGGTGCGCGGTATCAGGGTGCTTCTCCACCAGAGATGTGCTATGCAGCTATGCTGCGAGGATGTGAAAGCTAAGCTACGAAACTATGTGACCGTTTCCACTGATGCTAAGCTGTGTAGCAGAGCGAGTAAGATGTGGCATGAAGATGCGCCGCCGAGAGGTAGCTGTGCGAGGAAGATGCGCAGCTCAAGCTATGCGATGCATCGACAGTAGGGAAGGCACGGGGACCGGCAGCTACACCACTCGCGCATTCATAGCTCCCATCCATAGCACGTATCCTTCCATATAAGAAACATAGCTTAGTTGCACCCGTTTCCACCAGTGATATGCTAAGTGGACCAATGAGTATGATCGGTGGATATCAAACGCATCCATAGCAACGTAGCATAGCACATATCTGGTGGAAAAGTAGCCTAATGGACATCGACGCGCAAACTTTTATCATGAATTCACAAATGATTCAACCATAGCGTAGAAATTTATCGTCGGTTATTTAAAAAATCTGTTGTCTTTAAAAAAATGTTATACTTACAGACCAAACAACAAAAAAAAACAAATAAAGAATCTTGAATCTTGAGACCGTTTGACTTGTCTCTTGGCACCATTGCTTGACCTGACAACAACAGCTTGACAAGCAATGATGCCAACATGACATCTAGAGCCAAGTTATACTAAAGGGTCTGTACACTGTACAAAATAATAGAACCCTGTATACCTACTCTTATTATGACAGAATGTTAAAATATGAAAACAATGATGACACTCGCTACGAAACAGTTGAGCATTGTCAAAGTTGTCAAAATGTTCTGAAATGTTCTGTTTGACCAAAAAAAAAAACAGCCCACCTTCTTTTTGTGGGTCTAGGTCGCCATTCTATTCCCAACTACTGCAACTGCTGAAAGTCACAATTAATAGTGGCGACGACCAGAAAAACGCCGAGGCAGCTAAATGAAGCTCGACGACTCCAGGAGAAACGATTCCAAAGTCTGTAAACTGTTCTGTCTGTAATAAAGGAAACATGAACGTAATTGACTGAAAAGCAGTTTGCACTGATTTAAAATTTAACTTATCATATTCGTAACACTACATGACATGACGCCTGTTTCCCACGAAGTGTCAGACAGAGGTGGGGTGAGGTGAGGTGAAGTGGACCTGCAGTACCCAATACACAATATAGGGGGCGAGCGGATTGTCATCAACCGGGAATATAACTAGACTCCGAGCTGCTACTAAGAAATTCCTGTTGGAAAAACTCAATAATACTTGAATAGAATAATTAGAATTGGAATTTTAGATACCTACTGTGTAATATTAACAGTAGACACAACTTACGTTGCCGACAGTACCTACTCGTACTATCGGGATCTTGTGCGGAGCGCTATGAAACTTTTACAGTTTGGGTGTGAACAGTAATGATGTATCTCAATTTGTAAATTGCCTTCGTTTTATAACTTTTTTATTATTCCAAACGCTCGCTGATTGAATTGGAAATTTATTTCCCTGCAGGTGAAAAACAAAGTAATAAAAATGTCTGACTTTGCATATTAATCTAATGCTACTTGTAATGTCAAGTGGTGTATTAGCTTTTTGATTTTTGTATTGACTGAAATATTAATTCAAATATCGGTAATAAATTAGACTCGAGTACGTAGAGTTGTTTTGTGTAGGTAGTGAATTATTGGGTACAATAGCGTGACCAGTCACGTGCAAACAGATGTATGGAGAGTTAGACTTAGTGAAATTCAACAACAAAAGTATAAATTAAAAAAAAACTGGTCAAGAGTGAGTCGGACTCGCGCACCGAGGGTTCCGTTCCGATTTCTGAAAAAGTGTGCTATTTAGAGACATCGTTTTATTTTTCCTGTAATCTTTACAAAAATTTCTATCACATAGAATAATTTCAGATTTTTCTCTGTGCAAACTTCGGTGATAATGGGGGAATGGAATTTTTTTTTTTACATTTTTCATCAAAAGTCGAAAACTATGCGGCCTAAAAAAAGAAAAAAAATGTTTGAGAATGCTAGAGAATGCACTTCGAATTTTTAAGACCCCTTCCATGTCATGATGCAAAAAAAAATTTTCTTTCTTGTATTCAAAAAAGTTGGGCAAACGTCATCTAAAACTATTCTAAATTTCAATTCGATTCTATTTTCAGCATTAGTGAGAGATATCCAACTATCCAGCTGTGACAGACGGACAGACAGATTCAGTCGCACCATAAGGGTTCCTTTTTACCATTTTGGTACGGAACCTTTACAAGTGGTGTTATTTATTGAGTACCCACTTATTTGAATTTTGCTATTGCAGACATAAACTAAGTAATATAGTATAATTAATAATAAGCAAACATTTACATGTTTGCTTGGAAAAGCTTTAATTATTTTTCCGGGATGTAAATGTTCCGTCAAAGATTTAAAACATTCTGGAAGGTTATTGACCAAAGGTCAGATACCTCTAAAGGGTTTAAGGAACAGCATGTTAATTTTAATCCCGGTACTTAAAAAGGGATCCAATAAAAAGCTCTCAGGATATCACCCCAATCAATTAAATCGACTTTTAATTAAATTCAAATAAGGGATAGGGTAATTAATTCCTCTTTTAAATACCTACGTCCATCGTCCATCTGAAATGCTATTAACGAAAGGCTAAAAGCCATTAACGTGTTGTCAACGTCAACAGAAACCGTTGGTCAACTCATGACTAAGGCCGTGTCTTAACCAAAGCGATCATCGCGCGAACACGCGACTGTAGCTTTTATTTTGCTGAATGCGTCGCCGCGTTGACTGCTGAGGGCGCCGCACGCCGTTTGGTTTTCCGAGCAAATGAGTGACATCATGAACGTGATGATCGCGTATTCGCGCGACCGATTACTTTAGTTAGGACTCGGGGTTTCGTTGACTGTTTCTGTAGGATATTAAAAAACTTTTTTACAAAAAAATACAACCGACTTCCAAAAACAACACTACAAAGTGAAAATTTACTTTAATTTCGGAAGTCGGTGTCTAGTTAAATGTATTTTGGTATTTCCGAAATTAAAGTTATTTTTCACTTTGTAGTGTTGTTTTTGGAAGTCGGTTGTATTTTTTTGTAAAAAAGTTTTTATTTTTCACTTTTTAGTTGTGTATCTACCCCACACAAATTGTAATACCACTACCCGCAAAACAAACTAGAACATCATCCATGTAAAAGTGAGGAAAAAATACGTATTATTGAAGCTAACTCAAAAACTACCCAAGCAAAGTTAATCAATTCTATATGGGACCAACTGTGATGACCCTCTCGAATAAAACAAAAAAAAAAAACCAAACCGGTTCAGCCATCTTCGAGTAATCGGGGAATATACGAATTGAGAACCTCCTCCTTTTTGAAGTCGGTTAAAAATGACCTAATATCACTCGGTTATGTCTGTCAAAATAATATTGAATGAGAAGGTAAGAAAAATGAACGTCCCTACTAAATCGATATTAAACTGCTATTAGCTGATTGGGGAATCCAATCGAAGTTAGTCCTTGCCTTTTCTCGATGAAAACGCTTCGTCACATCAATCTGCCGAAAAACCAAATACAATTCAACAGATTTGTGATACAATTTTTTTCTTTCTTAGCTCGCTGTCGTTTTTGGTTAATAATAAATTAGATAAAGAAGTAATTAAGTAGAATATTATGTGTAGACGACAATCTCAGCGTCATCTTTAAATAATTCTGTCATCTTAGGTATTTATTATTATTTACTTCAAGTACCTCACTTTGAGTTTGCAAAGCATACTCAATTAGGAATTAATAATTAATATTACTAGCTGTGCCCCGCGACTTTATTCGCGTGGAAGTCATAAGATACTATACTAAAATAACAGCCTCATTTTAATAAAACTCCCTCGTCCCCCGATCCGCCGCGTTCCATCGCCCGCCCGTGCTATTAATTCGTTTTCGCTTAGCGTTTTTCCAGAGTTTTTTTCTCTTTACTCGGATCCTAAGGGTTGAAGCGTGATGTTAAATAGCCTATAACGATCCTCGAGAATTGGGCTATGAAATGCAAAAAGAATTTTTCAAATCCTACTTTTTGTTCACAATTTCATGGGTTTTATTTTTGTTGCGCGGAACCCTAATTAATTTCCAAAATAAAAGTAGCCTAAATTATCTACTCCTTATAATATCAGTTACCTGCCAATGAAAGTCCCGACAAAATCGGTCTAGCCGTTTCGGAGATTAGCCGTAACAAATAGACAGACAGACAAAAAATTTAAAAACCATTTTTTTGTTATGAATACCATATATACTTTCTTATGCATTTAGTAAAAAGCTGTTATTTTGACATTACAAACAGACACTTAAATTTTTATTTATTTGTATAGATGAGCTGGCGAGTGGCTGATGAGCGTCTCGTTATTTTACAGTTTGAGTGTTTTAAAGATTTAGAATATTGTATTTACTTTAGGAATTCGTGACTAAGTAATAACAGCCGCACGGAAATGTCACTCAAATGTCTCGCTGATGGTGGCGTGTGTGTTGGATCATTAAGTTCCCTTCAAAATGGTTGAGCTGAATGGTGCTGATCCATGCGTCATGTTCGTGAACGGGCGCCGTCAGTTGGGACTGGTCGTCTCTTAGCTGCCATGGCTTATTTTTAATTTTAATATTTAATTTAGTTGTTTTAGTTATTATCTTTTTATTACGGACGCTTTTTAACGTGCACGTCTTTCTACATTGTTCTCACATGTATATTTTCAACTTGAACGATGTAACCAATATTTTGTAAAAATATTATGATTTAAAAGAGTGTCCGTGGAGTTTCTTGCCCGTTCTTCTCCATAGGGATCTACTACGCTTTGGAATGGGCAACTAGCTTCATCTTTCTGACTGACCGACCCATTGACAATTCAAAAGTGCCTGTAATTGGTTTATTTGAAATAAATGCTTTGAGTTTGAGTTTGAGTTTGACGGGTCGATCGAAGGTTAAGCTACACTTGCCGCGGTCGGTTGGTGGATGGGTGACCATCCATTACATTTTGAGACCCCTCCGTGCTTCAAAAGGCACGTTTTAAAAGCCGTTGGTCCTGGCTGTCATTCGTAGATCTTTGACAGTGTTTCAGGTAGTCAGAAGCCCAAAAGTCTGACAACCAGTCTTACCAAGAGGTATCGTGTTACCCAGTTATTGCGTTGTGGAGGTCAGATAGGCAGTCGCTTCATGTAAAATACTCCGGTTAGACTGGAAGCCGACCCCAACAAATTTGGGAAAAGGCTAGGCAGAATGGATCAATCTTAGCGGGATTCACCTCACATTTGGTCAGAGCTTTATTTATTCTGTTGTGCAATTATACAAAGGTCAATGAATACATGCCCATACTCTTTACACCGGGTTCATGAATGGCTAATCAAGGTACTTGCTGATGGGTCGTTAAACTCAGATAACTGCTGAAATTGGCTAACTGAAATAGTGAAGCCAATCAAATTACATGATATTTGTGTTTGACAACAATGTCAGCTCATTAAATATGCCGTTGATCCCGGTTGTCATTCATGGATCGTTGAAAGTCGTTACGGGGCGCCAAAAGCACGAAAGTCTGACAACCAATCATACCAAGGGATTTATTACCCAGTAAATGTGTTGTTGAGGCAGATATATAGGAAATCGCGAGTTGTAGGTCGTAGGTTCGAACCCAGGCAGGCACTTTACATTGTGTAAATTACTTCATCACCACTGCTCTCAAAACGGTGAAGGAAAACATCGAGAGGAAACCGGCATGTTCTAGAACTAAAAATTCGAAGATATGTGACATCTACCACCTCGCACTGGGCCCGCGTGGTGCAGCAGTGGTGTGGCAGCAGTGGGAACATTATAGGCTGATTATGATTATGTTTCATGTAAAATATTGCTAGTCAGCTGCGTCCGGTTTCACTGGAAGCCGACCCCAATATAGTTGGGAAAAGGCTAGGCAGATGATGATGAATAATGTCAGCTCATTTTTGTGTTACTTAATCTTTGTGACTGAGGGTGTTAGTGTAACTTGTATGCTCAGGGGTCGTGCCTCATGAGCATGACTGTACAATACTTAACATTAGCTTCTAAAATTACCTTTATAAAACCTTTTAGCTCAAAATTTGTGTTACCACCCGGTGTAAGACATCTTGCGTTATTATTATAAAGGCAACTGGCTAAGTTTCATGCATTAGTCTCCAGGGGACGCTGCTAGTAGTGTAGGCAGCATTTGCTTATGTCTCCAGGGGGCGCTGCTAGTTACGCTGACGACACGCTGGTCCTGGCGCAAGGGAGGTCGCACCAGGCGGCGGCCGAACTAGCGACACGCGGGGTTGCGACAATAGTAGAGAGGATCCGGCAGTTAGGACTCGAGGTGGCCCTGCACAAGTCCGAGGTCATGTGTTTTCATGGTCCTCGGAACGCGCCACCGTCGGGTTCCCAAATAACGGTAGGAGGGGTTCACATCGGAGTAGAGTCGACAATGAAGTACCTGGGACTCGTCCTCGACAGCCGGTGGAACTTCGTGGAGCATTTCTCTCACACTGGAGCGGGCCGGGGCTGCCTTGAAGCGGCTCCGGCCCAATCTGGGGGGTCCAAACGCCTCCTGCCGAAGGCTTTACGCGGGGGTCGTGCGGTCCATAGCCCTTTACGGAGCACCGGTGTGGGCGCGTTCCCTGAGGCTGCGACTGGCCCGCCGGTTGAACGCGTCCCAGAGGGTCATGGCCATCCGGCTAGTCTGGGGATACCGCACGGTCTCACGTGAGGTGGCGAGCCTCTTTGCCGGATTACCGCCATGGGATCTGGAGGCAAAAGTCCTCGCGCACGTGTGGGAGTGGCGCGAGGAGGCGAAACGCCTGGGCGTAACTCCGCTGCCGCGAGAAATCACGGTACAGCGGACAGAGCTCCGGCGCGATCTCATGGTGGCATGGAGAGTGCGATTGTCGCAACTCAGCGCTATAGGCACGCCACAATTGCGGCGATAAGTCCCCTCTTTGAGTAGTGGTTGGAGAGGCGCCACGGCGTCCTTACCTTCCGCCTAACGCAGGTCCTCACCGGACACGGTTGTTTCGGGAGGTTCCTGTTTCGGATAAGGCGGGAGGAAACGCCCGCCACCATTGTGTGGATCGCCCGGAGGACACGGTGGAGCATACAGTGGAGATCTGCCCGGCTTGGGCGGAGCACCGCCGTGTTCTCACGAAGGCGGTCGGCGGCGGCGATTTCTCGCGTCCAAACCTGGTCCAGGCCATGGTGCGGAGCGAGAGTGCATGGGTGGCCGTCACCTCCTTCTGCGAAGCAGTAATGCTCGCGAAGGAGGAAGCGGAACGCGTGAGGGAGAGGCAACAGCCGCGCCCTCGCGCCCCTAGCCGCCGTAGGAGACGCCCTGGGCGGCGGGAATCGATCGCCGATTCCCGGCCACCGTAGGCGCGGGCTTGCGGACGACGAGTAATGGGCAGCTCGCTGTCCGGTAAGGACCAGGCCCGGGTCGACGGCGCGTTGTGTTCCACGCGCGCCTCAAAGAGATGTTAGCAGTGACGGGGTCAATTAGGCCGATGCCGCCGGGGTCGCGGGTAGTTCGAAAGAGATACATGGGTGGGTTTTAGTCAGTAAAAGTCTGACACACCCTTCCGCTCTGCCCAGAGCGGGAGAAGTCATTTGATGATTTCCCATCCACAAAAAAAAAACAAAGGGGGCGCTGCTAACACAGTAGTGTAGGCAGCTTGTGCTTATGTCTCCAGAGGGCGCTGCTAGTAGTGTAGGCAGCTCGTGCTTATGTCTCCAGGGGGCGCTGCTAGTAGTGTAGGCAGCACGTGCTTATGTCACCAGGGGGCGCTCCTAGTAGTGTAGGCAGCACGTGCTTATGTCACCAGGGGGCGCTGCTAGTAGTGTAGGCAGCACGTGCTTATGTCTCCAGGGGGCGCTGCTAGTAGTGTAGGCAGCACGTGCTTATGTCACCAGGGGGCGCTGCTAGTGGTGTAGGCAGCACGTGCTTATGTCTCCAGGGGGCGCTGCTAGTAGTGTAGGCAGCACGTGCTTATGAATTAAGTCGAAGTTGTTTAGCAAATACAGAGTTTATTTATGGTTAGTGAGACGTGTTCATGTAGATATAGAAGATTTGATTGGGAGAGGAGCTAGTTCTTTCATAATAATATTATTAAGGTAAACATGTGGATTTTAATTTTTTATATTTCTATGGAACAGACCGACTGCATGACTCTATTTACGGCAGTGAAGTAATACTTACCAATTTCCTTTATGCCAAACTGAATAATATCACGACTTTGTTCAATAGTTTCTGCATAATGCGATACGATCCTATCCACTAAAGACCGATATAGAGCGCGGATGACAGCGCAGCTTGTCGAAGAACACGTCAAAAACCTATTAAATCCAGTTTCCACTTTATGTTTGTTCTCTTTTTCGAGATCCATGTCTCACTCTTTGCCGATCTCCCAGCAAGAGGTCACTGCCCTCAATGTCAACGTATATCTATTTAGTACCTACCGATGCTGCAATGGGCGTGGCCTACACGTACTGGACTCAACTACTCGTAATTTAACAATATTACATACATTCCCATCGACTCGAAAAGAAAAAGATGTACCAAAACCCTTACCGCTGATGGGAAGTCTGTGATGATGATAGTTTAGGAACAGACTGTCACATTGTATTGAACTTAATACTTTTATTTTAAGAAAGCCTGTCTGTATTACAAGAGTAAAAATTCTAGTAAAATAAAATGACAGCCAGGTGAGACTTTTCAATGTTGCTTCTGCGTTCCACTCAGTAAAGCAAGTTTCTTGGAGTTACAGGTATCTAACTACGGTATTCATTTTCCAAACGGTCTGTTTAAAAAAATAAATGATATTTCATCATCAATGAAATTCCAGAGAACTCTGAATTTGTTAATACTGATCACTCAATAACATCCGATTTCAATTCACATTCAGTAAACTTTGAGCATAAGAATTTACTTTAAATTCTATCGGAAACATTTCATTGGCAATTCCATTAATATCATTGGAGTTTGGAGTAGTGATTTCAAACAATATCACATGAAACTTTGCAAATATACGTCAGAGTTGGTTTCTAAGTAAACTTTGCCGGCACCCTAATTGCGTAACGAACTATCAATCGGAATCTGAATTATTTTTAAGCAAATCGCTAATCCATTGCTTCATATGTTCGAAAAATTTATCTGCTCGACAACGTAAATAACGCAATGAATGTTGTTGAACTGTCAAAATGAAACCCATTCCTATTTATAGTGTGTTACGCAATTAGGGTGCTGTTCGACTAACTGTGTGCAATATTTTTTTGTATAAAGCCCGCTACTCCGTTACTATAGCAAATTCGACGTATTTTGAAATGAAAAGTCTTTTCTTAGTTTTGTAATCTCTACCAAAACCATGGTTTACAAACAAATCTTTCACCTTTTACACAGACAGACATGTTCTTTATGACCTTGAATTATTCATTATTCATGTAGATACATTTTTATTTTTAGGGTTCCGTAATCATAATCATAATCATTTATTTGCAATAAGTATTGGTACAGTGTTGGTCTTAAAGTCAGTGGATGAGTTCCTAATACAAAGTCAGATATTTGACATGCAAAACATTATATATATAATTATCATTATATTATTATCATTATATTATTTTATTTTTATTATATTATTATTATTTTTAATTTAAGTATTTAATGCTAAAAAAAAAACAGTTATCATCACATTAAATTAAAACAAATTATTTAACATTACGTACGTCAAATGGAAAAAACGGAACCCTTATAGGATCACTTCGTTGTCCGTCTGTCTGTCAGTCTGTCAAGACTCTTTGGAACGCGTAGAGGTATCAAGTTGATAGAATTACAAAATAGCAATTTTTGGACTTTTTCCTTTATTTGTGCTGTGAGAACTTGCTTCTTGTCAAATTTCATGATTCTAGGACAACGGGAAGTACCCGGTTTTGATTTACTTGCGAATATCAAAATATGTCACATTAATGGCCGTATTTTTTTATTGCGTTGACTTAAAAGCTTGATTTCTTTAGAACTCCAAGAGACCTACGTACTTATTTGATATTAATTTCAACTTGATACCTTCACGCATTCCTGAGAATAAGGGTCTAGACAGATTGACAGACAGACAGACGTACAACGAAGTGAAGGGTGTCGTTTTTTGCATTTCAGGTACGGAACCCTAAAAAATCTAACTAAAAAACTGCCGAATTTCGGTAGAGCATTTGCTGGCTTAATTTGTTACATTTTAACCCTACTATAACGTCCTGCCCTAATACGTCGAGTTACCAGTAACTCTGCATAATAATTGAAAATAAAGAAATCAATTAAAAATGCAATATAATAGCAAATTCAGTTTCGTGTTTTTCATGAATTGCATCGAATGTGAGCCAGTGTTTTATTTAGGTAAGTACATAGTTTTTCTCTCAATATTTTGTTTCCTTTTGTTAGTAGGGTTATATTCAAAATGATTGTAAGTAACGGATTGGAAACGGATATGAATATTATTTGATTGTAACAGAAAAATAACAGAAAGGAATTATTAGGGCAAGTTTAAATTGCACACGTTTCTTAAATAAATAATTGACGTTTAGCTAGTTAAAACATCTGGGATAGTAGAATACCGTCATCACTATCACTGCCTAATCATAAGTACCTATTATAGTTCGTCTATTTAGATTAGGTATAATAGTGCTACCAGTGCGAAGCCGGTGTGGGGCGCTAGGTAGGTACATAATGAAAGAACATTTTGGTGATCATATTTTAGTATAATTGTCATATATCATTGAAAAATTCGTAATCATAAGTTTAACCGTTTAAAAATAGTGACTACGTTAATAGAGATAACGATAAATTGTAGCATAAATAACATTAAATCTATTAAATACTGTTATTTTCTGCAGTAAGTAATAAATAAAAAATAAAAATAAAATTATATTTCATTTAACTTTACAAACTTCTACAATATACAGGGTGTTTGGTGCATCGTTTGCCAAATTGAATTGGCCGAAAGAAGAGGTCATTTGCTATCGCTTCAGGCTCAAGTACTCATTTTTGGCCACACCGGTTTTTTTATTACAACTTTCTAATTTTTATTTTGAAAAAATCCAAAACTCAGCATTAAAGCTTAAATTAAAAAAAAGTTTTAAGTGTAGTCGTCAAATTTCATTTTTATTTACATATGTACTGTTGTATGGCTCTATCAAATTTAAAATTACTTGCCAGTTACATCTAGTTTTTTTTTAATAAATCACAAAGTTTTTGGAAAAATAAAAAATGAACTTAAAACTCAACTTTAAATAGCTATAAAAAAAAAAACTAAAAGCGATCGGGATCTTCGAATTATTTTAAAAAGTTCTCTAGTCTATCCCCTTTCCAACGGTATGCAATGTGTTAAAGAACTCTTTTAATATCTTTAATAATTAGCTAAATGTGTAGTCGAGACACATCAGGCTGATATTGGATATTACGTTTAAAACACTAGTTTTCGCATAAATTACATGCTATTAGTAGATAGATACTGTTATCTCACGTCTTACGTAGTCTCTTATCTCGTTCTTACATAGGGAACTTTCCTCGAAATTGAAAAAAAAATACATTATTACAAAAATAATCATTTATTAATAAGTAATTTAATTACATACTATATATATTTAGTTTTAGAGGTGTTTAATGTTAGTAAAAAATAATTTAAACATTTTGCAACCTTTATAAGTCCCCTTTTCAGCATATCGATATACAGTCAGATTCCCATGTGTCTCCAGTGAAGACAATGACTGTGTCATCTGCATAGGAAAATATATGCCCATTTTCAAGCTTCATTTCGCAAAGGCTGTTTATATATATTAAGAAAAGCGTAGGCCTCAGAACACTGCCTTGCGGGACACCGAAGCTCACCACTGACTCATCACTGACGTAGTTTCCTATCTTTACACGTTGTTTTCTATCCTGGAGATAATCTGTTATCAGAACCAAAGGGACTCTTCTTACGCCTATGTTTTCTAAACTCCGCACAAGGATGGCAACAGAGACGGTGTCGAAGGCTTTTTTTAGATCCAGGAAAACAGTTAAACACCTTTTTCCTTTATACATATTTCCAACAATATAAGAGGATTATTAATATTTTATTTACATTAATTCTTACATGACAGAATGTTAATAACGCCTAATCATTCATATCTAACAGATATGAATGATTATATAATGTAACAGAATAAGTGACATTAAATAACGGATATGAATTAATTGCAAGAGTCCAACTTACATATCTATTTATTTATACACCAATTCAAATGATATACGAATATTTGATATTTATAGCAAATATCACAATACAAAGCCATGTCCTAGTGTGAGTAATAAAACAGTAAGTACTTACCGCTATTTTAAACGTCTCACAGTGAATTTAACTTTTAAAAGTCTAATTTTCTTTACGCAACGAAACATCCGAAATACTTTAATGTACAAAATCGGCCAGCGTTTATTGTTACGTCATGTCGTATGACTGCTAGTGAACTAATGTTTCCAGTACATCAAAATTGTTTATTGCCAGGGGTATGAAGCGAAACCTACGCAATGTGTCGTTAATTTTTTTTTTGAATTGTTTAGCTGTATCAAATGTTGCCTTGTTTTTTATTAAGCTCAAATAAACATTTAATCAGTTTGTTTATGAAATTCTAGTCAGTTGTATCTCATTATAAAAATAATTGCATTAGACATTAGCACAGTAGTAAAAGTACAATTATATTGAATATGACCCAGTAAATACTGTTCGTGTGGATAAATTAATGAATAAGCGACCCGTCAGCATAAAATCTGACTACTAAAAGTATAGTCAACAAATTAGGAAAGGTTTGAATCAATCACCGAAGTTAAACATACATATCGCCGACTCATTTGGGTTTCCAGGTCGAACTTTTGTGGATGCTTAATTGGAAAAGTTTCGTGAAGCTTGGTTTAATAGTATGCTCATGCATGTACGAGAGAACAATTTGTTGAAGAATTTGCATTATTATCAACCAAAAGACAAGAACTATTTGTTAAGAATTTGTGTTCTCGTGACTAAGAAGACAAAGTTTTGGCTTTGTAATGAATGCCTCAATAATTTATGCATTTATGAATTTTAGACACCAAATATCATGGCAAATAATAAAGAATTGGAAAAAGGCATGGGCCTTTATTCCAGTTCTTCCATTTCTGATTTTGAATTCCAAAATAATCACATTCAGATAGATAGACACTTAACAGCGGATTATTCATCAAGGGTGTAAAGCAGAGTTTTATGTTACGGGCGTTATATTGAGTCCTGAGCGCCTAGGAGCGGAGGATCCTAGGGATCCTAGACCAGAGTCAATTCCTGAGGGAAGTGAGAGACCCCTGGAACCCTGGCTGAAGCGAGAGATTCAAGCTCGCCCAAGACAAAGACACCTTTATCCTCGAGGAGAATACTTTGCTTTTTGCCTTTTATGAGACATGATACGATACGGTGTAAAAATTGTTACAGAAATAAATGAAATGAAATGAATGATAATAAAAAGTAATTCGATTTTCGAATAAGAATTTCGAATTTTTAGTTGAGTCTTTAAATAAAATTCAGCATAGTATTATGGCCCGGCTAGACCGTAGGGCTATAATGACTTACATTATACACAATGGTGAGGTTTACAGGACATATAATTTGACATCATCGAGCAGGTGGTATGAAAAATATTTATTAGAACTACGCAGTAATCAAAGCTTGTGGTTATACGAAGGTACTCCTGCCTATCCTATGACAATCAGTTGGATTTAGAGGACCACCAAAATCCCACCTTTACTCTCAATTTATTTGCCTAAAATAAACAACATTACCAACTTAATTATCAAGCGTCCGAAAATAATCCCTTACATGATGACACAATTATGACGTAATGAAGTCGTTGTGTCTTTAATTATAAGTTTACGATTGCGTAAAACAGTCCATGACACGGATTTACTCCAACATTTAGTGCAGTTCATAAAAAAAAAAACCTATTATTTGTAGTTTGTACTGGGAATTGAGTCATTACTTGTTAGTCGTGATCTTGAATCGAAACAGAAATTTCTATGTGTCAGTCACTGACCATTATTAATTTGTTTATAAAAACGAGGTAATTAAATAGAAACAAAAGTTGTGTTTTGTTTCTGTGCTGCATTTAGAGGAAAGAGTAGTCAGTAATCAAATGATTCAACTATGTGGTAAAGAAAAACGTCAATGAGATAGGTATTTCATCGATATTCATTATCACATACATCATCTAATGACAAATACTGATTGAGTATCGCGTTTAGCCAAGGACGCTTTTTGAAGTTTCCTACTCAGAAACAGGCTAGAGAATGAGAAATTGAAAGAGGTCAGGTACTCACGGGATACTGGGAGCCAGGGGATCACGACACTGTATCAGTAGCAGTCGTATTTCACCATATTTTAGTGTTTTCTTCACCACGCGCGTCGGTTAGACCGGCCGGTCTTTTTTGTTGAGTTCGAACTGAGTTGTTTTCTTCACGCCGTCAGATGGCGGGAGCGATGCGTTGTCCTTGAAGCACACAGCGGTGAGCGAGCGCAAGAGGCGCGGAATTTGAACCAGGTAGGAAAAGGAAAGACTAAGGAAAGCATCCTGAAGCCTGTTCAAATACAAACCCGCTTTCTCTGAAAAAATATGGCCTTCTCAGTATTCAAGAAAAATATTGAATGTAAAACCTTATCTTGATGAAGGCACAACATTGGTTTGATGCACATTTTTATGTCCCAAAGAGTTTCATAAAGTACCTAATCTTGATGGTAATTCTTTTTAATACATTAACAACCAATCTGCCTAGCCTTTTCTCAATTATGTTGGGGTTGGCTTCCACTCTAACCAGATGCAGCTGAATACCAGTATTTTACTTGGAGCGACTGCCTATCTGACCTCCACAACCCAGTAACTGGATAATACAATACCTCTTGGTAAGACTGGTTGTCAGACTTTCGGGCTTCTGACGAACCGTAACGACTGTCAAAGATCTACGAATAACAGCCGGGACCAACGGCTTAACGTGCTTTCCGAGGCACGGAGGAGTCTCGATATGTAAAGATGGTCACCCATCCACGGCCTGACCCCGGCAAGCGTAGCTTAACCTGATGGATCGAGCCGTGCGGCTGTTATTACTTGGCCACGAGCTCCTCTACAATTTTTAATACATTAACATTATTTTTAAAAGATGTTTTGTGAATACGCACAGTTCACAGATTATATATTAGGTTGGGGAAAAAGTCTTTTCGCATTATAGTATGTATGAACTTAAAATAAAATCTCTTTGGCTATACTATTTGTATCTGGCTGGTTTTGGTATCATTGAAAGGTTACATTTTAAAGAACATAATTCCAAATTCAAATTAGGAAAATGTGTGATTTTCATTTGTTTTTCGTACTGTCAAGATGAGTGAATCTAATGAAGAAATTCGATACATTTAAAAATTTTACTACAAAAAAGGTAAAATAGGAACGCAAGCCGCGAAAAAAATTGGCGATATTTATGGACCCAGTGCAGTGTCTGTGAGAGTAGCACAAAGGGAAACGCCTATTCTTGGCCATGTTTTGCCCATCAATGTGACAAATACAAAAAAAATACCCATTTAGTAACTAAAATATTGCTAGTACTTATTTGTATTGAAACCTCCGGAATTATAAGCCGATTTAATCAAGAAACTCAATCGTATTTACACTTCCGGTCGTTGGTCAAACCTGTCAAAGTAGGGATGCCAACATTTACTGAAAAAACGATACACTAAAACCGGTTACCAAAAATACGTATTTAGGAAAATCTATTTTTGACATTATATAGTTGTTTCGCTTTTATTTTCTTTAGAGACAAAAAAAATGTTTGTCTATTTTCGGGCTTCTAAATACGATCCATTTAGCCGATTCCGTGTTTCAAGTTTTACAAAACTATAGATTTTTCGATAAATCGATTTTTTAAAGACATCCCTACGTCAATAATAATCGTAATTGACAACTGATTGACATTGACATTTCACATTTTGTTTGGTGCTGTTTTCTTGCGACTCGTGATTTTTTTCTCTACTGCGTTTTTCTATTTAATATTCCGACGACTTTGATTACGATTATGGACCCTGTAACCACTTCCGATGACGACCCGCCTCTCTCGACGACACCGGCTTGCCAATGGATACCGTACCTGTTTCTCACGAAGGACCTGACGCGAATATGGAACCTGGGTTCTTGGGCTGGGCAAGGTTTCAATCAAATATAAATCCCCCAGCCCAATTTCTAGATGAAGTGCTCGTCATATATTTAAATGAGAACGAATAAAAAACCGGAAATCTTTAAGTATGTCTTTTATTAACCTTGAATTTTTATACTTTGATTTTTAAAAGTCCAACCGAGTTCTATGTAAAAAATAGTGTTTGTATCTTTATCTATGATGTCAACCGTAATGCCTCTAATTTGTTTCTTTCGTGGGCGTCACTTGGCCAAAACCTCTTTATCAAATGGGCATTTCCCTTTGGTTGAAGCGTTTTCAATCCGAAAATTTTGATGTCAAAGATGCACGTCGCTCTGGTCGCCTTATTACGGATAAAACGGATGCCATTTTTGAAAAAGTGGAGCAAGATCGGCATATCAGTAATTACGACGTAGCTGAAGAACTGGGAATTGACCACAAAACAGTTTTGGCGCATTTGAAAAAAACTGGGAACACAAAAATGCCCGATATTTGGGTACCTCACGAGCTCACTGAAAGAAACCTAATGAACCGTGTACTCATTTGTGATTCTTTATTACGACGTAATGAAACCGAACCATTTATGAAGAAGCTGATAACTGGTGATGAAAAGTGGATCACGTACGACAAGAACGTGCAAAAAAGGTCGTGGTCAAAGGCCGGTCAGGCTTCACAGACTGTGGCGAAACCCGGGTTAACTCGCAACAAGGTGATGCTGTGTGTGTGGTGGGATTGGAAGGGCATTATTCATTATGAGCTGTTACCACCAGGCAGGACCATCGATTCTGAACTCTACTGCGAACAACTGATGAGATTAAAGCAAGAAGTTGAGAGAAAGCGGCCGGAATTAATCAACAGAAGGGGTGTGGTTTTTCATCATGATAACACTAGACTTCACACATCTTTAGCCACTCAGCAAAAATTAAGAGAGTTTGGCTGGGAGGTGTTAATGCATCCGCCGTATAGTCCTGACCTTGCGCCTTCAGATTTCCACCTGTTTCGGTCTCTTCAGAATTCTTTAGGCAGTGTCAGGTTAACATCACGAGAGGACTGCCAAAACCATTTGTCGCGGTATTTTGATCAGAAGTCCCAAAATTTCTATAGCAATAGGATCATGTCCCTACCTACAAGATGGCAAAAAGTTATCGAACAACTACATACTTTAGATTAATGTAAATAATGTAGGTATATTAAAAAATGTTTTGAATTTTCTTAAAAAATGCGAAGAAACTTTTTCCCCAACCTATTATCATGCAAGGGTTACTAACAAGGAACAAAAACACACGTTGCTCTGTGGATTACGCTTCACTCGTAATTAAAACCACAAGCGGCTGGTCGAACACGAAAACTCTACAAACAGAGATTCCCAAAAAATACGAGCCTTTGGTCAATTTTTTTTTTTATCTTGTGCCAAACACCGCATCAACTATATACTATCTGGTACTATCCACTCGTCATAAAATATGACACAAAAAGATTTGAGTTGAAAAGCCCATTTTATTAAAACGTTGGCTTTCAGACTGAAATAAAAAAGTGCTATAAAACCGCCTCAGTGCGAGTCCGATTTGCGCACTATGGTTCCGTACCAACCAAGCTTTACCTTCTTTTTGTTTTCATAATTAGAGTCCTATTCAGTTCAAGTTCACTAAGTTTGACTCATATTAGTATTACCATTTTTTTGATAGAATAGAAACTAATTTTCTATATGTTACGTTATTTTCCTACAAAATGGTTGAGCTGGATGGTATGGTGCTGTTCCACGCGTCATGTTCGTGTACGGGCGCCGTCAGTTGAGACTGGCCATCTTTTAACTGCCAGGGCTTATCCTTAATCTTATATTTTGAATTGTATTTTTTTTACACATTGTTCTCACTAAACTTATAGAAGCAACAAGAATAATATAGCTAGGATTTAGTAATATCTTGATTTAAAAAAAGAGTGTTCGTGGAGTTTCTTGGCCGTTCTTCTCCATAGAGATCTACGTTTTGGAACTGGGCAGCTAGCTTCAACTTTCTGACTAACTGACCGACTCTTTGACGATTCAAAAGTGCCTGTAATTGGTTTAATTGAAATAAATGCTTTAAGTTTGAGAGAGTTACATTTAGTTTCTAAAGATACAGACCTATGACAGACAGACAGACAGGTTTAGTAGCAAGTCTCTTTGGCTACGGGACCCTAAAAGTATTACTACCTATATTTATGCTCAAAACTTTTAATGTGGCTGGCAAAGCAAACGAATATGCCCTTGACCGCCCTTGCTCAATTAAAATGAAAACTGGTAAGGCAAGGGGATCGGGAAACATTACTGAGGAAATTTTGAAATGTGTGCGGATAAAATGGTTAATGGTTGAGTTATAAATCAAATTTGATTTATTTATTAGATTTGGCATCGTGTGAACTCGTAAATTGTGTGGTGACTATTATTTACCAACTCCCTGGACAGTCAGCCCAGTAACTGACTGAACGACTGACTTATCTTAATAAGTGGCGATTTTATAATATCTAACGTGGCGATATTATCGTGGACATCCATGGTATCACGATAACACAGCCAAGTAAAATGTAATGGATTTAAATGAATACACTTTTATATTTTCATTCACAATAACGTGCACGTATTTCTATACATTTAATGAACGTGGACGTCCACCATAATATCGTCACGTAAGAAATTATAAAAGTGCACATTGGCATCTAAATATTATTTTGCTTATGCACACTACGAATGCGATTGAAGAAAAAGATTACCTACCTGCTTATCAAAACTTTTATTCTAATTGAAATGTAGGTAAGTCGCCTACAGATTTGCTCAATTTAATCCGCTATACCTAATCTATAATCGCAACTCCATCGACGTAAGTGGCTGGAGTCTTGCCTCGGGATATGCATCACTCAGATACCGCTTGGATAATTACACCCAGTATTTTACACGACCGCTGCCACTGCAAACTAATTACTGGGGAAAACCGATATCCTTCGATAATACCAGTCGCTCGCACTGACTACTCGTAAGTATTGTGATACGTACAGTCCACCGCACGTCAACGGTAACAGTTTGACCTTTTCTTTACCACTTCTAAATTGAAACTTCACTGAATTATATTAGTAGCGAGTTTAGTTTGAAAATTGGTATGTTTCAAATTAGAACGTGATTCACTTTTATATCGACTGCATACTACTAAGGGCTGATTTTTCAATAGTCAGATAACTCGATATCTGAAGAATATAGTAAATATGACAGTTTGACATATTTTCCATACAAAAGCGTCAAATTGAATATATTTATTCTTCAGATATGAGTTATCCGCCTATTGAAAAATTTGCTCTAAACTGGTAAGTTCCTGTCCACATAAATAGGTGCTTAACACGCCAAAGCCAATGTAAATCAGTCTTAAGGCGAAAACGCCAGGGTAGCCCGCGAAGCTCAAATTTTATTACGTTTTTTGCGATTCGCGGGCTACCTTGGCGCTTCACCCTTGATATTGAACCTATGTAACTGTCCCATTGGTTCTAAAGCAAATACACATCTTAGTGTGCGTCCACAGTGAATGCGCGGTGACTAGGGTCTAAGGCGGGCGCGGCGGCGGGGGCGTGCGGTGGCCACACTGACGAGCGAGCTGTTGTAGCGTTTATGACGTATTTCAGATGTTGCAAACCATGGACGAGGATTTGGTATTTTTAGATAGCCCGTGTCAACATTTGACAACATCCTGAGTAAAATATCACCTAAAATCACCAGAGAAGATTCAAAATTTAATTTATTTTTTCTCTATGTTTTGCTCCATAATTTTCTTGTTATTGTGCGAATACTGTGGTGTGGATGTTTACTGTGCCATATTGCCGGTTTAGATTGAATCGTATTTATAAATACTTTAGTTTTACCGCCATTTTATTAAAAAAAAAAAAATGTTTACAGATTCTTACGCCGAGCGACAAGACTGAACTGGTTTGTTACCCCTGGCACCCGCGCATTAAGTCGTTTGCTGACTAGGCCCGTAGTGTGGCCAAAACTCGCGGATAGGAACGTTTGAAAACTACGCGCGCTATCTCACCCGAACCCGCCCGCCTTAGTCACTACTCACTACACTATGGACGCAGATATTTCGGGCCCGTCATTGCCACCGCGCTAGGCCCGCAGTGTGGATGCACACTTAGAGTAACAAAGACATAACGCTACCGAAAAGCTTATGTCAATCAAGTTGAAAGTAGTTGTAGTATGCAAAAAGCTTTGAAAGCGATTGCCACTTGTATAGGCCCCCTTGACGCTTTATGACGTGCTAGTGACATTCGACCTAGGGTGGTGAAGCAACGAGGTCGAGGTCAGCCGAGGTCGCAGCAATAAAGGTTTACGTAAGTCGAGTGTTAGACTGAATTGCGGTTAATAGTACTGACGTATCGTATGAGTAATTACATCACAGCCGGGAACCATGACGGATGATTTAACTTTGAGGCACGGAGAGATTTTGGAATTTGAAATACACGGAATAGCTGCGGCAAGCATAACTTTATTTAAGTGGTTCTTATTTCAGATACGAGTATCGTTGAAATAAGAACGTACTTACAATTAAAAAACTTACGAAATATACCTACTGAGTTTCTGAGTACCTGCAGATGTACAGGATATTTTGAAAGGTGGCCAAAATCGGAACTAACACCGCCATTTTTTTTATTATCATTCTACGAAACAATTGCGCGAATGTTTACAAACAGCGCCCCCTGTAAACGTTATTCGAGCGCCAAAAGATCCTGTAGCAGGGAGTACCTACGTATATGTACTTAATACGTAACGTAACGTACGTAATACCTGATACGTAATACGATACACACAGGAATCCTACAAGGACTGTTTCTGTATGAGAGATTGTCTGTAATGTATGTAAACTGGAACCACGTGACAGATACGACCGCATTTTTAAGCCTGTAAACCATAATGGTTGGTTGGAGGTCAGATAGGCAGTCGCTCCATGTAAAATACTGGTATTCAGCTGCATCCGGTTAGACTGGAAGCCGACCCCAACATAGTTGGGAAAAGGCTAGGCAGAAACCATAATGGTTAAGAAAGGTCTTACTTAACCTATGTATCTAAAGTGAAACATTAAGATTTCTGTACATTATATATAATTTCAGATACTGGAATAACCTTTGTTTTAATACCTATGATTCCATAACCACATAAGCTTTGTCATCTAAAAACATTTCCTTGAAATTATGTTTGCGGATGTGGTAGTACGACGAAGCAAAATGTCTGACAAAGATGTCTGTAATCTAAGCTTATGTCTATTATTAGTCTTTAAAAACAGATGTAAGCTTCTTTCCGCATACCAAGACCATTATTTAAAACATAAATGTCAAATTCATTAATTAACAAAATAATGTTATATGAAGAGACCTGTACTTACCCTTGAGTATTGAAGAACACGTGCAGGAAAAAGTTTTCCTTGTGACCTTATTGGCCTCACGCAAGGAAAACATTATCGTACGCTAGGATTTCTCCTGAATCGTAGGTACGTGTCATTCAGAAATACACCTGGGTATGGTTCACTAATGTCGTGTGAAAGAGAGATTACCTATAAGGTGTATTGATTGATGACTAACGACAGGACTAACCCAAACCCGGTACGACAGGCCCAAGACAAACAAACTGTCTAGTTTTGGACTCATCGGCAATTTATAAGTCATCATTCATCATAATTTCAGCTGAAAGATGTCCACTGCTGGACGTAACCCTCCCCCAAGCATCGCCACTTCAACCGGTTCTATGTTTCTTATATCCTTCAGGATCCTGCGGCCTCCACCAGGTCATCGGTCCACCTTGTTGGAGGCTTTCCAACGCTACGACGTCTTCCGATACGCGGTCGCTACTCGAGAACCTTTCTACAAGCAATGTGCCCTGCCCACTTCCACTTAAGTTTGGTAATTCTTCGAGCTGTGTCAGTTACCTTGGCTCTCCTGCGGACCTCTTCATATCTGATTTGATCACGTAGGGAAACTACTACATAGCCCCTCTACATTGCGCTTTGGGTGACTTTTAGCTTCTAATGAGGCCCATTGTCTACACTGACCTTCAAAACTTAGCACCACACTTTTAAAATGCAATTTCTCCTAAACGATGCCAGAGTTTTGAAGTAAAAAACGTTTGATAACAAATTTCATCAATTTTTTTTGAAATTATAGTTTATTAGTAACGTCTTTAACTTACAAAAAACCACCCAAGTGCCTGTCGGACCACACACAATGAAGAGTCCGCATAGTGTGAAAAGTAAAAATGTGAACTATTTCTGTGAAGCAGGCTTGCATGATCGCTCACCAGGTCGCCTGTACACTCTTCACCTTCCATCGGAAGTGGTTAGTAAGAATCGAGACCCATCAGTGAACAAAACTCTTGCCCTTTCTTGTGTTCTTGTGATCACGGGCGTAGCGCAGTCTTGCTACTTGATGCCCTCTCTCGAGGCTACTTGCTGACCTTTGGGACTTCAAGTTTGCTTCAGCAAGTCTTCTTCCCACTGTACTGTCACTAATGTAGTCTCTTCGGGTCTGAAGAAGCTGTTGCTGGACTTCAACTACTTTGAGGTGGTGATTTCTCAACACAGTAGAGACAATATAGCGGTCTTCTCGGGTACAAGTGCACCTGGGTCTGCCATTACAAGGTCTCCTCAGATGGTTTCCAGTTTCTTCGCACTTTTGCTTCACCTGCCGCACCGATCTTAATGTTACACCCACCATTCTTGCAGTACGAAGCACACTGATGCCTAGTTCCAGAATAGCCATGATTCTTGCACTTTCTGCAGGAGAAAGAGGCATGACCAGTAAAGTTTAGGTATTGCAGATACCTTGGCTTTTGAATCAAAATTCATCGATCAAAAAATAAATGTGAAAATAAAAACAGAAGCGAAAAGTCAAAATTAAGTCAGCAATTTGAAAAGGAGTGTTTTTGTTTGTAAAGTTTTTTTTATTAAAAACGTTAATAATGTATAATAAATAATAAACCATAATTATTTTTTTAAAAAAAGTTGATGAAATTTTGGTATAATTTGAAACGTTTTTAAACGTTTTTTATTTCAATATTGTTTAGGAGAAATTGCAATTTTAAAAGTGTGGTAGGCACTAAATTTTGAAGGCCAGTGTATAATTAACTGTGAGTAATATTTAAGGTTTTACTGTTGCTATAGGAACCATTATAACGACGTAATACATTATATACTTAATGACATTATACGATTTTTTTCTTATTACCCGATAGAGTACCTACGAATTAACACTCAGCGTATTCACTTAAAACTACCAAACTTTATGATATTTCATTTATTTTTATTTTTTTTTTATTTTTTGTCTATTCCGGTATTTTGTAGCCTTGACATTTAGGTACGAATAATAATCAATGTTCATTGTTAAAAAGTTTTTACACAAGTCTAGTTCAAGTCTTTACAGAAGTTGTCATTTCGGCGATGGATATACATTCCCAAAAAAATATTTAATGAGGAACATCAAATAACAGATTTTGATATCATTGTTAGATTTCTAGTGAAAATCGTTATTCGCCTTGGACTAGATCCTACTAATATTATTAATGCGAAAGTTTGTGAGGATGGATGGATGGATGTTAGTTACTTTTTCACGCAAAAACTACTGAACTGATTTTGGTGAAATTTTGCACACTGTTTATAACCTGGATAAACACATCGGATACTTTTATCTCGATATTCGTAAGAATATCGGGATAACCTGCGTAAGTCTCGAACCCGTACACGTTCGAACGTCTACACGGGTGCAGTGTGTGTGTTATTCTTATTCGATATTCACCTGCGTAAGTCTCGAGACTTACGCAGGTGAAACCGCGGGACGCTGCTAGTATTTTATAATCACGAATTTTTTCAAACCGATTCGTTTTTCAAAAGTTTCTATATTGTGTATACTTAGTTCTGGATTTCAAGTAACGGGCCGCGCGTTGGCGGAGTCAAGACTGTCAGGAAAATTCCTCCCGACCGAATTTCGAACACGGTGATCAATCTCAATGGAGATTAGCCAAGCTCGTAGGAGACATTATAGTGCAGGGAAATTAGGCTGTGTCAGGGAAATTAATTGTTAAGCAAATTGACACCCTACGTGAATTTGCCTTATTATAGCCATTTCGTCTAACTGTCAAAGAGTGACAGTTGTAATTTGAATATACGAACAATTTAAGTTGCAGTTGGAGTCTGACTTTACTTAGGCATTAATACGCGTACTTCGTCTTCCATCTTAGTTTTTTTTTTATACACTTCTGGACACATCTATTGGCCCACCTTAGAGTTTAGGTTTCGATGGCCCCTACCGAAATATGATTGCTAGATTAAACAAAAACTGTTGATGCAGTTTTAAACCTGATACATTTTACCATCTTTTTCGATCGTATTGTTTTAAATTTGAATTCAGAATACCATACGACATGGAGCTACGTCTAACAAGTCGGATATGCGCCTTGTTAAAGGCAATTGATTTTTGAATAAAAAACATGTTTTATCAAATAAAGGTTTAATTTAATAACGCGTGTTGCCTCCATGGGCATCTACCACAGCTCTCATACGATTAGGCATAGAGTTTATCAACCGCTCTATGAAATTTTGAGGGATCATCTCCCATTCCTCTTCTATGGCAGTTTTCAACTCCTGCATCGTCTGGGCAACTGGCTGACGAGCCCTAACACGTCTTTTTAGCTCGTCCCACATGTGCTCAATGGGGTTCATGTCTGGGCTTCTGGCTGGCCAGTCCATAACTGTGATGTTCACATCCCGAAGATATTCCCTGACGATGCCGGCCGCATGGGCTCTTGCATTATCATGCATAAAAAGGAAATTTGGGCCCACATAGTCCGCGTATGGTATCACGTGAGGTTCTAAGCACTCACGAATGTACCTTTCAGCATTTAATGTTGGCAGCCGTGGTCCTGTAACAACCTCAAGTTGAGTTTTGCCGCTCGCGGATATACCGCCCCAGACAGTCCATGAGCCACCGCCATAAGCAACCCTCTCTTCAAAGCAGCATTGTGCGAAACGCTCTCCCTTACGTCGGTAGACCTTCTTCCTTCCATCATTGCCATGTAACACAATTTTAGACTCATCAGAAAAGAGTACACGGCTCCAATCTTGCTGTGTCCAATTTAAATGACTGCGTGCGAAATGAAGGCGCGCTGTTCGGTGGGCTCGCGTTAGTTTGGGGCCATTAGCTGGCTTGTGTGGTACCATATCGCGTTCTTTTAACCTTCTCCGAACAGTTCGAGCGCTCACAGATACTCCGTGGAAGTCGCGAAGTTGGTTTTGTATCTCAATGGAGGTAAGGTGACGATTTCTCAAGCTGGTCGTCACGATGAATCGATCCTGCCTTTCAGTTGTGACCCGAGATCGTGGCCTTCCTTGGCGACGAACAAAGCCGCCAGTCTCTAGGTACCTCCGATAAACATTTCGGACCGCAGATCGACTTAAATTAAGTTGAGCACTCACGTTTCTTTGGCTGTGTCCGGCCTGAATAAGTGCCACAGCTTGGGCGGCGACTTCAGGTGAAGTATCCATAGATTATTGATAGAACCTCACCTTAATGTTATGAATAAGTAATGTTTGTTGCAAAACCAAAGATATCAATCACTTTTTCAAGAATTAAATCCAAGTAAACCAATAAAACCAAGTTTTCTTAGTATTCGATTGTTTGATATCAACAAACAGGCTCCAAATTGTCTTTTGTTTCTTTAAATTCTGTGTTCGAAATTCAAAAAAAGACTATTGAATGAAATTGTGAATGTGCCAGGTTCAAAACTGCATAAAAACTTTTTGCTCGACCTAATATAAAATTTTAGCTAGGACCAAACGAAACTGAAAATACAAGGTGGGCCAAAAGATGTGTCCAGAAGTGTATATATGTCGGAAAAGTGAAGTAAAACAAGCTTGTTTACGTACTAGTAGCGCCATCTATTAGCGTTTGAGATACGTTAGTCGATAAATTAAATCGATAACAGCTGTCATTGAGTCAGGGTTGTCAATGTCGAAGCTGTCAGTGTCAACGTTGTATCTATCAGCAGTGCGTTCGTCTATTTTTGAGCTCCTTTGCTCCTGATACATGCCTGCGCCGGTCGTGCACACTGATTGATAAAGAAGCAAGATGGTGGACACCAACTTCGAGCACGTGGACTCTAATCCGTTTGATTCTCCGACATATATATACAGGGTGGAATTTTGTAATGCCACCAGAAGGGAAAGTACTCTTAATACTGTAGATAGAAAATTTTACTCAAAGAAAACATTCCTTTATTTTTGAATAGAAAGAAAACTGCATTCAAAGATTTTCAAAAATTCGCTTGCCACACCCGGGAATCGAACCGATTAAAATCTGTAAAATTTACACCCTGTACTTTTATTGCATCGATCGTTAGGATCAATAAAATTATAAGGATGAAATCTCTCTAAGAAAATTGATAAATTAAATGAAAGGAAAACCATGAAATGTGGACTTATAGTTTACCATTTTTTGTAAATAATTAAAATAATTTAAGATTTAAACATACAGTGTAAACATACAATCTTAATACAGGTTCATAATTGCATTGTACCTTTACCATTAGTTTATTACATTTAGTTTCGCTTTGCAAACCAATCAGGAGCCTTTATTCCCTGTGGTGTAAAACCACAGCATTCTGACTGAGGATTAGCTTAAAGTCAATAGTTCGGGGGTCTACCTATTTACTTCAAAGCCTCTCAAATGCTCTCAGCTAAGTTTTCAGTGATGTTTGTACAAAGTAGAGATTAATTTGGTGAATAGATCAGAGAATGAGCGACAAATCTTGTAGTTACTTGCCTTGCACTCAAAGTCAAAGCTAAAGTCAAATCATTTATTTGAAACTAGCTTTTGCCCGCGGCTTCGCCCGCGTGGAAAATATCTTACAGCAACGAAAATCCTTCCTTATTCCTTGTCTACATTATAAACGGGACCTTTGTGCAAAATTTCAGCTTTCTAGGTCCAAGGGTTTGGGCTGGGCGTTGATGAGTCAGTCAATCAGTCAGGACTTTTCTTTTATAATAGGATAGCTTCTGCCCGCGACTTCGTATGTGTGGAATTTCTTTTTGCTCGGCACCTAAGAGTCCTAGAGTGATGTTAAATATGCCTTAGCCTTCCCTAAGAATTGGGCTATCAAATGCAAAAAGATTTTTTAAAGTCCGACTGGTAGTTACAGAGAGTACCGCGTTCAAACAAACAAAAAAAGGGTGTATGTCAGCTCCGATGCACAACCGGAGTTTATTCTTGTTTTTTGTGTCATTTCGACTTTCTATTTTTCAGTCATTTCTGTCGGGCTGGATTTCTTCAATGAATACAAAAGCAACTTTAAGGTGTAAAGGCACTCGTCCCCCCTCTCACCCCACCTCCTCTCCTTCTAAATCCCCTCTCCTCCTCTCCCTCTCCCTCTAAACCCCTCTCACCCCACACCTCACCCTCTAACCCCCTCATCCTCACCCTCCCCATGCCAAAACCCCTCCTCTTCCCACCCCTCCCCTCTCCCTCTAACCCCCTCTCACCCCACCCCTCACCCTCTAACCCCTTCATCCTCACCCTCCCCATGCCAAAACCCCTCCTCTTCTCACCCCCTCACCACATCCCCTTCCCGCAAACTTCCCCCTCCCCCTCTCGCACCCCCTTCAACTCTCCCCTCGCCAACTCTTCCCCTCCTTTCTTCACTCACCACCCCCTCCACCTCCCCCGTCTCCTTCCCCTCTTCTCCCGTCTCCCCACTCACTACACCCTCCTATCCCTCTCCCCCCTCACCAACCCCTCCCTCTCTCCTCCTCCGTCCATCACCCTCCCCTTCAGCCTTCTCACCACCCCTCCCCTCTTGCACCTCTTCATCACCCCTCCCCCCTTCACCCTCTCACCCACCCTCTCAACACACCCTTCCCTTCCCATTTCCCTCATCACCACCTCTCCTCCTTCCCTTTCCCCTTCTACCCTTCCCATCGGGGTAGTTTTGAAAAACTATTAATGACAAACTTTATTACTTAGGCAAGTATTTGTGCCAAGTTTAAAGTTAATTAATCAAATGAATAAGAATTTTCATATAAACTATATTCCTTGGTTTCAGCCCCACAGGGGTGGAATTTAATAAAAAAAACGCTTGGGATATTTCCGTAACTTGACTGAAAGATTGTTTACACCAATTTTCGAATTAATCAAGCCCCGCAGTAAAATCCTGCCCTGTAAAATTGACTACCCCTTTTCACCCCCTTAGGGTTAAATTTTCGAAAAACTGTGATTCGCGTTATTCTTCATTTTTGGTCTCAAATATAAATGCTGAGTTTCAAGTTAATCGGACCGCGCGTTAAAATTCCTCCATACAAACTCTGAGACCTTCCAATTCCTCTTTAGGGGGTAGTTTAGGAAAACTAAAAATGACAAACTTTATAATCTACTTAGACGAGTAGCCGTAAGTAAGTAAGTAAGTAGTAAGTTTCAAGTCTATTAACTCAAGGAATGAGATTTTTCATACAAACTTTTATCCCTTGTTTGAACCCCTTAGGGATAAAATTTCCAAAAATCCTTCCTTATTCCTCGTCTACGTTATAAAAGGAATCTCTATGCAAAATTTCAGCTTTCTAGGTCCAAGGGTTTGGGCTGGGCGTTGATGAGTCAGTCAGTCAGTCAGTCTGGACTTCTCTTTTTATTTATTTGAAATAGGCACATAAAAGGCACTTTTGAACGTTAAAATTTACAAAACTATGGTTTTGATTGTAGTCGCCCCTTCCAAAAGGTAGTTTCGTATGAAGTTACTTGGATGTCCGTTTTATAGACACGTGCATACACAAACTCACACCTTCCCATGGGGGTAGGAAGGCACTACAGAATGCCACCTACTGTGCCTCCCTCGTTGCCTTCTGCCGTTTAATACGTATACGAAAAAGGTCTTAGTAGAGTCGTGTAAACACACAAATAGTGAATTATTAGTTGTTCCCTCGATCGCAAGAGGAAACTTAATAAGTATTGCGGGACCATAGATATATTTTTTATATTTCTATGTCGAGACGTTCTAGAAACATAAATCTTTTAGCTATATTATCAATTTATCATGCTATCACAGTTTGTGTACCCGAACAGTGTGCTTGGTGTGAGGCAAAACATTGTCAGTGTTGTTTTCGACCAAACTCCATTTTCGATGACCGCGTCCTACGTTCAATCTGTGATAATGGCTCCCAAAGCTGCAGTCACAAACGATATAGAAGAAGGGTTCATTTTATTTGTTTCACTGCCAGATTGCTATTGCGTAGATATTTCCATTTTTTTTTTTTTTGTGGATGGGAAATCATCAAATGACTTCTTCCGCTCTGGGCAGAGTGGGAGGGCGTGTCAGACTTTTACTAACTAAAACCCACCCATGTTCCTTCAGTTGCCCGTGCCAGGGCCACGGTATCTCTTTCGAACTACCCGCGACCCCGGCGGCATCGGCCCTATTGGACCCCGTCACTGCTGACATCTCTTTGGGGCGCGCGTGGAACACAAAGCGCCCTCGACCCGGGCCTCGTCCTTACCGGACGGCGAGCTGCCCATTACTCGTCGTCCGCCAGCCCGCGCCTACGGTGGCCGGGAATCGGCGATCGATTCCCGCCGCCCAGGGCGTCTCCTACGTCGGCTAGGGGCGCTTCCTACTTCGCGAGCATTACTGCTTCGCAGAAGGAGGTGACGGCCTCCCATACACACTCGCTCCGCACCATGGCCTGGACCAGGTTTGGACGCGAGAGATCGCCGCCGCCGATCGCCTCCGTGAGAACACGGCGGTGCTCCGCCCAAGGCGGGCAGACCTCCACTGTATGCACCACCGTGTCCTCCGGGCGATCCACACAATGGTGACACCCGGGCGTTTCCTCCCGCCTTATCCGAAACAGGAACCTCCCGAAACAACCGTGTCCGGTGAGGACCTGCGTCAGGCGGAAGGTGAGGACGCCGTGGCGCCTCTCCAACCACTCCTCAAAGAGGGGACTTATCGCCGCAATTGTGGCGTGCCCAGCGCTGGGTTGTGACAATCGCACTTTCCATGTCGCCATGAGATCCCGCCGGAGCTCTGTCCGCTGTACCGTGATTTCTCGCGGCAGCGGAGTTACTCCCGGCGTTTCGCCTCCTCGCGCCACTCCCACACGTGCGCGAGGACTTTTGCCTCCAGATTCCATGGCGGTAATCCGGCAAGGAGGCTCGCCGCCTCACAGGAGACCGTGCGGTATCCCCGGACTAGCCGGATGGCCATGACCCTCTGGGACGCGTTCAACTGGCGGGCCGGTCGCAGCCTCAGGGAACGCGCCCACAACAGTGCTCCGTAAAGGGCCATGGACCGCACGACCCCCGCGTAAAGCCTCCGGCAGGAGGCGTTTGGGCCCCCCAGATTGGGCATGAGCCGCTTCAAGGCAGCCCCGGCCCGCTGCAGTCTGGGAGCCAATCGTCGGAAATGCTCCACAAAGTTCCACCGGCTGTAGAGGACGAGTCCCAGGTACTTCATAGTCGACTCGACTCCGATGTGAACCCCTCCTACCGTTATTTGAGAACCCGACGGTGGCGCGTTCCGAGGACCATGAAAACACATGACCTCGGACTTGTGCAGGGCCACCTCGAGTCCCAACTGCCGGATCCTCTCTACAATTGTCGCAACCCCGCGTGTCGCTAGTTCGGTCGCCGCCTGGTGCGACCTCCCTTGCGCCAGGACCAGCGTGTCGTCAGCGTAACATACAACGCTGACGCCGCCAGGGAGGTCGGCGCGCAGCACCCAGTCGTACCCGATGTCCCACAGATGTGGCCCCAGGACAGAACCCTGCGGGACACCGCACGACATCTCTCGCCGGTTCCACTCTGCTTGATAACCAGGGTAGATGACGGCCCTGTCCGTCAAATAGGCCTCGACCACTCGACGGAGGTAGGTAGGTTGGCACCCGGTATATTACTCCCATTTTATTTCAAATCATAAATAATTTTTTAGGGGTCCGTAATAAGGTTTGCAATAAATTGTTTTATTGCATTTAAACATATTGTAAACACACATAAGTGGGAGATCACCTTTTAAGCAAGGGAATGCTTGTGTTAGGTGACTCTGCCCTTCCATTTAACATAATCAAAGGTATGTAATTAGTAATCAAAAAACAAAAGAAAAACAAAATAATTTAAAAATAAAAATACAAAAATACAACAAGAACGCGCATTTGAGTGTTGTATATGAGTGAGTTTTTGAATGTGTGTGTGTGTGTGTGTGGTGTGTGTGTGTGTGTGTGTGTGTGTGTGTGTGTGTGTGTGTGAGAGTAAGAGGGTATGTGTGCATGTGTAATGGTGTGAGTGTGGGATTGAGTATATGAATTAATTTCATATAAACATTAGGTTTCTGTTTAGGATTAGGTTAGGTTAGCCCTACGACAATGTCTTGGGATCGGAGGAAGCTAGTACAGCTTGCTCCACTAACAGTTTGGCTACCATGGTCCTATTAATTTCAGGACAGGTTAAGGAAGCGTTGATACCAAAGCCTCTATTTCGTCATAAGATTTATTCTTAAGCCAATCAGACACAGCTAAATTACAGTCGCGGAGTTTCATAGGAAAGATGTGTAGCTCTTTGTTCAGCAGGTTGTATACATGGGAAGATTGCTTTCATATTGCCTCTTAGCAAAAACAGATCTGACTGGGACAGATGGAGCGACTAAGTAGCCTCTTCTGCCCCTGTTACGCGGCTTTAAGGGACCATACGGAATGGATTTGTGTTTTCTCAGGATAAGATGGAGTAGGTAAAGTTTCCTTACAGATAGAAGGCCAGAGGCTAGGTAAAGGGAAAGGGGAAGGGAAAGGAGAGGGGGGGGGGGTAGGGAATCGATAAGGTTTAAAGAGCATAACCTTAAGCAGAGAACGCTGCGCCCTCTCAAGTTCCAAAAATTTAATTTTTGTTGCCCCTCCCCAGCATGGCAAATAGTACGTAAGAATTGATTGTGCCAATGAAACATAAACTTTCTTTTCTTTGAGGCAACGTGTCGCAATGATTTGAAAGTCCATATTAATTTCCTAAGCCTTTTCATGATTAGTTCAGTATGCATATGCCAGGATAGGCGCTGATCTATCATTATGTCCAGGTATTAGGTGTATTGTAACCTGTCAATCTTTGTACAAGAGCAGTCAGGAATTGTGGGATTGGAACAGCAGTAGATCTTAATTTGGAATTCGACCGGAGGCTGAGTATGTGCATACTTGGTGAAGCATATGTAATTGGACTTGTTGGCATTTAGTGTGAGGAGGTTACGATTGAGCTAGACTGCAATCTTAGACAGGCCAATTTCGGCTGATCTTTTAACTTTTGCCCATGTCTTATCAGCAAACACTATGGCGGTATCATCCGCGTATGAGAAAATACGACCCTCATCAATGCTTAAATTGCAAAGGGTATTAATATATATGAGAAACAACGTTGGACCAAGGACACTTCCCTGCCCAACGCCATACGACGGCGTTTCTTCTGAGCTAACAAACTCCCCTATTTTTACTGTTTGTTTGCGATTAATCAGGTAGGATTTGAATAATTCGAGAGGAGGCCCCCTTATGCTGATGCTTTTGAGGACTGATACTGTGTCGAAGGCCTTTTTGAGGTCAAGGAAAACTGCCAGACATTTGCTACCCTTATCCACTTTGTCGACTATAGTAGATGTTAGTGACAGGACTGCATCTTCAGTAGACCTACCCTGCCGAAACCCAAACTGAGATGGCGAAAGAATGTTGTGTTTAGAAAGATATTTAATTAAGCGTGAGTTTAGGAGTCTTTCTAGGGTTTTCGAGATAGATGGAAGTACTGAAATTGGCCTATAGTTCGACGGGTCTGACCCGTCTCCACACTTGTACACTGGCGTTATTAGGGCTACTTTCAATGCATCCGGGAAAAATCCTTGCTCAAAACATAGGTTTGTTAAGTAAGTTAGAATTGGGACAATGTGTTCGTGTGCAGCTTTTAAAAATTTAACTGGAATGTTGTCCAGGAGCGCTGTCCAGTTTTAAGCCCATTAGTGTAGAATGAACTTCTTAAGGGTCTGTGTCGAGTAGAGCAAAAGATGAGGACGATGTATAGTCAGAAAAGGATGGGTTAGGGTCATTGTTATTGACTGGAGCAGACGGAGACAATGTGATTTTATCCACAAGAAGCTTTCCTATATTAGAGAAAAAGCTATTCATCTTGTTAATAGAGTTCGCAGGCTATTGGACATTTCAAGGAAATCTAAGCTATTTGTTTTTTTAGGTCTTCGCTGTGTGATATTATTGATGATGTCCCAAGTTTTTTTAGGATTTTTGTGTGCTTTAGCCAGTTGGTCTCTGTCATAATAGGTCTTTACCTATGAAATTGCCGTTTTGTATGAAAAAATTTAAACGAATTTTTTTCATGCATTTTTTATTTGTATGAATCTAAGTAATCACCCATGCAATCAATGCATCTTTGCCAACGCAGTGGCAGTTTATTGATGCCCTTCTTAAAGAAATCAGCTGGACGGGAGGCAACAAATTCTTCAAAGGCATTTTGTACTGCCTCTCGGGTATTGAATTTTTTTCCCGCCAAGAAGTTATCCAAATTCTGGAAAAAGTAGTAGTCTGTAGGCGCAAGGTCTGGTGAGTAGGGGGGATGACGGAGAGTTTCCAACCCCAGTTCTTGCAACTTGGAGACCGTCTGCTGTGCAGTACGAGGTCGCGCGTTGTCGTGCAGGAGCAGCGGAGACGAGCGATTGACCAATGCTGGTTGGAGATGTGCCAGCTTCTCCATCATTGTGTTCAGTTCTTCACAGTACACATCTGAAGTAATGCTCACCCCGTTTGGTAAGAAGCTGTGATGAATCACACCGGCGCTAGACCACCAAACAGTGACCATCACTTTTCTAGGGGTAAGTTTTCGTTTAGGGCATTGTTTAGGTGCTGAACCAGGATCCAACCAACTTGCTGAGCGCTTGTGGTTATCAAACAGAATCCATTTTTCGTCGCAGGTAACAATGCGGTTCAAAATTCCTTCATTTGTGTGTCTGTTGAGCAGTGCAAGGCACGTCTCGACGCGTACTTCGCGCTGGCGATCATTGAGTTCATGGGGCACCCATTTGTCAAGCTTTTTTACCTTGCCAATTTGACGCAAATGGACCAATATTGTTTTGACGCTAACGTCGAAAGCTGCTGCTAATTCAGCCGTAGATTGTGTATCATCAGCTTCCACAATCGCCTTTAATTCGTCATTGTCGACCAAAGTCTTCGGACGACCGCGAGGTTCATTTTTCAGGTCGAAATTTCCAGAACGGAAGCGAGCAAACCAATAACAAGTGATGCGTTGGTTTGTAGTGTTAGCTCCGTAAACGTCGTTGATGTTGCGTGCCGCTTGTGGCGGGTTGCTGCCACGACGGTACTCATATTCCATAATTACTCGATTTTTTAACGTATCCATGATGACGAAAAAGATTGAAATGCGATGAAAATGTAACACTAATCAATAAACAAATGACTACTTTTGGAAAAAAAAATCCATGTTTTTAAAATAAAATTAATTTGAAATTAGAATTCTTAGCCAAACAAAAATTATTTTGATTTGAAATGGCCAGTACTGCAGAACGGCAATTTCATAGGTAAAGACCTAATTTTAATGTCCTTAGTTACAATTATATTTTTAGTTGATGCAATGGTAATAAGATGATTATTTAGGGAATGGATAAATTCGTCAGCGTTTGCGGTTGAGGGAGACTGATAATTTGCAATGACTGTAAGGTTAGGTGAGATATGGATCTCCAAGCAAGACGCGTGAGTTAGCTTTATTTCTCTTATTTTATATTTATGCGTACTTTTAATATAAGCGATCATTCCATCAGCTTTGTTAAGATGGTTGGTAGTTTGGTGTGAATCATAGTTGGTTATTTGAGGAATTTGTTTATTTGAGTTTAATCTACATTCAGTTAAGATTATCAGTAGTATTATCAAGAGTATAAGATTATCAGGGTTTGTAAAACAATTTTTCGATTTAGGGACCCATTTCTGAAGTAATAAGCTTTAAAGTGCTAATTTTTGTTAGAGTCAAGTGTGTCCCACCCCCCCTGCCAACTAAACGGTTAGTTTCGGATGGGTGAAAAAAATCACGGTATATCTCGAAGTTAAAAGGAAAACTATCACAGCTAAATAGGCTTTTCAAGTTTGTTTAAATGTTATAATAAAATACCTCACCACATACTCCAGCTGAATGAAACGAAATTTAAATCTTGTATAAAACGCTCACTATGCAGTCAGGCATATTATAAGTTGGGGGATTACATCGCTGACAAAAATGCTTGGCTGTGTTAGCCCTGCTCCGTTCAAACTCACTTTTAGACACACGTAATACTTGAATTATTTCACTTGCTTGCAGCACAGCTAGTAACAGACTGACCCATGAGCTAACGCGCTACGCCGGCAACCATCAAGAGTGGGGAACGGATGTAGCGCGCCACCTCGTTTAGTAAAACAGTATCATTAAAACAATTCTAAAATTATTTTAAATATTCGATTTAACGTTACATAAAATACAGGAATTAATTAATGCATAACTTTAACTGTAAAATCAATATTTATTAAAATAAATGGATCGTAGCCATACCAAAAGTAACGCCATCTAGCGGTATGAGATGACAATCATTTCCAACGTAGATATTAACATATTACTGTATCATACCCGCACAACAACAGCCAACAGATTAGTACACTTTCAAAAATCAGTAGCCTATCTTATTTGAACTAAATTCTAACAGCTGAATGCTTGTCCTGCTCCATAAGGACGCATTGACTAATTTATTAGCCTTCGGAAATATTGTTGGAGTTGCTGAAGATTAAGAAGAGAGGAAACTTTCTTTGAATGTTTAAATTCATTCTCTTAGTATTATATAATTGCATAGCACATGTGTGAGCACTATGTAGCTACTATTAAGCTACCTTTTACTGGGCACGTCTTTCACTGACTTGAATGTGCCCTGGTGGTTGAGAGTATGTCATGCTCACTCAAATGTCTCGCTGGTGGTGGCGTGTGAGTTGGATCATTAAGTTCCCTTCAAAATGGTTGAGCTAGTTGGTGCTGATCCATAGGTCATGTTTGTGAACGGGCGCAGTCAGTTGGGACTGGTCGTCTCTTAGCTGCCATGGCTTATTTTTAATTTTAATATTTAATTTAGTTGTTTTAGTTTTAAACTTTTTATTACGGACGATTTTTAACGTGCACGTCTTTCTACATTGTTCTCACATGTATATTTTCAACATGAACGATGTAACCAATATTTTGTAAAAATATTATGATTTAAAAGAGTGTCCGTGGAGTTTCTTGCCCGTTCTTCTCCATAGGGATCTACTACGCTTTGGAATGGGCTACTAGCTTCATCTTTCTGACTGACTGACCCATTGACAATTCAAAAGTGCCTGTAATTGGTTTATTTGAAATAAATGCTTTGAGTTTGAGAGTTTGAGTTTGAGTTTGAATGGGCAACTAGCTTCATCTTTTTGACTGACCGACCCATTGACAATTCAAAAGTGCCTGTAATTGGTTTATTTGAAATAAATGCTTCGAGTTTGAGTTTAAGAGTAATAATGCGGACTAAGAAAAGAGGGCTTTTTGTTGATAAACAATTTTTCGATTTAGGGATCCATTACTGAAATATTAAGCTTTAACGTGCTAATTTTTGTTAGTGTCAAGTGTCCCCCCCCCCCCCCCCCCCTGCCAGCTTAACGGTGAGTTTCGGATGGGTGAAAAAATTCACGGTATAGTAACGAAGTTAAAAGGAAAACTATCACAGCTAAGTAGGCTTTTCAGGTTTAAGAGTAATAATGCGGACTATTCATGAAACAACAAAAAGCCCTCTTCTTAGTCCGCATTATTGTGCAACTACGGAATCCTATTGCTGCGCGTGACCCGACACGCACTTGGCCGCTTTTTATGTAATCCGTTGGTCGCGAACAAACTCTTCGCGAATTTCCTTTGGAAGCATTCGTTGCACATCATTATGTGAAACGTAATATGAAATGTAACATTTGAATACGTCCCTAAGTTACATTGCATCAGTTAAGACGTGTCACGCGCACGAACCACGCATTTACTACGAACCTCTTCCATGCTGCTGCCTCGAGCACTTTGTGTGTTTGTCGCAGGAATCGAACAAAATGGATCCATGCGCGCACGATTTGAAAAACTCGTTGTGTGTGCGAGTGAGGCTCGTTTCGTGTGCGCGACATTTCCTAGCCCGGTGAATTTGTTTCAACGTGTGTTACATTTCATGTTGCATTGCTTAAATCTATTTGAACAGCATGTTTGTTTCAACGTTGGTATGTGACGTTCCATGTTGCATTGCATGTATGTTTTTCCGTTACCGTACCTACCAAAACGAGCAGCGTCTAGAGAACTTGTTTTTCGTATTTGGATTCACATACCTACTCACTAAAGTTTTTTTTCGCGAATGAATGTTCGTTGCGTAACTGAAGCTCTCGCAATGAATGTTTCCAAAAAAACCGTAGTGAGTACCGACCATTTGAAAAATTCTTGTTTTCTGATCATAATGTTCTTCCAAGTTTGGAAAGTTACGATCCAATACGTGTTTATAAAAATTCTGTATACACCTTTTCCGGAAACGGAATCTAATAACAACAGAGAAGTTATCTCATGTCATGTCATTCACATTTACGGTAATGGAATTTATTAAAATATAAATGCGGTTATTTATTCTTATGGGAAATTGGATGAGAAAGACGTATCAGACTTTATACAAGAATTCAGTTATCTAAATGAAAAGCAAGACACTTTCCGAATAACATTTATATGAATTTAATGGTGAATTAAGAAGGAATTTGAAATTGTCGTTTTTCATATTTATGTGAACCAGTTAAGTAAAGGGCTGGCTTTTACGTTGGCCAGAGGCTTAGCATTGCCATACAACGTGGCAATGCCGCCAGTCTCTTGGGTACTTTACCAGTCGACAGCGATGCGGAGGGATTTTTCGATGCCATATTTTAGTTTTGTAGTAGTTTTAGTTATGTAAGTATATAATTTTGCTATGCGTAGGTTATGTTTACAGTTAAAATAAAGAAAGAAAACTAAATTTCTGTTTGTTAAATAAATTGGTTCATATAATGTTATCATATAAATAGTCCGTAAATCATATTTTTCTCTTTTAGGCATGAGCTAAAAGACGCCTACAGGAAAAACTCTTGCCGTGGTGCCAAAAGATTTTACTTAGATAGTCAGCGGGGTTGATGGCAAGACTAATAGCCCTTTTTTTTTTGTGGATGGGAAATCATCACGGTATCTCTTTCGAACTACCCGCGACCCCGGCGGCATCGGCCCAATTGACCCCGTCACTGCTGACATCTCTTTGAGGCGCGCGTGGAACACAACGTGCCGTCGACCCGGGCCTCGTCCTTACCGGACGGCGAGCTGCCCATTACTCGTCGTCCGCAAGCCTGCGCCTACGGTGGCCGGGAATCGGCGATCGATTCCCGCCGCCCAGGGCGTCTCCTACGGCAGCTAGGGGCGCGAGGGCGCGGCTGTTGCCTCTCCCTCACGCGTTCCGCTTCCTCCTTCGCGAGCATTACTGCTTCGCAGAAGGAGGTGACGGCCTCCCATGCACTCTCGCTCCGCACCATGGCCTGGACCAGGTTTGGACGCGAGAGATCGCCGCCGCCGATCGCCTCCGTGAGAACACGGCGGTGCTCCGCCCAAGCCGGGCAGACCTCCACTGTATGCTCCACCGTGTCCTCCGGGCGATCCACACAATGGTGACACCCGGGCGTTTCCTTCCGCCTTATCCGAAACAGGAACCCCCCGAAATAACCGTGTCCGGTGAGGACCTGCGTCAGGCGGAAGGTGAGGACGCCGTGGCGCCTCTCCAACCACTCCTCAAAGAGGGGACTTATCGCCGCAATTGTGGCGTGCCCAGCGCTGGGTTGCGACAATCGCACTCTCCATGTCGCCATGAGATCCCGCCGGAGCTCTGTCCGCTGTACGGTGATTTCTTGCGGCAGCGGAGTTACGCCCCGGCGTTTCGCCTCCGGAAGGAGGCGTTTGGACCCCCCAGATTGGGCAGGAGCCGCTTCAAGGCAGCCCCGGCCCGCTCCAGTCTGGGAGCCAAACGTCGGAAGTGCTCCACGAAGTTCCACCGGCTGTCGAGGACGAGTCCCAGGTACTTCATCGTCGACTCGACTCCGATGTGAACCCCTCCTACCGGTATATGAGAACCCGACGGTGGCGCGTTCCGAGGACCATGAAAACACATGACCTCGGACTTGTGCATGGCCAACTCGAGTCCCAACTGCCGGATCCTCTCTACAATTGTCGCAACCCCGCGTGTCGCTAGTTCGGCCGCCGCCTGGTGCGACTTCCCTTGCGCCAGGACCAGCGTGTCGTCAGCGTAACATACAACGCTGACGCCGCTAGGGAGGTCGGCGCGCAGCACCCAGTCGTACGCGATGTCCCACAGATGTGGCCCCAAGACAGATCCCTGTAGGACACCGCACGACATCTCTCGCCGGTTCTACTCTCCCTGAAAGACTGATAGCACTGGGGTAGGCATCGCTGAGGTAAAGCTGGTCTTGGGCCTCTCCATATTGCCGCTATAATGAACGTGGATATTTGCATAATAGCTACGTTTGGCAGTCGCATTAGTATCGCATTTTTAACCGACGAAAAAAGGAAGAGATTCTCAAGTCGACACGTATATTTTATACTTTTTTTTATATGTATGACCACGCATAACTTTTTACAGAGTTTTTTGGTTTGAAAGATTCTAGTTTTATTCGGGAGTTTATACCTCGCAGTTGGTCCCATGTAAAATTTATTAATTTTGCTTGGGTAGTTTTTGAGTTGGCTTCAATAATACATTTTTTTTCCTATTTTTTATGTCGACGATGTTCTCATTTGTTTTGCAGGTACTGGTATTCGAATTTGCGTGGGGTAGTACCACAACTAAAAAGTGAAAAATAAAAACTTTTTTACAAAAACTAACAACCGACTTCCAAAACACAAACACTACAAAGGGAAAAATAACTTTATTTTCGGAAATTGGTGGCAAAAAACGAATATACAAAACCAAAGACACCGAAAAAGAAAGAAAAAAAGAAAGAAAAATATTTTATTTGGGACACGCACAGGAAATACAGCTAAAAAGAGGGTATAAAAGTAACAAAATAAACATTAAAAAACAAAAAAACAAAAAAAAAAAGAAATCAGACTAAAAAAAAGAGACCTGTGCGAGACCAAAACGGCTCCCATCTCAGCATAAAGCTGCACCGACTTCCGAAATTAAAGATATTTTTCACTTGGTAGAGTTTTTTCTGGAAGTTTTTTTTTTGTTTGTAAAAATGTCTTTTGTTTTTAATAGTTCATAGTTACTCGTATGTCGCCTTTTTACCGTAAATCTAAAAAATAGTGAGAAAATCGAGATTTCTTTATTATATACAACATTAGTTTTAGTATATGCGCAACCCGAAATACGTGTCTAGTATTTTTATGTAAAGAATCTATGTACAAAATTTCAAAACTGTATCATGAAAAATCACAAAGTTATAAGCTTGTTATTTTACCTGGTTGTCCGTACAAAAACATGATCTCAACGCAGCGCTCGCACCCCGTGCCTCCAGCGCAGCGTCGTCTTGCGCTTATTGATAATAATTTAGCAGTAGGTACCTAACCGTACGGCGATAGTATTGTAATTAACTGGTGATAACATTTTCCATCACACTTGTAGACTTTGGGCTATCGTAATGGTCAAGTGTAGGTAGATATTGTTATGTATTTTATTCGTAAATGTAGCCGTAGGTAAGTGATAAAATGTAGTCAATGCGATTTGTTGCACTATGTTGTTGTTTATGCTAACCACTTAAAGTTCAAAGAGGATGAAAAGTGTTAAACATCGCAGTAGTCGCATCGATTCAGTTACTTATTCTGAACAAAGTATATTCAGGTTTCGCATATACTGAAAATAATATTGTATAAGTTTAATATTCATGGATTATACTTGGTTTAAGAACAACTTTATTTCTCATAAGAATTGCATACATAATTCACCTACTGAGAAACAATGTCTAACACTAAGATTGATAATTAGAGCGCACAGATGTACGTATATAAAATAACAAAACAAAATAGCAAAGAAAAAAAAAAGGAAAAGAAAAAAAAAAGAATGTGGGTAAACAGATAACATGCAAATCGATCGTAAGTTAACCAAGCACAACATGGATGTATGAATTTGATTTTTACTAGATGTGGCATTGATGGCATAGTTTGTTATTAGCAAGTTTATTATTATAAGACTATTTTATTTTTAGTTTATTGTTATATTTGTATATTTTGGGTACATACGAGTACATGGTTTATAAAATATTTTGAGTGTTGGTTTTTATTTGTTTTTATTTAATTTAAATTAATGTATATTTTTGATTTAGAGGTTTATAGTTAATCTATATAATGTGTGTATTTTATTTATGTTTATATATATATATATATATATATATATATATATATATATATATTATTCCTTTTCCTGCACTTATTTGTATGTATTAATTGTGTGAGTTTTTAGTAGCTTTTTGAACCGGGCATAACTTTGTTCTTTTTTTATTACTGATGGTAACTTATTATAAATTGTAACACCCTCAAACTCCAAATTTCTTCTTCCATAGTTAGTCCTAGGAGGGCGGGTTATACACATAAACCTTCCCGAATACATTCTCTAAATATTGGTTAAAACCGAATCAAAATACGTTGCGTAGTTTAAAAGAACAACGCGGTCACATAGACAGACACAGAAAGTGACTTTAATTTATAATGTGTATTGATAGTGCACAACCTAGTACAGTAGGCCAAACGTCAATGATTACAAAACCAGGAAAAGCTGGCCTCGCATTCCACTGAAACTCCTTACTACGTTTGGCTAGCTCAAGGTGAAAGTATGTACTACTGACGTGCGGTCGACTGTACGTTACACCGCACATAACATGTTATCATTTTCATAATCAACTTAAGTTAGTTGCAATACAATAAAAACAAATTATTCACTTCGCAAATTATTGAGAACCCTTTGACAATGACCAATGGCCTAATCTTAAATCGTATTAATTTCACATGAACCCAATAACCCTTGAAATTGAACTCATGAACCCTTTCTAAATTAATATTCTTATTAAGTACAAGTTAGCAGCGTATCTTGCAAAATTAAATTAAGCCCGAATTAGGTTACTATAAGATAATAGGCGAGGAGCTCCTGAAACGGTTTTTATATTTATAAGCCAATTAAACCCTTGTTTTGGTAACCTAATCTTCGGTAATCAGAAAGTTTGTTTGATATAAAATCTGATGCTGAACTTATTCCTTGGTGGTCTTTGTTTCAATGCTGTTTTAACGCAAACAGTCAGGACGGAACGAAATCATTAGGCATTCATCCATTATGGGTCTAAACATTCAAATATCATAATTATACTTTAAAAATGTATTTAATGTACTGTAACTTATGCATAATAAAAATAGAGAATTAGAATTCCCCAAAAGAAAAATTGCTGAATTAAAGCTCATTTCTAAACATACCTACTCCAGGAGCCACGGTGCAATAAACATAATTTACCCTCAAAGGGTCTTATTACAGGCCGGTTTCATCAAAATTCACATCGTATAGCATGCATGATCAAATCCAATAAAATCCTTATTTATGGAGATCCCAAAGTGTATGCCTGCAGTATTAGGGACCACAGGTCTTTGATAACCGACGCGTGAAATCAAACCGACTTATTTAGATTTTTTCTACATTTTTTTTGGAAAAAAATTAATTAAGCGCTGGAGCTGACAGCAACATTGGAGTTTTGTTGTATTCGAACAATGGAGAGCTTGTTTTTTTGTTGTTTTAGAACAATGACTTGTTGTAAGTCAATGATAAGGGCGGTTTGTTCGTCAGTTTTAATCCGGATCCTAATGGTGATAAGTAACTATATTTTTTAATGAATTTGTGTTTCATTATTTACCTACTCACCGTTATTTTTTCTATATTACCTAAAACAATGTAATCACTAATATGTCAGATTGTTTTGTTACGCACGAAAAATAAAATATAAATCTATATGTAATACTCTATCGTCTTGCTCGACTCTTTTCCCCACCGCTCATTGAAGTGACCGAGGTTTTCACTAACAAATCCTATTGTACCTACAACAATGCAAATATCAGAACTATTATAACTCACAAAGTCACGGTAATACCCATTAATTGTGCCATTATTGCCGCAGTAAACAACAGTGTTTATCATTTGCACCCTGAGAACACTTACGTATTTTGATTGGCATAACGAGCGCAGCATTGAAGCTATTCTGATACAACAGCTATTCCTCGGAAATGTTGCAGATTGGACGCATTATTACAATTTAATGCATTTTAGTGTAACGTCCATATGTCTTGTACAAAATAATGGTTTTGTAAAATATTGGTGTTTTGTACATATTGCTTAGACGACGTGTATTTAGAGATGTAGGGAATTTTGGTGATATCTGTCTCTTGAACTATTTGTTTAGTCCTTTCGTAGACTTTTATTTATAAATGGAATAGGAAAGTATGGACAATATTTCATTAATAGATTCTCTTCCTACCTATCAATTTTTTAAGTTACAATAACAAATATTTCAAAGTGCAAAAAAGTGCTTTAATAGGGAAAAAAATATATTTTTAAATTTCTACGTATAACATGGTACTCCTAGTTCTTGGAAGAAAGTAAACATGAAAACAACACGCAACGTAGTGTAATAAAGTACAAAATAATTAAAATGCCAATCAGCGCGTAATTTGCTTATTCATGAACCAAGCCTCACCGCTCAGAAGGGTACACTTTTTTGATTATTTTCCCTGCAATTTGTTTCTGGCAAATTATGAGCTGCTCATGAAACATGTTTTTGTTTTGACCAGATTACTAGTAGTTTAGGGAGCTTAAGTAACCAGTAAGTACTTGTTAACCTGCACAGGTACTTATTCTTGTGACGTAATTAGTTCAACGGTTTTCAAATCACGCCCTAACATTTGCCAGTTCAACAAGACTGGGTAATAAAATGACCTTTTAAACTTGTAATAAGTAAACAGAGGGATATTAATTAGAGTAATCTAGATCTGAACAGAACAACTCACATCAATTATTCCCAATTTCGCAGGCTGCTAACATTGGCACTATTAATTAACGCATTCGATAATGATGATTGATTAACGTTTGCATATAGATAGGTAGTCATGTTTATTTTAAACCTCAATTACTACTTACTACGATACTTAAGACGATACGCTTCATTAATTAAAATCATAATATAAAATTAAACTAACATATAAATCAACCATAAATGTTATTTATTCGCCCATAATAAGTATGCTTCAAATGTTGCGCCACAAAAGAGATGAATTAAAAGCAATTGCATGCAGCTGAGATGAGAATGCTAAGAGGGATGTGTGGTGTTACACGAATGGATAGAATAAGAAATGAGTACATAAGAGGAAGTTTGAAAGTGGCACCGGTGACTGAAAAGTTGTGCGGAAGTCGGTTGTCATGGTATGGGCATGTGATGCGTAGGAGTGAGGAAAATGTCGTGAGGAAAGTTTTGAGTATGAATGTCGATGGCTATAAGAGTAGGGGAAGACCAAAGAAACGATGGATGGATTGTGTGAAAGATGACATGGCTAGAAAGGGGGTGACTACCAAGATGACGAATAATAAAGAAGTATGGAAAAAAAGGACATGTTGCGCCGACCCCAAATAGATTGGGATAAGGGAAGGAGAATGATGATGATGAATAAGTGTGCTTCAAATTTATTCAAATAAACCAGTGAAGTAGAAACACAAAATCTGAAATACTTAAAATTGTGAAATAACTTTGCACTCGAGTTACCTCTTATCGAGTGGCCACATCTCTAAAAAGGTTTTAGGGATTCTAACTGGATCAAGACCGAAGTTACATTGGCGTTTTTTGAGTGATATCGCGAAAGTGGCCAAAAAATTTTATGGATGTAAATGTGCAGACTTCGGAGATAAGGGGGGGGGGGACTAACATTTTTCATCAAGTCGAAAACTATGGGGCCTCAAAAAAAGAAAAAAGTGTTTGAGAATGTGCAAAAAGCGTTCTTTCATATGATACCCCACATGCCGTAGTAGCCTCCACTCAGAATTTATAAGACCTTTCAGTCCATGTTGCCAAATAAAAAATATTTCTTTCTTATTTGTAAAATAGTTGGGCAAACGTCATCTAAAACTGTTGTAAACAAGTTGATAGTATTAGTAGTTCTTGAGATATCCAGCTGTGACAGACAGACAGACAGGCTGAGTGACACCATAAGGGTTCCATTTACCATTTTAGTACGGAACCCGGAATCCGGAACCCGGAATATACAATAAAGACTTTACCTGAATCAAATCTTTATTGTGTCGTGATAACGGGCATTTGCTTCTATAGCTTCTTAAGTGTTCTACCGATTAATTTAGTTACCTTCTGTATGTTTGTAGCTATGAATATTTATTCGCGTTGTATAATACAATTTAAATTCAGCCGTAATTCCGTACTCATTCCAAAATCATTTCACCTTCGTATTTTAATTTATGGTAGCAAGACTAATTTTCGAAGCTGTTAATACCATTGCATAGGTACTTTTGGTAGGAAAATAATTATATCATATATAAATATTTATATAATAATTATCGATCTGTTAATGAAGTCGTATCCCATAAAAATTAAGAGCTGTTTCTTAGATTATGTAACCGTCTTTTGGCTCAAAATGAAGACATTATCTAGAGACCTATCAGTCCCATATTGCAAAGGTTGCTGATCTATGGATGGCAATGAATACTGAACGAATGGATATAGTTTTTTTGTTCTCGAGGTTCAAAAAGTACCAAGTATTTGTAAGGTCAATGTTTAAGTTATATTTAAAGTTTTTTGGTTGATTTATTACAGTGATCATATACCGTCTGGCTCTAAGATAGGCCAAGTTTTAACAAAAGCACTAAAAGTCATATCAAAGTAAAGACTAGCATTAAAATAAAAGCGATCTTCTCCGTGGTAGACAAAAATACATTTCAATAGCAAGAACTGTAGTAAAAAGTTTACCTAACGATCTGTAAAATTCTACTTACATAAACTAATAGTCCGCTGGAAAAAAGCTTTCGTGTTACCGAGAAAGCGTTTGTAAAATGTTAAAAAGTAGTATGTATGTCGCAGCCAGCTTCATTAGTCTTTTAGTTAACAGCCTAGCCTTTTAACTAAACGGCGGCGTTCAACTAGCGGCCTGAATAATATTCTATCACTTATAGGTTAGTTTGGAACTCTAACCAACCACGCGCGAGCCAAATTAGTCGCAGTAACTAAGCCAGGGCACCTCTACCAAATGGGTTAGGTTAGGTTACAACTGTCCCAGGCCGATGGACATCCATGACAAAAAGAAGAAAAAAAAAAAACCGGCCAAGTGCGTGTCGGACCACGCATAATGAAGGGTTCCGTAGTTGGGATGAATTATTCCAAGAACAAACTTAACATTGTAGTTGAAAAACATGTTCTCCCATACATTCCAACTGTAAGTGTAAGTTTGTACTCACAATATTGAGAGATTTACCATGTTATTTTAAGACCACAAACTTCTAATAGGTTTTCCTGTAATCTACAGATAAAGATCTATTTTCTGTATTTTTTTCAAAGTTTTAGGCTCAGTAGTTTCGGAGATAAGGGGGGGGGATGGTCAATTTTCGTCTATTTTCTTAAATAACTTTAAAACAATTTATTTTAAAATTATAAAAAAATATATTTGAGACCCTCATAGTGACCCCTTTCATTAGACATGCCACATGGTGTAGTTGTTGCAAAACTTTTTTTTCTAATCTTCTTATTTGCCCCCCAAGATCTTAAGTGACCTCTATATTCAAAATTCATTTCCCAAACACGGACGGGTAAAGACCCGTCCGTGTTTGGGTCACAGAAATTCATATGTGTACTAAATTTCAACTTAATCGATCCATTAGATTCGGAGCAAATTGGCTGTGACAGACGGACAGACAGACACACGAGGGATCCTATAAGGGTTCCGTTTTTTCCTTTTGAGGTACCCTAAAAAGGCTAGAACTTTGACCAACCGCGTGCGAGTCGAGCGAGCGCTACTTCTAAGGGCTGCTAAATAAAATGCGAAAATGGTTATTGCAAAAATATTGAAAGATGAATGAATCTAATTAATGAAAAAGTATATCCATCGATTAATCGTAGAACTTGGAACAGTTTCGCGGAAATTCGGCCATTTTAGTTTGTTGAACAAGCTGCCTATTTTCAATTATTCTGCTATTAGCTTGGACGAAAACGGAAATATTATCTTAAGGACAAATTCTCAAACGTAACTCTCCGTCATGTTCAGTACATTGCTACGACAGAAAGACTTTTGAAAATAAATGCATAATTTTTCTTTATTTATCTTAAGTTGCTTCGGGATTAGGGAGTATTAAATCGTAGAAAACGTACGTAACGTAATCGCTAGTAACGTAGCTTAGGTAGGTAATCTTTATAACCTCCTCCTTTTTGAAGTCGGTAACGTAGGTAGGTAATCTTATGATTTAAAAATAGGTACGTATCTACACAATAACCTTTGTAATCTTATGACTCATTAGCTTCTGACCGTGACTTCTGTACCCCGGACCCACCCTGTCGCAGCGCATGCGCATCGCCTGCCCGCGCTACTATTTCGTTTTCGCTTAGTGTTCTTTCTAACTTTTTTCTATTTGCTCGGGTCCTTAGGGTGCTAGCGTAATGTTATAGCCTTATCCAAGAATTGGGCTGTCAAATGCAAAAATACTTTTTTTGTCCGACTGGTATTTCCAGAGATTAGCGCGGTCAAACATACAAAAATACAAACTCTTCAGCTTTATTATTAGTATAAATACAAGCTAATTTGGTATTTGTGCAAACTTTAACATAGTGTTACGTAATAATTTTTTATGAGTTTCGACGTTTTTCGGAACCCTTTTCTTGTTTATGAACTTTTTTGAAGAATTGCCTAATTTTTCTCGAGCTACGGAGACCCTTATTGCGTGGAGGCACTAAGTTGGTAATAAATCAGATTTTAAATGTTAATTTGGGTAAAAAAATATATCACTTCGTCTGTCTGATGCCAGTGGGTGAAACAAGGGGTTATTAAGGCGTTTTTACTGTGGATGGGCTGTTAAAATTCTGTTATATGCATTTGCAATAATCTGTGCAACGGTTCTTTTTTTTTTAAATAGGAATGAAATAGATTCGTTAGCAAAGTTATTGTCAATGTAAAGGACATTTGAAAGAGTCTACTAGGTGAGAATCCTGCGCTTCCACGAATCTCCACGCTTTATTATCTGTTGGTAAATTACTGGAACACACTTACACACCTATGTATGGTGACCGAATGCACTACTGCACTAGTGTAGGTATCACAAGAGGCTCTGGTTACAAAACAAACATACAACATTATAAGGTGCAATCACATAACTAACAGACTCACCGTTGTTTATTTCCTTTAATATAAATGCAAATAATTCCAACCGCCACGCCACCGCTCTAAAACCACTCCGAACCGGTGTGAACTGGTTCAAACCACTTCAAATTGGATTTTCACTTGCGAGAAAGAAACAAAAACGTTTATATGGACATACTTCGTGAAACACAAAAACAAAAAAAAAAAATAATGAAAATAATGTTTTAAAACAATAGTGTGTGCCTCACGGCTGCGCCAAAAAGGTTCATTTCAGCATTAATGCCAGACAGATGCTGCCTGACGCTGGTTTTCTAATGTGCGAGCGGTGTATTTTACATACACTAACCACCGGCGCACCCATTGCCCGAAACGTGCCGGGTCAAAAATGGGCGGGGCCGGCGCATTCCGCGTCATATTTTTTATTTTTTGGAATTTGTGTGTAGACCCACCCCTTGCGTTCTAGGTTCTTTGGAAAGGTGATTGGGTGTACTATATTTTTGCCAAAAGCCGTGAGGTTCTATCGGCAATACGAACAAAGTTAGTCTGCACTTGAAAAAAAGTTTGCGGAGGCGCGCGCGGGGGGTCGTTTTTTTACCGAGATTTTTGTTCGTATTTCAAAACTTTGGAAGAACAAAGGTAAATATTGTGATGTAATTTGACACATAGGCAATATTTTAGGCAAAAAAAAAAATAAAGTTATCGTAAAGCGATAACTCTATTTTTTTTTGCCTAAAATATAATTATTTCTAAATCTAAAGGATTTTGAAATAATTATGTTTTTGTTTTTTAAATGGCGTAATAAAAACAAGATTACATATTTTGTTTTAGATCGTTAAAAAATTAAGTCATTAGGGTTCTCAAACAAAACTCGTAATCTAGCCTAGTCTATCCACTTTAAGAAACAGTAATTAGTTTATCATCGATACCTATAAATATTTTGCATAGAGACCGTGTATAGGCGCGCATGCGCACCCGTTGCGCGGCGACAAAAAATGTTCGGGGGCGCGTGAAGGGGTGTGACGCTGAGGAGCCGGACGCGTGGGTGGTTCAGATTTACGGAGCTTTAAAGTGGTGATATAAAATATGATGCCTATGGTTTACGTAAAAAATGATATTTTTAGAAAAGGTCAGCTACCTTTATTTTTATTTTGGTACTGGTAAACCTCGATGTGATTACTTAAAGGGATTTTCTATCGCGTAGTTAGATTTGCTACGTTTCGGTTTTGTTTTGTTTTGCAAGTACTTCTGTAGAAAAATATTACATCCCTTTGATTTCGTTTTTATGGCTAGGACAGCCCCTGGTGTTACAGTTAAATCCACAGACAGCGGTAACTGCTTTCCCTCGGGAGGAATTTCGCCAAAAATATTTATCTTTTTCAAGTATTTTTTTTTTTCATTATAGCTTTAGGTAAACTTTGTGTCGCTGGAGACAACATGAATAAGTCTGATTGATTGATGTGTATTCCTAAGGCTTTTCGATGAATTATTGAATATCCTATTAAGATTTCGTTGGAAGCCCTTTTTTGCTTCCAAATGTTATATTCAATTTAGATAAGCCAAGACATTGAACATTTCATAGAATTTCAGAAAATCAAAGAATGTGCACAAACAGAATTTCTGTTTGCAGGCAAATTACTTCCGGGAATACCCACATAGTTATATTATTTTTTCACATAAAACCATATCTTTTCTAATTAAAACGTTGCAGTACAACATTTAGCTTAATTTCTTGCATACACGAGATAACAAACAGAAGACCAATTCTCGTACCTAAAATTCAAGTCGCAATCTCATGCAAGCGACAATCAAATGTCAAAAATGTAAATTTTTGACAGATTGAGACTAAGACGAGATTAAATATGGGATGTCACCCGGCTACCGTAGCTCACTCGGCTACCGTAGCTTACTGCAATTTGTCGATGAACACAAAGTTGTTGGATTGTTCACGATTATCAACCGTGTGATAGTAAAATTTATAATAGTACATTGTGATACAAGGGTGGAAAGTTGGTTATTGCAAACGAGGCGAGGATTATTAATGACATGAGTTTGCAATAACCTACACACCCGTGTATCACACGACGTTTTTCAATACAGTTGTGGGAAATAGTAAAAAAAAATCAAAGAATTAAATATGCTTGAGAGTAGTTTTTAACATGGAATAAATTGACCACAGTGTAGATGGTTTAAATTTGCCAGTCAATTCATGAAAATAAGCTGACAAAACATGTTCTGAAAATTACTTAGTTTTCTTTTGTTTTTTCCATAAAATAAAATTATCGTAAGTCGCCACATATCTTTCTCGAAATTTTTGGGGCAATATTTCATCTTACGCAGTTTCGCCTCAGATAAAATATTAGGTGGAGTTAATTCCATTTCATCGTTTGTACTTGAACATATTAACAAAAAAAAAAATATTATTTATCACACAAAAAATTAAAAATTATCAGAAAATTGGTGCGTTTTTGCAACTGGCCATATTTTTTTTACAACAAAAACAGCCTATATAGCTTATTAGACTTTTGACAAATGTTGATGTGAAAATAATTAAAGTAAGTAAGTAAGTAAACAATAAGTAAGTAACAGTAAGTAATTAAACTGGTAATTAAATATATTAAACAACCATTTAAAAGACTTTACACAATTCAATGCTAAGACGTACGCACTTATTCATTTTTCCTCGTATAAAATCTATCCCTTTTTATTCTATGTATGAAAACTCCTTGCTACTAAACTTTTAAAAATGACCTTACCAATTTAAAACTCAACTGCAAAACTAATGATCGAGCTCGTAAAAAAAGTCACGACCGCGTAACAGAAAGATGCCTATGCAAAAGATTTAATTTTCGAATCATAATTATAGCCTCTGAAAGTACGCCATGTTTAACAACTGTGTTTCGGGGAAAGAACTAAATTAAACAAACAGATACCTCATAAGCATAACATAATACAAAGCTTAATATGCATAATAACTAAATACACATACAGCAAATGTAGCGAGCCACTACATATAATCCTCCCCCCGATCTTAAATGTTATCAGGTGTATTCCTCTCACACCCCATCTCCGTATCACACACAAGAGTCTTTAACAAAACCATGACTCAGGTCGCTTGTAAGGATTCGTGAGGTGAACGTTTAATTACCTCTAGCTCAATCGTAACGTATTGACCTAGTACCGTTGTGCACATATAAGGAACTATAACCCTATAATAGAGGAGCTCGTGGCTAAGTAATAACAGCCGCACGGGTCGATCCATCAGGTTAAGCTACGCTTGCCGGGGTTGGTCCGTCGATGGGTGACCATCTTTACATACCGAGACTCCTCCGTGCCTCGGAAAGCACGTTAAGCCGTTGGTCCCGGCTGTCATTTGTGGATCTTTGACAGTCGTTACGGGTCGTTAGAAGCCCGAAAGTCTGGACAACCAGTCTTACCAAGGGGTATCGTATTACCCAGTCACTGGGTTGTGGAGGTCAGATAGGCAGTCGCTCCATGTAAAATACTGGTATTCAGCTGCGTCCGGTTAGACTGGAAGCCGACCCCAACATAGTTGGGAAAAGGCTAGGCAGATTGAACCCTAGGGCGAAGCAAACCCGAGACAAAACCTAATACAAGAAGAGATTAACACTGCTCTTGTTACTTTCTTTATTAACAACTAGCTTTTGTCCGCGGCTTCGCCCGCGTGGATGTCGGGAAATATCCGACGGGAACGTACTACCGGGAATTCCTTACTTATTCCTTGTTTACTTGTTTAAATTTCAGCTTTCTAGGTCCAAGGGTTAGGGCTGGGCGTTGATGAGTCAGTTAAGCAGTCAGTCAGTCAGGACTTCTCTTTTTATTTATATAAATAGATAGCTTCTGCCAAAATTCTGAAATTCCTTGCTGTTGATGCATTGCCTGCCCACGCTATTATTTCGTTTTTGCTTAGCGTTCTTTCTGACTTTTTTTCTTTTTGCTCGGCACCTAAGAGTCCTAGAGTGATGTTAAATGTGCCTATAGCCTTCCTTAATAATTGGGCTATCAAATACAAAAATAATTATTAAAGTCCGCTTGGTAGTTCCAGAGATTAGCGCGTTCAAACAAACAAAAAAAGTGTGTGTGTCAGCTCCGACGCTGACTGGAGTTTACTCCTGTTTTTTGTGCCGACTTTCTATTTTTCGGTCATTTCTGTCGGGCAGTTTCTTCAATGTATCAATGCTATACAAAAAACAACTTTAAGGTATAAAGGCACTCGTCATCCCTCCCCGTCTCCCTCTAAGCCCCCTTTCACCCCTCCACCTCTCCCTCTAATCCTCCTCTCACCTCCCTCCCCTCTCATCCCCCTTACCGACCCCTCTCACCCCCTCACCCACCCCATCCCCTCTCCCTCTCACCCCCTCACCACATCCCCTTCCCACCCCCCAACCCAACTCTATCACCCCCTCACCCACCCCATCCCCTCTCCCTCTTCTTTGAAATCTTGGAAAAGTGAGATTACCTTGAAAGATTATCTCGGAAAAAGAAATGACCCTAAATACATTTTTATACAGTAGGTACGTTGTAGGTTCGTACACACCTATTAAGTTAGACGTACATAAATTGGTTAAACGTGTGAACACGGATAATTTTAACGCCTAATGAGTTTGTAAGTTAGTAACAATTCCGCGGTCTTTCAAAAGGGTAAGCTGATTAGGGAAAATAATTTACCTTTTGCGACTAAGGTAGCTAAGAGAACACAGAGGATGACTTGTGTTTGTTGTGGCCTGCAAGGCTAGGCAGCAGTGGCGCAGCTACAATTATCATTAGAAGAAAGCCGAAGAATAAATTGTTCAGTTCCTATAAACTCCAAAAATTAAAGTCATTCCTTTAGTTCTCTTAATTTAACGCCATCTATGGTCAAGTAACATAACCAAAGAGACGCCATCACTACACAAACAGAATTATCAATGGTTTACACAAAAGAAACGATAATTATTACCGATTATAGTTCAATTCACACACATTTGTGTTATAAGCGCAATAAATAATTCTAATTGTAGAGTCCCGTTAGTTCCAGACCGCAACGTTTTGTGAATTCCAATAACATCTGTTTGTGGACTGATAAGATATTCTAATAAAGGCCCTTAGGGACGTTGACATTTCGGCAGAATTTATAGCGAAATAATCTGCTTGAAAATATAACCTTCTTTACTTCTACTAACAAGAATCTTCTAGATTGAAGTTCGGTTTAAAGACATTTATTTCTCAAAGAACAAAATAACAATTCACTTAAAAAGAAACATAACTAAATTAACAATAGGTTGTAATTTGCATTACGACGTTCAAGCCATCCAAGAAACTGAACACCATAGACTCGTTTACAAAATATTGTACTAATATTGTTCTTAAATCTAATTAAATAAAGTCAATTATAAAACAGTTCAAGCTAGTTCCAGGAATTATATATTAGACACATAAGTTTTCATGCGTCTAATATATAATTCTTTAGGTCTTTTTTAAATGTTGGTATGCTTGTACACTCTCTTACTTTTTTAGGTAATATATTGTATAGCCGAACCCCCTCATACTGTATAGTTTTCCTGCCGTACAGGGTTCTCACTCCTGGTACTTCTAGGTCGTCTTGATTACGGGTATTATATCTATGAGTCTTAGTAAGTTTAATTCGACATAGTTTTAGTTTCAAACTGGCAATAGCTGAACTACAGTTTACAAATAATGTTTTCAATGACTTTACTGAGAAAGACTTATAACTGTGTTTTAAACCTACGAGACATTTATTTATTTATAACTAGCTGCGCCCCGCGGTTTCACCCGCGTAGACCGAGATAAGAAGCAGCCTATGTTTTATTCCAGGGTTTTCCAGGGGGGTTTTTTACCTTCTAACTGCGAGATGTGGTAGCTTATTTCATAACGATTCCAAGAACAGTTTAATATACAGCACTGTTACAAAACTTTAGAGATGTCGTCTACCACGTGAGACCACCTAGAAATACCTACTCTCACACAAAAACCCACAAAAACAAAATGGCCGTCACATTGAATAGGTTATGCTATCTACATATCAAATAACATCCAAATCGGTCCAGCGGTTTGAGCGTGAAGAAGTAACAAACATACAAACACACGCGCACACACACTCACAAACTTTCGCCTTTATAATATTAGTGTGATTATATATTATATTATACAGCTGCTGCCCGCGACTTCGTCCGCGTGAAATTTCTTGTTCCCCCGACCCACCTCGTCGCATCGCATGGCCTGCCCGCGCTATTACTTCGTTTTCGCTTAGGGGTTACTTCTGCCTTTTTTATTTTATTTCGGCACGTAAGGTCCTAAAGTGATGTTAAATATGCCTATTTGGGCTATAAAATGCAAAAAGGTTTTTTAAAGTCCGACTGGTAGTTCCAGAGATAAGCACGTTCCTTCAACGTATCCCCGCTAACCTCTCCCTGCCTTTCTCACCCACTCTAACACCCCCTTCATCACTTCCCCTTCCTCTCCCCCTCACCTGCACCTCCCCCTCACCTCCCCCTCCCCAACCCTCTCCCCCTCCCCCTCCTCTTCCCTCCAGGGTAGTTTTGAAAAACTATTAATGACAAACTTTATTACTTAGGCAAGTATCTGTGCCAAGTTTCGAGTTAATTAACCAAATGAATAAGATTTTTCTTATAAACTGTATTCCCTGTTTTCATGCCCACAGGAGTGGAATTTTAAAGAATCGTTTCAGATGTTTCCATTATTTACACCAATTTTCGATTTAATCAAGCCCCGCAGTAAAATCCTCCCCTGAAAAATTTTGTACCCCTTTTCACCCCATTATGGGTAGATTTTCGAAAAACCCACGTTATTCTTAATTTTTAGGGTTCCGTACCACAAAAGGAAAAAAACGGAACCCTTATAGGATCACTCGTGTGTCTGTCTGTCCGTCTGTCACAGCCAATTTGCTCCGAATCTACAGGGCTGATTTAGTTGAAATTTGGTACACGTATGAATTGTGACCAAAACACGAAAAGGTAAATAAATGAATTTTGAATATGGGGGTCAGTTTTGGGGGGCAAATAAGAAAATTAAAAAAAAAAAGTTTTGCAAACTATACCGTGTGACATATCAAATGAAAGGGCTTACTACGAGAGTATCAAATATATTTATTTTATAATTTTAAAATAAATTGTTTTGAAGTTATTTAAGAAAAAAGACGAAAATTGACCATTCCCATAATACAGAAAATAGATCTTTACCTGTAGAGTACAGGAAAACCTATAAGAAGTCTGTGGTCTTAAAAACATGGTAAATAACATGGTAAATCTCTCAATATTGTGAGTACAAAATTACATTTACTGTTGGAATGTATGGCAGAACATGTTTTTCAACTACAGTGTTAAGTTTGTTTTTGGGATAAATTCATCCCAATTACGGAACCCTTCATTGTGTGTGGTCCGACACGCACTTAGCCGATTTTTGGTCTCAAGTATAAAAATACTGAGTTATCGCGGCGCGACATCGAACGGAACGCGTATGGCATTTTTATACTCGTGATAACTACGAAATTAAATGTCCGATTCGAATGAATTAAAAAGTATTTTATTGCTACATAAATACCCTTGATGATAAAACTATTTAATTGAATAAGAATTAATACTACGATACGAATGTAACCAACTTTTTTTTTACCGGCGATCTAATTAAATTTTCGAACACAAAAGCTTCTATTGTGACTTAACTATGATAGTTAGATATATTGCCTTGGCGGGTTTTTTTGAAGGTGATAATGAGTACATTAATCATGTAGTACATACTTTTTATCTATCATCAATAGTTTTCTCAGCAAACGCCAAATAATGAATTTTATAGGCAAAATTTTGCTACTTTGGGTTACATTATTGCAATTTTCTTAAGGATCTCTAAATTTTTTGAAAATAAATTGTAGCCTATGTTACTTCCTGATAATTTAGCTTTCTATTGGTGAAAAAATAATTCAAATCGTTCTAGCAGTTTCGGAGCCTATTCGGTACAAACAAACAAACAAAAAAATCTTTCCTCTTTATAATATTAGTATAGACATAGGAGAACAATAAAAAGTATGTCTAGTCGACTTAAATCTGGAACACTACAAAACACACCTACCAATTTGAGCACCAACATCGTAATCGCGAAAAAATAATCAGCCGTCCCATCGAGCGTCGAGTAGGTATTGAAGTTTTCTATGGGATATGAAAATTTTTTCGCGATTACGATGTTGGTCCCATGGAGAAAGTAGTTCGGTTTGATGTTCTGTATCACACCCTGAAATTTGACGAGGATGGAAAACGACACGTAGTATAATATAGACGTGCACTCTTTGCACTATTATAAATTCAAACTCAACGCATTTATTGCAATTAAACCAATTACAGGCATTTTTCAATTGTCAAAGAGTCGGTCAATTAGAAAGTTGAAGCTAGTTGTCCAGTTCCAATACATAGATCTCTATGGATAAGAACGGGTAATAAACTAAACGAACACTCTTTTAAATCAAAATAACATCCTGAGTACATTATTCTTGTTTTTCTACATGTGAGAAAAATGTAAAATAAATAAAAAATTATTCAAAATATTATATAAGATTCGGCGTCCGTTCACGAACATGGCGCGTGGATCAGCACCCTCCATATATTATTATTATCTCATGTGACACATGATAAAACTTTGTCAGAATTATCAATTTCCTATCAGATACTATTGAGGCTCAATAAGACTCCATTTCAGTGAAAAATCTTTAGACATAGACATGTAGAATATGAGGCTGTTGCTCACATTGCTTTTGAGTGTATTTTGTAATTTTTTATTTTATTTTTTTTAATGTGCGTTTTATTTGTGCAGAATAAACAAGTTTTCTTTTCTTTCTTTCTTTCTTTTACATGTCCCACTCAGACTATAAGTCGTGCTACACACTTGTGGTCAGCATTAATCGGCACTAATAGGTACGGAACGATACGGCACGGTAGTAAAATCGTATATCATATACTCGTACTATTAAATGAGCAATATTTGTATTTAAAATCGTTTAATCGTTACTGCCGTTTTTGAGAACGTGATTATAACAACGAACGTCCGATTAACGATTTCGATGAAACTTGCAATATAGACTCTTAAAATGTCGATTGCACACCATGTGTGCAGATAACAATAAAATTTCTATTGTGTCTACTAATTAGCTCGCGTCGGGTAAATCGTTAATCGTTTAAGGGGGAGAAAAATGGATCTAGCTAGGTCTCAAATCTGGGAAAATTCGTTTTCTCCGTATTTTCACGCAAAATTATTCGGTTCATAATTTCGCGGCCGCCGCCGCGTTGCATACTTTTTTTTAACCGTGAGGTTGAAAAAGTTAGTTTTAGTAGTGTTTATTTTTTCAATTTTAGAATAAAATAAAACTAACTATTCAATACTTTTTTATAACTTATAACTTCTTTGGTTCTTTGTTAAGTTTCCAAAATATACTTACACAATTTTGGAGCTTTTCTATACCAATAAAAATTAAAAGTTATATTATTTAAAAAGTATTGAATAGGTAGGTTTCTGTTAAATTTCGATTAGTTTTTCCAGGCGCCATCTATTGATGTGAATCTAAATATCAACTGTCATAGAAATGCCTCATTGCTGTCTGCCATTAAATTATTTATATAAGTTAAACGTAAACACTGGTTTTTAAAAGGTAGGTAAAAGGTACTGCTTACCGAGTTTTTGTAAATTTGGTGGTTTGAGAACTAATGACAAACATAAATGGTTTTGCAAATCTGACAAGGCTGTTTGAGCATCATTCTTTTGCCTCTTCACTGACATGAGTCGAACCAACGTTTTTGGCGCCAACAAAAACGTTAAAGTATTGACAGCAACTAACAGTTAAATTCTTTTTGTTCGTAATTTATGAGTTTAAGAAGTAACAAACAGTTGCTTCTCTTATATATAATATATATATTTTTTAAATAGGTTCCTTACACAAAATATATCTATATAATATGTATCATTTCTGGGCAGAGAGCGCTGTGTGTTAGTCACTATGTCAAAGTGTCTTGAAAACAAAGCGACCAATCGGCGATAAGAAAAAAAGTAACAGACACTTAGCGCCATCTACGCGTAACTAATTTGGCAGTTTTCTTCCCCATTGCTCCAGATTAGCTTTGTTGGTCAATAATTCGACAATTCGATTTGGCAGTACGCCAAATTGAATGTGCCGACTGCCGACCCGAACAATAGCCTAACAATAAATACTGGCAAATCGAGTGTGCCGACTGCCGACCCGAACAATAGCCTAACAAAACAATAAATACTGCCAAATCGAATGTGCCGACTGCCGACCCGAACAATAACCTAACAATAAATACTGCCAAAACGAATGTGCCGACTGCCGACTCAAACAATAGCCTAACAATAAATACTGCCAAATGGAATATGTCGACTGCTGACCCGAATAATAGCCTAACAATAAATACTGCCAAATCGAATGTGCCGACTGCCGACCCGAACAATAGCCTAACAATAAATACTGCCAAATGGAATGTGTCGACTGCTGACCCGAATAATAGCCTAACAATAAATACTGCCAAATCGAATATGTCGACTGCTGACCCGAATAATAGCCTAACAATAAATACTGCCTAATCGAATGTGTCGACTGCCGACCCGAACAATAGCCTAACAATAAATACTGCCAAATGGAATGTGTCGACTGCTGACCCGAATAATAGCCTAACAATAAATACTGCCAATTCGAATATGTCGACTGCTGACCCGAATAATAGCCTAACAATAAATACTGCCAAATCGAATGTGCCGACTGCCGACCCGAACAATAGCCTAACAATAAATACTGCCAAATCGAACGTGCCGACTGCCGACCCGAACAATAGCCTAACAATAAATACTGTCAAATCGAATGTGCCGACTGCCGACCCGAACAATAGATTAACAATAAATACTGCCAAATCGAATGTGCCGACTGCCGACACGAACAATAGCCTAACAAATTCCCCACAAAATGAGTCATTTTGTTCCATTATTATCTCTTCATATTTCTACGAAATATATCATATTTCTACAGAAAGTCGGTGCCGCAGGTATTCCTTTGAAACTGTCTCAGGAACTCGTCAATTCACGGCTCGATTGTCAGGCAAAGAGTTTGGTAACGATTGTTGTCTTTGTGTTCGTCTGTTTCCTGTTCACGAGCTGTTTTGATAGTATTGCAATTATTGGCAAGTTTTAATAGGTTGTCGTCAATGCATGACTTGTTTTTTTGTTCCTTCTTGTTTTTTGTATCTGTGTATGTAAGTACAGTCAGGGAAATTAATCGTTTAGCAAATTGTCACACTACGTCAATTTTCCATGTTATAGCCGTCACAGAATGACGATTATGGTCAATTAGCTGAATAATTAATTTCCCTGCCCTTACTTTATAAATGTCTACGTTCTTGAGGTACTTACTCATTATTTTTGCTGGCCTTTCTGTCCCACTTCTAGGCAAATGCTGCCCCTCCACTCCATCTATCTTTCACGATATTTATTTATTATTTATTTATTATTTATTTATATATACTTTATACCGCACTTCTTCCTTCCCTTCCTTCTTCTTCTTTGTCTTGATCATATTGTTCTATATCCTTCTTGTTCCTATATTTCATTGATCGTTATGACCCGTTTCGTGGGTATATTACTTAATTATTCAGATCGGGCGAACTGTTAGTTAGTTTTTTCTAGATTTGGATTTTTTCAATATTCGTGCCCGGTTGATGGCAATAGGCTCGTCCCCTAATAACTGCTGAAATGTTGGTGAACTATTAGTTAATCTCTGCCTATCCCTCAGGGGAAAAATAGGTGTGATATTATGTTATTCTTTTCAATGTACGGCATTGTGAAGAGGTTTAGCTTTATGATTGCTCTTTCAGCTTAAATTCGTCGACTCGCCTTCGCGTGGTCAACTCATCAATAGAGTTCCATTACCTTCGAAGCTTGTTGACAAATACCAAAATAGGCACATGAATAAAATTAAAATCACGTTCACGACATTTATAATTTGTTTGGAACCAAATACATTCAGTAGGTAGATGCAAAATTTTGAAATACTTTTCCTTACTTTTGGAAACTTTAAAAAAAAATTATGATCCTACCACGTATTATTTTTAAAATCTTTATTATTATGTACTATTTTTTGGAAAGCAGCAAATCACTACTATTAACCAGTGAATCAGTGAGTGTGATCTAATTAATAGCAGATGCATGGTTTGCTGCTTTCTAAAAAAATAGTACTCAATAATATTTTTTTATCATTCATAAAAACATCACAAAAGTGTTGTAGGAGTACCTTCGCAATACTGTGCGGCCTGTCTGTATTATGCAACGGTTTATTCAAAATGTACGAAAGTGATGTAGGGGGATTATTGCAATGCGGTGCGGCCCAAATCTGCGTTAGGCCTTATATATCACACTTTTTCTTGCTGGGAAAAAGTACGGTTTATTCGCCGTGTGTAGGCACGGGCGTCAGTATTGTATGGATCACTACGGAAGCTTTTACGCCGTAACGTAAGGAAACCCTGCCGTGTACATAGGGCCTTAGTCTTATCAGTTCTGAAACAAGTATGATACACATACATACTTAGTAAGTCTCGCATACACAGGGCAGCAACGTAATTACTAATTGCTAATGTTTTTAACACAACACGAGCTATTTTCTTAAAAGCCTTAATAAAACTAATTTGTCAGGTATTAATTAGACCAAAGCTACGTAGGTACTATAATGCTATTTCTGTCCTACTCAAATACTAAATGTAAACCTAACTTTTATAGCTCTATTAGGCAAAGATATGGCCTTTTTAATGTTAGTTAGTAATTAGTGGTGAAGTCATTATCACAGTTTGTGTTCTTATGTACCTATTATTGTTGAAATAGAAATAGAAAATGGCCGTAGGTTTAATGTGTTACCTAACATACACTACACAGCCCGCCTCGATGGTACAGTGGTCAGAAGCACGACTGTCGAGTATGAGGTCCTAAGTTTTTCCATCAGACCGGAGTTTGGATTTGTCCTAGCAGTTGATTGCAATAAGCGCGGCCTCTATTACGCAGGACTTTGACATTACGGGTGAAAAATGGAAATAAACAAACACTTTTTCCTACCCATATAGGCAACAAACCAAGTTATGCTAATAACATAAGTACTAAAGGAACTAAAACGCCAATCTTACAAGTAAAATGTTGCAATATCTCGTAGGTCACGTCCATCCACGATATTTTTGTACGCTGTGTAGCATGGCGCCCGTTAAATAAAGGCATAATTGAAAAATCTCATGTTCTTTTTTACGTTTTCGTAATTTCACTGGCATCTATAATTAAAAAAGAGAATACACCTTAGGGTGGGTTGCATCGTCTTACTTTAACAATAACAAACAACGCACTGAAGTTGCGATTTTTGTTATAGTTAAAGCAAAATAGTGCAACCCACAATTGTTAAATTAGTACCTGTTAGACAATAAATGGGTTCCATGGTGGGTCCATTTGACAATTTTTTAGCTGACGTCATAATTTTAACTGTAACCTTAACCGCCCACGCTTCGCTGGTTAAAGTTATTGTTAAAAATATCTGTCACCTCTGTCAGACGGGTTGAATGTCATGTCCCTGCTCCGAACTTTATCTTTTACATTTGACATGACGGTGCAACAGCAGGTAGTCATTCTATGGTCATTTTAACTTTGACGGAAACTATAACCTAGCCCTTGGTGCAACCCACCCACCCAGTTTGAAAAAAAAAAGAACGACTATTTTTTTCTTTATCACAAGTTTACAACGGCTATGTCTATCACAAGTTTACAACGGCTATGTCTATCACAAGTTTACAACGGCTATGTCTATCGCAAGTTTACAACGGCTATGTCTATCGCAAGTTTACAACGGCTATGTCTATCACAAGTTTACAACGGCTATGTCTATCACAAGTTTACAACGGCTATGTCTATCACAAGTTTACAACGGCTATGTCTATCACAAGTTTACAACGGCTATGTCTATCACAAGTTTACAACGGCTATGTCTATCACAAGTTTACAACGGCTATGTCTATCACAAGTTTACAACGGCTATGTCTATCACAAGTTTACAACGGCTATGTCTATCGCAAGTTTACAACGGCTATGTCTATCGCAAGTTTACAACGGCTATGTCTATCACAAGTTTACAACGGCTATGTCTATCACAAGTTTACAACGGCTATGTCTATCACAAGTTTACAACGGCTATGTCTATCACAAGTTTACAACGGCTATGTCTATCACAAGTTTACAACGGCTATGTCTATCACAAGTTTACAACGGCTATGTCTATCACAAGTTTACAACGGCTATGTCTATCACAAGTTTACAACGGCTATGTCTATCACAAGTTTACAACGGCTATGTCTATCACAAGTTTACAACGGCTATGTCTATCGCAAGTTTACAACGGCTATGTCTATCACAAGTTTACAACGGCTATGTCTATCACAAGTTTACAACGGCTATGTCTATCACAAGTTTACAACGGCTATGTCTATCACAAGTTTACAACGGCTATGTCTATCACAAGTTTACAACGGCTATGTCTATCACAAGTTTACAACGGCTATGTCTATCACAAGTTTACAACGGCTATGTCTATCACAAGTTTACAACGGCTATGTCTATCACAAGTTTACAACGGCTATGTCTATCACAAGTTTACAACGGCTATGTCTATCACAAGTTTACAACGGCTATGTCTATCACAAGTTTACAACGGCTATGTCTATCACAAGTTTACAACGGCTATGTCTATCACAAGTTTACAACGGCTATGTCTATCACAAGTTTACAACGGCTATGTCTATCGCAAGTTTACAACGGCTATGTCTATCACAAGTTTACAACGGCTATGTCTATCACAAGTTTACAACGGCTATGTCTATCACAAGTTTACAACGGCTATGTCTATCACAAGTTTACAACGGCTATGTCTATCACAAGTTTACAACGGCTATGTCTATCACAAGTTTACAACGGCTATGTCTATCACAAGTTTACAACGGCTATGTCTATCACAAGTTTACAACGGCTATGTCTATCACAAGTTTACAACGGCTATGTCTATCACAAGTTTACAACGGCTATGTCTATCACAAGTTTACAACGGCTATGTCTATCGCAAGTTTACAACGGCTATGTCTATCACAAGTTTACAACGGCTATGTCTATCACAAGTTTACAACGGCTATGTCTATCACAAGTTTACAACGGCTATGTCTATCACAAGTTTACAACGGCTATGTCTATCACAAGTTTACAACGGCTATGTCTATCACAAGTTTACAACGGCTATGTCTATCACAAGTTTACAACGGCTATGTCTATCACAAGTTTACAACGGCTATGTCTATCACAAGTTTACAACGGCTATGTCTATCACAAGTTTACAACGGCTATGTCTATCGCAAGTTTACAACGGCTATGTCTATCACAAGTTTACAACGGCTATGTCTATCACAAGTTTACAACGGCTATGTCTATCACAAGTTTACAACGGCTATGTCTATCACAAGTTTACAACGGCTATGTCTATCACAAGTTTACAACGGCTATGTCTATCACAAGTTTACAACGGCTATGTCTATCACAAGTTTACAACGGCTATGTCTATCACAAGTTTACAACGGCAATGTCTATCACAAGTTTACAACGGCTATGTCTATCGCAAGTTTACAACGGCTATGTCTATCACAAGTTTACAACGGCTATGTCTATCACAAGTTTACAACGGCTATGTCTATCACAAGTTTACAACGGCTATGTCTATCACAAGTTTACAACGGCTATGTCTATCACAAGTTTACAACGGCTATGTCTATCACAAGTTTACAACGGCTATGTCTATCACAAGTTTACAACGGCTATGTCTATCACAAGTTTACAACGGCTATGTCTATCACAAGTTTACAACGGCTATGTCTATCACAAGTTTACAACGGCTATGTCTATCACAAGTTTACAACGGCTATGTCTATCACAAGTTTACAACGGCTATGTCTATCACAGATCGTTTTTTGTTAACTATTTTAAAAAGGGAAATAATAAAGCTTCCGAAAAACAAATTAACTTCCAACGATCTGTGGTTGACTATAATACTAACTAAATGAATTACCGAAAAGTTATTAAAAAATTAACCGAAAAAAAAATGTTGTATTTAACAAACAAACATGAGCTTATTCAAATTACAATTCTATGAAAAATAATCAGTACTTTCAAATAATAAACTAAATTTCCAAAAAAAATACCAATATCAATCTGCCTAGCCTTGTCCCAATTATGTTGGGGTCGGCTTCCAGTCTAACCGGATGCAGCTGAATACCATTATTTTACATGGAGCGACTGCCTATCTGACCTCCACAACCCATTAACAGGATAATACGTACCCCTTGGTAAGACTGATTGTCAGACTTTCGGGCTTCTGACGACCCGTAACGACTGTCAAAGATCCACGAATGACAGCCGGGACCAACGGCTTAACGTGCTTTCCGAGGCACGGAGGTCTCGGTATGTAAAGATGGTCACCCATCCACGGACCAACCCCGGCAAGCGTAGCTTAACCTGATGGATCGACCCGTGCGGCGGAGCAACGGGCTCCAAAAAAAAATATCAAACTTCCGAATAAAATACTAAGTTTCCTAAAACATATGTTCTGTAAAAATAATCGTTTTCTTAAGCTCTATAGAATGCAGCTTAATTTCTACTATTGGTTATAGAATAACTTTTTATTTTTCGATTTTAAGGGGGATGCGCTATTTTAGCCCGCGAAATTCATTTTTTTTTTTGGGTTTTTTGCAATTTTCAGCTCAGTGTCAGGTTGTTTCTTAGGTTGATTTCGTGCAGATTCGTCGAACAAACGAAATCTAACTTAAAGAGATGTATTGATGATTTTTGTAAATTTCATGTTTTGAGTATGCTCATATTTTTCTTTTTTTCGGAGCTTTTATTACTACCCTTTAAAAAAACCTATCTACTTTATAAAAGTCTTTAATTTATATATTTATTTGCATAATGTACACTCAGTTACACGCTAGGCCTTAGCCTAAGTCTTAACTTACATGACCCTGTTAGGTCGCAGCAAGTATTATTTCATTTGACTCATAGCAACGTAAAACACTTAAAGTTCACATTGTATTACATAAATACTAGATAACAATATCAAAACATTCATTATTACTAATAATACATGTCATAAACTCTTTCTAACGTATATTTAATTTATATTCATTAAAGTCATTTGAAATATGGTTTATTGGGGTAATTACGGTAATGGGGTAATTCTGATTGATGATAATTTCTACCAAACGCTGCGGCATTTTTATACAGCGACAGCGAAAGGTCGTTAAAATGACATCTAATCAATAAGTTACTAATATTATGTAAAATGCCGCTGCGTTTGGTAGAAATTTTCGTCAATCGGAAATATCCCATTATCGTAACTATCCCAATAAACTCTACATAGATATTAATAATAAAAATTGTAGCTTTAGAACATTTGTGCTTTATTTTAGCTTATTATCTTCCATAAACCCTCTAATAGTATAATAACTTTTTTCTGAAAGTAATGACTTAAGTTTTAATTTAAATATGCACAGTCTTTTTGTAGATCTTATAATGTCCAGGTAACTTATTGTATATTTGCATGCTTTGATATTTTCTGGGCTATTTTTATACAATAGAGATGTAGGTAACGGTAGAATTAATTTAGCATTATGTAATGGTAGAATTAATGTAGTATTGCGGCGCTAATTTACTGATAGACAACGTTCAGCCTAAACCACTGGGCTAGAATCACGAAATTTTAAATAAGAGTTTCTTTTAAAAAGAAAGTGAGCACTAAGGACTTTGTGGAACTAACTTTGTGGTTTAACTTTGTGGAAGATCGTCAGCTTTGCCGATAGGAAACCGTGGATGGATGCCTGCGTGCTAGTTTCACAATAATCGTCTTCACAAATCGTTTGTTTGTCAAAGTGAAACAACAATCGTTTCCAATTTGCGCGAGTTCTTTGTGAAGAATGGCCCACAAACGGTAACCTGTTTTTGAGCAATTAACTTCGTTATCTGACTCAGATTTTCTCGAAAATTAATTGCAGATAACGAGTGTTCTTTTTAAGGCGAGCATATCTACATATAGTCGTGAAATGGACGTTTTTGAGAGCCTAATGCTTTTAAATAAACCTAAAGAAAATTCTAGAAAAAAAATTTATATATGAAACTTTGATATGTATTGTATACTTCAATCTGAGCATTTGAAAATTTTAAGCAGCATTAAATACCATGCAAAAAATATTGAAGTGGGTTGTTTTCGACTTTTAATTCGCTACTGCATCTAGAGTATAGGTGATATTTTCATGGGTTGACGACTATAATAATGATAAATCAATCTTAAAACTGTGCATTTTAAGGGTTCCGTACCTCAAAAAGAAAAAAATGGGTCACTTTGTTGTCCATAAGTCTGTTTGTCTGTCTGTCAGTTTGTCAAGACCCTTTTTCTCAGAGACGTGTGGAGGTATCAAGTTAAATTATATCAAATACGTAGGTCTATGGTTTTAAGTCAACGCAATAAAAAAATACGACTATTTATGCGACATATTTTGATACTCGCTAGTAAATCAAAACCTATAGGGTAGGTACTTCCCGTTGACCTAGAATCATAAAATTTGGCAAGAAGAAAGGTCTCACAGCACAAGTAAAGGAAAAAGTCCGAAAATTGTTACGAGTAATTTGTAATTTTACCACTTCAAAATTTTTTTTTTTGTGATTACTATCTTAAATTTGCACTTGGAGATTTGACTGTGACGTATATCAATGTATGGATGAGGAGCTCGTGGCTAAGTAATAACAGTCGCACGGGTCGATTCATTTTGTTAAGCTACGCTTGCCGGGGTTGGTCCGTGGATGGGTGACCATCTTTAGATACCTTACTCTGTGCTTCGGAAAGCACGACATAAGCTGTTGGTCCCGGCTGTCATTTGTGGATCTTTGACAGTCGTTACGGGTTGTCAGAAGCCCGAAAGTCTGAGAACCAGTCTTATTAAGGGGTATACCAGTTACTGGGTTGAGGAGGTTAGATAGGCAGTCGCTCCATGTAATAATGTCCGCTGTAGTATACTGGTATTCAGTTACATCCGGTTAGACTGCAAGCTAACTCCAACATAGTTGGGAAAAGGCTAGGCAGGTTTTATATCAATGTATGGGTGATCATGTTTTTCAACTAGAATGTTAAACTACGAAACCTTTCGTTGTGCGTGGTCCAACACGCACATGGCCGGTTTTTTAAATTTTAAAATAATAATAAATTTAATAAAAGACGGTATAAAAAGAAAAGTTCCGACTGACTCCCTGACTCATCAACGCCCTGCCCAGATTCAGAAAGCTAAAATTTTGCACAGAGGTTCCCTTATATTGTAGAAAAGGAATAAGGAAGGATTTTTAGAAACCTTTATGGGAGTAAAATAGGGGATGAAAGTTTGTATGGAAAATCGTCATTTTAGTAGTTTAAACTATGAAAATTGGTATTCAGTATTTTGATTAAAAATTAAAAACCATGTTTTTCAGCGTTTTTGGAAAATCATCCCCTAAGGGAGGAAATAGAGGATGAAAGTTTGTGAGGACAAAATTGGTAGGTAATTGGTAATTAAGCCTATTGTTTACAAATTACGAATGATTTGTTTTGGTGTTTTTGGAAAATCATCCCCTAGGCGGTTAAAAATCCTTACTAACTCATCGCTCAGCCCGGTTTTCTCAAGCGCCAAAAACTTTAGTCATTCAGATTATCCCGTGGGATATTTTCCGACATATAAAAAAAAGTGCGTGGTATATACGCGGGCGAAGCCGCGGGCAAAAGCTAGTTTAGAAATATTCGCTAGCGGGTCCGTGCGACGAGGACTATGGACTATATAGGACGAGATCGACGACTACTTATACTAACTTTAAGAATACCGAGCGTTTAACATTTAGAATTCGTGCCAACTTTAATTCACCAGAATTAAAGATGAATGAAGTCGTTTTTTAACCTATTCTATCAATGGTGACATATTTATTTTATTTATTAAAAACATTAAATATGTACAAGTATATAAAAAAGGAGGGGAAATAATCATAGGGCATCAAAAAATTAATTCGCATCGCTGTCGACAGGAAAAGTGCCCAAAAGGCTGGCAGCATTGCCACGTTGTATAGCAATGCTAATTCTTTGGCCCAAAAATAGGCCAGCCCTTTGGTCACGTGTAGAGTCGACCAACCGCTTGGCGATGTCCCGAAAAACTAAAAGGGCACTCGGACCCCATGGCCCTAGTGTTTCAACCCCAAACGGCTCAAACATATAAATCCCAATAAGATTAGAGTATTAAACAATTAAAAAACGGTTTATTTTTGTGTACCTACCGTATTACCCACTATATAACCCAATTCCGGGCTGCAACTTAAAAAATCCTAATGATAATATCCAGAGCTAGGTATGGAACACGACCCCAGCACTCGCGCTAGCTACCACTTTTTTGTTTTTAGGGTTCCGTACCTAAAATAAAAAACGAAACCCTTATAGGATCACTTCGTTGTCCATCTGTCCACAGAATAGATAAAGAGACCTCTTTATCTTTTCTGTGCGTCTGTCTGTCTGTCAGTCTTTTTCTCTAGAACGCATGGAGGTATCATGTTGAAATTAATATCAAATACGTAGGTATAGGGTCCCTTGAAGTTCAAAAAAAATCAAGCTTTTATGTCAGCACAATGAAAATACGGCCCTTTGTGCGACATATTATGTCGTATTAGTCACATGTAAATCAAAACCTATAGGGTACTTCCCGTTGACCTAAAATCATAAAAATTGGCAAGAACCAAGCTCTTACAGCACAAATAAAGGAAAAAGTCCGAAAATTGTTAATTTGTAATGTTATCACATATAAAACATTTTTTTTTGGAATTACAATGTTACGTTTGTTTTTGGGATAAATTCTTTTCAACTACAGAACCCCTCATTGTGCGTGGTCCGACACGCACTTGGCCGGTTTTTTTTTGCGTAGAGAAATGATCATGCATTTTGCACTACCACGGTGAGATAGTGCAGTTATGTGGGACTCCAACCCACTAAAACTCCACGGTGTCCTCATCTGCCGCTTACGGCGGGAACACGGGCATGCGTTAGCACTCATCCATGAACCCGCCGTGCTGTCCGTCACCGGACCCTCCTCTGGGCAGTACTCCCTATAATCGGCGCACACGAACACATTGCACGCCGTGACCAGCCCAGAGGCCAAACCAGCACATGGGCGCCAGACGACTCCTCGTCTGGGTACCTTTGGTCCCTCTGCGACAGGTCAGGTCAATGAACCCGCCGCCCACCACTTTTCGGCGGCAGAGGATGGGGCGAGCGGCCAACGCTATACCGACACTCCCCTGTGGCCCCACCGCATCCGCCATCAGACGGTGACGACCCCGTCAAGACCGCGGAAGGTTGGGAGAGCGGCGCACCGCAATACCAGCACTCCTCTCCCGCTGCGGCCTCCAAACCTCAGCTGCGATGCCTTCCATACGATATCATGGCTCGCCTCAGTTGCGACATTGCCCAAACGGCACCGCAACCCACTTGTTGGCCGCTACGTCGTCGGCTTATCGGCAAAAGCCCTGACGAGCAGCCCCCTCCTCGGATGCCTCTTCGCTTCACCGTGGGTGACCATTGACCAAGCCACGGTTAAGCCCCCCCCCCGCCTCAACAATGTCACCACACGGCACCGGGGGAGCGCTAGTTACCCCTAGACCAACAATGTGGTCAGTTGAGATACTAATTCCATTAAATACTCGTACTAATTTCAGATTTGTTAGAAGATGGGATCGCTTTTCATACTAACTTATAAGTTTTCCTTTTACGTGCAGAATATTTTACTCAAAAGATTAAGTAGAGTGCTGAGTTTGTTGCTGACTTACTGCGTGTATCTAGTTGAAAACCCGGAGCTTGGAACTTTTCTTTGCTTTTTCAAAATCCCAGCACTTTGCTATATTTAAAACAACACTGAAAATCGTCTTAAACTTTATAATTATAATATTTTCATGTTGTCAAAAGAGTTTGTGTGTTTATTAAATTCAGTTTGGGAACGGAAACACCTACATAAAAAAAAATACAACCGACTTCTAAAACCTAACACTACAAAGTGAAAAATAACTTTAATATCGGAATTCGGTGTCTAGTTAAATGTATTTTCGTTTTTTGCCACCGACTTCCGAAATTAAAGTTATTTTTCACTTTGTAGTGTTGTTTTTGGAAGTCGGTTGTATTTTTTTGTAAAAAAGTTTTTATTTTTCACTTTTTAGTTGTGTACCTACCCCACACAAATTCAAATACCACTACCTGCAAAACAAACTAGAACATCATCCATATAAAAGTGGGGAAAAAATACGTATTATTGAAGCTAACTCAAAAACTGCCGAAGCAAAGTTAATCAATTTTATATGGGACCAACTGTGATGTCTCGAACAAAACAAAAAAAAAATCCAAATCGGTCCAGCCATCTTCGAGTAATCGGGGAACATACATAAAATAAAAAATAAAAAAAAAAGGTTCCGACGAATTCAGAACCTCTTCCTTTTTGAAGTCGGTTAATTATCTCACAATAACTTAATTTTTTTTTTTTTTAGAATAATGAATTTATATTAGGTCTTTACCTATGAAATTGCCGTTCTGCAGTACTGGCCATTTCAAATCAAAATAATTTTTGTTTGGCTAAGAATTCTAATTTCAAATTAATTTTATTTTAAAAACATGGATTTTGTTTTCCAAAAGTAGTCATTTGTTTATTGATTAGTGTAACATTTTCATCGCATTTCAATCTTTTTCGTCATCATGGATACGTTAAAAATTCGAGTATTTATGGAATATGAGTACCGTCGTGGCAGCAACGCGGCACAAGCGGCACGCAACATCAACGACGTTTATGGAGCTAACACTACAAACCAACGCACCACTTGTTATTGGTTTGCTCGCTTCCGTTCTGGAAATTTCGACCTGAAAAATGAACCTCGCGGTCGTCCGAAGACTTTGGTCGACAATGACGAATTAAAGGCGATTGTGAAAGCTGATGATACACAATCTACGGCTCAATTAGCAGCAGCTTTCGACGTTAGCGTCAAAACAATATTGGTCCATTTGCGTCAAATTGGCAAGGTAAAAAAGCTTGACAAATGGGTGCCCCACGAACTCAATGATCGCCAGCGCGAAGTACGCGTCGAGACGTGCCTTGCACTGCTCAACAGACACACAAATGAAGGAATTTTGAACCGCATTGTTACCTGCGATGAAAAATGGATTCTGTTTGATAACCGCAAGCGCTCAGCAAGTTGGTTGGATCCTGGTTCAGCACCTAAACAATGCCCTAAACGAAAACTTACCCCTAGAAAAGTGATGGTCACTGTTTGGTGGTCTAGCGCCGGTGTGATTCATCACAGCTTCTTACCAAACGGGGTGAGCATTACTTCAGATGTGTACTGTGAAGAACTGAAGACAATGATGGAGAAGCTGGCACATCTCCAACCAGCATTGGTCAATCGCTCGTCTCCGCTGCTCCTGCACGACAACGCGCGACCTCATACTGCACAGCAGACGGTCTCCAAGTTGCAAGAACTGGGGTTGGAAGCTCTCCGTCATCCGCCCTACTCACCAGACCTTGCGCCTACAGACTACTACTTTTTCCAGAATTTGGATAACTTCTTGGCGGGAAAAAAATTCAATACCCGAGAGGCATTACAAAATGCCTTTGAAGAATTTGTTACCTCCCGTCCAGCTGATTTCTTTAAGAAGGGCATCAATAAACTGCCACTGCGTTGGCAAAGATGCATTGATTGCATGGGTGATTACTTCGATTAATACAAATAAAAAATGCATGAAAAAAATTCGTTTAAATTTTTTCATACAAAACGGCAATTTCATAGGTAAAGACCTATTATTCGTAATTGCCGTTGATAAAGCTTCACCAAGATACCATTATCTAAACAAACTGAACGTAGGACGCCAATAGCGGATCACTTTTGCTACAATACCGCCGCATTCGGACTAATATTTGTACAACCTACGAATGTTTGTGCGACCCGTAGGTCTTCCTACTATCCGTAGATATTCTTACCTAGATACCTATCAGGTATTGGTAGCTTTGGTTCGTTTCAAGACCCGTATCGACGTTTATGTTACAAAGAGGAGCCTGTTCCTGAATTGAGTGCTTATGTGAAAGAGATACCTGTTTTTATAATTTATCTTTCAACGTAGATTGTGGATGAAGTTTATATTTGACTAGCACATCCCGCGCGGCTTCGCCCGCGTATATGTTGGAATCTATCCCAAGAAAACAAAAATCCTTCCTTATTGCTTGTCCACATTATAAAGGGAACCTCTGTGCAAAATTTCAGCTTTCTAGGTCCAATGGTTTGGGCTGGGCGTTGCGAGTCAGTCAGTCAGTCAGGACTTTTCTTTATATATATTATATTAAGATTTATCTGTTTAATTTTAGGTATAGGCTTTTGACTGTTGTGATGGATTCTTTCAGAGATGCTACAAGCAATGTCAAAGTGCTTTAAAGTGCAAATATCTGGTGGAGCATAACGTTACAAAAAAATCAGACCGCCAAAATCCGCAAAATGTTCAGTGATGGTTTAGTGATATATTAAAGAAAATCTCTGCAAAATTTCAGTTTTCTAGGTCCAAGGGTTTGGGCTGGGCGTTGATGAGTCAGTCAGTGAGGACTTCTCTTTTTATTGTTATAGATAGATGACACTCGGCAATACTGTAGCTTCCTACTTGTGAAAGAATTTTCGGAATCGGATCAGTAGTTCCGAAGATTACCCCTACATACAAATTTAAAAACATTAGAGTTTTTGATCCTAATAAGTAACAGGAGCGATTGATATCAAAAATTGTTTTTGTGAAAATTGTCCATTTTCTTGCCGATTGTAATTATTTTTCTTCTAATTCAAAATTTTCTTAAATTAAATTATGAATGTAAAAGGTTTTGCTAAATATTATATTGGAAACTGTCTAAAATAGGTACGTTTACCTTCTTAAATATTTGACAATGTTTTGACATTGACATGAGATTACGATTTTGAACCATTTCAAAGATGTTTTTATGAATGAAAATTACAAAATTCGGAAAAAGTTAAAATACCGGTGCCTTATGTTTACCTCTAAATTTCATTTTACATAAATATATAATTTATTCAGAACATAAAACGTTGTCAATCGGGTCTTTTGAGCGCCAGCGAAGTGATACGGGTACCCCGTCTGATAGCCGAAGCGGTACTGACAAGTACTGAATCGGGGTCTTGTCGGGGGCCGGGCGGCAGGGCGGTTCGAGGTGTGAATGGTTATAAAGCTTGATTTTTCTGATCCCATCTTTTTACAGTAAATAAAACGGTTAAAAAATAAAAACGAACCTATGGAACCTGCATTATACATAGTTCTATTATCCTGCAAAGTTTCATGACCTAATTTGATAATTTTTATTGATTATTCTCCATTTATTGTACGGTTTAGAGGTAATTTTGAGATTTTTTTGTATCGAGAAAATTGTATGGAATCGTGAATTCGCAACCTATGATACCTAGCAGTAGTCCTCATCTTTACTGTATATTAATTACAAAGTGAATACTGCAGAACTGTTGAAACTACAGCCATTCATAATGAGACAATTTTCGCTATCTGAGGTAATGCAGGCCCTTAAGAACAAGAACATTTTGCAACGAGGACTGAACAGATCTTTAGCTGATGATAAAATAATATTTGCTATAATAAATAATATAATATAATACCTCTTTTCTAGTCATTGACAGGTTATATTTTTCAAGCTGTTCAGTAAATCCATACGTACATAATTATAATAGTAACGAATCCTTTTTGTCTGTTTATCTGTATGTATGGTCCGGATTAGCGCAAAAACGGCTGAACGGATTTGAATAAAATTGGCCACACAGACACTTTTATAACCTGGATTAACACATAGAGTACTTTTAATCCCGATAGTACGTTCCCGTGAGATATTTTCCGACATCCACGCGGGCGAAGCCGCGACCAAAAGCTAGTAATTATTGTTTAGATTTGAGGATATCAATAATAAATGATGTTTACAGATCGGATCGGTTCCGATCCATCATCAAAGTTCAGCCTGCTAATTAATCCTTTAATCAAGGGATTTTCAAGTTTGAAAGGTTTTGATTGATCTGTTTATTCAAAACATAAGACGCCAAGTCAACGGCATTGGTTGAAATTGAAAATGGATTGATCGTAATTAGACTATTTTGCTGTCGTCGTCTTCAATGTTGTGGGAGCCCAGAGCGTTTTTGAGCAAGTATATTATATGCAGAGCGAAAAGTTGATAGCTGGGTTAGTGTGGCACATAGATATAAGAAAGAAGTCTGTTTTTTTTATATTTCTATGGTGTGACAGAATGAGAAAACACCGAAAATATATGTGAAAAGTTTCAAATACGAGAGTGCCGTGCTTAGAAATTCACTTTCAGATTTCCAAAATGGACGAAAAATAACGAGATCTTCAGAGCTTTAGATTTTTTAACAAAAGGTCGCAGGTGAATATTGCCTCATTCACAACGTTCGGCAAATTTTAATAGATTATTGACATCAGTAGGTATAGGTAGGCTTCTTGCTTACTTCCTACTAATTATTATAAACGCGAAAGTTAGTGAGGATGGATAGATGGATGTTTATCACTCTTTCGCGCAAAAATTACTGAACGGATGTTGATGTTTGGCACACAGATAGTATATAACCTGGATTAATACATAGGATACTTTTTATTCCAATATTCCTACGGGTCAAAGACTTACGCGGGTGAGACCGCGGGGCGCTGCTAGTCTTACTACTATTATAAATGCGAGAGTTTGGATGGATAGATGGATGTTTGTTTGTTACTCAATCACGCCAGAACGGCTGAACGGATCTATATGAAATTTGGCACAGAGATAGATTATAGTCTGAAATAGCGCATAAACTACTTTTTATCCCGGAAAAATTTACGGTTCCCGAGGGATAATTTCCGAAATTCACGCGGGCGAAGCCGCTGGCAAAAGCTAGTTAACTATAAAATGATGTTCCTGCCCATTGTATCTAATAACAATGATAGGAAGAGTACTGTAACTAAAAATCGTTGCTGATTACATGGATAAACAAGTTATGCTACGATGAAGTAGAGAATCTTCTATCAAATATTAGGTAAAACCGCTTCCGTATAAATCAACCACGCACACACACACCCCACACAAACATATATACATACGCATGCAAGCACCCACACATATATACACACACACACCAATAGACTAATGTCAATAAATAAAAATTATTTATTCATAAACTTTAACTTTTTTTTTTGTTTTGTTAATAGCATGTTACTAATTGCGGAACGAGCGGCGCCTCCTGGCACAGGCATCTATATGCTTAAGTGGTAGGGTATTTCGGCTCAGTACCTTTCCGAGAAGATTATCTGAGACCCAAAATTTTTTATTATTATTATTATTATTATTATTATTAAAAGCAGATAATTATTAGATTACTCACACACATTAGATTATCATTAGACACATTATTAGATTATCCACAGTTATTTGCGACTACGTTTCTTATTATGTCCCGGTGCGTCCAGACCCCAGATAGTACTAGACAAGCGCCGCGAGGCATGTGCTTCGAATGGCACGCATGTGAGGCGTGCCTCAGGCTGAGGTATCTGCCATTTTAAAAAAAATGCATTTGCGTTACATGCCTCGCACTGTGTCATTGACTCTCTAAATGATGGTAAAAACCACAAAAAAATCCGTTGCTTAGTTTAGAAGAATAAGGGTGTGACTCCACTGACGTGGAGCTTGGCGGAGCGGAGCGGAGACGTGCAGGAATCGTCCAATCACAGACGAGACAAGAGACGCGATGAGGATTTCAACTATTATGATTGGTTCGATTCCTGCACAACTCCGCTCCGCTCCGCCCAGCTTCGCGTCAGTGGAAACGCACCCTAACGCTGTCACACAGACTAACACGAAAAGCGACTTTAATAATTGATTAAGATGTATAGGTTAAAAACTGTCTTTTCGCCCAAAGTTGGACTACTTACGCAAAATACCCACTAGTACCAGCCGTACCACCTAATTCAATAGTTATTAATTTCAATAAACCTATTAAAAAAACATCAATTTGGAACTTGGCCATTGTCGTGGCGGCGTGGGCGTTGCTTTGACATATTGCTGTTAGCTTTTACAATAAATTGAATGACTTTTAATATTTATAATAAAATGTGATGACGTCACTAATAAAATGGCGGATATTCAAGTGATGCTTTGTTCACACAGCGGCATTAAGAAATAATAGGTCTTTACCTATGAAATTGCCGTTTTGTATGAAAAAATTTAAACGAATTTTTTTCATGCATTTTTTATTTGTATTAATCGAAGTAATCACCCATGCAATCAATGCATCTTTGCCAACGCAGTGGCAGTTTATTGATGCCCTTCTTAAAGAAATCAGCTGGACGGGAGGCAACAAATTCTTCATAGGCATTTTGTACTGCCTCTCGGGTATTGAATTTTTTTCCCGCCAAGAAGTTATCCAAATTCTGGAAAAAGTAGTAGTCTGTAGGCGCAAGGTCTGGTGAGTAGGGCGGATGACGGAGAGCTTCCAACCCCAGTTCTTGCAACTTGGAGACCGTCTGCTGTGCAGTATGAGGTCGCGCGTTGTCGTGCAGGAGCAGCGGCGACGAGCGATTGACCAATGCTGGTTGGAGATGTGCCAGCTTCTCCATCATTGTGTTCAGTTCTTCACAGTACACATCTGAAGTAATGCTCACCCCGTTTGGTAAGAAGCTGTGATGAATCACACCGGCGCTAGACCACCAAACAGTGACCATCACTTTTCTAGGGGTAAGTTTTCGTTTAGGGCATTGTTTAGGTGCTGAACCAGGATCCAAACAACTTGCTGAGCGCTTGCGGTTATCAAACAGAATCCATTTTTCATCGCAGGTAACAATGCGGTTCAAAATTCCTTCATTTGTGTGTCTGTTGAGCAGTGCAAGGCACGTCTCGACGCGTACTTCGTGCTGGTGATCATTGAGTTCGTGGGGCACCCATTTGTCAAGCTTTTTTACCTTGCCAATTTGACGCAAATGGACCAATATTGTTTTGACGCTAACGTCGAATGCTGCTGCTAATTCAGCCGTAGATTGTGTATCATCAGCTTCCACAATCGCCTTTAATTTGTCATTGTCGACCAAAGTCTTCGGACGACCGCGAGGTTCATTTTTCAGGTCGAAATTTCCAGAACGGAAGCGAGCAAATCAATAACAAGTGGTGCGTTGGTTTGTAGTGTTAGCTCCGTAAACGTCGTTGATGTTGCGTGCCGCTTGTGCCGCGTTGCTGCCACGACGGTACTCATATTCCATAATTACTCGAATTTTTAACGTATCCATGATGACGAAAAAGATTGAAATGCGATGAAAATGTAACACTAATCAATAAACAAATGACTACTTTTGGAAAAAAAATCCATGTTTTTAAAATAAAATTAATTTGAAATTAGAATTCTTAGCCAAACAAAAATTATTTTGATTTGAAATGGCCAGTACTGTAGAACGGCAATTTCATAGGTAAAGACAATGATATTATATGTAAAAAGACATAGATAGGTTACCGACCCAACATTCGGTGTTCAAAAACGGCACAATTTCGTACGATTAGATGACATGTGGAAGTAGGACGGCATGTCTTAATTATCGGGAGCGAAAAAGAGACAAGACGACGAAAATGTGGCTAATTAGCCAGATTTTGACGTGCCACTTGCGGAGCGTGTGTAACCTATCTACCTCTTTCTACATATAATATCATTGGGTAAAGACCTAATATTAAAGTCATCATGATTTAATATTTTCTTTACATACATAGTATGCTAACTCCATTCCATTTGGGCAAAATTACTAAAAGTCGAATAAAGACTAAAAAAACAAACTTTGAAACGTATCCGCAGTAATAAAAAGTTTCATCCAGAACTCAGAAAACTAAGATTAAAATGTTTTAGTTTTAGTTCGAGTTGAAGTTGATTTTACTTCGAATCAAGGTCGACCGCACACTTCCTCTCAGCGAAAGTCAGTAGCACAAAACAAATCAAGTTTTACTGACCCAATTTTCACAATTTGCACGGAATTTCAGCACCTAGCTGTGTTATCGCACGGTGAAAAGGATATACCTGTAAGATTTTACCGTGTATGTAGCAAGTTTTCACAGAAAACACATTTGCAGAAATTGTGACTTGTAGATCAAAAAGGAACTGTTGAGCTCAAGTGATTGTAGTTTGACTAATAAATTGATTTTGTATTGTTCTTAATAATGTTTGCTATTAGACATATCACGTTGCCTCGGAAAGCACGTTAAGCCGTTGGTCCCGGTTGTCATTCGTGGATCTTTGACAGTCGTTACGGGTCGTCAGAAGCCCGAAAGTCTGACAACCAGTCTTACCATGGGGTATCGTATTACCCAGTTACTGGGTTGTGGAGGTCAGATAGGCAGTCGCTCCATGTAAAATAATGGTATTCAGCTGCATCCGGTTAGACTGGAAGCCGACCCCAACATAGTTGGGAAAAGGCTAGGCAGATTTGATTAGACATATCACGTTCTCCAGTGTCATATTCTGTTTTAAGAACCTCATAAGACTAAAAACAGTGAACGTGTTAAGTTAAAGTTTAGTGGATTTTTAAATTGGAGCTGGTGGATTATGACCTGGAATTATTACAAGGCCGTATTTAAAATACTCGATCTATTTTTACAAATATTATTCTTAATTCTTGCTCCTTCACTTGTAATAAAATATGGCCACAAAAGGAATGTTTAAAAGTAAAACTCTCAAATACCCCAGAAGAGTCGCATACCTTTTGTGGATTCCGAAAAAAGTTTCTTAAAGATTCACGAAACCTCATGTCAATAACCCCTAGGAAATAAGTTCAATGACGTACCGAAAATGGCTTTCAAGAGCATTTTCTTAAATGAATGACATGAGCGTGTTTCGGGAACGGTCATCAATCTTTGTACTGAATTCTTCACATGACAAGTCGTCACAAAGTGTCAAGAAACAATTTATCATAATTCTTTGGTTCTCAAGTTACGTATCCTTTGTTATTTGCGATATTCATGAATATGATCGAGTGGAAAATGTTTGTGGCCTAATTTGCTTGACTTTGAGGGAAAGTATTGATAACCTGTGGTTTTGGGCTAGTTAAAATAAACAATCGAATTAGTTAGTAATTAAAAAACTATTCCGGCTAGAAAAGGGGTGACTATTATAGTATCTACGTACTATAGACATTATACATCATAAATAATTAGATATATTATATTATAATGTGTGCAAATCGCGAAAGTTTAAAAAGTTTAATTTTACATCATATACTTATACTTTACATTAATATATGTATTATATCATACTCCTATAGTGATTTTGCATTAATATTTTGCGAATCGGTCTAAAACGATTTGTTTTCTTTAATTTTCATTGTTATGACTCTTATGTCAGGCTGTCAAGCTATCATTACTTTTTTTTCCAACTTTTCTCTCATAGAGTTTCTTACTAGCTTAGTCTATGAAGGTTACTTTTGATTTATATAATTTAAATTATTTTTATCAATATGTTAGCTCAAATATTGTATTTTATAGTTAGATTTATAAAAATAATTGACACGCTCTCAGAATTCATCGAAGAGGTTCTTGAATGAATACTGATATTTCTGGCCGTTTCGATTACTGACAAATGGCATTTTTTAAAGAAAGACTTCGAAAACTGAAATAACTCTAAAAAGGACCAGGAGAAAATAACGGACGTGGTGAAAAACTGGGACACGAGGTTATGTAAGCCATAACTGCCACATTCCCTGGGCTTTTTCAAATCTGATTTCCAAGAGAGAAACTACTGCGTCAAAAAGTCAGAATACATCAACTTTTTGAGACGGTGTCTGTGAATATCTGGATAGCACCATCATTGCTGGAGGGACCCACCCACGCTGCTTTGGATTATCAGGCCTCGGAGCTGACGAGGCCTGACATCTGGCCTGGCAAGTTTCGTTATTTCCGAAAATCTGAGTGTGTATATAGGTAGGGAGGTGTTTTTTTTATAATTTAATCTGTATTTTTTATTTTTCCTTTTAAATTATATTTTGTTTCAAGGCTATTTTCCCTTTTATTTTATTAGATTAGTAGATTTGTTACACTATCGAGATGACGACTAATAGAGAAGTATTGAAGAAGAAGATTTATGTTGCGCCGACCCAAAATAATTGGGATAGGGCAGGAGAATGATGATCATTGATTATTATTATTATTATTTTCACCAATTTATTCCACTATCACCATCCACCACCACATACCACTATCAAATAGTTGTGACTGATTGTTGTGAAGATTGTACAATAGACTACTGTTACTTTGACACCAGCAATTTACACTACGCTAACTTGAATTTTGAGCAATTTCCTTTTTTAATGCCAAATTCTTTATTTATATTATCGACTATAAATTAAATTAGAACAAAAACAAGTAATATATATAGACATTCCAAAAAAAATACGAAGTTACTGCTAAGTGAATGTAATTTTTGCAATCGCGCGGTATTCATTACGCTATCTCTTAATTAGCCTAGTGTAGTCCGTTCGTGAACGTTCATAATAAAAACCCTCCTTTTTTGGTTTCGCCGCTGTCGGGTAAGAAAAGCACGACTTAGTTGAGACTAGGTAATGTACGCTCTTGCAAGTACTTATTACATAGTGGTTTAAGGTATTAGTATTACGTTCTGATTGGTACCTAATATAGTAAAGAATTTTTGTTTCTTATTTCAGTTATATTTGTAATTGTTTGGGAATTAGTATGAATTTAATGTATTGTTTTAGCATTCTCGCCTTTAGACATTCCATAATAATATAGTGCGCTAACTAAGAGTTGGCGTAATTTATTACACATTAATTTATCGGCTTTTTTGTGTACACACGGCTGAGTCGGGTCAAATTCAAAAGTAACAATTAATGAAGGAATTGAATAACGACATTTCTTGTATTATTAAAAGAACTGACATTAGTGAAAAATTCAATAAATCAAGTAAGTAAGTAGTTGTAGTAGTAGTAAGTAGTTGTTGTAGTAGTAGTAGTAGTTGTTGTTGTTGTAGTAGTTGTTGTAAATAGTTTTTAAGTTATCACATTTTTTCTTTGAATTGCCTCTGGTCTAAAATCGCCCTTTTCAAGTTAGCGAAGTTTTCATTGCTGGTGTCGTATTTGTGGTAAGTTCTTTTATTAGACAAGGATCCTTATGTTGAGTAGGTAAAATAAATACCTTAGATCATAAAAACAAAAGTAAGTACCTACGTCGTGTATTGAACGCTAACACAACTTTACAATTTCAAATATCGAATACACGAAATTTACTATTATATTCAAAAAAGTGCCGATTTCAAGTTATAAATCTAGTAGATACTATTCAATAAAACATAAAATATAGAATATATTACTTATAAACATCATTCTTCATGACGCGAAATTCTTCCATGAATTAAGTATATCGGCGAGACAGCAATATACATTCAGAATCTACATTTATAATTTATTGTATGCTATTGAATGAATTTAGCTGCTTTGCGTAGTAGATACTCGTATATCCAATATTTCTAAGGAGAATGTTATCACTATGAAGTTCTTCATATTGATATTAAAAAGGAACACGTTATTGACCTCAAGGAAGGCAATAAACTGTGTTTTACGATAAAAATAGCTTCACAGACAAATAAACGCCATCGATCATTCAACGGTCACTGACACTACCTAACATCTGTACTTACTCCCGAAGGGGCTTTAGTTGCATACATTGCTATCTTTCTACATTTTTGGTCTGACGTCTGCATTAAATCTTCGAACAAAACACACCTCTGGGTCTACTTTGCGTTTATTATTTTCTTGTTAAATCCATCTGTTGTTGGTTTTCTGTTGCCATGGAGTTGTATGTAATCGTGGCTTCACCATTGAGTGGACGCCGAAAAAGATAAATTGATGTTTTGATGGCCGAATAAAAATATACTAAGTACGGTCAGCGGAAAAAATAGATATTACTATTACCTGTACACATCATTAATTTGACACAAAATTATTTATAATAGCTAAGAGTAAATATCATTTTAATTTTACTTCTATATATAGGTGCATAAATTCAAGCCTTCTTCCCATGGGGGTAGGCAGAAACTACAGAACTGTCAAGGGGTCGGTCAGTCAGAAGGATGAAGCTAGTTGCCCATTCTAAAGCGTAGTAGGTACTGCGAGGGCTCGAACCTTACAGCAGGAGATTTACTGAACTACTCATTAAACGAGAGGGACTCTAGTTATATAGGGCTGATGCCCTCTGTATTTTAAGCTTCAGATCAATTATAAATCACACTCCTTAACTAAATTGGTTCCACGCGGAGCCCTCACCAGAATCTATCTGTCATCCTATGAAGAAAACGAGAATCGTTTTCTTAATAGAAGACATTCCACATTTGAATGATTGAATGTCAGCCAGTATAATATTGTCAAGGCTTGATCAAAGCATCAAACCTCCACAGTACCTATGGAGAAGAACGGGCAAGAAACTCCAAGGACACTCTTTTAAATCAAAAAAATTGTTACAAAAAATTGGTTTCATGATTCATGTTGCAATTGTACATGTGAGAACGATGCAGAACGTTGAAAGCATCCGTAATAATAAAAAAAAAAAACAATTCAGAATTTCCAAAATACACATAAAACTGCTGGTATAAATTTCCTAAATGATGGTGAAGTTTCTTCCTCAGCAACTGAGCCACGCCAGTCTTCAAGACGGACTTACGATGAACATATCGGAAACAAAACTGATGAAGAACAGCGCTGAACGCAACGTAGAAATTGGAAATTGTGTATGTGTATATCTATGGGTATATTCACCTCGGCCAAATAGTATCCTTCCAGGCGAGACAGGACAAATAAGTCGCTCGCGGCTCGACGCACAGAAAACGCTTGAAAGAAGTATTAGTCGATGAAACATCCCGCTTTCACCAAAACGGAAGCTCATGGACATGTGATCCATCCCACTCTCACCTGTGGGGTGCAAACATGGCTTCTTACAAAGCGTCAAAAGTTTGCACTTGAAGTCTGCCAACGGGCCATGGAACGGAGGATACTGTTGAGTTCCTAATGCGGCCACAGACCGCATTAGGAACTCTGTACTTCGTTTCAAAACACAAAAAGCGGACACGGGCCGTACAGCTGCTGGACTAAAGTGGAACTGGGCTGGCCAAATCTGTGAATCTGTCGCATGTTGAAGCAGCAATACGCAAAAAACACCACTCAGTTGATCCCAAATAGCAGAATACGACTATGCGCTATTTATAAATAAAGTCGTTTCATAGAACAACATATTCTACGAAACGACTCACTTACTACAAACCCTATTAATGACATTGTAATCACTCTGCACTTAATGAAAGCTTCCACGCCGGGCGACGTATAGGATTTCGTCTGCGATATCTTGTCATCATCTTTGTTGTGGGTAATTACAAAACGGAAATAACTCACTGTGACGTTAATGCAGCCATCAGCTTTGCTATTTATGCTGTGGCAAGATGAAAATTAGTTCTTTCACTCTCCGACATAGGTACTATTGTAACGTAAGGGGTGCCTCAATTTATATGTGATCGCAATGTTTGAGATGAAATTAATATGTTTTGTGTTTCACTTAACTCCTGTGTTTTAGTAATGAAAACTCTATAAAAAGTTGTGGATCGAGGGAAAAATGTAATCTGTCGGGTTTTGCTCATGTTGTTGGTTTTTTACAGTTAACTGAAATAGAGTACCTTTTTTTTTCGGCGGGAAACCTTCAAAAGGCGCCCGGTCTTTGGGGAAAAGACCGGGGAGTGTGGGATTTTTACCTCACTAAAACCTCCCCGGTGGTCATCATGTGCACATGGAAGAGGCACCGTTACCTCTCAAAAGACCGATCCGGGACCCCCTCTGTGCAACAGCCGATGCTCTCCGAGCCAGTTTCTGTGAACGGATCCTAATAGGTGCGCATGTGCACCGTTACGTGCCGACAAAAAATGTTCCCGGGCGTGCGAAGGGGTATCGCGCGGGGGAGTCGGGAACTACATCTTATATATAAAATTCTCGTGTCACAATATTCGTTCCCGTACTCCTCCGAAACAGCTTGACCGATTCTCATGAAATTTTGTGAGCATATTAAGTAGGTCTGAGAATCGGCTAACATCTATTTTTCATACCGCTACTTTTTATCCCGGTCTACGCGGGTGAAACCGCGGGGCGCAGCTAGTAATATTTAATTTTTTTGTTTGTCTGTGTGTACGCGTATAGTTCGTCTAAACTACGCAACGGATTATGATGCGGTTTTGACCAGTAACTTTTTAGAAAATTTTCGTATTCTGGAAGGTCATCTATTAATCCTTTGAGTCCCGAGGTCGCGATATCGGGCGAGACACAATAGATAATCAATAAATTGTGTCTCATTACTCGGGATTCAATTTCTTTATAGTAATTAAGAGTGTAATATTAATGTATGTTATTATGTCTGTCTGTCTGTCGGTCTGTCTGTCCGTCTGTCACAGCCAATTTGCTCCGAATCTAATGGACCGTTTAAGTTGAAATTTGGTACACATATGAATTTCTGTGAACCAAATACAGACGAGTAAAGTAAATAAATGAATTCTGAATATAGAGTCACTTTTGGGGGGCAAATAAGAAAATTAAAAAAAAAAGTTTTGCAAACTACACCATGTGGCATGTCAAATGAAAAGGCTTACTATGAGGGTCTCAAATATATATTTTTTTTATAATTTTAAAATAAATTGTTTTTAAGTTATTTAAGAAAATAGACAAAATTGACCATTCCCCCCCCCCCCCTTATCTCCGAAAATTTTGAAAAAAAAATACAGAAATTAGATCTTTACCTATAGATTACAGGAAAACCTATAAGAAGTCTGTGGTCTTAAAATAACATGGTAAATCTATCAATATTGTGAGTACAAACCTTCATTTACAGTTGGAATGTATGGGAGAACATGTTTTTCAACTACAATGTTAAGTTTGTTCTTAAGATAAGTTCATCTCAACTACGGAAACCTTCATTGTGCGTGGTCCGACACGCACTTGGCCGGTTTTTCTTTTTCTTTATTCTCCTGCATGCCTCGGAAAGCACGTTAAGCCGTTGGTCCCGGCTGTCATTTATGGATCTAAGTGACGTGTAATTTCAAAATAAATTTTTACTTTTACCTAAACAAAAATTTGTTAGAATTCATTTAGTCTTTCGGGAATTTACCTTAAAAGATCCTGGAAACCTCAAGTAAAATCTCACGTGATATATTTGCGGAAGTTTCTTTCTTTGTTTCAATTAATTAGTTAGCTTAATGAATCGTGTTTCCCTGTTGTTTCGTATTTTCTGATATATTAAGTTAGGGATTGGGTAGGAAATAGGAAAATCTATTTTCTTGGTGAGTCGAACATAATAAATTGAAAGTCAATTAGTTTGATGGATTGAACATGTGCAGGTTTCTGGCTGTAGGTATCCGATAACCTTTATAACAACTTAGAGATAAACCATTCTAAAAATGAACGCCCCTCCACAGCTGCTGTTACGCTCACATGCAAAGAAGGTGTATAGACGCAATACACATAATTGGTCATTGTCATTGGTTGCTCAGTCACCGGCGAGACATGAAAGTGGGACCATGCGTCTCTTTTACCGCAAAAGAACGGTCAACAACTAAACTAAATAAATACCTTATAGACTAACATACATAAAAATATACACAATAACACTGATTATTTTTGTGCAAACGGTACCTACTCGCCTTACCCAAACACAGCACACTCGGATTTGTCGGCTAACTAGTGAATAAATAACACGCACGCGCGACAGATCAAACGTGACGTTCTTATATATAAATATTTCTACGGTGTCGTTCCTTGCAAAGCTCACGTCCCCCACCGTACAGTGCTAGTACCTGGACTGATCGCACGATTAGTTGACCTCTAAGTGCGGCGACAAGTCCATGTTTACAGTAAAGTCGCCGCACGCACACAAGTAATGTGTTGCAATAAGTATTTCCTCTCATACATTGAAATAATCACGTTTTGTGGAGGGGCGATCATTTTTAGAATGGTTTATCTCTACCTACTATAATTTCATTTCATCACCACTCTCCTGCCCTTGTCCCAATTTATTTGGACTCGGCGCAATATTACTTTTTCTTCCATACTTCTATAATAGTCGCCATCTCGGTAGTCAATCCCTTTCTAGCCATATCATCTTTCACACAGTCCATCCATTGTTTTTCTACTCGTGTATCCATCCACATTCATACTGAAACTTTTCCTATCTTTTAAAAGAGACCTTTTTATCTGATTTAATTTTTATGGGTTTTATGTTTTATTATATCCATCAAGTATAACTTATTCCATCTAACATGGCAACAAAGAATGGATTAACAATATACTTCAAAATCATACAGACTGTGATTAAAAGTGTACAATTAGCCTAGGGCGCTGGGCGGGCAGAAGGAATATTAAATATCCATGATTCGCTTACAGAAAATACTTATTTAAAGCATTTTTATTATTTACCTACCTATTGCAGGAATGCAAGGTATTTAATTGTTAGGGTGGACCGCACGACTGTGACCGTCCTTGAGCTGGCCTAGCTTATTATGGAGTTTCAATAGAATTACACTGCTTGACCACCGCGTCAAAGGGCCGTCAACGAGACACGAGATTATTCGAACTGAACGTGACGTCCCGGAGACGGCGTGCGGTGAACACGCGGCCATAGTAAATGTATAAGTTGCTACTTCGGCGCCGTCATCTCTTTCTCGTGACAAACAGCGTAACGGGCCAGCTTAAACTGGTTTTGTTACCGCAGACGTACGGCCTACGGTACATTATTAATAACTTGGCCCCCTTAGTATCTTGCATGATTAATGAGATAAAATTATCGAAGATCAGAATCTCAAGAGGTGGTTCATGGTTGATATTTAGTTCATTTATTCATATCAGCTAGTAAACGCCTGCTAAATATTTTGGAGGCATCCATTTGAATAGTTTAATACTAAAATTGATACGACAGCTCCTAAATAAAAGTGGTTTATAGGTATACTAGGGAGCCGCCCTGCTTCGCACGGTGTTACAGGTATACCAGCGAGCCGCTCTGCTTCGTACGGTGTTACACGTATACTAGCGAGCCGCCCTGCTTCGCGCGGTGTTACAGGTATACTAGCGAACCGCCATGCTTCGCGCAGTGTTACAGGTATACTGGCGAGCCACCCTGCTTCGCGCGGTGTTACAGGAATACTAGCGAGCCACCCTGCTTCGCGCGGTGTTACAGGTATACTAGCGAGCCGCCCTGCTTTGTACGGTGTCACAGGTATACTTGCGAGTCGCCCTGCTGTGCACGGTGTCACAGGTATACTAGCGAACCGCCCTGCTTCGCGCGGTGTTACAGGAATACTAGCGAGCCACCCTGCTTCGCGCGGTGTTACAGGTATACTAGCGAGCCGCCCTGCTTCTCACGGTGTTACAGGTATACTAGCGAGTCACCCTGCTTCGCACGGTGTTACAGGTATACTAGCGAGCCGCCCTGCTTTGTACGGTGTCACAGGTATACTAGCGAGTCACCCTGCTTCGTAAGGTGTTACAGGTATACTAGCGAGCCGCCCTGCTTCGCACGGTGTCACAGGTATACTAGCGAGCCGCCCTGCTTCGCACGGTGTCACAGGTATACTACCGAGCCACCCTGCTTTGCACTGTGTCACAGGTATACTAGCGAGTCGCCCTGCTTCGCACGGTTTTACAACTTGACGCAACATCGAGATTTTTTATTATATTTATATTTCACATATAACCCTCTGGAATAAATTCTCTAAATGATGGTGAAAACAGCGTCAACACCTATTGTGTAGTTTAAAAAAAAATAAGCGATCACACAGACAGTCACGAAAAGTGACTTTATTTTATATTAATATATAAAATAGATATTGGCTCAGGAGTTGCAAGCGCACTCCCGAAGTTATGTTTTTAAGAAATTAAATTAATAATCATAATACTCATGGTTGGTCTAGTGGTCGCAAGTGCTACAGTTGAGCATGAGGTCCTGGATTTGATTATCGGGTCGGGCTAAGTTTTATTGGGTTATTTCCATCTGGACTTTCTCAGTAGCAGCCCGGAGTCTGGATTGGTGCCCGGTTGATGGCAGTCATGGGAATTAAAAATAACTAGCGAACAGTGTGTATACTGTAGGTACACCTCTGCCTGTCCCTTCGGGGAATACAGTATGATGTTATATCATGAATAATAGTTTTTATTTAATTCTCATCCCTAAAAGCATTATGAAAGCCATACATAAGATGAGTTGCTATAGGAACGTAAGAAACTGAACGCTATAAGTAGGTACGAAAACATCTAAAATGTCACGAAAACATTATGAATCACACAATCAATCAATTGGAAACATTACATCAATTTGTCGTTTCCAATCGATTTCAACTCGAACAAAAAGCGAAGATTCAATGGAATGGAAATTAATCATCGAGTCATTTGTCTTTTCTTTCTTTCTTAGCTAATAGGGCAGTAATTTAGGTTGTATTAACTGACCAATAAGAATAAAAAAATGCTCTCTTTATAAACAAAATTTTAAAGAAAATATTATATCACATAAAAATAATAGATTTTCTTCTCTGAGCAGGAAGATAAACAAGTTTTTCATAAACTTGTTTTTACACATACATAAACTCACGACTTCTCCCAATCGAATGGAGGTAGGCAGAAACTACATAGGTAACGCCTGCTACGATCCTTCTTCTTCGTTGTTCCCTCAATGCTGAGGATCGCGACTACATATGACGTATCTCCAAGCTATGTGGTCTTCTGCAGCGTGAACCGCTCGGTAAATGCTGCCTCCAACAGCCTTCTGATTGCGTCTGACCATCTTGCCGGTGCTCTACCTTGAGCGTGTTTTCCATCCACCCGGCCCAGTATCATAAGCCTTTCCAGACCATACAGCAATTCAGAAGCTACAACCTCAAGGTTTAGGTGAACGCATAATATGCCCGAGAAATCTGGCATATTGTAGATAGCCACTTGGTGATTTTGAGTTCCTCCAGTATGAATCCATTCATTTTCATGACGGTCCATGGTATATGAAGTAGCCTCCGCCATTACCACACCTCGAAAGAATCCACCTTAATGCTTCCGTGGATTTTAATGCACCACGTTTCAGCGCCATATAAAAAGACGGAAAAAACTAAAGCACCAGTCAGTCGTATTTTGGTATTCCGACGGTTGCCACGGTTCTTCCATATTTTCCCTAGACTAGTCATTGCACATTTGGCCATACCGGTATGGCGGCGGATTTCCTCAAGGCAGCTGTCCTCATTCGTGATCAAAGACCCAAGAAACACGAACTCGTTGACGTTCTCATAGCAGTCGAGTTGATTTCAGCTCGAAAGAAGATGAGCACGGTCTACCACCATTATTTTTGTCTTTGTGTGGTTGATCTTGAGTCCAAGTTTAGCGCTTTCTGCTTCTACATACACGTTTTAGCAGATCCGCCATCTCTTCATCGCTCGAAGCAACTGTAGTGGTATCGTTCGAATATCTTAGATTTGTGAGTTTTTCATCACTAACAACGATTCCACAGTACCAACTATCAACTATCCTCATAATATGCTCCCCGTAGAGCTTAAATAACCTTGACGCACGCCCTGTTCCGTATGGAAAGCCTGCGATTTTTGTTTTCAAATTTTACAAAGCTGGTGCTATCAAAGTACAGATTTTGGATCAGAAAAGTGAGATGTGGGGGGATGCCCATTTCAATGAGAACATCAAACATTGTCTGCCATTGTACGCAGTCAAACGCCATAGTGTAATCTATGATGCACAAGACCACTGCTTGTTAAATTCACGACATTTCACGTTGAGAATGCGAACATTCCAAATTTGCGCTCGAGTTCCCTTGTCGGCAACAAAACCGGCTTGTTCTGTCGGTGTCTGGTAGTCTATGTACGCTAATGATCTCGTGTTAATTATGCGCAGAAGAATTTTATCATTTCCTGGAAGTGGTCTATAGCTTGTGTGTTCTAGGGATCGCTAGCCTGAGGATTCCGCCGAGGATCTTTTAAACGCAGCCTGATGTCAGCGACCAGAAGCAGTCAGCGACCAGAAGAAGTCAGCGACTAGAAGTTGGTGGTGACCACTGCAATAAGCGCCACGAATTGTTTTTACATTGGTGATTGACGAGCACTACTTCGACTTAATTGCTATATAGATTTATAGGATAGATTGCTACGATCCTTACATACTTCTTTTGCTTCGTTTACGGTCGTACGTTTAATGGTGTGCATAATAAAGAGTATTCTATTCTATTCTATTCTACGTTCATACATCTGGTCATACACTCACGAATTAGAAAAAAAAAATAAAGAAAAAGATAATGAAGGAAGAAATAGTATAGGAAGAAAATGTCGGGTAACTTTGTATAAGCTTGTTACAAAGCTGCTGCTACTGTTGTGCTTGTTGTTATTTACAAAATATAGATACCTAAAAATGGATGAACAATATTTTTTTGTGATTTAAATCACACATTTGGCAGATTATAGGTGCCTATTATAATAGAATACGTCAACCAACTATAAACCAAAACTATGGTTTTGGTTTAAAACCTAAAACCTGGTTAACCTGGGTAACCTGGTTTGGTTGAAGACCTATGGGTCTTCTGAAATAAAGGGATTAATATTCAAATTCACATGATCTTATTAAAATTATCTCAGTTGCGTTATAGTCAAACGCTAGATTTATTTTGTTCTAGTACAAAATAAATCTAGCGTTTCAGTTTGCATAAAGATAAATCCCTGTACCTATTATTATAGTGAACATGTTTCATCGTCATGTAGCTTTTTGTTTGAACTTAAAAGCACAACGAAATTCTTTTATTGTTTTGTTTTCTTTTATGTTTTAGGTAAAGGTTTTTAAGAAACATTTTATAACATTTCATAAAATAAATACACATCCACATTTCGTTATCTTTATGTTTAAGTCCCATGTAATAGGGGGCGAGCCTATTGCCATCAACGGGGCACATGTTTAAATCTAAGTTAGTTCAAGAAAAGCACGCAAAAATTTTAAAATTGATAAAACTAATGGAGCGATTCAACAAACACTTGAAAGCAATTTGGTTTCTAAATAAAGGTTATTTAAAAAATATACATAATCCTACTATATAATATTATAAATGTGATAGTTTGTGAAGATGTTTGGATGTTTGTTACTCAATCACACAAAAACGGCTGAATGGATTTAGATTAAGTTTGGCACACAGATAGTTTATAACCTGGATTAACACATAAAATACTTTTTATTCCGGTAGTAGGTTTCGGTGGGATAATTTCAGACATCCACGCGGGCGAAGCCGCAGGCAACGGCGAGTATAATATATTACATGCTGACTGAAATTAATGTGAAACAGACCCTGAATTTAGATATATATTAAAATCAAACTGAGGTGTTGAGGTACCTCAGCCACCCATCACCAAAACGTCAAACTAAGCCAAAGTTAAACAAAAATAAAAGCTGTTGACAATAACGTGCATGCTTTTAATTACACCCAAAACAATGTTCCCGAAAATCTCATGGAAATTGTTTATCCGGCTGAAATACAGTACCTAATTTATCTAACTTTGTGCACCAAAATCCGTCGACTGGAAATGCAGACAAGTAGTTCCAAAAAGCCCTAACTGCTGGTAAATGTTTTTGAACGCTAAAGTTTTCAGGGTTCCGTACGGAAAGGGCAGCAAGGCTCTATTATTAAGCCTGTGCGCCGTTTCTGTCGATCACAAGGGCTGTGTGTTTTCAATCGTAATAGGTAGTACAGCTTTTATCCCGGAAAATAACAAAATTCAAAAGCCAACGGCTTACTCATACATAAAACTAAGAAAAGTATGCATGTTTTGTTTCTGCTCTTTAATGGTACGTGTTCTTTAGTGTACAAGTCTGACTCGCACTTGGCTGTTTTTTTTTACAATTTGTAAAGCGTGTTTGGGCTAGTGGAATAAGAAAGTCCGTACCAACAGATCACCGTACTGTCTAGTCTTAGTTTCAAAGTGTAGTTCCATAACTTTAACTTACAGAGACGTATTATTAAGCGGAATTTCTGTAGAATTTCTACAGACTTTGTAAATGGCAGTCGCAAGATAATATACTGATATCTAGTCTACAAGTGAATGAACTTGGAATCGTGTGTTTTAGCCTGATTTACACGGTGCGATGTAATTGCCTGTCGGATACCATAGCAACTTTTGTTGTTGCTTGACGATGCAAGTCATTTGTTGCTTTTAAATATTGTAAGCCACGGGTAAGAAACTTGCATCGTGTCAACAGGACTTTATTCATTGTACAAGTAACTGTATTCTACTCTATGCTCTGGAAAACATCGTCTTTAATAATCTATATGCACACTCAAGCTTGTAAAACAGCCTTGCATAAATTAGGCATACAAGACTATTTGTATATATATATGATATAGGCTTATTATATACCTATTATATAAAGGTTTTTTCCTTATGCACACATGGGGTGCAGTCGACACGTAAGAGGTTAACCCAACAAACGATGAGGGCGCCACTGCGCGGTCAGTACCTTCATATGTCTTAAATGGTTAATAATTTAAAGGGATTTATCTAACCAATTTCTTTGAAGTTTGTCTGGCTTTTTGTGTATTATGTAACTACTTTAACAAAAAATGAAAGAACACCTTTATTCTTAAAGAAACATCACAAACGAAGACAAATTGCTAAAGAATGGAAACAAAATAACTTCTCATTAGTTTTGAGTGAGTCAGCAATTCTGTGATAAAACCCTTTTATTAATATTATACCAATTACTTTAGCATTTTGAAATTGTAATAAGAAGTTTTAAGTGATATAGATATATGGTTTTAATATTAAAACAATTTGGTGAGCTTTCTATACCTATACTTAATATAAATTGTTGTTCTGTGATGGATGATAGATAAAAAGCCACTCAATGAGCCTTGGGATTCCTAAAAATGTTGTATCTCTTTGTTCCAAAACAATTTGATGATAATCTAACCAAAATGGATTAGAAACGTACCTGTCGATGTCAATTTGTATGCCACCACCACATAGAAATTGAATGATTTTATTTGATTACCTGAATAACTGAAATTCTAATTTGAAATCACCTTGAATTTGTTTTACATTAGAAAATTGAGGTTATTATTGTTACATCTTTTTTCGTCGTCGATTTTTCAATTACAATTTAATAAAATAAATAATAAATTAAATGAAAAAATATAAAATTAATTCAATCCGCCTAGCCTTTTCCCAACTATGTTGGGGTCGGCTTCCAGTCTAACCGGATGCAGCTGAATACCATTATTTTACATGGAGCGACTGCCTATCTGACCTCCACAACTCAGTAACTGGGTAATACGATACCCCTTGGTAAGACTGGTTGTCAGACTTTCGGGCTTCTGACGACCCGTAACGACTGTCAAAGATCCACGAATGACAGCCGGGACCAACGGCTTAACGTGCTTTCCGAGGCACGAAGGAGTCTCGGTATGTAAAGATGGTCACCCATACACGGACCAACCCCGGCAAGCGTAGCTTAACCTCATGGATCGACCCGTGCGGCTGTTATTACTTAGCCACGAGCTCCTCAAAAAAAAAAATTAATTACTAATAATAAATATGATTATTTTATCCTTTATTTCATTATTACATACAAATTATATACATACAAATTACATTTTTAAATATTAGAATATAAAAATATAAAAACATTTTAAAATATAAAACATACCACCGGTATCGGGAACAGAGTCCAAGCTACCGGTGGTCAGGGCTCTAGAGAGAGGAACCTCCTTACTATGCGTGCCGTGTCCAGGAGTACTGCTTTCTGAATCAAGCCCTTGACCCAGCCGCGCAATGAGAGCCTCCTGAGGTGTTGCAGAGTCCACGTCCCACATGTCGACAACCTCGTGTGCTAAGTCAAGATACTTGATTTTTCAATAAAATAGTTTATTATTATTATTTTAAATTTATTTACTGTATAACATTTAATATAATTAATAAATTAATTAATTTCTTTGTATTCAAACAATAATTCTATACACATTTATTATAAACTAGCTTTTGCCCGCGGCTTCGCCCGCGTGGATGTCGGTAAATATCCCATGGGAACGAAAACCCTTCCTTGTGTACAATTTAAAGGAAACCTCTGTGAAAATTTCAGCTTTCTATATCCAAGGGTTTGGGCTGGGCGTTGATAAGTCAGTTAATCAGTCAGGACTTTTCTTTTTATCTAATGAGATAGCTTCTGCCCGCGACTTCTTCCGCGTAGAATTTCTTATTCTCCCAACCCGGGGTGGGATTATGGGATTCTTTCTTACTTTTTTTTTTGCTCGGCACCAAAGAGTCCTAGAATGATGTTAAATATGCCTTAGCCTTCCATAAAAATTAGGCTATCAAATGCAAAAAGAATGTTTAAAGTCCGCCTGGTTCCAGAGAGTACCGCGTTCAAACAAACAAAAAAAAGTGTGTATGTCAGCTCCGATGCACGACTGGAGTTTATTCCTGTTTTTTGTGTTATTCTGACTTTCTACTTTTCAGTCATTTCTATCAGGCTGGGTTTCTTCAATCAATCAGTGCAATACAAAAAGCAAACTTTAAGGTGTAAAGGCACTCGTCACCCCTCTCAACCCACCTCCTCTCCTTCTCAACCCCTTCACCCCACGTCCTCTCGCTCTAAGCCCCCTCTTACCCCACCTCTCACCCCTCCCCTGTCCCTTTAACCCCCTCTCACCTCACCCCCTCCCCATGCCCAACCCCCTCCCCTTCTCACCCTCTCACTACACCCCCCTCCAAATCTCCCCCTCACCAACTCCTCCCCTCCCCTTTTCACTCACTACCCCCTCCACCTCCCCTCCACCTCCCCTCCACCTCCCCTATCCTTACCCTCTTCTTCCTTCTCCCCCGCACTATACCCTCCTATCGCTCTCCCCCCTCACCAACTCCTCTCTCTCCTCCTCCCTCCATCACCCTCTCCCTCACCCTTCACACCACCCCTACCCTCCTGCACCCCCTCACCACCCCTCCCCTCCTCCATCCCCTCACCCACCCTCTCAACACACCCTTCCCTTCCCCTTTCCCTCATCACTACCCCTTCTCCTTCCCCCTCCCCCTTTACCCTTCCCTTCCGGGTAGTTAATTGTAAAACTATTTATTAAAAACTTTATTACTTACTTAGGCAAGTATTTATGCCAAGTTTTAAGTTAATTAAACAAATGAATAAGAATTTTCATATAAACTATAGGCATTCCCTGTTTTCACCCCCACAGGCAGGGTGAAATTTAATAAAATCGCTTGGGATATATCCGTAACTTGACTGAAAGATTATTTACATCAATTTTCGAGCTAATCAAACCCCGCAGTAAAATGCTGCCCTGTAAAATTGACTACCCCTCTTCATCACCTTAGGGGTAGATTTTCGATAAACTGTGATTCACATTATTCTTCATTTTTGGTCTCAAGTATAAATGCTGAGTTTCGAATCAATCGGACCGCGCGTTAAAATTCCTCTATACAAACTTTGAGAACCCCCAATTTCTCCTTAGGCGGTAGTTTAGGAAAACTAAAAATGACAAACTTTATAATTTACTTAGATGAGTATTCGTGCTAAGTTTCAAGTCTATTAACTCAAGGAATACGATTAGAACTTTCATCCCCTATTTGAACCCCTTAGGGATGGAATTTCCAAAAATCCTTCTTTATTCCTAGTCTACGTTATAAAGGGAACCTCTATGCAAAATTTCGGCTTTTTAGGTCCAAGTGTTTGGGCTGGGCGTTGGTGAGTCTGTCAATCAGTCAGTCAGGACTTCTCTTTTTATTTATATTAATAGAAGATAGATGTGTTACTTATTCCTTATAATGAGTGCAACTTACGCAATGTATGATTTATAACATAACCTAAACAGGATTGTTTAGGAACATTTTCATCAAAAAGTTTTGGTAGTGTGTACAACATAGATAAGATGGACTATTAAATCGATATTTATTCGTCTAGGGGCTAAATGTTCAATCGTCACGTAAATTTTATTTATGTAATAAATATGGCGGTTTGGCAGCTTTTGTATAGAATATAATGTCAAACAGTCATATTTATTCTTCAGATAAAAGTTACTGTATCTGACTATTGAAAAATTTGCCCTCAGGCTGTTATTACTTATTCTAGGTGTAAATGAGATAAACTTTGTCAAAACATCATATGGTCAATATTAAGGCTCATCATTACTCCTGAAACTACCCTTACTCCTAAGATTTAGGTCTGTGATACAACATATTATTATATCATCTCCGATTATAATAATTCAATGTAACTGTATGTGCCAGACGACATGACATGACGCTTTTATACTTGAATAACGTATTATGTCAAGTGAGTTTTGTTTCGTGCAAATCTACCTACAGCTAAGCCTCTTATTCAGATGAAATCAAAGCAAACTCACGAAGTTATTAAGTACATTTATTATTTATTTAGATTTCGAAGAAAAATTCGAAATCAAATATACTTCGCTCGATAATCCAATTACTTATACATTCGGAACAGCGAAACAACGTCAAATATGATAAGGAATTCAACATTGTTTTTAGGTTGACATAGCTTTATTAAGTAGGGTTGAATAATTTTTGTAGAACTTTGTCAAAGTTATACTATTGAAATATCAAGACCACATAGGACGATTCTTCCAGATGACGATAGATGCAGGCACTGAGCCTAAAGCCCCATTTACATGGTGCAAGATTCTGGAACGTTCAAGAACAAAATCGCACATCATAAAGTACGTTAAATTATTGTCATTCAAGAATTGCATGCAAGTGTTTACACGTGTGCAATTTTCATAAAATTGCATACAATAATTAAATGCATGTTTTGCCATTCAATAATTGCATGTGTTAGAAAGTGGATTGTACACTAACCTTATAGGTATTTATATATATCCACTTAATTAAAAGCTTTGTATGTCAAGATGATTATTAGTTATTTACTGTGTATGAAACTAGTTATGAACATGGTGTGTAAGGAAAGGGTTTCATGAAGAAAAGCACAGAAAGACAAGACTAGGTATTTATTATTTCAATTAGGCTTGTCAATAATTATTTATCTAAGAAAGCCATTTGTCCGTTCGCAAAACTAGGTCGTCATGGAGAAGAAGCGGACAAAAAACTCCATGGGAACTTAAAGTGTTTTATCAATACATTTTTACATTAGGATCAGTCATAGTTAGGTATCACATTACCTTATAAATATAGATCAGATCATAATAGATCATTTCTCAAAGTTAGCAACTATAACAATAGATAGGAACTGCACAATATCATGAGCAATATTAGTCGTATTATAACACATACTGAACAACATAGTTATCAACAATAATCAAGATATAATATTATCAATCAACTTACATGAACATTGTAGTTCGATCTTTCACAAGATCCAAGAGAATCCATTTTACACAGAACTTCTGCTATGCAGCGTGGTGTTTTACATTGGCTTAGCCAATGGCGTATTATAACTTTTAGCAACTTAATAATTACGGACATGGGACACCACTCATGGTCTGTCTGTACCGTTTAACAGTTGTAACCAAAAGACTTGGATGATAGGACCTCCTTAGCAGCTTTATATTTACGGCAGACACCAGAGGGTCTTTACCGTACGACAGCTAGCATAACGAGTCCCCTTAATTCGGGCTAGTCCCGTCTTTTGTAGTTTTTAAATATTACGGGTACCTACTACCAACTATTCCCACCTCTTGGCGCCATTTTAGACCAATCACAGATGGTTATACATAATTGCCAAATAACTTCTAAAATATGTATTAATTAACAAATCATATATTGTGAGACTGTTTTAAAACATTAAGGGATCATTTAGGAATACAGTTATTGTTTATTTATAATCTAGAAGTAAGATCTGATACGATATTAGTTTCAACCAATCAAGGATCATGATTAATTTCTGCCAACAGGTCATGACTATTGTTACAAGTTATTTAGAAATAACTTGGTACATAGAAATTGCAATATAAAATCATGAGAAACATTATTAGTATCATATTAATTATTACTTATTCATTTACAGTATTATTATTATAAATCAAGTCTAAACTTGATTATCAGTAGCCACCACCATTGCCTATTGTGCGACAACTCTACAATCGTTGTTGGTAATACGAGTATTTTAAGTCACAATATAAGCAATTAATATAAAATACATCTGTCTATGAAATATCAATCAAAGAAATGCAAATAACAATATGTACATTTCTACATATAAAACATTATTAAATAAAGTTTATTCAAATGTTATTGAAATGGAACGTTTCCGAACGTCACTGTCATGTTCATTCTGACAAGAGTGACACTGACGTTCGTAATAAGATTATCAATAAACTATTCAATTACTTAATTATTCTCCATAAATACGAACAATCGTTAATAATCCAACACATACGACTCAAGGCGATTATTGCATGCAAGTTTTACTTCGTCTAAACACAGAGTTACACGTCCCTGTACAATTGTACGTACGATTTTACTGTAGGTACGAGCTATTTATACCAAACTATACCAGTTTTGAACGGCTACTAACTTGCTCGTATCGTACAACGTACGTGTTGTTCTATGGTATGCAAATGTAAATAAGACTTTATTTCCATTCATGCTGACTGACCTTTTGAACACGACACTAACTAACTACGTTTTCTTCCGATTCTCGTACCTAAAAACGTTGATATTCAAGTCGCAATCTCATGCCAGCGACAATCAAATGTCAAAAATGTAGGTATACGCTACACAATTTTTGCAGATTGAGACCGAGATGAGATTACGAACGTTGTTAAAAATACGGGAATTGCTCCTCAGGTTTCGATACAGAAGAAGAAGAATGTACGGCTAAGATAATGTATTTAGAAGTGTTTTTTGTGTATGTTTCATTGAGCTTTTCCATTTGAATTTTTGAATGTCTCAGCAGCAGACCGGGGTTAGGATTTGTGTCCGGATGATGGCAGTAGGCGCACCCCTTATTACATGGGACTTAAGGCGACGATAAGCGACTTTTAATGATTTAAAACTGAAGAGACGTGTTCTTCGTAAACGAGTAGTTTTAATGATTTGTAAAAAAAATATGTTAAAATACAGAGTTTTCATAATAACGTTTTATGTAAATATTTTAGATTGTGTTTATATTACATAGTGTAACTAATTTGTAGAGTTATATCTAACGCGGATAAAAAACTGAGAATCACGCAAAAATTATCAAGCGTATTTTTATGAAATCTTACCATTTTAAATGTAATGTAATTGTTTATCGTATACTCGTGTTTTATTATGTTACCTTTTCTTATAAGTATATTAAATGAATCATGCTTCTAATTTGGGACAGCGCTCCTTGATGGGTGAGTCCATTACTGGCTGAATGTACGACGCCTTGCGTGAGCTCAGCATAGAACACGCAAGCAACTCAAGGCATTAATATCTGTGTCTTAATAGAGACAGTGACAATAATCGTGCTTGGCAGGAGAATTTCAACTCAAACTCAAACTCAAAGTATTTTTATTTCAAATAAACCAATTACAGGCACTTTTGAATTGTCAAGGGGTCGGTTAGTCAGAAAGATGAAGCTAGTAGCCCATTCCAAAGCGAAGTAGGTCCCTATGGAGAAGAACGGGCAAGAAACTCCACGGACACTCTTTTAAAACAAAACATTTTTACAAAAAATTGGTTACATCGTTCATGTTGAAAATGTACATGTGAGAACAATGAAAAAAGACGTGCACATTAAAAGCGTCCGTAATAAAAAGATAAATACTAAAAATAACTAAATTAAAAATAAGCCATGGCAGCTAAGATACGACCAGTCCCAACTGACGGCGCCCGTTCACGAACATGACGCATGGATCAGCACCAATTAGCTCAACCATTTTGAAGGGAACTTAATGATCCAACACACACGCCACCACCAGCGAGACATTTGAGTGAGCATGACATACTCTCAACATACCGGAAACTAACTACAGGCTGAAATGTAGTCCAAAACGTTTCACCATTTAGCTTAGCTTATTCGTTTGTTTCATTAGTTTACCATAAAGCTGTAATGGACGTCTCTCGTATCCTCGTCTTCCCGAAATTATAAATAGAAGAGCAATATGTCGGAGCTGTGATTTGGAACGCTTGCTTCTGTCGTGTTATATCACAGGTTTGGGCAAGATTGGTTACCTTTTATTGGTAGGACTAGCGACCAGGCCCTGCTTTGCACGGTTTTTAAGACTTGACAAAACATGAAGGTTTCTATATTATGTATATAGGTTTCTATATTATAAATACCTATTAATGTAAAAACCTACCCACCTACCTACCTATTTATGTATAAACCTTCCGGAATAAATTTTCTAAATGATAGTGAAAACCGCAACAAAATCCGTTGCGTAGTTTAGAAGAACAACGCGGCCACACAAACAGACACGAAAAGCGACTTTATTTTATCTTATTTAAAAAATTCTCGTGTCACAATGTTCGTTCCCGTACTCCTCCGAAAGGGCTTGACCGATTCTCATGAAATTTTGTGAGCATATTGAGTAGGTCTGAGAATCGCCTACCATCTATTTTTCATACCGCTACTTTTTATCCCGGTCTACGCGGGTGAAACCGCGGGGCGCAGCTAGTAATATGTATAGATTGTACACATAACATAACTCCTGTAATCTCTGAAGGGTTAGGTAGAGGTGCAGCTATAGCACACCCACATTTCACACGTTATGTTCAAGTCCCAAGTAACGGCGAGCCTATTTATATTTATCCTATCTAATTTAATTTATTTATTAGTAATATAATTCAATAGTCTCGATGCATGAATCCATATTTTATTTTAACTAACTAATTCTCACTTACCATTTCTTATTTGATCTCATTTGTGTGTCCGAGTCTTTGACATCATTCACATCTAATACAAATTCATTTTACGTAGGAAATGCCTACTTAATCACCCAATACATCCTCTGTTACATAATTTCATCAAAATCAAAATGTTAATTGCATAATGCTACGCCATGTTTTAAATATTATGTAATATGTCTAATGTTTCCGGCCGCTGACAGCTGCGCGCACAGATAACGCATTCTGCGGCGTGGGAGTCGGTGCTGTCGCGGAGCGGAATGCGGGAATATTGTCATTTTCTGTATATTTTATCTATACCTTTAGAATTAACTTTAAATTTTATTTATTTTTTAATTGCATTATTATTTGTTACATGCTGCACCGGTCGACGTCATCGCGTCAACGCCGGCTATCGCTGAAAACCAGCACTGGGGCTCCGTTTCGCATGGGGTCGCGGCATTATGCTGAGCGGTAGCCGTTTTGCGTAGATGTGACGCATATTTTCCCCTAAACTTGCTTTTTACATTCTTATTTTATTTTGTTGTCCTTTGCGTCATGTTTACCGCAAATAAACGTATTTTCTTTCTTTCTTTCTTTCTTTCTTTATTGCCATCAACCGGGCGGGTTGTAAAATTATTATTATTTATTATTTTTTGTCTTTGGCTTATCTCGGGACCCTGGGGTCTCGGACCTTTGGAAGGCGTACGAGGGGCCGAAGCCAACTCGCAGAGGCCCCTTAGACAATTTTAAATGACGAGGAGGCACCAGCCGACGATTATCCCTGTATGCACTATGCAAGTGCACCCAAGGACAACCCCCGGTTGGTGCAGGACTATTGCAGAACATGGAAACAAAACACATTGGGCCTATGGGTTTGGGTGGCTACATGGATTGGGTACCTTGAACTATGGAAGAACTATGTCCCCTGCCTGACCAATGTTATATAATATACACAGTAAATTGGCAGGGGGTGACTTGCACACTCAATAATGGGCCCCCGGAAACGGTCGCTAGCACATAGTGACGTAGCGACAAGGGGCAACATGTCCTAAGGTGCTTGAGGAGTGGAGAGGTATTCCACGGCTCTCAGAACAATCCCAGAGCCCGGAAGATGGTCAAGATCCCTACAAGCACTTACTGGAATACTTCCTTCCTCCGAGCACGTTTGCTCTTGCGAATCTCCACTCAAGCCGGCCAAAAAAGGCAAGAATGAGGTGGGAGCTCTGTTCCCGTCAGTGTTCACTCCAGCCGGCCAATAAAGGCAAGCCAGAGGTGAAGAACAAGACTTCTCCCGGGAAATAGGGTCCGTGGGGTCACCCTACTACTCTACTCTCTACACCCCAACACTCTCTCTGCTCTACTGCCCAACAGCTCGCCACATGCTGCCCTGCGGGTTCACGTATCTCTCTTGGTCTGGCTCCTCACCCTAGACCTGTTTCGGCAAAGTAAACTCCACCGGCACAGACCCAGAGTTCGGAGCGCGCAAGCCCCACCACGACGACAACGTAGAGATACGGCGGTGGGGTTATTTATTATTATTATTATTCTCGTTTATTGCGGAACATACTTAAAAAATACACACAAACCATGTAGTATTAGTAACAACGACTTAAAAAACTATGTTAGTAAAAGTTACAAACTAACCTAGCAACAACTAATATCTACGTAGCTCAACACATGTTGGCGCGTGCCTCCGCACACAGTGCCTAATAAAGGGGCTGCAACATTGTTGTAATGTTTTTGGGATGCTGTTGGAGCCTACACGCGACCTACCCTTATTTGTCGCTGCCCTCTTTCTAATTATGGCACGAAAATCGTCGGCATGGGCTTCCGCGAACATCTGCGAAACTTGCAAGGAAAGTTAAATTTAAAATATCCCCGATACATATTTTTACCCTTTTAGAGGCATGAGGAACAGGGTGTAAAGTTCACTCATCCTCTATTGAAAAGGGAGGATCCTCCGACCAGACAGGTGTTGTGTCTGGTGGGCAACTGCCCGACGGTTGATGTCGGGACGTTGTATATATGCTAATCACGCGATAAACTCTGATTGCGCGATGCAGGATTGCGTGACGTCAGTGTGACGCGTAGTTCAGATGCAGCGATGTAGATTCCACGGCATCACTTCCGTCCGGAGACCGGAGGTCGATAGTGGGCTGAGTCGTGTATCTTGCGATGCTTGCCAGTGCCAGTTGTGGTTCCAGTGAGTCGGAACCGGGTGCTGCATAGTTCACGGTGAGTCGGAACTGTCTGCGGTGATACCCCAGTGAGTCGGGGTGGCGCTGCGTTATGCTCCAGTGAGTCGGAGTGTACAGCGCTGGGTTGAGGTTGAGGCTGAAGGTGATGACTAGAAATGCGCGTCCGCTGCATGGTGGTGGTCAGGATACCCGTTGAAGCCGTGGATGCAGGCTGGCTGTGTGACTCGCCGCTCGAAAGCTTGAGGAAGTGATGCTGATGACGTCACGCTGAAGAAGTTGCACGAAGGCTGCGTTGACGTTCATACTCGGGGTCACCAGTATAGAGGCATGAGGAAAAGGGTGTAAAGTTCACTCATGCTCTATTGAAAAGGGAGGATCCTCCGACCAGACGGGTGTTGTGTCTGGTGGGCAACTGCCCAACGGTTGATGTCGGGACGTTGTATATATGCTAATCACGCGGTGAACTCTGATTGCACGATGCAGGATTGCGTGACGTCAGTGTGACGCGTAGTTCGTATGCAGCGAAATCGTGGTTACCATTTATCTATAACGGTCATATTATATATTTTATTATATTAAAATTTATATTCAACCAGACCATTCCAATGAACCCAAATACGAAACCTCTGCTGTAATTTGGTGAGGGAGTTAGGTATCTTGCAATTACCAGATGATGCTGCAGCATCAATTCAAGGTTCTTCTAATATCATTGAAATATTAGAATACCAAATTTTGACTTCATTAGACCTGTGGAAGATGCTCACACCCATTCATCAACTAGAAAAGAGCTGATAATCTTCAAACGGCTGAATAGACTTTCATAAATCATAGCTAAGAACACTCTCGATCAAGTCACCTTTCAAACAAAATAAAGAAAATCTAAATTGGTTCAGTAGTTTGGGAGCTACGATGCCACAGACAGTTACACACGTTAAACTTATAACACCCCTCTGTCGACAGATGCTGCTGTAGCTCCCTTTATAAAAGTACTTTTAGGAAACTGGCAGCATTGTTACAGGCTGTCATTGCTTTGATGATAAGGTCTGGTACTGATAAAGAAAAGTACCTACCTGAAGAAAGCCGCCAGTTCAGAATGTAACCAGATTTTTGTAAAATCCTTAATTTCTGTTTACTGAGAAAAAGAAATCATTTGATGTAACCATTTGTACAAGTAATTATGACTTTAACTGCTGTGGGTGTAAAACTTAATTACTTGAATTTAAGCTCATAATTATCACGCATATTGCTTCGTAAGTGAAGTAAGTAATTAAAATATAACGCCAGCACTTTACAAAATCGTTTAAAATGAGTTTTTGTATAATTAATTTTATGGTTATGCTTAAATTACGTGCCTATTTTGGATATTTTGTAATCATAGATATAAGATATTTCTATGTTTGTAATAGAGAGATATTGCAGGTGTAGACACTTTAATTTTCCAAGGTATTTTTATGTAAAAACGTTACCCATGCAAATAATTCAACCCTTGGTTACCTCAACAGGCAGGTCTTGAATATGAAAAGCTGAAAAGCAGCGTACCAAATAATTTTGGGTCAATTTTGGTTGATTTATATTTTAAAAGAAACAGTTTTTTTGTGGATGGGAAATCATCAAATGACTTCTCCCGCTCTGGGCATAGCGGGAGGGCGTGTCAGACTTTTACTGACTAAAACTCACCCATGTTCCTTCAGTTGCCCGTGCCAGGGCCACGGTATCTCATTCGAACTACCCGCGACCCCGGCGGCATCGGCCCAATTGACCCCGTCACTGCTAACATCTCTTTAAGGCGCGCGTGGAACATAACGCGCCGTCGACCGTCAGTCCTTACCGGATGGCGAACTGTGGCCGGGAATCGGCGATAGATTCCCGCCGCCCAGGACGTCTCCTACGGCGGATAGGGGCGCGAGGGCGCGGCTGCTGCCTCTCCCTCACGCGTTCCGCTTCCTCCTTCGCGAGCATCACTGCTTCGCAGAAGGAGGTGACGGTAATCCTGCTTTATTTTCTGACCGTACAACTAGAAACCATCCATATATAGCCATGGAAATTAAATGTTAAGCGAATTGAATACCAATTTGGCGTATCGTGTGCCGTGTTTGCCATTTCATACAACTGTCAAAGAAATAACAGTTGTGATTTGTATATATATATGGATAATTTAAGTTGGTAGTCAATTTGCCGGTTGGCTCCACACGTTGGCCCCAAAGTTGGCCCCAATGTCGCGCGTCTAACGTATGGATTAAGAAAATTGTTACGTTGAACGTTGTTACTGAACGTTGCTACGAGCGTTGGCAGTTGGCCGGTACGTGTCGGTTTTATCAAAGGAATCTGTGCCAGCTCTCGCAATTCTTCCATAATTTGGCTAATTGTTCTGTCTGGTAGCGACGCGCGTCGAATACGGTCATCGTCCACTCCGCCGTCCGTATGGACGAATGAAAAGGTGTTAGAATTTATAGATCTTTACCTGTAAATCCGGTTATATGGGATGCAAGCCGTAATAACTATAAAAAACAATTTTTCCTTTTTTCTTTCAATAAAAAATTATAATCACATAGAGCGATTTCGATATCGAACATCCTCACTTTGGCTCTGACGGGACTAAACTAGCATAACTCCTAACTTAACCAACCAATGTTGGCACCGGCATTGGGACCAACGCGTGGAGCCGGGGAAACAATAAACTTTTACCTGTCTACTTCACTTGTGACGCCTTACAAAACAATTTCCCAATGGAAATCCGACTACAGTTTGTAGTTAGCTAACAATTCAGTAACCCAAGGTTCCATCTGCTTCCGTGCATGTGGCTTCAAGCCAAGAATGCTAAGACAATCCCTCTTGGCACTTGATTTAATACAAGGCAAGGTGAATGTTACATTGTGCATTAGATCTGATACTGGGAAAGTGTGAAGTTTATTGTTTTGGAAAGGTTTTTAGTAATGGAATATAATGTTAGGCTTTATTATTCCTAAAAATTTATAAATTTAGTAAAAACAGTTGAGTTTATATTACATATATTGCTCGGATACTGGATAGAAAACGTATATTTATTTTGTGACTGTCAAATATGGTCAAAAATAACATTTCAGGATCTTTCTACATTCTATGCATATTAAATGGTGCTACAATACATTAAAAGTTATCCAATTCTGACAGCCATAACCAGAAGTTACGCAGCACCGAGGTTTATATTAGCAGTGGTCATTTGAAGGATTCGATACGATAGGATACGATCGAAAACAGCTACATAAATATAAATATCGTAAAAAATAGGTAAGTAAATGCCTGTCTTTTACAGGATTTTGTTTTGTTATCGTAAATCAGATCTCAAGACCTGCAAAATAAAGTCATATTTCTTTTAATTTTAAACTTGTTTTTCTTTTCAAAATGCTGGATTTCTGATCAGCACCCTAATTGCGTAACACACTATCAATTGGAATCGGTTTCATTTTGTCAGTTCAACTACTTTCATTGCGTTATTTACGTTGTCGAGTAGACAAATATTTCGAACATTTGAAGCAATGGATTAGCAATTTGGTGCAAAATTATTCAGATTTCGACCGATTGTGTGTTTTCCAAGGATTTACCAATAAACTAAAAAGCTCCTTCGTTGTGTGTACTGACAAAGTTAGGTAATCTTGTATTCTGAAATATTTTACGCTTATATCTATTTAATCCCAGGTTCACACGGGTTTTTAATGCGATATCTTTTTATGGCGCACTGGATTTTCAACTGTCGGTATTGAACCGACATCCAACAGAGCGCATCCCAGCGTGTCACAAAACACACTGTTGAATTTTCAACTCTCAGCGCTAAGCAGTGCGCTGATAATCCAGTGCGCGAAAACAAATCACCCGTGTGGACCTAAGGGCCTAAATAAGTCATTCGATTAGCGATGACGCTAGAATAGAAAAACCAAAAAACGTTTGGGGTTGACAACAGCTATCGAAATGTCACATGATCATGTCAATGTCACTTTGAAGCTTTAGCGATTGTAGAAATAGAATAGCTCTGAAGCGAATGTCACGTGTCTAGGCCCTCTGGGGTTAGGTATTCTCATGTGAGACTGTGAGATCTCCAACGAAAGAAAATTATAGGTTTCCAGGTATTTGTTTTTTAGATTGTACGAGTATTTCTGGCCTTCAAGCTTGGCTTGACTGTCTAGACCAATTTTATATCAGATTGAAAACGTAGGTACCTATAGGTACATCAACAAAATCACTTTTCGTATCTGTCTGTGATCTTCTAAAGTACACAATGGATTTTGATGCGGGTTTCTCTACCTTCATTCTCTTCATTCACTAATATTCGGGAAGGTTTATGTATTATTACATATTATAAAATGAAGTCCCTCGCTGCGGCTGTCTCTGATGGAGTGATTCATGAGGAAGGTTTAGCTATGGTTTTTGTAAATTGGCAGAAATATGACGATGATTGTTGAAGATGTCGGAAAAAATCATGTGGAGTACCGTTACTAGCGTGCGCGTTACGATAATACGTTTCTGTGGGATTATTTCCGACCTCCACGCGGGCAAAGCCGCGGGCAAAAGCTAGTAATTTATGATACATCAATCAATCTGCCTAGCCTTTTCCCAACTATGTTGGGGTCGGCTTCCAGTCTAACCGGATGCACCTGAATACCAGTGTTTTACATTGAGCAACTGCCTATCTGACCTCCACAACCCATTAACTGGGTATTACGATACCCCTTGGTAAGACTGATTGTCACTTTCGGACTTCTGACGACCCGTAACGACTGTCAAAGATCCATGAATGACAGCCGGGACCAACGGTTTAACGTGCTTTCCGAGGCACGGAGGAGTCTGGGTATGTAAAGATGGTCACCCATCCACGGACCAACCCCGGCAAGCGTAGCTTAACCTGATGAATCGACCCGTGCGGCTGTTATTCCTTAGCCACGAGCTCCTCTATGATACATACCTACATTAATAATAGGTCTTTACCTATGAAATTGCCGTTTTGTATGAAAAAATTTAAACGAATTTTTTCCATGCATTTTTTATTTGTATTAATCGAAGTAATCACCCATGCAATCAATGCATCTTTGCCAACGCAGTGGCAGTTTATTGATACCCTTCTTAAAGAAATCAGCTGGACGAGAGGCAACAAATTCTTCAAAGGCATTTTGTATTGCCTCTCGGGTATTGATTTTTTTTCCCGCCAAGAAGTTATCCAAATTCTGGAAAAAGTTAGGGCATTGTTTAGGTGCTGAACCAGGATCCAACCAACTTGCTGAGCGCTTGCGGTTATCAAACAGAATCCATTTTTCATCGCATCAAACAGAATCCATTTCATCTGGATGTACGTTCCCGTAGGATAATTTTTAACTTCCACGCGGCCGAAGCCGTGGGCGAAAAGTTATATATGTGCCTCCACCGATCTTTTTTGGGAATACTGTCGAAATGTTATCTATCAGCGAAATTAACTAGTTCGTGTACCTGTAGGTTGAGAAACAGACCCATTAGTAAATAGTGATCTAAATTAATTACGAACTGTTCAAGTGTTCTGAGGAGGTATGTGTCTTACACAGTCCATTAGTTCTCGAGATGATAAACCACTCCAAAGTTCTCAGTTCACGTGTTGATTAAGGACTAAAGGTAATTTATGAAACCCGACATAATTCCCTTACATTAACATGTTATTAATGGTACCCATAAATCATTAGGAACTTATTCAATTTGCATTTTAGCTTCGTCATCGGCGAAAGTTAAATAAAAAGTGGCGTAGATTCGGATGTATACATATCGTTGAGCATCGAAGTTCTCTTCTGCATAATTTTTCCAAATCAAAACTCAGCTACGGTTGTTAGTTCGAAAAACTGTCGTCTCGTCTTCAATATGTTAATCTTGGAATACTCGAGCAAAAACACAACATGCAACATGCTAACTTAAAATTTAACATAGGCTACTTTTTGTCTCAAAAGTTACCCTAAAGGGGGTGATATAGGAGATGAAAGTTTGTATGGAAAACCCAGCATTTCTTAAGTTAGGGATTTGAAAATTCATAACTTTAGCTTTTGGTAACAAATATAAATTACGTGTTTCAGCGTTTTTGTAATTAATCATATCCCAAGGGTGTAAAATAGGGGATGATTTTTTCACGTGATTGTAATACTGAATTTTTTGTGTAAGTAAGTAGATGCTTCTTTTCAAAAGATTTAAGGGATTGGAAATATAGTCATAGTCCGAGCATTGAAGTTTTAGTTACCATTTCTTTATCTCATTAAAATCATAAATCTGTTTAATTTATTAAAGTGAGTAGGACTCGCACCTTGAAGGTTGTTCTCAAAGCTGTGCTCGTTCGGCTGTCAGAATTTCCAATTCCAGATTTCCTTCAATCTGGAATTAGAAATTCTTCACAAAGTTAACTTTTCAGTTGAAAAATAACTTTTAAAAGGTAGAGTGGAGAGGATCGATTTGAATGAAGTACAGACTAAATGTTATTTAAGGTACGGCCTATGAATTTTTAATCCCAGATTGAAGAACAAACTTAAGTTTGCAGGTGATATCACTACACTATATTATAAACAACTAACTTAACTAACTTATGTTATAAATAAATAAAACAAAGTCCCCCTGCTGCGTCTGTCTGTTTATCTGACCGCGATAAACTCAAAAACTACCGAACGGGTTTTCATACGATTTTCGCCAATGGACGGAGTGATTCATGAGGAAGGTGTGTAATTCAATAAGGTTTTGTTTAAATTGGCTGAATTATGACGATGACTGTTGAAGATGTCGGAAAAAATTATGCCGACTGACTGGGAGCTTTACTGGCGTGCGCCGCGTAAACCAATAGAGTTATACGAAAGAAACCATAGAAATATAAAAAACAGGAGAAGTGGCAAGGGGGCGTGTCTGTGTCCGCGCGACGAGATCGGTATGAACCATTCATAGTCAAATGGCCGTCTCCGCGAACGAGTGCGCTTTCGACAGTGATCGTGACAAATTATAAGAATGCCGTGTTGTTCAGTAGTTTCTTGTTAAAACCGAAGCCAAAACAAAAACTATACAAGTCATGGAATCACTTTCCATATGTAAGTACAAGTATTTTACTATATTTGTCTTTAAAATCATGAAAAACAACAAATTGTAAAATATTTCTTGCTTTTACTACGTTATTTTTGTTTTCAAATAACACAGCGACTGCACTATTTATGCAATAAATACATTGCCTCTTAACCACTACCTAAGTACGTCGCTAAGTGACCGGACAAGCAATGTAATAATCACAAAACGATACTTTATTTATGCGGATGGTCGCGTAGTACGGCTGCTGCGTCTTGCGACGAGCTAGTGGTGCGCTTGTGCAGATCCACTAGCGTATCCTATCGGCAAAAATGTAAACTAAAATTTAAACTACTGGGCATATCTCCTTATTTCTTATAATAGGTCTTTACCTATGAAATTGCCGTTTTGTATGAAAAAATTTAAACGAATTTTTTTCATGCATTTTTTATTTGTATTAATCGAAGTAATCACCCATGCAATCAATGCATCTTTGCCAACGCAGTGGCAGTTTATTGATGCCCTTCTTAAAGAAATCAGCTGGACGGGAGGCAACAAATTCTTCAAAGGCATTTTGTACTGCCTCTCGGGTATTGAATTTTTTTCCCGCCAAGAAGTTATCCAAATTCTGGAAAAAGTAGTAGTCTGTAGGCGCAAGGTCTGGTGAATAGGGAGGATGACGGAGAGCTTCCAACCCCAGTTCTTGCAACTTGGAGACCGTCTGCTGTGCAGTATGAGGTCGCGCGTTGTCGTGCAGGAGCAGCGGAGACGAGCGATTGACCAATGCTGGTTGGAGATGTGCCAGCTTCTCCATCATTGTGTTCAGTTCTTCACAGTGCACATCTGAAGTAATGCTCACCCCGTTTGGTAAGAAGCTGTGATGAATCACATCGGCGCTAGACCACCAAACAGTGACCATCACTTTTCTAGGGGTAAGTTTTCGTTTAGGGCATTGTTTAAGTGCTGAACCAGGATCCAACCAACTTGCTGAGCGCTTGCGGTTATCAAACATAATCCATTTTTCATCGCAGGTAACAATGCGGTTCAAAATTCCTTCATTTGTGTGTCTGTTGAGCAGTGCAAGGCACGTCTCGACGCGTACTTCGCGCTGGCGATCATTGAGTTCGTGGGGCACCCATTTGTCAAGCTTTTTTACCTTGCCAATTTGACGCAAATGGACCAATATTGTTTTGACGCTAACGTCGAAAGCTGCTGCTAATTCAGCCGTAGATTGTGTATCATCAGCTTCCACTATCGCCTTTAATTCGTCATTTTGACCAAAGTCTTCGGACGACCGCGAGGTTCATTTTTCAGGTCGAAATTTCCAAAACGGAAGCGAGCAAACCAATAACAAGTGGTGCGTTGGTTTGTAGTGTTAGCTCCGTAAACGTCAGTGATGTTGCGTGCCGCTTGTGCCGCGTTGCTGCCACGACGGTACTCATATTCCATAATTACTCGAATTTTTAACGTATCCATGATGACGAAAAAGATTGAAATGCGATGAAAATGTAACACTAATCAATAAACAAATGACTACTTTTGGAAAAAAAAATCCATGTTTTTAAAATAAAATTAATTTGAAATTAGAATTCTTAGCCAAACAAAAATTATTTTGATTTGAAATGGCCAGTACTGCAGAACGGCAATTTCATAGGTAAAGACCTAATATTACATAAATGAACTTATAAGTATACATATTATTATGGTGAATTCGTCACTTACTTGTACACAGCTTAAACATAATTATAATATATACACAAATTATAAGATAGACATGTTAAAAGTGATTAATAAAAAAAAGAAACTAATTTTTTGTTACAATGGAAGACAGCTAAGAGCCACTAACATGGGAAGACAATATATATAAAAAAAAATACAACATCAAATTTACTTAATTATAATTTAATTAAGTAAATTTGATGTTGTATTTTTTTAAGTAATAGATTCCCAGTCCAACCCCGGTGCGGCCATTAACGCAACTGACGCACAATAATCACACCAAAATTAAACTGAAAATCCATTTCACGTAAGATGACTGCAATAATCGTGATCAAATGTTATGAATGGTTGGGGATCATAAGTTTTTTACGGAATTGGGAAAAAGTGTCTGCAAAGATGTCAATGTTACTGCTATTGTGGATTATATTCTAATTAGCCATAAATCGGTTCATAGGGGCATTTCGACCAAGGTTTGTTCTTGATGAGGACATAGCAAGTATATCTGATATCTGTTCTACGTACAGATCTAGTTATAGTGCGCCTAGGAACAGTGATATTAAGTTCAGATAATAGCTCTGGAACATCGGACCGATTACGGATAATTTTATACAGAAATATCTGATTGGAAAGACTTCTACGTTGTTCCAGAGATATCATATTGAAATGGTTGAGTCTTTGAGGATAACTAGTGTCTCGATTGCAACTAGATCATCTGAAGCGCAGATACCTGGTGAAGGCCTTCTGTATTCAATCCTATTGACATGGACGCGATATGTGAGATTCCATGCCGGAGATGCGTAATCCAGTATACTTCTAACAAGCGTGCTGAAAAGAAGTTTTAGGGTCGGTATGAACCGAAACTCCGAGCAAGTTCTCTTCACAAAACCTGACATTTTTGTCGCTTTGGATACAATTAGGTCGATGTGGTTTATGACCCCCTTTCAGACCAATAAATCAATCTACCTAGCCTTTTCCCAACTATGTTGGGGTCGGCTTCCAGTCTAACCGGATGCAGCTGAATATCAGTATTTTACATGGAGCGACTGCTTATCTGAGCTTCACAACTCATTAACTGGGTAATATGATACCCCTTGGTAAGACTGGTTGTTAGACTTTCAGGCTTCTGACGACCCGTAACGACTGTCAAAGATCCACGAATGACAGCCGGGACCAACGGCTTAACGTACTTTCTGAGGCATGGAGGAGTCTCGGTATGTAAATATAGTCACCCATCCACGGACCGACCCTGGCAAGCGTAGCATGCATAACCTGATGGATAGACCCGTGCGGCTATTATTACTTAGCCACGAGATCCCCTTTCAGACCATGTTACAAAAAAAAAAATATGCCTATGTTTATTTCCAAGATACAGGTTTTTACCTAGTTTGGAATTCAGGAGTCATGTAATAGTTTTAGCCGTCTACTCGCTTACATTATTGTAACCTAGTTCTTAAGAATATAACTGTATTAAGCTATATTTTATTGAGTCCAAATAAATGATTGTATGGTATAGTATGGTGGTGGTTTGTATGGTAACTAACCTGGTTTTTTTATGTGTGGCATCTCGGAGTTGACCATGAGAGGTCGAGACTACTTAACCGGACTATCCTGTGGGTGCTTTAAGCGATCTTAAAGCCTCCAGCCAGGGCTTAAAACTAATTATAAACTAAGCGACTGCACGCCAAGGGCACCTTGACATAGGGCGTCGCTGGGGGGAGGACAGCAAGGGGGAACAGGCTGGATCATAATATGAGAAGAATTATTATTATATGGGCGGTTTAAGGCTACAGGCTGCGCCGCGCCACCAGGTGGCACAGCTTCACCGAGTAGAGGGCACGAGGGGATCGTCGCTGCGAGGGATCTTGGCGGCGAATTCGTCTTGTAAATTTGAGTTTGCGTTTGCAAACTTTAATGATAGCCCTACTCTTCTCCTGGAGGAGGGTTATGGGATGATCGGGGTCAGAGAGAACACGCCTTGGACGGCAGACTGTTAACCTGGATTAACACATACATTAACATAATCCCAGTAGTACGTTCCCGTGGTATATTTTCCGACGACGACGCGGGCGACGCCGCGGGTATATGCTAGTGATAATATATTCTATGTTCTGTCGTTGAATTTCCTAAAGTCAAAGTCGATGAACATCATTTTACTATCCTCCAGTGTAGGTAGGTCATACTGCCGTTAGAGAACATAAGCCTGTCAGTAAGCTTGGCTGATTGCCCATCAGGGTGTGCAGGGTGTACTCAAGTATCGTTAGTACTGAGTGGAAGCTCTTTTGTGCATAGAATGCACATATTATGAACATCCTATTTACATAAGAACCTGGCAGTCCAATTCTGCGATTGCGATTTAGTTTTCGAAAATGTACATTGAAAAACGTTTTTATTTTTCACTTTTTAGTTGTTTACCTACCCCACACAAATTGTAATACCACTACCTGCAAAACAAACTAGAACATCATCCATATAAAAGTGAGGAAAAAATACGTATTATTGAAGCTAACTCAAAAACTACCCAAGCAAAGTTAATTAATTTTATATGGGACCAACTGTGATAAATACCCTCTCGAATAAAACAAAAAAAATCCAAATCGGTCCAGCCATCTTCGAGTAATCGGACGAATTGAGAACCTCCTCCTTTTTGAAGTCGGTTAATAATATATCTAGTATGTGTGTTGGGTTACTTTAATAACTGCACATTGGGTTCATTATCCGATTTTGCACAACAACTTCAACTGACCTTTCCAGAAGTATTTGTCACTGTCATTTGTACTTATCATGTAACGTAAAGTTGATATTGGTTTTAAGTGAAAATAAACGCCATCGGAAACAAGGATTTGAATAGACTTTTGTTCGGTTTCCAGCTCGAAAAACGAATTAGTAGACTTTTCTGTGAAACTAATGTTTGCATGAAGTTTTTAAACTGTAACCTGTAAATCGCTGTAAACACTCATCTAATAACAAAGAATTTATAACAACTACTACTTCCTGACTACCTTCTTTTCCTACTCCTTTTGTATGTATAGATACGTGGTTATTTACATAGTATTTTCTTTGATTCCAGCGTGACGAACATCTTCCTGGTGAACCTGTCAGTAGCAGACCTGCTGGTGACTCTGTTCTGCATGCCGGTACAGATCGCCAAGTCAGTCACCTTGCTGTGGTACTTTGGCGAGGTCATGTGCAAGACTGTTAACTTCTTGCAAGGTAAGCTCCAAATAATTGTAATTCTATAAATACAATACCTTTGGTACGGTCGCCGAATCATATTTTGATCAACATACAACCTAATACTGACTTGCGGATTTCAAAAAAATTGAATTTCGCCGGCTACCCTGGCGCTTTCGCCTTGAGGCGGCTGTGACGGAACTAGCGTTATACCGTCAGTTATAATGTCAAAAGTTTTGGTTTTTGTTTTTTAATAAATAACAACAACTTTTGACACTATAAACTTGAGACCAAACTAGATGGCTCTGTACAGTGGACTGCATCAATTGGTACCCCAGTTGTATTAAAATTTTAATACAACTGGGGTACCCAATTGCTGCAGCCCACTGTACCTCTTAATACAGAGTATACAGTGGGTGTCCCACGACACCAACTTTTTAAATTTATTTACGAGTGTTTTTAACGTGACTATTTTTCTTTCATAACAAAAAAATATAATAATAAAAGTTTATTAGAAACATATTTAGGTACTAATTTATTTTATTTTATTTTATTTATTTGGGACAAAAAACAGTTATACATTACAGCATTAACAAAGTAGTTAAATTATACAATCGAAAAAAACGTATAACCCACACTATTGTCCACGAAATAACATTGAAGTATGACAGCGAACGCATGTTAAATAAGAAAATAATAAAAAGTACATATTTATAAGAAAAAAAACACTATTTATACCGACGAATCGAAAAAAGCGGATGATATAAGCAACCGTCTTATTGGCGAGTTGCAAGAGATTGTGAAACCAGTCTTTTAAATTTAGATTGCGGCAACGCGAAAATATCAAAACCAATGAATTGTGAGGTATAGGTAACAAAATACCTAATAACTTAACAAAATACACAAATATTGCTGCAAAAGTAAAATACTGTGGTAAAAGCAAATAGTTACGCTAAAAAATATGTTTAAAATTTTGACACTATCTGATCAAGCATCAGAAACCAACTACACAAATCCGGCAGCACCAAAATGAAACTAAAAATAGAAAATGGAGAATCATATAAAACATCGTTATTTTGAAGCTCTGAAGGTAAAATACGGACAAAATAACGAGCCATTTTCTTGTCAGAACAAAGATTTGAGAGCTGTCAACTTTGAACGCAAGAACACAGAATAGTACCACGATCTGGCCAATTATAATAATTGCTCGTACATTGTTGCAGAGCAATTTATATTCCGTAAATATTGCAGTGCCTTGATGGAGGCTATTTACGGAATAGCTATCTAAGAGTAGAGTTTCGTGGAATAGAAACAATTCAATAAAAAATTTCAGTAGCAGCCCGGGTGTGGATTTGTGTCCAGTTGATGGCAATATACTCGCTCACTATTACATAAGACTTCAACATAACTGGCGAAATGTGGGTGTCACTACAGGTACACCTCTGCCTTACCCTTCGGAGACTACAAGCGTGGTATAACACCCGCCATGAAATTTGTTTCAAACATTTTCAATAACCATAAGCTTGTAACAATCGACTTTTTAGGGTTCCACAGCTCAAAAGGAAAAAACGGAACACTTATAGGATCACTCGTGTGTCTGTCTGTCTGTCTGTCCGTCTTCACAGCCAATTTGCACCGAATTGAATAGACCGATTAAGTTGAAAATTGGTACACATATGAATTTCTGTGACCCAAACACGGACAGGTAAAGTAAATAAATGAATTTTGAATATGGGGGTCACTTTTGGGGGGTAAATAAGAAAATTAAAAAAAAAAGTTTTGCAATCTATAGATTGCAAAACTTTTTTTTTTAATTTTCACACGGTATACCGTGTTACATATCAAATGAAAGGACTTACTATGAGGGTCTCAAATATATTTTTTTTATAATTTTAAAATAAATTGTTTTAAAGTTATTTGAGAAAATAGACGAAAATTGACCATTCCCCCCCCCCCTTATCTGCAAAACTACTAAGCCTAAAATTTAAAAAAAAAAAAAAAAAATAGATATTTATCTGTAGATTATAGGAAAATCTATAAGAAGTCTGTGGTCTTAAAATAACAGGGTAAATCTCTGAATATTGTGAGTAAAAACTCACATTTACAGTTGGAATGTATGGAAGAACATGTTTTTCAACTACTATGTTAAGTTTGTTCTTGGAATAATTCATCCTAACTATGGAACCCTTCATTGTGCGTGGTCCGACACGCATTTGGCCGGTTTTTAATAAGTAAGACGCAACCAGAGATAGTGAAATTGACGACAGAATCAATAATAGTTAGGTAAGTATAGTACATCTATTTTCTTAATGTACATTTGTAGAATGTAGTTAGGCAAAGTACTATACATAAAATAGCTTGGCGACTGATAGAAATCCGACTACTGACGAAACACGAAGTTTGCCGAGGGTCATTAAGAAAATAGTTGTACGGTACCTATTATTGATTCACACAGTCACAATTTATCTGACTCACTCACTGATTCAGTCATCAACACCTAGCTCAAACCCTTGGACCAAAAAAGCAGGTTCCCTTATCCCTCTATTGCATAGTAAGCCATTTATGGCTGTTGAAATTAAATATTTTTTTCTACACTTAGTTTTAATAATAATTAATAAATCTTGTTAGGGCTGTATCAATCACTTGTTCGTGAAATGGAACGTATTTTTTTTGTCTATGGTTAGAGCCATTTGTCAAGATAATCTCACTTTTTACCGGCGTGTGCGCAGTAAATGGACGAGGCGATTTCTCGTGAGACTTTGATAATCAACAATTATTAGAAAAGGTAAGTAATTTGTGTGTAAAAAATATGAAATGTACTGTTCAAGGGTTCTATTTACTCTAACTAATATGTTTTTCACTAATCTTAGGTTTTTCTGTTTAATTTTCTAAATTTTTCGTGGGAACCATTTTTGGCTTTGTATGCATTTACGGTGTAAAACGCTTGAGCCAGAAATGGCTTTGCATGCATTCACCGATGCTGATTTCTTTATGTCCTATCTTTTCAGAATGCTTCCTTCACGCTTTTATGGCACTAATCGTTTCACTAAATCTATACCCGGTGATGGTTCCATTAGTGATGACTCCGCATCTGACTCCGACGACGACAACATTCCGCTTTCTAACCTTCGCTTACCAAACTCCCGCAAACAACCAATCATTATACCTGAATCCGATTTGGATACTTCCGATGACGAGAACAATATTGTTAATCCTAAGCAAATGAAAACTAAACAAAAGAAAAACCTAAAAGAAAAGATTAACTGGAAATTTGGTAAAATGCCTGCATATGATACTAATAACTATAAATTTACTGGTACCCTGGATTTACCAGAATGTGTTCAAATGCTTGATTCACCGGCTGATTTCTTTAATTTTTTTTTTACCGACGAGTTGCTTGATTTCATAGCTGAGCAGTCTAATTTGAAATCTGTACAGGTCAATGTCAACAAGCCAGCAAATATCACCAGATCTGAAATAGAACAGTTCATAGGAATTGTAATCTTCACTTCATTGGTCCATCTGCCAGCGTCAAGAAGATATTGGTCTACTACTGTGGGCCAGAATCAAGTGCATGAGATAATGACTTGTAATAGATTTGAAACCATCAAACGATTTCTACACCTGAACGACAATGATAATTTAAAACCACTAGGTACACCAGGTCATGATAAATTGTTCAAAGTCAGGCCCCTGTTGGAAAAAATTCGGGAACGGTTGTTATTGGTTCCAAAGGAAGAATTCTTAGCGGTGGACGAACAAATAATTCCAACAAAATGCCGACATGAACTGAAACAGTTCAATCTCGCTAAACCTCATAAGTGGGGATATAAGAATCAGGTTTTGAGTGGCATCTCCGGTTTCAGTTATGACTTTGATATTTTTGCCGGAGATCAAAGCAATGTTTATCCCAATGACGCACCAGACCTAGGAGTTAGTTCTAATGTTGTCACACGGCTAACAAGTACCGTACCGCGTAATGTCGTCGTCAGTTGTGCCAAAATAATTGTATGTTTCGATCGTATATAAAATGTGAGAAATGTAACGTTCACTTGTGTCTCAATGAGAAAATAAACTGTTTCAAAGACTTTCATGTTGTCTAAAAATTGTATTTCATGTGCATAAAAAGCCAGAAATGGCATGATCATAGAAAGTGCTAAATTCACACAAAGCCATTTATGGCTTTTGATTTTATTTCTTTAAGTAAAGTACCTAATTTTTTTTTTCGTTTTGTAAATCCTTAATTCATCCCAATAAAACACAAATAAGGCAAAAAAAAAATTTTTTCTTTAATTCCTGGTAATTCATGCAATACAGGGTTAAGATGATTTATGATTGACTTATGATTAAAGATCAATACAAAAATATTCAGGCATATTGGTTAGACGAGACCACATTTCGTTTGCCAAATGTGTTTTCATCGAAACACGATTTAGATGGCTTCATTCGCCTAAATACTGAATCGAGCTTCAATGAAAAAAATAAAAGTTGGTATCGGCGAAACGAGTTTCGTTTTAACGTAGTATATCCTCCCGTAGATTAGGTAATAGAAAAGAGTTTTGTTACTAAAACCACCTACCGATGAACGTGATAGCTCCAAAATCATTTGTGGTTTTCTCAAAAAACAGTAATACGCTTAAATTGTAAGAAAACTTAATTTAGTGTTACTATACAATTCAGTCATAAATTACAGCAATTTAAGAATAAATTGTACAGTTACACTAAATCGAGTTTTCTAAATAATCTTACTAGATTACTTAGATACAAGATGTTATGTTTGTGTTATTCGAATGGGTGCAACAAATCATTAACAAGTTTAATATGTAACTTCATATATTGTAACCACTGTTGCGTCTTTCGTTTTAAACGAGTAGGTGAAGCTTACACCTCCGATCTTAGATTTATTTGATAGCCACACTAAATGCTTATTGTTTCATTAAAAGGTAGTAAATTCTTTTTTTGTGTCGACACTGCTATCAGTAGCTGTTGAATTCGTGACTAAGGCTAGAAGACATTGGTGCCGATTCTGTTGTGCACAAACTAAACTTAATTAGGCTATTGCTAACTTTTTCTCTCTAATAAAACAAAAAGAGACGGACTTAAATTAAAGCTGGCAAATTTAGTTGAGCTAATATTTCCATACAAATTTGGACAACACGTAAAAACATGCCGACTAAAAAGACGGTGAAGCGCGCGTAAACTAATTTGACATCTCTAACTTAGTTCATAGCTACAGCCGTCCTTTTCTCGCGCTGCCTGTTAGTAAAAGATAGCGATTATCTAATTTTAGTTTAGCTACTGAACAAAAGAATCGGCACCAGAGTGTGTTTTTTAGGTTTTTCCGCTATAATTCATAATACTATTATAATATTATTATTCAATTCAACGTTTAACCCAAAATTAGCTGTAAGCTTCCTTAGCTGTAATGATACGAACCTAAATTATTATTCCTTCCAATTCAATTAAGTTTCCGGTGAATTCAGATGTACCGCCTCGTTTTAATTCATATATGGTGTATATTTATGGAAAACCTGGTATCCATGAAAGCCTTCCAAGATTCTATATTTCTAGGCATTGCGATCTCAAAAAAGCAAGATCTAAACATACTAAAGAGAACATTTAAAAGAAATGGTTTTTTCAATATTTTTTCACTAGGTACTCATGATTTTTTAGACCTAGTAGTCTTATCTATCCTTACAAGAATAATAGTGTTGAAAAACAGAACACTCCGGCTGTTAGGGCCTATAAACTAAGATTGATGTACCACGTGACTGGGTCTATACGATCGGCCCGTAGTGTTCATCGGCAGACAGTTTAGACATACTTTGGTATATTCGCATTCGGAATTTCTGATTGAAAACTTAACCTTTTATTATTTAAACATTTATTCCAATTCAGTAAGTTTAGGCACGTGAAATGTAAATTAAAGAGTAAAGTAGAGATCTGTCAACAGTTCTCAACGGCAAATTAATGTGCCAGAAACAGCAGTTATTGAGAAACTTAGTACATATTTAATTAAAACTCGTCAGACTTTTATTAGGTGAACACAAGAATAGGAGAAGATCAAAGAAACGTGTGAAAATGATATAGTTAGAAAGGGAGTAACTACCTGCAGAGATACTGCGCCGACCCCAAATAAATTGGAATAATGAATCAAGAATTCATGATGCAACCAGTAGTATAAAATTACCAATTTTTATAACGAATATACGTATCTATGACATCTTCTAGCTATTCAAGTTTTTCCAAATAAATGCATAAATGATTTCTATTTCTATTACTAAGGTTAAACAAACTTGAATGAATGAATGAAATGACTACCGAACCCAGCATGGTTTGACCAGACTCCATTACTCGTATGAACCCAGTGTTGCCTTATCTAAGGGTAGTATTTAAACGCACATCAAAAATTACCAACTTTTCCCAACAGAATACGTACATCAAAAATACTGTTTGCACATCAAAATTTGCACGTTTAAATAAATTAAACTTAACGTCAGGTCGACGGAGCCCCGCTGCGCGGGGCTCCTATTTCTGTCTGCAGGGTTTAAAGTAACCTAGCCAAACCTAACCTCGGGGTGCCCAATAATTATTATTTGTACAATTTTTGATATTCAGTTAGTTAACTAATAGTGAAATAATAAGTTTTTTAGATGTGCATTTATTATTTTTGATGAACAGTTAGTATTTTTGATATGTAATTAATATTTTTGTTGTAACTTTGGACAAAAGTTTATGTATAATAATGATTATTATACGTGCAAATTTTGATGTGCAAACAGTATTTTTGATGTACGTATTCTGTTGAGAAAAGTTGGTAATTTTTGATGTGCGTTTAAATACTACCCATTTAATATTTTTCTGATGTGCGATTAATAATTTCCCCTTATCTAACATGGTGCAATAGAGACCATTGCATATCAAGGAGTGGACGGGGGGCGCGGTAATGGTAGAGAAGACGTGCTCTTGGAATATGGAGGTAATAAAGAGCCTACCGAGTATGCACTCCATAGTAACCAATGGAATTGTGGAGAGACGAGTGTGATATCTATGGATGGGTTCATTTTACGACGTCGCCGCCAGGTTGGTGCAGGTGCTGCTTCAGCGAATCTTGAGTGGTGAATCTTTGGTGGCCTTAAACTGCTTTCTCGGCTTTTTTTCATCATTCCAATGAATTGTCTGCAGCAGTGTCCAGGGCGTAGTCGGTCGGCGGCCCGCTCCTTCGTTGATGTTCAGCTCAGACGCAGTACAAGTTTTGCTATGCTGTGTTGCTTTTTCCAAAGTCTTCCGCTTCAGGTTTTTTTGGAACAAACTAACGAAGCTCTTTAACTCGGCATACGGCAGGAGTCGACTGGTAGAAATCATCACGCAACGAAAAGGCGCGTTCCTGACGCGTCGACTGCACCCCATGTGTGCATAAGGAAAAATCCTTTATATTTATTTATTTATTTAATAATAGGTATATAAGCTTATATAAACGTAAAAACATCATCCGATGGAAAAAAAATCATCATCAGTAGATGTGAACCTATGGGGTTCGCACCTATCCCCCCCCCACTCTTCCTGGGGTTTTGGGTTCATAAATTAGTACATCTAGTACATTAGGACATCTAAAGGGTTAAAAGCGTTCATACTTCAGTGGAATCTCGACAACTCAGACCTCGTTAAGTTGTAATCCTCCGTACGACGACGACTTTTTAACTTAAACAAATTTATAACTTGAATATCAAATAGCAGATTCCGCTATACTCCGTTGGTTCAGATAGCCAACCAAAGGTAAACAAAAAACCACGTGACGTGGTTAACCGACTAAACATAATACCTGTCACTTCAGTCTTCATGCTACGACACAGTTGTACTCTTCAATTCAGCAACGTTCTGATTCGTAGCAAAGGTCAAGGTCGCTCAGCGCGTAATACGATACAATCAGAAATGAAGTTATCCGAAAAAGAACCGGAGTTACCGACACAGCCTGCAGAGTAAGCAAGCTGAAGTGGCAGTGGGCTGACCATGTTTGTCGAAGGAGCAATGGCCGATGGAGCAGACGAGTCCTGAAGTGGAGACCGTGTATCGGCAAACGTAGTGTGGGACACAAGGCAGGCAAGGTGTTGTGGCGCAGCCCGGGAGACGCCTGTATCCAGCAGTGGACTGCGATAGGCAGAGTTGATTGAATGATTGATAATTCGTTACCTGCCTTCTTGGGCTCTTTACAATAGATAGATTACAAAATATTACACTACTATTAATTATTATAAAATACTAACTAAAAATTACGAAGCAGTTACATCTACAAAGAGTAGTTTAAGAATAAATGATAAAGTTTAACATACATTATTATAAGAGGAAACTATGGTAAAAATTTAAAATAAATTTAATTTGGTCTTAACGTATTTTCTAATAAAAAAGTGTCATCTATAAAACTCTTTTTACGATTTGTTTACTTTTATATAAATTACCCAAACCGCAACGGAGCATAGTCGAAGTTAGCAAAATACAACTCGGAATTATTTCCAGAATCCTTAGCTTTCTAGAAGGAATGCAATCGGGCGTCCCCAGTCCCGAACATATTTTTTGCCGTGCTTTGGGTTACGATTACCTGAAAATGTCTATGCCTGGTCCCAGAATTCAATCAAGTCGTCAATTATTATTGTTTTCGTCTCAAACGGAGCAAGCTGACAAAAACGGTTTAATTAAGTTATACAGTTCATTCCTCCGCATCAGTTCAGTGTAAATATAATGGAGAAAAGGTCAAAGACTTTTTTAACTAAGCGATAGAAGTTAATGATAAGTACGAGTAAGTACCTATGCTGTTTCAAGGGAGAGTCTTCTGAAAATGAAAGTGCATGCTACTCGTATTACTTGCCTTAACTTGGTAAACTTGGGAATTTGGTTTGAATTGTTCACCAGTGTGTCTACATTGACTTGCGTCATTGTAGTCTTTTATGAGTAAAATTGCTATAAAAAAAATACACAAAATAAAATTTCACAATACTGCAACATAAAATAACAGAATAGAATAAAATTACCAGCAATTAAAATAAACGGTTATGTAGGTACAAATATCACGGTCACAGAATTTAAATTAAAATAAAATGTCTAATGCAATTAAATTATACAATTAAGTAAATACAAATTATAAGGGTCACAGAAATAATATAAAATAAAAATTTCATAATAAAAACAATGCAATACAAACAAGTCATTAAAATTAATATAGGTCAGTGTCAATCAGAATAAGTGCCCTGGCTACTCAGAATAAGTGTCTGTTACAGCATTGTCGTATGTAGGGGCAGTCAAAGCGCTCAATGATCATAATCAGGACAGTATTGCAGTTGGCCCGCACCCCGCGCAATAAGGACGCGCACCCCTTGCGCATGGTGGCGTGGAAACAATCTTTGCGCGCTTCCACAAACATGCTCGAGGCGCGGCAGAAGCGGGGCGGCCTCAACACTGCCCTGAAGCATTTTTATACTGGACGCGTAAGGCGCTGTAACTCGCTTGTGTGTAGCGAGCCTACAGGTTGCACGTGTACAGTGAGGTGCAATTTATATGCCTTGAAAAAGGTGTGATCGGAGCAACGTGCAAACCTGCTAGCCAGCATTATTCACTCTTTTCGGGAAGGCCCTCCACTCCCGTTCGATGTCAGCGTGATCCTTGAGGTCAGCCGTGACTATATGCTCTAAGTATTTAAAGCGGTCCAGTCTGTCTAGAGGAACACCATTTAGAAAGACTGGTGGTACATTTTCCAGAAATTTTGCACCGCTGGCTCCAAAGACCATGCATTGACTTTTGCCAACATTATATTTAAGCCTACCCGCGTATTCCTCACAAACTTGTACCAGCCTCCTCAGGCTACAGATCGACGCATACTGCAGCACAATGTCGTCACCATAACTAAGATTGTTGACGCAGACACCACCAACGTGGCACCACCCGACATGCCGACTGCTGAGCGCGATGATTAGCGCATCCATGTAGAGGTTGGAAAGGGTAGGCGAGGTCAATCCACCCTGCCTCACTCAAGCTGATATGGTTCCGAAATTGCCCCCGCCTGTCCGACGCTGTTGATCTGATGCGGGACGGCATCAGGTCAACAGCGATACTTGAAAATCGTCACAAGTTCCGCGGCAGGATAATACTGATCAGTTTATCCCAAAAAATATTATACGTCACCAGGTCGAAGGCCTTAGATAAGTCAGCTATTGCATAATCATAAATTATTTTATAAGTTACAGCGTTGTAAGGTTTTTCATGACGTAGTGCAGTCTATAATAGGACTTAGGTCTCTAGGATCTTCATACTTATATGGAAATTATCTTAGCATAGATTAATTCCATTGTGTATCTAATAGACTCCAACTGAAAGTAACCGGTAATCAGCAAAAAACTAAGTACCTATTATTTTATTGCGAACATTAAGAACGAGGGGGGGGGGGGGAGCAGGTAAAGAAAAAAACAAACACAAAATCTTTTAAGGTCGGGATCGGAGTCATTTAGATAAGTACGAATATGTATAGCAAAACATAATATAGCTACTATTTTGTGGGTACAAAGACCGCTTAAAAACTTTTGGTTGCCAACATGTTCTCCTATTGAGAGAAACCTTTTTGAAGTGGTCCTTCTGATCCCCAAAATTTGCGGTATCAGGGTCTTAGCTTGTATAATATTGGCTCAAGTAGGTATATACAAGACGGTAGGATGCTGATAACAGACTGGAGAAGCTTGATTAAATTTTGTAGATTCAACTTCGTTCATAAGCTGATTTGTAAATCTGAGAAAGTTTTGGGTATTGCTTGGTTGATTGGTTTTGTTTTTTTAGGAGCCTGGGGCTGATATAAAATTTCGTTTGGATTTTTTGTTTATCTTGGGGACAGCGATGAATGTGAACGGGGTAGGTATATACGTATGTGTTATAGGCATTTCATACAACGGGCAAAGAATAACAGCTATGATTTGAATATAAGAACAATTTTTTTTTAATTCTAACTTCCTAACTGATATCACACTATCTCACTAATAATATATTATAAAGGCGAAAGTTTGTGTGTGTGTGTATATGTTTGTAGGTTTGTTACTTCTTCACGCTCAAACGGCGGGACCGATTTGGATAAAATTTGGTATGTAGATAGCTTATACCCTGGATTAACACAAGCTACTTTTATCCCGGTCTGCGCGTGTGAAACCGCGGGGCGCAGCTAGCTATAACAATTTACGAGAGTGAGTTTGTTTGTTTTGTTACACTTTCACGCTAAAAAGGGCTAAACGAATTAGTATGTAATATGGCACATGGGTAGACCATGACCTGGGTTAGGACATATGATACATTTTATCCCGATATTCTCACGGGATTGGCACTTAAGCGGGTGAAACCGCGGGTTGCAGCTAGCAATAACTAAATAACTCGCTAGTAAATTTTCTTAACAAAATTTCCTTGCCTTACCTAACTTACTTATATGATTTGCTTTTATATTCTTTTATCTTGTCATATTTTCTGTGACCATAAATAGGTTTTAAAAGATATTATTTAACTAAAAATTTTTCTAACAACTCAAGTCCCAACTCAAGACCTACGTTAATTTGCATAATATAAATGGGCTTCAGTTACGATAGTCGATCGCAAAATGCACATAAACTGTAACAATTTTGTTCTTGTTTGTTGTTCTTTTCAATTTATTTATACATTATTCTACAATTTCTTAGTCTCTTCTAGAAGTTGCTGGTTTTCACATACATTTTGAATGAATGATTCAATGTAGATACACACAAATAGAAACTAATATTACTTATCAGTTATGATTGAATAAAAAATAACGTTGTACGAAAAAAGTAACACATCACTTTTGTGTTAGTAGTCGGGTACAAATCGTCGCAGGTGGGACTAATATTAGTTTTTTTATTCGGATATTGAAATCAATGTCAGGACAGTTTTGGAATATCTTTGGCAACATTCGAAATTTATTTCTAATGAAAATTTTCCGATGGCTGTATTTGGGTACCTACAACAGATAAATAAAAATATATCTTACAGATGTCAGAAAAAAAAAATACCCGTTAAATTAAATTAGGCTAAAACTTTCGATCGAATTTAGACGATCCGTCAGAAATTCCGAATTTAAGTAACTCCAGACTTTGTTTTTGTCTGTAAGCAAAAGATATTTGGAGTTTAGTTCACTCTTGTTTTAGTTAGTTTGGGGTTAAGGGTTGCTTAAAGTTATGTAGTGATTAGCGACCGTTTAATCTCTTAACTTTAAACAACGTTTATATATAAAGGGGTTCATGTCTAACTTAATTATGTGGGTATTAAGGAAACACGATCAATGTCATTATTATACTCATTAGTTTTGTATGTACTACCAAGAGATTTACGTACGTTTAAATTACGTGTTGCCTTGCGGCTGGTCGTTTCAACTCCGGAACTTAAGCGTACATATTTTACAAACGGGAGTTATGATTTTCCTTAAAAATTTACGAGAAGCAGAGCTTTACCGGGTCATTGCAAAGTTTATGAATTGTGTCGATTATTTGAATTGATATACGTTTGTACGGTTAGATATTGGCAGAGAGTGTAAAATTTTTACTGGCTTAGAACTGTTGGCGACTGTGCCAAACCACAGAACGAGTCCATACATAATATGAGTATTATGGGTCATGTCTTTACGGTTACTGCCAAAAGACGGAAGCGTTGTTTGGTTAATGTTGATATTAATTTGTTAAATGCATGTTTCAACTTGACCTATCTTAAGAGCTTGTGATACCTCAGCTCTAATTCATATTTTTCCCCCAGTTCCTCGCGCCAGGTATCCCACTCGCACCGTCAAACTGATTCAGCTAGGATGAACTACACTATTTTTGGACTAGGCTTGGTAATAATTGATTAAACCTATAAATATATTATTTTACGAAATATTGCAAATCGATTTCAAAGTACTATTAGAATCGACGTCTTCTGGAAAGGTAGATGAAAATATTTTGGAAGTTTAGTTAATTCATTTATAATTTAACACACAACACAACATCACGCCTTCCCCGAAGGGTATTTATAATTTAGCTTATTTACCAAGGTTGGTATCGTACGTACAGACGTCCAACCAAAAGTATGCGCTTCGGTAATCATCTTCTATCTTCAAAAATATGAACGCACGATGATGAGAACTATTACAGAGCTGTTGCAACCACAGAAGTACTTGTCTACTTTGTATTACCATGGTTAGAAAATTAAAGATGAACACCTCTACGCCCTATGGCTATCAGCAATACTTGGTGCTTATGATGTCATCCTAGTTAGTCACTGAAGATAGCCAATACGCAACTGTTTGACAGTTAATCGTTAAATACTTTGCCAAGTGACCATCCCCAGATCCCATCAGATCTCATCCCTAGATGTAAAGGAGCACGTGCCCTTTACTTAATCTCTAGCTGACCACACACCCAGGTAACTATTAATTAATTAATTTTAACCAGGTGGCGATTGGTGAACTATTATATTTTTCTGATCCTCGCGACTCGCAGGGCTATTGCGTATCTCTGTTCTTCTATTCCACAGTTCTATGGTAGAACTAATGGGACTTTTGGTTCTCACTAGTACTACGTGTCGATTTATTCCTGAATAGTAGAACTAGTGAAACTTTTGCTTCCTAGTAGTTCTACTTTAAGAAATGTGTTACCAAATTTACTAGTTTTGCCTGACATCAGGTTTAGAGTAAACTTAAATATTATTGGACAACTAAATAAAACACTGTTAGGTAATTAAAATAAACATTGTCTATAGATCAATATAGTGACATTGACATTATATTATGAGGAGTATGTAGGTAATTTGTTAAGTTTGTTTCCAGAATAGGTACTTCAAAAAAAATGTTATTGAATTATTACATGCGTTAAAAGGAAATTAAGTAATTTCGTAAAAAAATAAGTATTTCATTCAAAAACAAATACATTGTTATTTTCTAGGACACTAATTTTAGTTCTAATTTAATTAACCGTGTTTGATTTAGGTGCCCAATAATATTTTGAGTTAACTTCAAACCTGATGTGAGGCAAAACTAGTATATGTGGTAATACATTTCTTAGAGTAGAACTACTTGGAAGTAAAAGTTTCACTAGTTCTACTATTCGGGAATAAATCGAAACGTAGTACTGGTGAGAACCAAAACTCCCATTACTTCTACCGTAGAACTGTGGAATGGAACAAGTGGAACAACTGGGTATAAAGACTTCCATTAGTTCTACTATTTTGTAACACCTAATATCGTAGCCCTATTGAGAGAAAAAAATCCCATTAGTTCTACCATAGAACTGTTTAGTAGAACAAGTGGGAATGGGAATAAATGTTATTTACGTTACACTTCTGTGTTTGGATCACAGAAATTAATAATTATGTATAGAAGCATGGGATTTCCTTAACAGTTTAAGAAATAATTATGTACAGACTTTTACAGCAAAACATATCCAGGACATGAAGGATTCAGGATTAATTCATTTTGTGAGTATAGATGATATGGAAAACCATGTTGTGCATACATGGATAGGGTTAAACAAAGCGCAGTTCCAAATGTTAAATGAGGTTCCTCAGTTATTAGGAAAACCTAGATCAGAAGCATATTTAATTATGCTTAGAACTAAGGATTCTGATGAAAGGTTGTCAACTTGATTAAAATTCTCTAGGCAAACTCTAAAAAAATGGTTGCACCCAGTGAAAGATCTGCTCTATGAGTATTATGTACCTAGAAACCTAGGTTTACATCATATTAAGAGGCTACCGAACGCGCAGTGGCGCCCTCGTCGTTTGTTTGGTTATTTCTTTTATTTTAGTTTTTACGATTTTAATAAAACTTGATAATATAAAGCTAATATTTGTAAATAATAATAACGCATAGCCTTGTGGAGCACAACTATTCCTGTTTATTTTCTGCATTTTCATTCTAAAATAAAAGAAATAACCATAAACGCGCCACTGCGCGCTCGGTAGCCTCTTAATAGGCAGTAAATAGTGAAAAGAAATCTGTCAATACCTAACACATTGTTTGGTAACTTTGAGGGAGCTGATAGGCCCATTGTAATATTTGGTGGAACATAACGTTACAAAAAAATCAGACCGCCAAAATCCGCAAAATGTTCAGTGATAGTTTGGTAATATTGAAACTATCAATTGACACCAATTTGATCTTTTTACAACCAGGCCACGATTATATCCGTCTTCTTTCAACCTAATTGGTCCAACCAAACTCATTATTGGTAATTCGGAGTAAATTGGCTGCGACAGACGGACAGACAGACACACGAGTGATCCTATAAGGGTTCCGTTTTTTTCATTTTGGGGTATGGAACCCTAAAAACGCATATATTACTCACAAATGTGTTCATTCAAATCACAAAATTTTAGATTTAATTCTTAAAATCTATCAGTGGTACCTTCTGCCCACGACTTCGTCCGCGTGAAATTATATCTTACTAGCTTTTGCCCGCATCTTCGTCCTCGTGAATGTCAGTAAATATCCCACGGGAACATGCTACCGATAAATCCTTCTTTATTTCTTGTTTACATTATAAAGAAAATCTCTGCAAAATTTCAGTTTTCTAAGTCCAAGGGTTTGGGCTGGGCGTTGATAAGTCAGTCAATTAGTCAGTCAGTCAGGACTTCTCTTTTTATTGTTAATATAGACGACACTCGGCAATACTGTAGCTTCCTACTTGTGAAAGAATTTTCGGAATCGGATCAGCCGGTCGATTCTGTAAAAATCTCACCGTGAAAACTTAGGTGAAGTGAGTTTGTTTTTGCTAAGAATTGACACTATTGACAGCTCACTCCACGCTCACTTCACCTAAGTATTCACGGTGAGATGGTTATACAGAATTGCACTGCAGTAGATCCGAAGATTACCCCTACATACAAACTTGAAAACCTTAGAGTTTTTGATCCTTATAAGTTAGAGGATCGATCAATATCAAAAATTGTTTTTGTAAAAATTGCCCATTTTCTTGCCGATTGTAATTTTTTTTTTTTAAATTCATTATTTTCTTAAATTAAATTATGAATGTAAAAGGTTTTGCTAAAAATTATATTGGAAACTGTCTAAAATAGGTACGTTTACCTTCTTAAATGTTTGACAATGTTTTGACATTGACATGAGATTACGATTTTGAACCATTTCAAAGATGTTTTTATGAATGAAAATTACAAAATTTGGAAAAAGTTAAAATACCGGTGCCTTATTTTTACCTCTAAATTTCATTTTACATAAATAGGTATATAATTTATCCAGAACATAAAACGTTGTCAATCGGGTCTTTTGAACGCAAGCGAAGCGCAACCGAAGCGGTACTGACAAGTACTGAATCAGTGTCCTGTCGGGAGCCGGGCGGCAGGGCGGTTCGAGGTGTGAATGGTTATAAAGCTTGATTTTTCTGATCCCATCTTTTTACAGTAAATAAAACGGTTAAAAAATAAAAACGAACCTATGGAACCTGCATTATACATAGTTCTATTATCCTGCAAAGTTTCATGACCTAATCTGAAAATTTTCATTGATTATTCTCCATTTATTGTACGGTTTAGAGGTAATTTTGAGATTTTTTTGTATCGAGAAAATTGTATGGAATCGTGAGTTCGCAACCTATGTTACCTAACAGTAGTCCTCATCTTTACTTTATATTAATTTCAAAGTGAATACTGTAGAACTGTTGAAACTACAGCCATTCATAATAAGACAATTTTCGCAATCTGTCGTAATGCAGGCCCTTAACACCAGTCATTTCCCCACAGGTGTGGCAGTAGCCTCCAGCGTGTTCACAATCACAGCGATGTCGGTGGACCGTTATCTGGCTATCACACAGTCTCTCCGGCAACCCTGGATGCCGTCGAGGCGAGGAGCTTGCGGTCTCCTGGCAACACTGTGGCTGGTGGCCTTCGCCATCTTTGCGCCGTTGCTGGCAGTAGCCACGGTGGAGAGGGAGTATGTCCCTTCACTTGCGAGGACGAGAAATGGATCGGTGAGTTTTTTATTATTAACTGGCTTTTGCCACTGGCTTCGCCCGCGTTATAGTGGGTAATTATCACGCGGAAACGTACCCCTGGCATAGAAAATGTAGGTATCCTATCCTTTGTCTAAATCCAGGTCATTGTCTACCCATCCAAAGGCATGTTCAGCCATTAAGGCGTAATTGGCTGACATTCGTAAGATATTTATTATTGTTTAATGTATTAAATATTCATATAAGTGATGGAGGAATAAATATTTTGTGGCATTATTGATCAGTTTACCATTCCTTTGAAGATTCCCACGTTGACTACCCACATGATTCGTGCATCAATTGCCTGGATCAGGGTCGTTTCATCCACGGGAAATTGTGTGACTTTTACGAGTTTATTCAGGGAGTTTACTTAATACTTGTATTTTAGGTCAATGTGGCTAAGTACCTAATAACAGCCGCACGGATCCATCAATCAGGTTTGACGTTGTTGTTATGTGGATGAGTGACCATCTTCACGTACCAAGACCCCTTCATGCCTCGGAAAGCACGTTAAGCCGTAGGTACCAGCTGTCATTCGTGAGTCTTTTACAGTACAGTCTTGCCAAGGGGTATCGTATTATCCAGTTACTGGGTTGTAAAATACTGATATTCAGCTGCATCCAGTTATACTGGCAACCGATCCCAACGTAGTTGGGTTGTGGCTAGGCAGATGATGACTTAAGTACACTTGTGGAACGCATTGAATTATTGAGTATCATGTACTTTATAGCAAATTGGTGTGACCTGTTGCTAAGTGCCTACTTATTTTTCATGAAAAGGTTTCTCAAAGATGAAAAAGTATTCAATGTTCAGATTACGCTTCAATATTGGTACACAAACGAGAGTGCTAGCTGTCATCAAATGCTATTCGCAGCATCTAGTCTGAATATCAATATCCACATGTTGATTCTATATTTTTACCAAGCAACATCTGCACTATGAAGAGCTCAACTTTCGCGGGTAGTGCTACTCCATCTTGAATACTAAACCCACTCATCTCCGTAAGTTCATTCAACTAATACAGTCAACCGCACGCGTCTTGGTATCAGTTTAACTTTGACAGCGCCTTTGTGTCGTAGCAGTAAGAGCGATTTTTGTAGTTGAAGTCTTAGGTACTATTGAGGTGCGTTTGACTGTACCGAGACGTTTTTCTATTAAGATTAGCATCGATATTAAAAATGTTGAGAACATATTTTTATACTAAGTCTGTCCTAAGTGTTGATGCTATGAAGAAATTTTCAGATTAAAGAATCTTTTTGCTTACTCAATTGTAAGTTTGATAACCGTAATAGTGATACTTATTGTATTTTACTACGCTAAGGAGTCTACGGTTCATTAGTTTTATTTACACGCACGAGACAATTACCCAACATAGCGTTATATTGGGTAATCGTTAAGGCCCTAAAGCAACACTGTAAGTGACTCAAGTAATATTCAGTGCCATCAAGCTATTTTAGTACAATTATTACCACAGTAATTACACTTTTGTAATTCGTAGTTAAGAATAAGGTTTAGTGCCCGGTTGATGGCAATAGGCTCTCCCCCTATAACAAAATCAATCTGCCTAGCCTTTTCCCAACTATGTTGGGGTCGGCTTCCAGTCTAACCGGATGCAGCTGAATACCAGTATTTTACATGAAGCGACTGCCTATCTGACCTCCACAACTCAGTAACTAGGTAATACGATACCCCTTGGTAAGACTGATTGTCAGACTTTCGGGCTTCTGACGACCCGTAACGACTATCAAAGGTCCACGAATGACAGCCGGGACCATCGGCTTAACGTGCTTTCCGAGGCACGGAGGAGTCTTGGTATGTAAAGATGGTCACCCATCCACGGACAACTCCGGCAAGCGTGGCTTAACCTGATGGATCGATCCGTGCGGCTGTTATTACTTAGCCACAAGCTCCAAGCTCTCCCCCTATAACATAGGACTTAAACACAATTGGTGTTTGGCTGTACAGTGTACAATAGCTACAATACCTCTGCGTAACCTACCTTTACGCTCTATACGCTCTTTTATTTTTTGCTTGGTACCTTTGCTTATGTATGATAGTCTGTAAAGTATTTATGTTATCTTTGTTACCCGAAATAAATGATATATTATTATTATTTTCTTTATTTTATTGTGCACATATAAATTACATTTTTAAATATTAGAATAAAAAGAATATAAAACATTTTAAAATATAAAAATAGTAGCCCACCGGTATCGGGAACAGGGTCCAAGCTACAGGTCAGGGCTCCAGATAGAGGAACCTCCTAACAATTATTAACCCTTCGGGGATTACATGCGTTATGTTATGTGTATTATTATTATTATAAACTTGTGTTTCCCACTGCAGGGCAAAGGCCTCCCTTAGGCCTCCCTTCCCTCTTTCCACTTTTCCCGGTCTACTGCTATTGCGGGCCAATCCAGCTCATCCCGCTATCTATTTCTGGGCCTGCCGCCGCGTAGTCGTTACCTACTATTTGGGATCAACTGAGTTTTTGGGTATTGCTCCTCCGACATGCTACAGATGTGGCCAGCCCAGTTCCACTAGACCAGCAGCTGTGCGGCCCGCGTCCACTATTTGTGTTTTGGAACGAAGTATAGAGTTCCTGATGCGGTTACAAAGTTTTACACGGCTAGTCCAGGGATACCGCACGGTCTTCTGTGAGGCGGCGAGCCTCCTTGCTGGATCACCGTCATGGGATCTGGAGGCAAAAGTCCTCGCGCACGGGTGGGAGTGGCGCGAGGAGGCGACACGCCGGGACGTAACTCCGCTGCCGCGAGAAATCACGGTACAGCGGACAGAGCTCCGGCGGGATCTCATGGCGACATGAAGAGTGCGATTGTCGCAACCCAGCGCTGGGCACGCCACAATTGCGGCGATAAGTCGCCTCTTTGAGGAGTGGTTGGAGAGGCGCCACGGCATCCTCACCTTCCGCCTGACGTAGGTCCTCACCGGACACGGTTGTTTCGGGAGGTTCCTGTTTTGGATAAGGCGGGAGGAAACGCCCGCGTGTCAGCATTGCGTGGATCGCCCGGAGGACACGGTAGAGCATACTGTGGAGGTCTGCCCGGCTTGGGCGAAGCACCGCCGTGTTCTCACGGAGGCGATCGGCAGCGGCGATCTCTCGCGTCCAAACCTGGTCCAGGCCATGGTGCGGAGCGAGAGTGCATGGGAGGCCGTCTCCTCCTTCTGCGAAGCAGTAATGTTCGCGAAGGAGGAGGCGGGACGCGTGAGGGAGAGGCAACAGTCGCGCCCTCGCACCCCTAGCTGCCGCAGGAGACGCCCTGGGCGGCAGGAATCTATTGCCGATTCCCAGCCACCGTAGGCGCGGGCTTGCGGACAACGAGTAATGGACAGCCCGCCGTCCGGTAAGGACCAGGCCCGGGTCGACGGCGCGTTGTGCAGTTACGGGGTCTAATAGGGCCGATGCCGCCGGGGTCGCGGGTAGTTCGAAAGAGATACCGTGGCCCTGGCACGGGCAACTGAAGGAACACGGGTGGGTTTTAGTCAGTAAAAGTCTGACACGCCCTTCTGCTCCGCCCAGAGCGGGAGAAGTCATTTGGTGACTTCCCATCCACAAAAAAAAAAATGGCACGCTAGTCGCTCATTCTTCCATATAAACGTAGTTTGGTGATTACTCGTCTGTTTGATGGTGTACGTTAAAAACTAAAAATTATTTCAATTTTGCTCGTCATTAATTATCCCTGTGTGGAAGCAGAAATTGAAAAAAAAGTATTGGTTTGGAAGTTATGAGCGTCGAAACTTCCTTATTTCAACATTAATTTTAACGCATCTTTCGACGTAAATAAATAACTCCCGGACACGGACTAGAAAAAAAAGAAGGACTCCGTGCCACGCATATCGAAAGTGAAGCACAGTATAAGTGCCTATGCCGGGACCGTTTGTACAAACATGCCTCACGCACACATTTATATCATAGTATGCCGACCGGCCGCCATTACGTGACACGACGACACGTCTTTGTTAAATCACGCACACATAGACCGGTACGGTGCTTCACTTTCTATATGCGTGGCGCGGAGTCCTTTTTTTTTTAGTCTGCGCTCCCGAAGCATGAAAATGGCAAAATTGTTATCAGACAGGGATATATAATTTATAAAAAAATTAAAATAACTTTACTTTAAACTTTTTAAACTTTCGCAATTTGCACACATTATAAACAAAACTAAGAACGGGTCTTCTTCGCTGAGCTGTCATCAGTCCTCCCGTAACCACGATCGCTGCAAGGCGGTCGAAACGTCGGGAAACAAGTAGGTACCTGTTTACCTCGTAAAAAGGAATATCGCGAGAAGACCCGTTCTCAGTTTTGTTTATAACTTTACTATAAATAGTTCATCCAGTAGTTTTTCATAATATTTAAACGCCCAAAGGTCCGTTCATGAAATTTTAATCGCTAGTTTTCGTTATAGATCATCGTCTATTTCACTAAATAGATACGTCAAAATGTAAATAAATACTATATAAATAAAATTAATTAAATAAATAAACTAACTAAATGGCATGCATATTAGCCACGCCACCAACGAGTTCGAGCCGCCGACTAGGAGCTCCTTAAGGGCCATACATTTACAGTCCGCCGGCAGTCAGCCGACAAGCGGTCGACTTATAAAAAAAGAACCGCCAGTTTTTATGAGAGGACCGCCGGCGGCGGACTGTATAATGTGTGGGGCCCTTTATACTTCGTTCCATGGCCCGTTGGCAGACTCCGAGTGCAAACTTTGACTGTTTGTAAGAGACCATGTTTGCGCTCCGTAGATAATGTGTGTGCGCTCGGAATAAAACAACCTATGTGCCAAATCGAATTACCGTCTTTTTTAAATAAAAAGTATTATTAAAACTAGAACTGTTTTCCTTAAACCTTGATTCGTCTACTCTCTACCTTTTAAAGTAATCTTCACTGAAGAACTCATAAGCGTTACGCTTTGGTACTCAAGAAAACAAAAAAGTAGATAGAACTTTGTATTATTTTGGTATCGAGAAAATTTAATTGTATCGTGTATTCCTTTTCTGGGATACTAGGTCATATAGTCAAAAAACATACACCAAAATATTGAATCCCTATTCCTTAAACCTAGTAAGGTACAAGATAAAGAAAAACCATATTTTTTCCAATATATCACCTTAATTAAGGGTGTGAAGAATGCACATGTCCATGAGCCTTCATTTCAGTGAAAGTGAGAGAGGTCCTTTCATGAGATGTTTCATCGACCAATAGTTCTTCCAGACATTGTCTGTGCGTCGCGCGACTTTCTGTCCTGTCTGTGTTATTAATTTTTCTGACTGTACCTACTACGGTATTCCTTGATTTTTCTGCCAAGCTGACAAAGATTTTTTCTATATCCCGATTTGGAGAATATTGGGACCAGTGTAATCTATTATACAGGCAAATATTGAGACTAGGTTTGTCCCCGTCCCATGTAATACTTGCTAAATGTGAGTGTACTATTAAGTACACCTCTGCCTAACCCTTTGTGGATTACAGGCGTCACGCAACGTGTTTATTGAGACTCCAGGCGCTGCGTCTCTTGGATGGTGACGCACCTGCAATGCGGTCTAAGTGGTGGTGATAAATGTTTACCACCATGTGCCCACCTGCTTTTCAATCACTCTATAACGTATACTCCTAAACGGTAAAACTGTTACATTATATAAACATTATTTCACAAAAGCCGTTTTCCTCTTGAAATCTACGGCTCAATTTCACCGCTCTTGGAGTGCCAAGAAGGGTCAGATCGCAAATCGTCCGTACATCTTAGAGTGTTTTGGGTAGCCTTTAATATTCAAGTTACTACGGTAATGTTAGCAGTTACTTTAATCCCTGAAAAGGTTTGGTTTCTTAGCTCTAGTACTATAAGGACAATTTCTTTAAAGGAATGTTTTTCTTTTGTTTTTTTTAAACGTTATCTCAAAAAGAACAAAAGAATTTAGCAAAAAGTGACTGTTTTAAAACAGTCAGTTTGTGCTAACGGTTTTTTTTTCTGTAATACAGTAAATAAATACTATGCCTGTTATAACAGGACAACACAAATATAATTAACGTCACACCTTGTTTCCCTTGTGTAGGCAGAGATAAATAAATAATACGTTTTACGAGATTACGAGTGACTGCTCGTACCTTTTGAAGCTAAAAAAGTTTTCGGAAAATTGGGCTTTGGTTAGGTAAGTATATAAATTTGCCAACAATGAACAATTAAATGTTACTTTCATACATTATATACAAGAAGGAATGGCACATTTTTGTTGGCTAGGAAATATTTGTTCTTTTATTACTTGAGATATAACACGAGACAAGTTAGTAGGCCATATTAAATTTCGCCTTAGTTGAACGAAGATTTAATAAGTGACTATTGAGTATTACTAACTCTAAATTACTAATAACTTTGAACTTTGTAAACTTTATTTCCTATTATTACTTTACCAACATCGTTACACATCACTGTTATTTATTTATTTATTTATTTATAGTTAATTACTGTTAATGTGTTATTAAATTATAAATAACTTGAAGGAGTTCATTTAATATTGTGAGACTCGAAATCGCACATGTAATTAATTATTCAAAAAGTAAACACGAAGGAGACACAGTACTACGGGTACAAACGTGTTTATTTCAGGTCGTCCCTTTCATTATGACTCGTAACGTTGCCAACTTGAAGACAAGCGACGTTGCCAACTCGAGCGGACCAGAAAAAAGACTATTACATTATTATTAAGTGCATCATACATAAAACTTAACTTTAATAACTTTCTGTTCGAAATTAGTCGGGCACGCGTAAAATAAACGCGTTTTACGAAATTAGTAGTATTTAAAGTTCTTAATTAGGTCCGACATAATAGTAAAATAATCATTATAAGTCGGTGATGTTTTTCTTATTCTCACTCCAATCAAAACGTAAGCAGCTTAAACAGGTCAAAGTTATAAGTAAATAAAAATTGTATATTTTGTTTGGAAGCCCCGACAGATTACCATATTGAATATATTGCAGTTCCAATAATATACATCGTGTCGAATTGATAACCGCCTTTTTTAAGTCGGTTAAAAATAGCCGTTAATGTTAAATGAACACAACGACAAAATGCCACTTTAGATAGGAATGTCAAAGGACAAAACTCCTTTCAAGAAAAGAAAACATAAAATATTTATCTTTTGTGTTTATTTAATGGCTTCTTTAAATATAGATAAATACTTTCGCATACAACGCCAGATGACGAATGTAATCGAAACACAGATACTTTTCACCTCAATTTGAATACCAAAAACTTTGCACTTCACGTGTTCTTGCGTCTTGTTTATTTTACACAAGTTTCTCAGCCTTCGATGGAATATTTTTACAAGAAAGTTCGTTTATTCGAAAGATACATAAAACTAAAAGATGGTTCGTGGTTAGCTTAAAAATATGCTAAGTATGCATTCATGAATAAATTATCAAGCTTATAGGGTTTTAAATACGAATTCCCATACACTCTGTTTGCAATGTGGGTGAACTTGGCAGATCATTTCCCAGCAGAGCATAAAAAAGTGAGTTCCATTCGCATGCGGAGTTCTAGAGTTCCTTATGCTTAAAAAAAATAGTTCTGGCGTTTTTACCTGAAAAAAGCCGAATGAAAATATGCTCTGCTAACCTCCGATAGCAGATAATTTTTTCCGAAATTTAAATTTTAAAACTGATATAGGCACACACTGGTGAGTTATATAGTTCGTGATACTTTCCCAAAAGAGTTCTGCAGATAAAAAAAAAAAAAACAAAAATATTGACCTACTGGTACTAGAAAAAGACAGTCATTTTGACAAAACAACCGTGAAAGACGTAAATTCTGGATTTTCGAAGAATCTTCAGACCACGATTTGTGACCAAGAACCTAGTAACACAAAAAAACCAAATGGTTTTTTTCGGACTGCAACTCTTTCGGAAAAGTATCACGAACTATAGAACTCACCAGTGTGCGCCTAAATCAGTTTTAAAATTTAAATTTCGGAAAAAAATATCTGCTATCGGAGGTTAGCAGAACATACTTTCATTCGACTTTTTTCAGGCAAAAACGCCAGAACTATTTTTTTATAAGTATAAGTAACTCTAGAACTCTGCCGCATGCGAATAGAACTCACTTTTTTATGCTCTGCTGGGAAATGATCTGCCAAGTTCACCCACATCTGTTTGCAAACATCACTGGCATTAGTGCAAGTTTTTACCCGACTACGGCGAAGCAAAATGGAGGGTTATGATTTTAACCGGTATGTATATTCATCTGTTCCCTCGTAACTTCTAAACTACTTATCATAATTTGAAAAAAACCGGCCAAGTGCGTGTCGGAACACGCACAATGAAGTGTTCCGTAGTTGAAAAGAATTTATCCCAAAACAAACTTAACAACGGATCCCAAAAAAAAATTTTTTCATGTCATAAAACTACAAATTAACAATTTTCGGACTTTTTCCTTTACTTGTACTGAGAGACCTTGTTTCTTGCCAAATTTCATTATTCTAGGTCAACGGAAGTACCCTAAAGGTTTAGATTTACTTGCGACAGTTGCGAGTATCAAAATGTGTCGCAAAATGGCCGTATTTTTTTATTGCGTTGACTTAGAAGCTTGATTTTTTTAGAACTTTAAGGGGTAATAGACATACGTATTCGATATTAATTTCAACTTGATATCTCCACGCGTTCCTGAGAAAAAGGGTCTTGACAGACTGACACACAGACAGACGGGCAACGAAGTGATCCTATAAGGGTTCCGTTTTGTCGTTTTTAGATACGGAACCCTAAAATGAGGTATCGTTAGAAGCGTGTTAATCTACCGCTGGTTCTAGGCTATGTGACGTCGCATTAAATTGAATATGGCGCCCTCTAGAGGACATAGTCATGAACTAAAAAAAAAAATTTTCAATGATGCCATGAATCAAATCAAATAAATTAATGAGCACATTTCAAAAATATGCACCCGATAATTGGGAATAATTTCTAAAATCACGCCTCAGATGTGAGCCAAACATATTTTCTCTCCAAACCTACCTAAAATACATACTCGTAAATAGTAAATATTCTTCTTTAAAAACGTAAAGTAGCTCTGTAAATACATTACATACACCACGAAAATCCCAAAATAATTTAAATAAAAAGTAGGTACTCGTATGTTTAAAAACTAAAACCCGACGACTACTGAAAAATCACGCTCTTAAAAATACGAAACAAGAAAATATTTTCTTCAGAAATTAGAAATAGACAGACAAATTAAAAATCCGGAGTCACACGTCATGTTAGTCCATAAATCGATCAGATTACGTGTAACTTCGGATTTTTAGTTTGTCTGTCTTTTTCTAATTTCAATGAAAATATTTTCTTGTTTCGTACTTTTTGGGGCGTGATTTTTCAGTAGTCGGGTTTTAGTTTTTAAACATACTTTTTTTATACTTACTGGATCGCGTTTACGTTAACGTTAACTTACGTCAATTTGTATGGAATAATTGTGTTTCCCACTAAAGTCACCAGACGGCGCTTATTCGGTATAAAAACTCGCACTAAGGCCTTACAGGATATTACAGCCACACTCAAGGACATTTTCCAAAAACGCTGAACCACATACTTCTTTATTTCCTACCAAAAGCATAAATTTGAATTTTCATATCCCTAACTTAAGAAATGCTGGGTTTCCACCATTTTTTTTCAGACCATGGACAGCTGCAAACCCTATTTTATAATGCATAAAATTTTAACATTGCCATCCATATATATTGTTGAAACCGTTATGTTTGTCAGGAACAATCCTAAATTATTTCCGCGCATATCAGATCAATTTCCGAGGAACAGGCGTGACCAAACCCAACTATGTGTACCTCCCTGTAGGACTGCACTTATGCGTAAAAGTGTTTTTCTTATGGCTCCAATTATTTATAATAAGTTGCCTAAAAGTTGGAAGGAGCTTAATAATGTACTCTTGAAAAAAAAACTGAAGACATATTTAGTAAATAAAGCCTACTATAACATCAACGAGTTCTTAGAGGAAAGATTTGTATTGACATAGTAGCTTATTTTATTTGATTATTTAATTTTTGTGTTTGTTAATTGACAATGGAATAGTTTAATATTTTTTTTGGATCTAATTTTATTAAAATATTATTAATTGTATTATTGCTTGATTAATTTATTGTTATTATAGGAGAATGTTTTAATTAATAATGTTTCTTGATATTTGCACGTCACATCATGTGGCAAACATGCCTGTACCTAATAATGTTGTTACCATCTTGCATGCATGTATTTTCTTGTATGTATGACACATGTTTAAGCAAATAAATATTATCTTATCTTATCTTATCTTCCCATACAAACATTCATCCCCTATATCACCCCTTGTAGGATTACTTTTGCCTTGCCAAATTTTATCGAAATCCGTTCAGTGGTTTAGGCGTAAAAAAGTAACAGACAGACAAACAGAACAGAGTTACTTTCGAATTTGTAGTATTTGTATGGATGAAGTCAGAGAAATTAATTGTTTACCAATGCGGTTACCAACTTAAATTCCCGTCCGTATATTCAAATCACAACTGCCATTCTATAACACAACAAATTCTCAACGTGTTCTTTTGTTTACCCTTCTACAAGGAAACTCCATTTTGAGGCGTTCTGTTTACATGGTCCCAGTTAATATCGTAGTTACCCACTATAACCCAAATAACCCTTCTCAAATTGACTCTTACATAATGTCGTTAATATTATTTAATAGCGAAATATTAACAAAAACCCTCTGGAGAAATCTTAGATTTAAGTGGGTCTCGTATTTTGAGATAAACCGCAATGCTCATGAGGAGAAGTGTTATATGTAGTTAGATCTATAAATCTGTCGGAGCGACAGAATGTATAAAATAATACGTTGGCACGAGGAAAGTGGGTAAAAATAGGTCTGTTTTCATAATCTCTGTCTTCACCTTCGTTCGGTTGTCAAGATTTTGGTTTTCCAGGATGAAAATCGATTGCTGTGAATTTACCAGTCTTCCGAGTCGAAAGTTACATCCAATATAATTATTGGATGAATGCACATGACGACATTCTTTTGTTTTTTGTTTTTCTTTTTTCATAACTGGCGAAATTATTATACACCTCTGCTTAATCCTTCGGAAATTACAGGCGTGATGTTATGATGTTTTCTCTAGGTTTGGTGAGTTGCCCCTCGAGGGGGCGAAAAGTTGCCCCTCGAACAGTGGACTTCATCTGTTTGTAAAAATAAATAAACAAAGAAGGATTTCGTCTCCATTAAGGACGCTGTTACAAATGGGGTTATAAATGTACTGAAGTAAAAACTTGCACTCCAGTACATTTATTGAGAAACTGTACCTATCTAAAATTATATTTATAGTTCAAAATCGTACCATGCACATCTATCAACAATTTGGCAAAAAAAAATTAAGAATGCAAAGCTTTTTATTTAATAAACATACTTTTGTGTAAAAAAGTATTTATTTGCCTACCCATTTGTAACAGCGTCCTTAAAATAGAATGCCTTTCTATGTGCTTACGACTTTATAGTAGGTAACTTTGATACACAGAAGTGAACTCTAACATTAGGTATATTAGTTTTTGTACGAAGACAGTGTGACCTTCAAATGTCGACTTGATTTAGAGAAAATATGGAGACGTCTACAGAGATATGAAAATACTTTATGTGTCACGTATTTTGTAATTTCATTTTGCTGAAAGGTGCTAAGCCAGCACAGTGATAGTTCTTTTGGTAGGGTTGAGTTTAATTTCTTAATTGCGCGTTTCAATTTTCTGTACATAAAACAGTACTCAAGCAATATATCTACGTACATAAAAAACGCTACGCTGCACATGAGGTCCCGACCGAAATTGAGTTTTTCCATCTAGAATTTCTCAGTAGTAGCTCAGAGCCTGGATTTGAGCCCGGTTTACGACTCTAGTTACTTTTGTCGCCTAACAAATCGTAAAATCTTAGGCATTTCCAAACAAAAGATCCATTTACTAATGACGTCATCAATCGTCGTAAACAATAAAGCCCCATTTACACGGTGCAAGTATAGTGCCTTTGGCATACCATAAAATTGAAGCAGCAATTAACTGGCACCGTCTAAACAACACGTACAATTGTTGCACGATACGGGCAAGTTAGTTGCTGTTCAAAACTGGTATAGGTGTAAACAGCACGTACAATAAAATAGCACATACATCACACATACAATAAAACCGCATTCAATTCTGGCATGAATATTTTCTATCGTTCAAATATGAATGCGGTTAGTGAGGGTGTGTTAATAAGAACAAAACAAGTTAAAAAAATCTTGAGAAGACGTTCAATAACACTTCATGAAATATGTATTTGGCAGCTCAAATTGTACAAGAACGTGCAATTCTGTGTTTAGACGAGGCAAAAATATCAACATCAATCATCGCCTTGCAATTTGTATGCCTTGGTGTAAGTCGCGTGCAATTTTATTGAATGGCCAAACTTGCATTCAATTATTGTATTATGTCATTTTATGGAAATCGCTTTCGTGTAAACACTTACATGCAATTCTTGAACGCCAATAATTAACCGTGCTTTATGGCATGCGATCATTGGTCTTGAAAGTTCCAGAAACTTGCACCGTGTAAATGTTACTTTAGTAACCCGGAAATAAATGATAAAAATCACATACAAACGGTATTACAATGACATAAAAACTAAATATATCAAGATAATTATCATCAGTCTCTCATTCGGTAAAAATAATTTATTCTTCCATCAAGGCAAAAAAAAATAAAATCACCTTTGAAAAGATAATTCTTACCTGAAACAAGCAAAAGCTTTTATGAGCTATTAAAAAATTATTATGATTTATTCAGATCATGAAGAAGGATCGGAGGCTCAAATTCAATAGTGTAAAATAATTATCTATTCAAACTTGCTGATGTAACCTTTGGGGTTGATTGTGGATTTTAATATGCTTGGAACGTGGGAGTATTTTTGACTTATCTTAAATAGATTTATGTTGCTACTGTTTACGCTCACCAAAAATGTGTTTGAACTACGGCCACATCGATACGTCATTTTGCCGATATTCTTATAAAAATATCGGCGATACCGATACTGATCTTTTTAGATATAAATGAAGGTAAAATAGGTAAAATAAATAAAAAGTTGGGTTGATTTTTTTAAATTAATAAATTAATTACGACTTAGAATGAGATTATTAGTTATTAAAACTAATAATTAAGGTTAATAGTATTAGTAATTAAAATTAATATTAATAAGATTTTTGTTTGAAAAACAAACTATTCTCAAGTTTTGCGGAGATAAGCGCTTTCGCAAGTCTGTTTGAATGAGACCTGCGGTGGAAAATAGTCTCTCAGATGCGACAGAACTCATAATAGAAACTAAAGCATTTCTGCGCCATTTTTTTCAAGTTTGGGTATATGACGTCATTGTACGTGCCTCGTTTGCAATGAAATAGACGAAACAGAACGCGCGTTTACATTACTTTATTATTACTTTATTTAAACGCGAAAGTATATTTGTACTGGCAGTCAAAATATAGCCAATGCCGAAATATTGGCATCGATATCGTTAACGGCTGCACCCCTAGTTTGAACAAAGTAATTATTATGAATGAGAAATTCCTAGTTTTGAAGCAATCATTCAACTAATACGAGTAGCTGTAGAAAGCATTACTGAAAACATGTATAGATACCTATTACTGACCCGCCGCTGTTTCGCACGGGTGCAATGTAGTGACACTTCAAAACATTAAAATTCCTGTGCTAACTATATCTATGTTAAATAAGCTTCTTAAAAAATAAAAATCAATTGCCAAATGTATGTAAGCGCAGCGTCTTGACGTTCCGTACAAGATCAGCACCCTAATTGCGTAACACATTATCAATCGGAGTTGGTTCCGTTTTGACAGTTCAACAACAGACAAATTTTTCGAACTTATTAGCAGTTTAATTCAAAATGATTCAAAATAATTCCGATCTATTGTGTGTTACGCAATTAGGGTGCAGAACGTAAGGGTGTGAAACTAATACCTTTTTTACTAAGGTCTTTCAATCTATACAAAAGTAGTACGCAAATACTCGCGTATACTTTGTAGAGATCTAATTGACTACCTTATTCCATAATATACAGTGCCAGTACGCATACGGACTAATAGTAGCAAAGTTGGTGTTCAAATTGTAATCACAGATTTAAAAATAGCATTGCAATGTATACGCGAGCAGTCTTCTATGGCTGCGGTTTGACCTTGTCACAACCTTGTATAAATTGGAAAGACGCGTAAGCGCATCACTTTAGAACGGTTTCACATATTTAGCTAATTCCTTTTTTGTGTTTGTAATTATCAGGACAAAGTTTGCTTGATAGATTTTGTTTGGAAAATTCACCGGAAAAGTCGGGAATTTGGATGGTATTTTTGTAAAAAAAAAGACAACAGCCTAAACCGCTGGATATAGAGATATGAAATTCACCCAGGCGACGTCGGGCATGAACAGCTAGTTGTTAATATTTATACACATACATAAACCTTCCTCAATAAATTCTCTAAATAGAGATGAAAACCTAGTAGTTTAGAAAAATTAAGCGGTCGCATAGACAGACAGGACAACGGCACAGGACGAAGAAAATTACTTCAAAAGAAATCAACCCATATTATAAATAAAATAATGGCTGAGCGCCTTCCCTTGCTAGGGATGACAGAATCGCAACCGCGCTCAAGCGCAAAATTCTTAAAGGAAGGTTGAACCGCTTCGTTGATCGCGTAAACAAGGGTTCATAATACGAATTTATTTCACTTCCAACTACGTAACGTAACGAAGTAGAAAATTACAAAATCACAAGCTTATATGAAGTTCGTAATCTTCAAAGATGTGGCAGAAAGTTCTTATAAAGATTTCCGTTTTCCAAATCTTGTCACGTAGAGAAACTCCGAGCATCGCTCTATAAGTACATCGTTAGCTCGTACACTGTTGAATCTGACCTGAGAACAACTTGAGTTTTTTATTACCAAAGACGTATTTGGACTTTTCATGTTCTTAAAATCATCTGCTTAGCCTTTTCCCAACTATGTTGGGGTCGGCTTCCAGTCTAACCGGATGCAGCTGAATACCAGTATTTTACATGGAGCGACTGCCTATCTGACCTCCACAACCCAGTTACTGGGTAATACGATACCCCTTGGTAAGACTGGTTGTCAGACTTTCGGCCTTCTGACGACCCGTAACGACTGTCAAAGATCCACGAATGACAGCCGGGACCAACAGCTTAACGTGCTTTCCGAGGCACGGAGGAGTCTCGGTATGTAAAGAATGGTCACCCATCCACGGACCAACCCCGGCAAGCGTAGCTTAACCTGATGGATCGACCCGTGCGGCTGTTATTACTTAGCCACGAGCTCCTCATGTTCTTAAAACACAAACGAAAATCGGTTCTCAAAAATAAGTGGCTCGCAAAACTATTTTGCCAGTGTTTATTTTGTCCACTTTTATTAATTTTTAGGCGTTGTATTCTTTTCAAAACCGTCCACATCATTAAACTTCAATATTTTGTATTTTAAGTCAAATTGTCGCCAACACTCTGCTTACAAAACGATATTGTAATAGAATCATGAACCCAACCAGTTTTTGTCGTGAGAGTTATTCATAAGCCTAGGCTTACTCGGGTGGGATTAGCTAGATAACAAGGATTCTGTTTTACGTTACAAGTTCTTTAGGGACTGGGGAGGTCAAGCGCAGATGGATTGTCGGATCCGCTGTTTTACATAATCGCTAGCTGTTTTACTAAACATCTCCGTTATGTAAGACAGCTTAACAACATTTAGCGATTTTCTATAATTACTAATCTTTAACACACAGAATTGCATGAACGTTTTGCATTTATCAATGCAGCAGGTAGGTTATGTAAAACAACGTGAAATGAAACGTCAGATTGTAAATTTTAGTTCAAAATTTTGTCGCTCGTAGTAAGCTCTGTGTGTCAACAACAATGGCGTATGAAACAGAAATACTTAAATAAAACGAGTAATATGAGTGAAAATGACCCAAACTCTAGTGAAAACAGTTATTTTAAGGACAATTTTAATGTAAAGTTATCAGAACGTTATGAAAGTCAATCCTAAAAAAACTTTTTTACAAAAAAATACAACCGACTTCCAAAAACAACACTACAAAGTGAAAAATAACTTTAATTTCGGAAGTCGGTGTCTAGTTAACCGACTTCCGAAATTAAAGTTATTTTTCACTTTGTAGTGTTGTTTTTGGAAGTCGGTTGTATTTTTTTGTAAACAAGTTTTTATTTTTCACTTTTTAGTTGTGTACCTACCCCACACAAATTCAAATACCACTACCTGCAAAACAAACTAGAACATCATCCATATAAAAGTGGGGAAAAAATACGTATTATTGAAGCTAACTCAAAAACTACCCCAGCAAAGTTAATTAATTTAATATGGGACCACCTGTGATGTATACACTCTCGAACGAAACAAAAAAATCCAAATCGGTCCAGCCATCTTCGAGTAATCGGGGAACATCCGACGAATTGGGAACCTCCTCCATTTTGAAGTCGGTTAAAAATACTAAATAGCCAAGTAACTGTGACCAACTTGAAAATAGCGCTCGCCGGCCATTAAATATACATTAAATTGGAATCAAGAAACAAATTGCAATCTTTTTTACACTTTTTAACGAATTATTTATTTTACAATTAATTATTTAATGTTACGTTTTTTTAGTGGAATGGAACGCAGACTCGAAACGCGTCGTCTTCAAAAAACCTCGGAAGTGACCTCAAAAGCTATGTGAATAAATCTTTAAATAATCTTTTCGTAACAAACTGTTTGAATTCTCACTGAGGTATGTGTAGTAGGTACCTATGTGCCATTTCTGCCAAACAATCCATCTGCGACATATACAGGAAGTAGTAGTAGTATAGATAGGTGTGGTACAGACCATCAAACCGAACAACTTTCGCCATGGGACCTACATCGTAATTGCAAAAGAACAATCAGCCATCCCATACATTTGCGTCGAGTAGGTATTGAAGTTTTCTATGGGACAGTTGTATTTTTTTCGGGATTACGATGATGGTCCCATATAGAAAGTTGCTCAGCTTGACGGTCTGTACCATGACCTCACTTTTCTGGTACACCCTGTATGTTCCAGAGATTTGAATCGATAGATTTGCCCCCATCTTACTCAGGTTGCATGAAAAAGTGTCCATACTGCGAAGAATGAACGAAAGATATGATTTTCAGTATGAGTGAACGAGACAATACTATTCAAATGGCGCATTTTTAACGAAACAGTAACGTGACTATCCCGCGATCGAGAGCGAGATTCACCCAATCTAACGATTTAAATCTTTGGTTTAACCAACATATAATACTTTCATGATATGAATATTTTACGTACTTAGAAAAATATTTTCATAATCAGTAAGTACGTGTTTGTCTCGTATCGCCAGCCCAAATTATTACAGTATGCACTAGTGTTTCAATCTGAGGTAGATCATAATTAGTCTAACATAGTAATAATAGAACAGAAGAAGAGTTTATTGTTCCGTACATGTTTAAAACAAATTAAAAGCTAATTAATTACTTGTTCTTCTTTTCGTTTCGACGGTACTCAGTTCTTATTAACTTACTTGGCGGGTAATTTCATACAAAATCTGTTAAATTTTGGAATTTATTCGGTAAGTAGTGGCCTAGTAGATAGTTTCTAGAATCTTCTAGAAACTACGACTCACCCTTATTGGCTGAGCGGGTACGAGAGCGTTCCCGCCAGAAGCGCGCGGATTGTGGCGGGAGCGGTTAGAAAATGCATTCGCGTTATATTCTCCCCCTTTTGACCAGTTTATGACCCCATGCCTGGTCAAACAAAGTAAGAAACGCATCCTTGGTATTCGCGTTATAACACATTTTTTGTGGTTGTACTTTCTTAAGATAAGCCCCAAAGCATGAGTAAAAAATTCAGCGTAATTGCGAAAAAAGTTTGAACACATTCTCTGTCAAAAAACATTGAATATACGGTTTATCCTTAACATAATTCAGTTTCGCAACACAAAATATTGTAGTGCTTAATAATAAATATTTGGCTCCAGCGTTTTGGGCGAACTTTCAAAATTTATAGCTGAATCGGCGGCCGTGAACGAAGTTGTGCGGACGGTCCGTATAAAATGTGGACTAGCAAATGTAAGGCAATACTAAAATGTCATAAATGGTGTAAATTAATGTTACAGGATTCTTTTTATATAAAACCCTTTGAAAGTACTTGAAAGATAATTCATGAAGGATTTTTTCATCAAGTTATTACAGTCAATCTTCCGAATAGGTAGGAGGTAAAAATTATTATTATTTTGTGTGTATGTCCTAAAGGAGTCATGGCACTTATAGCGTAATTATTTTCTCGTACTGGCACAAAAATTACCCACGCCATAGTAAAAGTCTATTTATTAAGCCATCAGTCAGCAAGGTGACTCGCTCATGGTGACCAGTTTAACACGCCCCCACTTGTAACTTATTGTCCGTGGTGGTCACAACCTGCACTCTAATTGCATAACATAGTTTCAATCACAATCCAAAAATATTTTGAAAGAATTTGCTAATCCATTGCTTCAGAAAAATTTGTCTGCTCACCAACGTAAATACCGCAATGAATGTTGTTGTACTGTCAAAATGAAAGACATTGACATTGTGTGTTACGCAGTTACTACGTAGTTATAATCCTAACTGCCGGCACCTGCTCGAGACTTCCACTCATGTACAAGTATAACTATTTTCTTAATGTCACTCGGCAAAATTCGTGTTTCGTCAGACTTTAGCAGCTTTCCTCCCATTTTTAAAATAAATTACATTAAGTTAAAAGAGTATTAACAACTCTTTATGCTTCCAAGTTGATTGAGAGCGTCCGGTGTGTACCAACTGCAAAGGACAACTGATAGAAATCCGACGACTGACGAAACACGAAGTTTGCGGAGGGGCATTAAAAAAATAGTTAAGTCACTTTTGACAAATTATCGGGCAATTATAGCAAGTAAACTAGGTCACTAAATATTACAATTTAGTAATTATAGTCTGAAAGTAATATGAATCTGTTCATAGACTGTTTGATAGACGTTCTTAGAAAGTTTTTGGGTCTCTTTCGACTGTGTAAAGTCTGATTATATGTAGAATAGGCACTTTGTTTATCGAAATTGTAATCGCTCAAATCCGGGTTTAGTAGTAAACCATACGGTGAGGCTTGTGCACATGCTGAACTAGGCAAGGTATCGGTTTAATGTGCGCAAGAGTTAAATAAACACATTTTAATAGAGTGGCGGTGTGCTCAGGCTTGGGAGCAGCGCAGTCTAATAAAAATGATAATAATCCTGGACCCCTGTTACTGATACCGGTGGGCTACTATTATTTATATTTTTAAATGTCTTTTATAATAAAATAATAAAAAGTTAATGGAAAAGTGAAATGGAAATAATAATAATAAGGAATGAGCGTCGTATTAATGAGGCCAGGGTATTCATTGGGAAGCTCATCTGCTTCAGGGAGGGCACTACACGCCCAAGGGTGATGCGTTTTATGAGACGTGCGTTCTCGGGAACTAGTATTAGTCCTCGAGAATATGTATCCCGTGTCACAGAGCGCATCGACTTCCTGGAGCAGAAAGTTTATGCATGGGCAAACCGTATTCGTCGACATAGGCGAAGAGTGGATCGGTACACTCAGAACCGCATGTTCCAAAGTGATGATAGGTGGGTATACAGAACATGGGAGCGGCCTACTCCCACTCAAGGTGTGACTGACGTGCATCCACCGGATAATGAGACCATGAGTGCTTTTTGGCCAAGCATTTGGTCGGTGCCCGTCAGTCACACTGAAGGTGATTGGATGCGTGTTGTTGAGCAGGCGTGTAATTCAATATCAGACATGGAGGCTGTTAACATTAGTCGTCTGGATATGGCCTGTGCAGTCCGTCCGTTGCCTAACTGGAAATCTCCAGGACCGGATGGACAGCACAATTTCTGGATTAAATAGCTACAAAGGTCACACGCCTGCTTAGCCTCGCAATTCCAGTCGTCTTTAGAGACTGGGTCGCTACCACTATTCTTTACGACAGGAGTTACCCACCTGCTCCATAAATCGGGTAGTACGGCGGAACCTAAAAACTATAGACCAATCACATGTTTACCGATGGTCTATAAAGTCCTTACATCCATTGTTAGAGCAAAAATTGCACAACATATTTATAGTAATTCAATTATGTCTGTGTTTCAGAATGGATGTAAGAATGGGTCTCGCGGTACTAAGGAGCTGCTCTTTATAGGCATGACCATAAGCCAACAGCTTCGTAGATCCCGGAAGGATCTGTCGACATGTTGGATAGATTACAAGAAGGCCTATGACTCGGTGCCACATACATGGCTCATTAGGGTGCTGGAGTTGTACAAAATAGACGCAACTCTACGCACCTACTTGATGTGTATGGGGTAGTGGAGGACAGTGTTTCTTTAACCAGAATGTCGGCAGATCCGGGGGATCGATGAACCGATCAGGATTGAGAGGAAATATTTCAGGGTGATAGTTTGAGTCCGCTTTGGTTGTGCTTAGCCTTGAATCCTCTAAGCACACTGTTGGAGGACTCAGGTATCGGTTGAGAAGAGGTGGTGAGGTGATATCTCACCTCCTTTATATGGATGACTTGAAACTTTTTGCCCCTAACAGTTTGCGACTGATGGAGTTACTGAAGGAAACAGAAACCTTCAGTAGCTCTATCAGGATGGAATTTGGTGTGGACAAATGTGCAGTCATGCATGTAAAGCGAGGAGAGATTATGGAATCCGTGGGAACCCAACCCTCGGATTCCATTCACCTAAGATCCCTCTCCTCAACCGAAACCTACAAGTATTTGGGTATGTCGGAAGCGATGGGCATCAATGTTACTGGCATGAAGCATTCGTTGAAGGAGCGCTTATTCTTTGGCCGCCTGAAGAAAGAAAAATAAAATAAAGTAATTAAATAGTAGTAGTAGTGTAGTTTATTAGTATTATCTATCAGGCAAAAACAAGGTGCGTGCCTTCAACGTTGGGTCATGCCGCCAGTCTCTTGGGTACTTTGCCAGTTGACAGCGTTGCGAAGGAATTTTCCGACGACAAATTTTAGTTTTTTAATAGTTTTAGGATATAATTTTGTTATTTTTAGGTTATGTTTATATTACATTTAAATAAAAATTTAAATAAAATCTTATCATCACTAAATTTAATGTAGGTTTAGTCAACTTTGTAATTACTTCAACACCATAAGATTAATTTTCATTCGCAATTTTTTTTTTATTTATTCTTCGGAAAGCTTACAGTCTAATATCTATAAAGGTAAATTATGTACAATATCGCTTACAAATGCCATTTAAAAGCTTCCACAGATTAAAGTTTAATATTAAATTAAATATTACAGTTTTAGGTTATGCTCAAAATTGCCCACGAAATTCAAATTTTCTTGTGTTTTTTTTTGCAATTTGTCAATAATCAATACAATCAAGTATTATATTATAAGTCAAGTATTGACCATTCTTATGGTTATATTTATTTACATTCTTAATTTTTTATAGTCACGAATCATATTTTGATGAAGATACAACCTGACATTGACCTGAAAATTGAAAAAACAGGAAATTTATAATTTCGCGGGCTACCGTTGCGCATTCACCTTAAATAATACTTTTGACAACATTATTCCCAGAAACGGAATTACGAGTTCGACAATACTTACGTAATAAACATCACCGTAATGCTTGTGTTCCGTAAACAGTCGTTAGTGATACTTTAAGAATTTTTAGGATTCCGTACCTTAAAGAAAAAAACGGAACCCTTATAAGATCACTTCGTTGTCCGTATGTTTGTCTGTCTGTCTGTCAATCTGTCAAGACCCTTTTTCTCGAAAACGCGTGGAGGTATCAAGTTGAAATTAATATCAAATACGTAGGTCTATGGTCCCTTAGAGATCTAAAAAAAATCAAGCTTCTATGTCAACGCAATAAAAAAATACGGCCATTTATGCGACATATTTTGATACTCGCAAGTAAATCAAAACCTATAGGGTACGCCCCGTTGACCTAGAATAATGAAATTTGGCAAGAAGCAAGGTCTCACAACACAAGTAAAGGAAAAATTCCGAAAATTGTTAATTTGTAATTTTATCACAAAAAACAAAATTTTTTTTGGAACTACAATGTTAAGTTTGTTTTTTGGATAAATTCTTTTCAACTAAGGAACCCTTTATTGTGCGTGAACCGACACGCACTTGGTCGGATTTTTTATTTTTCTGTAAACGGTATTATTTCATAAATCGTATCTCAAAGGTTTCTTTTGTCAAGGTTTGTTTTGTGGCTGTCACCTTGGTAATTTGCTAACAAAGAAATATTGTTGTGTGTTTACTGTAAACACGACCAGAACCATAAATGTGAAATGAGAGCCAAGTTTAATGTTTAGAACGCGTCGTTGTCGACTTCACCGATAAAAGAATTGAAATCTATATGGGTACCAAGTTCTGTGTAAAAAATCCAAAAATGTTAGTTACAAGAAAATGCACCATTCTAAAATAAATTTATATATAATAAAACAATTTCATGTTTCATGGCACTACAACAATATTTGCAACTTAATCCTACTAACATTATAAATGTGAAAGTTCGTAAAGATGTTTGGATGTTTGTTACTCAATCACGCAAAAACGGCTGAACGGATTTAGATGAAATTTGGCACACAGATAGTTATAACCTGGATTAACACATATAATATTTTTTATTCCGGTAGTAGGTTCCCGTGGCATAATTTCCGACATCCACGCGGGCGAAGCCGCGAACAGCGGCTGGTAGGTGATATAAATTCTTAAATTCTAACAGACAATTATTATCTAACAAAATGCAATTATTTCACTTGGGATGTAATTCAAGCTTAAAATTTGACTTGGCTAGTTTTTACCAACAGACCAAATTTAAAAAAAAGGAACATAAGTTATATCAAGCTAACAGTATACTCGTAAGTACAGTGCAAACAGGAAGTACACTAGTTTGCGTATGATTTAACGAAGATACGTTGATTAAACAAATATAATGGGTATACAGTCACTAATACGATTTTCATAATTCCGAATGGTTCAAAATTCCTAATATAACAACTCTGATTTATCCGATCACCCTGATCAACAACAAATAATATGTCATCATCATCAAATCAAATCAAATCATTTATTAGTTTGCAAACATGGGTAATTATACTAGGAGTCCTCCATGTTCTACCGTCATGGGCATGCAAATCATATTATTATTATGTAAGTAAAAGAAAGATATTATAATTTTTAATAACAATCAGGAAAATATACTAATTAATCTCAAATCATTCGAATTACTTTGGAATTACTTAAGAACATTAAAATATGTCATATTATTAAAAAAAATGTCAACAAGATTACAGTATTAAAAAAATAAAATAAAAAATGTCATCAATTATACAGTACTTAATAATAATAATTTAAAAAAAAAACAAGAAAAAATGTCAAATATAATCAATCAATGAACCGCTCACACGAGCGCGGTGTGAATCGGGTCCGTGGAGTCATTTTACCTAATATTGTACGTGGTGTGAGTTCTATACCAAGAAAATATTTTTTTATTATTAACGTTGTTCCATCATTATTAAGTAATAATAAAAACATATTTTCTTGGTATAGAACTCACACCACGTATAATATTAGGTAAAATGACTCCACGGACCCGATTCACACCGCGCTCGTGTGAGCGGTGAATGTCAATCAACTGCTTAGAATTTCCCCAACTATGTTGGGGTCGGCTTCCAGTCTTACCGGATGCAGCTGAATACCATTATTTGACATGGAGCGACAGCCTAGATGGAAAAACCCAATAACCCCCATTAATGAATGTTGGAAAAAATGTTTAGTTCGTAAAATATCTTCCAAAACTAACCACCATACAAGTTAATTAAGCTTAATCCTTCATTAGAAATACCATTTTACAGCTTAAGTCAAATAAACTATATTATATTGCGCCAGTTCTGAAAGTGTGCAGTATTATCTTCCCACGCAACATATAAAAGTCATTTCTATGAGATATGAAGATATGACGTACGTTCTGCGAAAAAGTCACGTTGTATCGTGCCCGAATGGACTGGGATAAAAGTTTATAGAAGATTGAAGGAAACAAAGTTCTAGGATGGATGTCATGTGATTTAGAAGAAAAATGAACATGGACGTGACGGAATGTCAACTAAGTTGATAACAAGGTCAGCTTGTTATTGTGTTTTTTTTTTTTTTTTGTTAATTAGTCATCGCTTCTTGAGATACTAATATCTAATTATCTTGAACATTAAAAAGACTTTCAGTAAAATTTACACATGTCTAAAGTTAAGTACTCCACGATTTTTTGTATGTGTGTATGTGTATTTAAACCAATAAATGTTTTTGTCAATATTTAAAAACTTGTGGAAGGTTTCAGATAAAATGTTTAGTGGAGCAGTAGTAAAAAATAATAGAACAAACGAGAATAACAAAAATAAGCATGAAAAACAAAAGTAAGCAAAAAAGGCTCGCTAAGTTTCACGTTAAGACCTTAGTACAATACAATTAAGTTGTTAAGTTACAACCCAACTTAGTTTAAGTTTCTTAGATAACAACTTATGGCAGCTTATACTTTTCAAAACGATAGCGTTTAGAATTGATACTCAGAACTGTTAAATCCCTCTGTTGATTTGTTTTCGTGTTACTATCTAGATTTACAGGATAAATTTATTGAACTAAATACTTGAAATAAATGACTACGAGTTTTGCTACGGCGTAGCAATAGTCTGCGCTACGAAATCTTGCGTAGCGCGGCGTAGCTACGCGCCGTCGCTGCAAGTTAGTCTATCACTACGAAATAAGTAAATGAGGCGAAAACGATTAACATTATTAATAATTACTAACCGCTGGTAGGTAAATACAATGAATGCATGAACGCGCTATTCCATATTACGTGTACACGGGCAACAGTTTAACGCTTTATTAAAAGCATTTTTTCTCCTAAGTCGGCTTTTAATAAAGGCGTTTAAAACTAATACTACTTTCTTCATAAAATTTCATGCAGTTTGTATTTTCTTTTTGTAAAAACCTTTTTTTGATTAAGGTCTGATTTTCAATAACTCTTATCTGAAGAATAAATATGACAGATTGACGTATTTTCTTAAGCTGTCAAATTGAAATATTTATTCTTCAGATAAGAGTTACCTGACTATTGAAAAATTAGGCCTAAGATTTATAAGTTTTTTAGAAGCAAGAAATTGCCACAACGTCGATTTGCCAGGTATTATAATAATTCTTATTATTCCCTATGCTAAAAAAAACTGGGAAAAATACAGAAAGTAAAATAAAGTAGAGAATAAGAACTTTCTTAGCTGCCATGGCTTATTTTTAATTCATTTGTTTTAGTTTTTATCTTTTTATTACGGACACTTTTTAATGTGTTCGTTTTTCTAGATTGTATATTTGTCACATGTATATTTTCAACATGAACGATGTAACCAATATGTTGTAAAAATATTTTTTGATTTGAAAGAGTGTCCTTGGAGTTTTTTGCCCGTTGTTCTCCATAGGGATCTACTACGCTTTAGAATGGGCAACTAGCTTCATCTTTCTGACTGAACGACCCTTTGACCTTTCAAAAGTGCCTGTTTTGGTTTATTTGAAATAAATGCTTTGAGTTTGAGATTGAGTTTGAGTTTCAGAAAACACAAAAATACATACTTAACACGCACGTACCTAATCCCCGAAGGACTGCGACTGATAATGCCTGCTTTTGCACGTACTCCTATACTCCTATCATGATTTATATTTTCTTTATTCGCCAACAATAAAATGATTAACAATAAGTAGTTTGAGATACATACCTACTGCTTCCCAAAGTGGCAAATTAAAGAACTTATAAAAATAAGTAGCTTCACTAAGCGCTTCATAATATAAGTAAGTGCTAGTGATGGTCGTTGCCAACTTCATACGTGAACGTTTGTCATAAGCAGTGTCGTTACGGCTTAATCGTTTAGAGTATGGGCAGGATTCCAAGTGATTAATGAACTCTGTTTTACGAAGAGGAGTATTTGGATAGAAGTGTTCCTTTCGATGTAGTTTAGTGATGAGTGTAAATAATTGCGCTGATGTTTACATTTTTTGTAAAATATTTCAAATTTAACGTTAAACTTTTTTGTTTTTAACGTTAAACGTCTACGTCAATTTCAACAGATTGCCGAAGTAACACATTCAAACTAATTAACATTTTTTTTTTTTTTCGTTTAGCTTGAATTAAATATTTGACTTACTTTTTAACGAAAATCTAAAAGTACTTACGAGTGCAAAGTTACTTTCTTGATTAAAACATTATGACATTATGCTAAGACTTTCTCTTGCTAAGACTTCTTCTAACTAGATAACCCTTTGAAGTGTAGTTTGACACTATCTTTATCTTTTAGAATAGAATTTTAGAGTTTATTCCGCAATCATAGATAATTAATTAATTGAACTAAGTAGTTAAATTTATATCAGAATTGTTGATTTTGAAACCCTTAATTTATGATAACCTGCACTAGTATTACTAGCATCGCTCGCGTTCATTTTGAAATATACCCACTACGTTTTTGTGACGAATATTCTATCAATTTGTGTCGAGCAATATTAATCTCTGACCAAACTGCAGCGATCCCGCGTGGGATGCAGGACATAATTCGCTCGCTCCGTGTCTTCCTAATCACTAAAACAATCAAATTCAAAGGACCAAATTAATTGATATTTCTGATAATAATTGACTTGTTTTTGCTTTTGACATCCTTTTCTTAGAAGGTAGCCAGAAGCCACAACACATCTAACCTAGATAAAGCACCATAAATATATACGTCACGTACTCAGAATATTCCTTACTAAATTCTTTTACTTTTTCCACATTATGTCCCATCCTTTATCCAAGTACAATAAATCTGGAAGCTAAAGGCTTCATACACTTTTTCTAATAAATAACTATCGCTGAAACCAGTCGGTACGTCTAGTCGACCGATAAGTGTATAGAAAAAGAAGAAATATTTCTTAGGAGCAATTTCAGAAATGTTTTGATAAAAAAGTAGAACAAATACAATACTTGGATGTGAGTCATCTTAATTACTTAACTTTATCACTTTTTCTAATATGCTGAGTCCCATACTTTTGTTCAATAAATCCAATTCAAGGACCCAAAGTTTTATGAAATGGTATAAAAAATAGAAAGAGACAGAGAGAGATAAAGTCGCATGGAGGGAACATAACTCTTTTGCTTACGTGACAATTTCTACCAGTCAAATCCTACCAGCCGCGTTAAGGAACTTAGTTCCAAAAAATACATTATCTCGCTATGGCTTCGGGAAATTCCCAGGGCCGCAGCTAAAAAATATGTAAGAAAAATAACATTTTTATTAAGATTATGTTTTTTCTTTATATAGTTCAGCATAATAGATACAGTAAAAATATTTTTGGTCCATTTAAATAATTGTATCTCCTTTCTAAACTTCTGCCTAGCCTTTCAACTATTAAAGACGAAACGACACTGCTAACACAGAGGATTGGTGGTAGTAAAAAGTTAGGTACACACAGTTTCAATTTATTACCTCCACGAACTGAGTCTACATTTCCCTAAGGTGACTGTTATTTCCATACCCATCTGCATTCGTATACTATACTTTAAGGCTGCACTATCAAATGGTGGCAATTTCACTATGGATTTATGTTGTCAAAACTTATGTCTATAGTTTGTTCCAAAATGTAAATAGTGGTGACGTACACAAATAATGAAATTAAATAGTCTAATGGAATGGATGGAACAAATGAAAATGTACCTGTGGATGCCAATTTGTAGTGCCACTTACAAACTAAGTGAAAGAAAGAAAGAAAGAAAAATGCGTTTCATTGGCATTACAGCAAAAAGTAAATACACCTTAAAACTATAAAAACATAAAACAAAGATAGTAATGCCAAAAGGGCCTCAGCTCAAAGTGCTTCGAATTGATTATTTGAATACATGAACCCGAAATTGTAATTTTAAATCACTCTAAAAATATTTTTCATTTGACAATATTACGGTTAATTTTACAACATCAATAACATTTTCGTCGATGTTTTTTAATTATTATGTCGTTTAATTATTTAATTTATCACTTAAGTTTAATTTTAATTATTATTTTTATTAGAATTTAATAATGTTTTTCATACAATAATTGTTTGAAAAAGTGGTGACATAAAAAAGGGGATATATTTAAACATAGATACAGAGGAATGTGTAGCAGATTCCCTTTAGTGAGTCATTGCGTGAAGCCGTGTACGCACGAACGAATAAAAACAAAACGTTCAACAGGGTCCTGAGTTTCTTGAGATGATCTGTGTTCGATGTTCGTGTTCACCATGTTTTGGTTCGCTCGTGCGTACACGCCTTCAACAGGGTTTGTACTTTGGATACCTACATTAATAATAAGCAATAGGGTTATGCACTAGGTACTGTTCACGTCTCTTTATGGTTATTATGGCGATTTCTTGTCACCAAAACCATAAGATAAGCCAATGGCAGTGCATCAGTAGAAGCAGATTCGGGCTCAGGCTTCCTTCTAACTAGTTCGAGATTGCATACAAGCGGTTATTTGAGCATAATAGGCTTATACTCGTATCTCCGATCATATAACCCAGTTGACACAGAAGGTTTCCAAAAAATGCTCATGATAAGTGCATTTTAAGAAAAAACATTGAATGTTTTAGAAGTTTGTTGTGGTAATCATAACTACTAATAAAATTATTCCGCGACATGTATCCATAGGTAACCAGGTAGGTACATGTCGAAATAGAAAAATTGAATCATTGCAAAAATCCTAGAATTTTTACAACACACGTCATAATAGCACTCATGTCGGCTGTCATATAGACAGTACATGTGTCACGCGGAAGACATGGTGTTGCTTGTCCATCGATAGGTGGGCTGAGGAAGCTTCTCACCATCTGCGATACGTATGCGGAGGTGCACGGCCTTAAATACACCTAAAGAAAGGGTGAAGTCTTAGTGGTTACGGCACCTAAATAACAGCGCTGTTGTGTACCTCAAGCGTATATCTCAATGGCGTAGCACTTAATGTAGCGAATAGTTTTAAGTATGTAGGTCATGTTGTCACCAGCGCAGGGCGTTGGCACTGAGGAGCAATATGCTCGCCCGTAGGTTTGCTCGCTGCACGGCAGACGTCAAAGTGAGCTTATTTAAGGCGTTCTGTCAGTCATTCTATTCGGCCTGTGGGTGTCTTAAACGAGCCGAGCCTACAACGTCCTGCGCGTACAATACAACAACGCTTTCAGGATGCTGTTGCAGTTGCCGCAGCGTTGCAGTGCGTCGGGAATGTTGGCTGCAGCTCGCATGGATGGCTTTCACGCCTTAATGCGTAAAGAAGCGGCTTACATACTGCAACGCTTGCGTAACACTCGTAACGGCATCCTGAACATGATTACTGGCGGAGCGGACTGCGCCGTCGCAGAGGCACTGAGTAAAAGTAGTTACAGGATCATAAAAGTAATGAAATGAAATGAAGTAGGTACTAATAACACTAATATAGCATATACTTTAAGCACAATGTGTTACTAACCACTAACAACTTATGGACTAGGTCTGAAATAAAGGTATTTTTTTTTTGCTAAATTGCGGTTTAAATGAGAAAATACGAAATATATTCGTTATAATTCGAAATAATACGAGTATCAGAATTTTTGCCAATGTCCAAACATCAGTCCAACAGTGTCAATTTTTCACTGTGCAGTGTCACGTAACTCACTCCTTAACTAATACATCATGTCATAATCTGCTTAGCCTTTTCCCAACTATGTTGGGGTCGACTTCCTGTCTAACCGGTTGCAGCTAAATACCAGTATCGCTACTTAACCGTACTGCCACTTAACTAATACAAAAATTCAGCCTTCAGGTACATTCTTGTTTTACCTGCAAGTCAAAAATATAGTTATATTGTTTAAAATACACATTAAATTGTAGTATAATCTAACTGCTCTAAAGCTTTGAAGTCAACTACAGATATATTTCAATAAAGTCTAGCTAATGTTCAAGGAAACCGTGCAATTACTAGAACTAAAACTCATTATCTTATGAGAGTTCTACGAAAGTGCTCTTTTAATTAAGAAAGTACGGTCCCGCGCATAAATACCTTACACTCATGCTAAACTACAAAAGCAATTTCCTTGTGAAAAGGCGACCTTCATAATAGTATGCTGTAGAAAATGCTATATTCGTAACATTATAATATTTCTATAAATTCTTTAGGAGAAAATCGCTTGTGAATCTTGCATAAAAGAAAAGTTTTCCTAAAACAATAAACTGTAATCTTAGTAAGTTTTTATGTTTAGAAACAAAATTCCTACGGTAAATTTTATATAAAAAATAATAATTCACATTTTTATAATTATCATTTGTTTTTACAGTTTAATAAAAAAACCATTAATGCTTATGACTGTAAAAATCTCAAACTTACTAATGAGAAAGATACACAGTAGTAAGTTTATAAGCTCCGTAAATTTACATTTTCCTCCTCGTCAAAGAGGACAGAAGCATCTGAGGGGAACTCTAATAACACGCGCTTTGCACTCAATGTCACAATTGCACTAATGTCAGTCTCAATATGTCAAAACAAAACCTGCGACCACGACTTGCATTTAACGTTTTTTAAGTGCGAGAATCGGTTCACTGCCCTTTCGCCGAAAATTATTTGCCAGATTTTCACTTGCCAACTAACGTTTCGCAGAATTTTATTTCGCCGAATAATCACTTGCCAACTTATCATATAAGTTTGTCTTATTTCCCAACCTCACAGTTACCAGCTGTACGTTTGGTCTGCTTTTCATAATGACACTTTTTAAGATGCCGACTTTCAAGTAGCAGAATGTTTGTTTTTTCTTTTGTTATTTGATAGTCAATCAATCGAAGCATGAACCATTATAAAACAGTTGATTGTGAACATAATTATGTGGTTTTTATTTCCCTGTAAGAAACATGCAAACAAGCATTCACCGTGCAAGGACATTGACCTTGACCTCAATAGAGAGGATCTGGCGCTCGGCGGCCGCTGCCGCGGCACGCTCGCTTCGCTCGCTCGCCTTCGCACGTTAATGGTCACTGTTCTAACCTAACCTAACCCAAATGATTCACCAACAATAGTGGTAAAGTTGTGGTTGAAGTGGTGGTGGTTCGTTACACGAAATAAATTTTAGAGTATATAAACATGCTATATGTAAAGAAATTATATCAACAGTTGGTATATCTCACGTTTATTATATCTTGTGAACGTTATTGAAATTAAAATATACCAACTATCTTTATATGGTATGAGACACACCCTCGTCTAATAGTTGTGTGGCCTAGTGAAATGTTTGACAAATGATAAATGTGTCAAACGTTTTGTGTCATTGTAATAATCAGCTTAACAATAATTCTACCAAATGAAACGTTGTCATACAAAAATTTGCTAATCGTTAGTTGTCAAAGTGAAACATCGGCGAAACGTTGTGATAATCTGCCAAACAATTTTCGGCGAAAAGGCAGGATACCACGAGAACTAAAAACAACAAATTTTTTTTTTTTTACTCCATACACTTTCATTCTAAGCTACCACTTAATTCCCACAGATGTGGATCGAGCGCAGCATCGAGTTCTGCACAGAGAAATGGCCGGACTCGATAAAAAAGGAATTGTTCGGCGCGTTCAGCTTCGTCCTAGTGTACGCGGTACCCGGTGAGTGTTTTTAATATTAAAGCGACTCCACGGTTCGTCGAACAATCGCTCGTCGTGTGCCGAACAGATTGCATGTTTTTAAAGGTTGGTTTTTTTCGGAAGTGATATTTTTTAAGGTATGGAAGTAATACGACTGCTGGTTGATAGTTTGTGTTTAAAAAGTTTTAGAAAAGCAACACAATTACTAGAATATGTGTCGTAATGTATCTATACATATTGTAAAATAAAGTCATTTTTGGTGTCTGTCTGTGACCGCATTGTTCTCCTAACTACGCTACGGATTTTGATGCGATTTCGACTTTCATTTAGAGAATTTATTCCGAAAGGTTTGTATGTATAAAACATTAATAGGTATTTATACATAATATAGAAACCTTCATATTTTGTCAAGTCGTAAAAACCGTGCGAAGCTTGGTTGGGTCGCTAGTAGATAATAAAAACTAGTACCTTATGTGTTGCTCTGACGGGGCTGGAGCTAGACCACCACCTCTTAAAGCAGTATTATTTTAATCTTACATGAGTGTGGGAAAGAGATGGAGCTAGACGTCCTGTATAGCTCCATCTCCCCCCTGCCCCCCCCCCCTGGCCCCCTGTTCTCATACACAGAATGATCAATATTGATCATCATAATATCACACGTCTTGTTTTTGAGTGTTGACCATTTATGACCATTCAGTCCTAGTCTCCTAACGATTACTCATTTTAGAAATTAATAATCGTTAGGAGACTAGGACAATCCAACGGGATTACAAGAATCCCATTGGTACTCAAATCGGGTGTAAAATTTGGTCCTTCCTGTCACCACAACAACTTGACCTCGGCAATAGTAAATTATTGCAATAAAAATAAGAGCTTTAAGAGAAAAAAAAGGATACCTACACGTCGTGTCGCACATGTGTTTAACTGAAAACCAATTAGGCGTATAAGGAAAACAGAGCAATTAAGTGACCCTTATATCTAGCCGCGAACGTGATGAGGAAAGTATACCACCGCAATGTTCAAGATACAAGATATATTTATTTTGTAAAACATGAGTAACAGGTAGAGGTCTTATAATTAATATGTGGTAGCTACATGTTTTGCCATTTATGGCGTACAAAATTAGTCGCACAAACAACATACGCGTACAAACAAATAAAAAACAAAAAAAAAAAGCAAAGAAAGAGATTAGAATGTCGAAATTTTGATTACAATGTCAAAATTTAATTTATAATTACAAAGTCAAAAATACAAAATTAAAATGTCAAAATTAAAATTTTATTTGAGAATACTATACAAGCAAAATATCATTTATGAATTAATCTACACTGTAATAGCACTTTTCTAGAAATAAACCCTAAAGGGACTTTTTAAATTTGTATAGTGGCATGCATTTAATAAGATCAGGTAGTATATTATGAATATTATTAACAATACCAAAGAAACTCTTTTTTAATAAAGCAGTTTTGCATTTGATTGGGCATAACAAATTCTCGTATTGGGCACGAATTGGGATTCTCTTAACTGCTGAAAATTTTTGAAATAAATGTTGATTCGTTTTTACGAACAAAGCAGTTTCTACTATGTACAACGATGGTAAAGTTAGTATTTTTAATTCAATGACCGCATTTTTTTAAATTGAGATATAAATCAAATCAAAATTTTTATTTCAGACATACACCTAATATAATTTATACCATATTACAAAAGATTACAAATTACAAACTACAAAATAATATTAAAAAAAAACACCACCTACCTACCTATTCCTATTCATTAATTATACATTATAAGATACGTATTATTTTAGCTGGACTATTAATTGCCATATACGAAGAAAGAAAGAAGAAGAATGGTATTCCATTGTCAGATTTATCTATTCGGTTCTTAATTGAAGCCTGCTACTTTCTCATGACTGCGTAAAAATCATCTACCCGCTTTCCGCAAACATGAGCGACGGGCGCACTACACCGCCATGCAAGTCCCAGTACGTATCTGAATGCGTTATTATATAAGCTGTAAGGGACAGCCCTCCGCAAACTAACAGGGTGCATTCAGCTTCTTATTTTGAATCATATTCTACCGGAAAGTTTCTCAGGAAAATTTTCTCCGAACGCAGCACTCCATTTATGTAAATAAAACAGATAAAATAAAAAAATCAGCAATGGGTGTGGAAATACTGTAACGAACGACGCGCTGCGCTGCCGTCCGCGACGTGCGTTTTGCTACTGTATTGATAAATTGCGTGTGAAGTAATAAAACAAAATAAGTTTATTGGATTCCCATAAAGTTCCTGAAATCATTTCATATACCGGTCATCTTGGTATGATATACTGAAAACCCCATAAGTCTGCGGAAACCTGTCCTTTACGCCCTATATTGAACATGCAACGTGTTAGTTGTAAGCATGCTGCGTGTACTTGTATCATAGGGTATAAACTTAAACTTAATTAAAACTCAAAGCATTTATTCAATTAAACCAATTACAGGCACTTTTACATTGTCAAAGGGTCGGTCAGTTATTCAGAAAGTTGAAGCTAGTTGCCCAGTTCCAAAAAGTAGATCTGTATGGAGAAGTATAGAGGCATGAGGAACAGGGTGTGACGTTCACTCATCCTCCATTGAAAAGCCAGACGGGTGTTGTCTGTTGGGCAACTGCCCGACGGTTGATGTCGGGACTTTGTATAGGTATGTATGCTAGTCGCGCGGTAAACTCTGATTGCGCGATGCAGGATTTTTGCGTGACGTCAGTGTGATGATTAATTTGCATATGGCGATGTAGATGCCGCCACAGAAGAACGGGCAAGAATTTCCACGGACACTCTTTTAAATCAAGCTATGTATTACAACATCCTGGGTACTTTATTCTTGTTGCTTCTACATGTGAGAATAATGTAAAAAAAATAAACAATTTCAAAATATAAGATTAATAATAAGCCCTGGCAGATTAGAGGTGACCAGTCTCAACTAACGGCGCCCGTTCACGAACATGACGCAGGTGTAAAGGATTTTCCTTGCTTTTAGTATTTCATGAATCGTCGTGCCAGCTTATTACTCTTGGCAGCGAGCGAACGTCTTTGTCTTACAATATCCTCGTCATCTTTAAGTTTCTCAGTCAGATTAAGACCTAAACGTGTAAAACATTTGACAGATTCCATGTTAGAGTTGTATATAAATATGTCCGATATAAATGTAATGTGATGTTGTCGTAACGAAAACACATTGTTTGACTCTTTTTAACATTACACTTAACCATGCTTATCCGCATATACCTCACAAATTCCTTTCAACTTTTGTATTGCCTTGACAGACGGGCTAAGCAGAACCACATCGTCGGCGTAACTAAGATTATTCACAAGTATGTAGGTAACAACCATGTCTCATGCAGCGCAATAATGCCATGCTTTGCACATATCCTTTCATAGAAATATGATAATTATATCTATGGTTCTTTCGCTTATTTAAATAATCTTTTTATATGTTTGCAATTTGATGGATACAATATTCACTTTACTATAAATGTGTAGATCCATTCGATGTATTGTTTTTAATAGTTCTGAATACAATTCCGTCGAGCCAGAAATCTTCACAGATAATAATATCTAGACATCTCTTTTCAACCGATATCTTAAATGACTTGGAGTTCGTTGCATTTTTAGGTATCAACATTTCCACGCTAAATACAAACGCTAAATGAAACGGAGGACCGTTGTAACGTTATTCCGAAAACGGAATACATATATGTGTACTATGTGTGCATTAGTGCCTCTTTTATTCTTAATGATGTTTGTCATGTTGTTTCGTTATTCGTCATTTGTTGTCGCTCGGCAACTCGAGTCGTTTTCGTGCATACGAAACTGTATGGAATCCTTTACTATTGTCTTCATAGGAACGCTTTTGGGCGTCACTACTCCTGTTTGATATCACGACTCGGTAAGTTGGCTCAGGTGCGGGTGACGTAACTTGGGTCCATCCTTTCTATTCTGTAAAAATCCCACCATGAAAACTTAGGGTGGAGTGAGCTGTCATTCAACCTGATGCTAGGGATTGCCACTATTGACAGCTCATTTCACGCTCACTTCACCTAAGATTTCACGGTGATATTTTTACACAACAGATTGATAAGCTCGTTCCTCACCCCAGCAAATGTTTTTCTCATTTCGGGTATATTTACAGTGCTCGTAGTTGAACCTAAAACTTAGTCCTCAGTCCTAGACCACTTTGTTCTACCCCCATGCCTTGAGAATTCCGGTTTTTGAGAACACTCGCTTATTACCCGTTAGTCTATTTAAAGGAAATTGAACGCACGTTTAAAAGTAAAAAGGTATAATATTAATAAAACACGAAAAGGGCACAAACAGGTAAAGGGGGGAAAAACAATTTCAAACTGTCTCGAGCATTTCACGAGCGTGACGTACGTTTCCGCGGTAGTTCGTCCACTGGCGGATGGCGGGGGCGTGAAGTCGCGGGGGTGTCGTCTCCCGATGCCGCACTTAAGGGCAAGTCCTTACACAAACGTTAAGGCCATGCTACAGGAGTTTTTTTTATGAATTTGTGAGAGGGTGTGGATACTTTTAATATCATCTCGAATTTTATCGATTTTTTTCGGGTAGGGTCGGGTATATAAAGTATTGTAAAAACAGTTTAAAAGAGTAACGGTGTAGTTTTTAGCTTATCCTTCTCCACACCTTTTGGAAGGGGTGACTAGAATCAATTCAATTTTTTTTTGTAATTTTTTACGTTTAAAAGTACCTTTTGAACGTAAAAAATTACAAAAAACTGCGGTGCGCATCTTTTCACCCGCGTAAACTGGAATAAAAAGTAGCCTATGTGTAAATCCAAGGTATAAGCTATCTACATCCAAATTTCATCTTAATCGGTCCATCCGTTTGTGCTTGAAGAAGTAACAAACATACAAACAAACACACACACACTCACAAACATTCGCCTTTATAATATTAGTGTGAAGTGTGATTTTATAAAATGATTTGACTTTGTGACTTTTAACAGATAATGACAGTAAACGGTAGTCAACTATTTTACATCTGACTAATTACAGTAAGGGCTGGCTGTTTCAAACGGTTGGTTAACGTAACATTATACGTACGTCAGGTAATGACAACTGAAACGGGGTAAATGAAAATCTGGCAGAGTTTCGTCTAGATCTTGTAATCAAAATCAGAATGGCATAATAAATGGCTGGCTATGGCTTATATTAACATTTCCCCACTCTTAAGGCGAACATCTTGGCTTGGCTCGTGGCTTGGCTGGAGTGGGGTGTCAATATGGCGGCTTGGCTTCGGCGGGCTGCATGTTGGCTGACGTCACGTCCGTTACACAACGTAAGATGGTTTACGTTCGTTAAATACAAAGCGTTGTTCCGCTGCAAGAAAACCGATTGCTGCTGTTGTTGTTGTCTGTGAAACAACGCTTTTTTTTGGATTGACGATAGTTAGCGCCATTTTTGACGTATACTCGTGCGTTAACTGGAAGTGAAACAACCCGACCTAAGTAGGTACTTACTAAATTAAAAAAATTGCTATACCTACATACATACAATAACAAACGGGCACATCGCTGACATCCGGGAACGTGATGATGATTATGATTTTTAATTTTTTGTCAAACCATCTTCTTTTACTAAAAAAAATGTAAATCTCGGCTGTTTATTTGCATATTTGTGACTAGACTAGAACGACGACTTATTTAATATCAGCAGTGAGACACCTCGCAAAACGTGCAAAAAAATCCTTCCCTTTTCTTGTAGATAAGTGCCCAAAACAGCTCAATTCAAGGCTCATTGGGCATCTACCGGAAAAAATGAAGTCCTTTTATCGTCTCCTCCGAAAAAATTGGCCTCAGAAGGGATAAGAAAGGGCCATTTGTCACACGTTATTATTTTACGGACTGCCGAAATAGTCCTGTGTGTGAAGGAAGGCGGAAATTATTCTATTATGAGTAATGATTTTTCTATCTCAATTGGTGTATTTAGAGATTTAGAAGCATGTTTTTTTTTTTCTAGAAGTAGATTATTGTAGATATATATAATAAAATACCTCCCCACATACTCCAGCTGAATGAAAGGAAATTTAAATCTTGTATAAAACGCACACTATGCAGCCAGGCATATTATAAGTTGGGGGATTACATCGCTGACAAAAATGCTTGGCTGAATGCTTGTCCTGCTCCACAAGGACGCATTAATTAATTGATTAGCATTCGGATATATTGTTGGACCTGCTGAAGATTAAGATGAGAGAAAACTTTCTTTGCATTGTTTAGATTCAATCTCTTAGTATTATATAATTGCATAGCACGTGTGAGCACTATGTAGCTACTATTAAGCTACCTTTTACTGGGTACGTCTTTCACTGACTTGAGTGTGCCCTGGCGGTTGAGAGTATGTCATGCTCACTCAAATGTCTCGCTGATGGTGGCGTGTGTGTTGGATCATTAAGTTCCCTTCAAAATGGTTGAGCTAAATGGTGCTGATCCATGCGTCATGTTCGTGAACGGGCGCCGTCAGTTGGGACTGGTCGTCTCTTAGCTGCCATGGCTTATTTTTAATTTTAATATTTAATTTAGTTGTTTTAGTTATTATCTTTTTATTACGGACGCTTTTTAACGTGCACGTCTTTCTACATTGTTCTCACATGTATATTTTCAACTTGAACGATGTAACCAATATTTTGTAAAAATATTATGATTTAAAAGAGTGTCCGTGGAGTTTCTTGCCCGTTCTTCTCCATAGGGATCTACTACGCTTTGGAATGGGCAACTAGCTTCATCTTTCTGACTGACCGACCCATTGACAATTCAAAAGTGCCTGTAATTGGTTTATTTGAAATAAATGCTTTGAGTTTGAGTTTGAGTTTATAGCAAAAATTTTGGTTTATTTTTAAAACTACGCCCTATTGACGAGTGTAAATGGCAGCAGTACTAATTTTAATAAATTGAAAACTACTTTTGATTTTTTGGATATCTGGGGGACTTTTTTTAGATAAGTACCCATATCTCACAATCTCTCTTTGCAGATCTAGAACTACTTCCCTTAAATCAGGCCTCACAAATTGCCTTTTCTATGTCGGTCCTACTGAAGCCTGCTAGAAACAGTTATCATACATTGGAAAATGTATTCTGAACTGTCTTCTGTCCTTATAAGAATCCTTGCTTTTGAAAGAAAAAGTGTCAAGGCAAAGTGTTAGTTCACATAATTCTAACAGGTTTATGTAGGGTCAACAAAAAACATGAAAGTTTTATTATCTATTGTCTATTCAGGTCAATGGCGTTTATGTTTAATGTTGAGTAACAAGACATGATTTTGTATTACGAATTCATTTTACGACGGTTTAACCACACACGACAACGATTAGATAAATTATGTCAAGTTTTCTAAATATTGTTATTAATTCAACACCAAGGTGTTCAAAAGTGATAAGAAACTTTTTTGTCATTATCCTTTTGTTCTGCTACATAAATTATATTCTTAATTTATTTTTCAATTAATTTTTTTTGCTTATTCAATTTCGATTACGTTTTGGCAATAAGTTATAGCACCATTACCTACCATTATTTTCATGAATAATCCTTTTACATGAAAATAGAAATGATATTATTATGTTCAGTATAATTTGTTGCTGACTACACGTAACAGGTGTTCTATTGAATCTTATTATGTCCAAATCACTTAGTTTGCTACGTGATTTCGTAGCCCGTAGTAGCGTAGGCGTCTACGACAATGAGAATTAGTTTTCAACCGACTTCAAAAAAAGGAGGAGGTTCTCAATTCGGTTGTATTTTTTTTTTATGTTTGTTACCTCAGAACTCCGTCATTTATGAGCCGATTTGGAAAATTCTTTTTTTATTTGAAATGATATACTTTCAGATTGGTCCCATTTTTATCAAAATCTAGTTCTGATGATGGGATCCATGAGGAATTGAGGGAACTCCTCAAAAATTATAGGCATACATATAGCGATTTTGGTATTTTCATCAACAAATCAAGCATTTGCATTCAGAAAGTAGCATCTGGTGAAGTGGAACTGATGAAGAAGACCACAGATGGCCACGGGAACTTCTCAATGATAATAAGTATTTCACGGGTGGCGATAAGATATCTCGATTAAGACAGTTAAGCGACTATGACGAAGCTTTAAATAAATGGTTCTGATGAAAATGGTACCATCGAACCGATCTGATGAAGAAGCCGGTAGGTAGGCACTGGAACTCAGTGACAAAACAATGTATTCTAGCCGTGTTTGGGCTTATTGGAATTGTCATGAGGTGCACTTTGGCTATGATTTTAATGGTAATTATATGCCGCTTCAAATTGCGCTACTTGAGTTGTATGTTATGTGTGGCCTCGATCGTCAGAAGTCAGATTTCGTAGCCTCGTTATAGAATAGAATAGAATAGAATACTCTTTATTATGCACACCATTTAAATTACTGGTTACAATTTTACAATGTTGAAATTTTACATACGAGTGACACAATGGGCGGTCTTATCGCCGTTATCTCCGTCAACATAAAAGTACGCCTTCCAAACTTCTGACACGACTTAGCGCGACGTATATTTGCCTTTTTGCAAAGTTTTTATTTGAGATGGTCGCATATAAATATCTTCAAGTTCTGATGAGTGGCTTTTGAGTTAACTTTAATCATTTAACACGTATTTTTCCCACCTGTTCTATGTGAATGCTGCTCTAATTTATCTTGCAGAGTGGTATTCGATGTGTGGGGTAAGCACCACTAAAAAGTGAAAAATAAAAACTTTTTACAAAAAAAAAAATACAACCGACTCCCAAAAACAACACTACAAAGTGAAAAATAACTTTAATTTCGGAAGTCGGTGGCAAAAAATTAAACTAAACAAAAACCAAAGACCCGGACTTCCGAAATTAAAGTTATTTTTCACTTTGTAGTGTTTTTTTTGGGAGTCGGTTGTATTTTTTTTTTAAGTTTTTATCTTTTATCAAGATGTAAATCGATTTCTGCTTTTTAGACTTGAAAAATGTGCTAATTTAGTTGAAATACTTTCTTTTGAGTATATTTAATTTTATACGTCAGTTGTTCTGTAAGAGTTTTTTTTTCTTCTTGCATTTTTCTGGTTTTGGTCAAATCAGATTCAATAAGATAACGTAACAGTTTTATAATTTCAATGTTTAAATGTTTAAAATGTTTAAAACCAATCATTTTTATCTAGGATTACATTAGTTACATCACTGGTACATAAAATAATAAAATAAATGGAAGAAAAGCTAAAATATAAGATTCAATAAGATAACGTAACAGTTTTATAATTTCAATGTTTAAATGTTTAAAATGTTTAAAACCAATCATTTTTATCTAGGATTACATTAGTTACATTACTGGTACATAAAATAATAAAATAAATGGAAGAAAAGCTAAAATATAATAGGTTGGGGAAAAAGTTTCTTCGCATTTTTTAAGAAAATTCAAAACATTTTTTAATATACATTATTTACATTTATCTAAAGTATGTAGGTACCATTTTGTTCGGTAACTTTCTGCCATCTTGTAGGTAGGGACATGATCCCATTGCTATAGAAATTTTGGGACTTCTGATCAAAATACCGCGACAAGTGGTTTTGGCAGTCCTCTCGTGATGTTAACCTGACACTGCCTAAAGAATCTGAAGAGACCGAAACAGGTGGAAATCTGAAGGTGCAAGGTCAGGACTATACGGCGGATGCATCAACACCTCCCAGCCAAACTCTCTTAATTTTTGCTGAGTGGCTAAAGATGTGTGAGGTCTAGCGTTATCATGATGAAAAACCACACCCCTTCTGTTGATTGATTCCGGCAGCTTTCTCTCAACTTCTTGCTTTAATCTCATCAGTTGTTCGCAGTAGAGTTCAGAATCGATGGTCCTGCCTGGTGGTAACAGCTCATAATCAATAATGCCTTTCCAATCCCACCACACACACAGCATCACCTTGTTGCGAGTGAACCCGGGTTTCGCCACAGTCTGTGAAGCCTGACCGGCCTTTGAACACGACCTTTTTCGCACGTTCTTGTCGTACGTGATCCACTTTTCATCTCCAGTTAGTAGCTTCTTCAAAAATGGTTCGGTTTCATTACGTCGTAATAAAGAATTACAAATGAGTACACGGTTCATTAGGTTTCTTTCAGTGAGCTCGTGAGGTACCCAAATATGGAGCTTTTTTGTGTACCTAGTTTTTTTCAAATGAGCCAAAACTGTTTTGTGGTCAATTCCCAGTCCTTCAGCTACGTTGTAACTACTGATATGCCGATCTTGCTCCACTTTTTCAAAAATGGCATCCATTTTATCCGTGGTAGGGCGACCAGAGCGTCGTGCATCTTTGGCATCAAAAATTTCCGGATTGAAAACGCTTAAAACAAATTTGTGCTACTCTCACAGACACTGCACTGGGTCCATAAACATCGCAAATTTTTTTCGCGGCTTGCGTTGCATTTTTACCTTTTTTGTAGTAAACTTTTAAAACGTATCGAATTTCTTCATTAGATTCACTCATCTTAACAGTACGAAAAACAAATGAAAATCACACTTTTTCCTAATTTGAATTTGGAATTATGTTCTTTAAAATTTAAACTTTCACCGTCTTATTACAAAACAAGGTTCATCTTCAAACCCAGGTTTAAACCATGGACCCTTTTTTGAATTTCAAGCTTTATTCTGACACGTTAAGATGTCAGTTTTACAAAACTGACAACTTAGTACCGGACTAAGTTGTCAGTTTTGTATAAAGAACTGTATTTCTATCAAAGCTAAGTTCATATTACAAAAACTGGCTCGATGGTTTAAACCATGACGAAGAAAAACCTCGTTTTGTAATAAGACCATCAATGTTACCAAAACCAGCCAGATACAAATAGTATAACCAAAGATATTTTATTTTAAGTTCATATATACTATAATGCGAAAAGACTTTTTCCCCAACCTAATATTTTAGGTAATATTTTGGGAAACTGTGGGTCGTAAGTTATTACTTACAATAACTATAAGAATTTCAAAAGGAGTTTTTTTACAGAATATAAATAATTGACTATCCGCAAACTCCGAGAGGTGAGCATCACTCGTCATACATTCTGTATATCGTTGCGAGAATATAGTCAGCTGACTTCCAAAATGGCGGCAAATATTCCGCCACGTTTAATTTTTTTGACGTAGCGTTGGAAGTTGTGAAGGGTATGCAATATTGTGTCTAAGGTGTATTGTACTGGTAAGTAATTTAAGGTACAGACAAAACTGTACTACAATAGAAATCTATTATACAATGTACCTCGTTGTTATACATATAAAGTGTTTCAGGTAACAGTGCAGTTTGGAACAAGGGGTTACTCAAAATTATTCAAAAGAAAAAGAGCTGTACCTACTTACTACTCTTCTAGCAAATTATAAAAATGATAGCTGGATGTTTAAACTTCTACATTGGTATATTCTAGATTTGATAGAAGCTGGAGAAAATTGATTCTAAAGTTTTACGTTTGATCCTTCTCATGTTTAAGAGCCCATACTACCTCAGCTTTTTATCTCGCTCGCACGATACGAAAGTAGTTGACTTTGACATTTATTTCATGTAGGCCATTAAAAGGTGCTTTTGAACGTCAACATTTAAAATAGAATAGGCTATAGAATTGATCCATTCAACTGTAGCACAAATATTGATTACGACTGAATATGTTTCCCTTCACAGAAGACATAATTAATTTAGCTGGAAAAGGACATTTACACTTGAAACCCTGAAAATAATTCGAAATTTCAAACAACTGTGTCGCTTGTACAATCTTTTCCAGAATAAAATAACTAGAATTAACAACGTAAAATGAAAGCCTATTCACTGAAATATAAATTAACTAGCTGAGCCTACAGATGTTGCCCTGTCCAAATTTCAATAAATGTTTGTGATCGTAGAATTAGTTTTGCGTAATATTCCCTATTCTCCCGATTTTTTATCCTAATAACTTTTCCGTGACCAAAACCAAACAAAAAGGAATCACGCATATCCATCATTTGGATCGTGAGTCTTGAGTAAATACAAAAATATCATAGAAAAAAAGACGTACGTTGAAAATTTTCCGGGAAACTTTTCCAATTTTTATTTCCACAAAAAATTTATTTGAATTATTACGAACATTTAAAAAAACAAATACCCGTATCGGTCCAGCTATCCTCATATGATTTTTAGTTATAGATGGAAGGCAATTTATCTAATTTTAGTATAGCATAATCAGCCTATAGTGTTCCCACTGCAGGGACACAGGCCTCCTGTTGGTGAGAGAAGTGGGCCGTAATAGAATAGAATAGAATAGAATAGAATACTCTTTATTATGCACATCATTCAAAATACAGGTATGAATGTTGAAATTTTACATAATCCACCATGCGGGTCCAGTGCGGGTTGAGATGTCTTCGAATTTTTGGTTCTAGGTCATGCCGGTTTCCTCACGATGTTTTCCTTCACCGTTTTGAGAGCAGTGCTGATGAAATTATTTACACAAAGTAAAGCACCTGTCTAGGTTGGTTTTGTACGACCTACAACTCTCCTCTCTCTCTGTCTCTCTCTCTCTCCTGTGTTTTCTCTGTCGGTGTCGCGAACGTTAGCACTGCGCCACCACTACTCTCGAATATTAGAATAAATGTTCGTAATTATAAAATAAATATCCTCGTTTATTTTATTGGTACATTTCCATCCTTTGAAGTTCCGAAAAACGTTAATTAGGAAGTGCTTGACACGACTACCTACCGTCTCCCTAATTTGTTGGGAAATGTTTTTGCAGATAATATTTATAAAATGGTTTTTACTGTTGTCAAGAACACGTAGAACAGAGGAAATACAATTAAAATGTATTATTTATATTTAATTATATTCTGCTTTTGATTTAGGTAAGGATCTTATAAAAGTCAAATGATAATAAATTATACACAATTATATATTTCTTTTTGTCATACTAGGGGTAGAGTTCACAGATTTATATAACGACTGTTTAAATACCTAACCGACGATTTGAATGTTGGTGCACACATACTACTGCACTACTGTCGTCATAACGCATAGAATAGAATAGAATACTCTTTATTATGCACACCATTTAAAATACAGGCGCATATGTGCGAAGTAATCAAATAGAAAAGTACTTTGATTGACAGCTTAGAAAAAAAAAACATGGTGTCTCCGCCTGGAGAAACTTGTTTTATTTCTCATGTATTTTTTTCAAAGTACCTTGATGCCAAATCCATATAATAATATATTAAATTACAGAGAAGTCCCATATTTCCCTATTATTCCTTGCAGGAAGGTATTTAAGGAAAAACGTTAATTCAACCTAGAAATCATTAATAACTGCCCGTTCTTAGCCAATGGAATCCAAGAGTACTCAAAAGTGTACCCTTTGATAGATCGCTCTCCACCCTGATAGAATTGTTTGCGGTAAGTTCTACAGACTTTTAACTGAGTCTACACTAAAACTATCAATGTTAATAAATGGAGTTATTATTGGCTATACTAGTTTACATGATTGAGGTTTCTGTTAAAAGAATTGACTATTTATTTATTTATGAGATAAATATAATTAATTACAGAATATAGATATATTATTAATTTATTTAGACATACTTTTTTACTTTACAAACAAAAACAAATGTCACAAACGCAGCCCACATTCAAATAGAAGGCCCTTTTGCATTGCTCTTTTATGCTTTATTAAAATACTACACTTCTGGACACATCTATTGGCCCACCTTAGAGTTTAGGTTTCGATGGCCCCTACCGAAATATGATTGCTAGATTGAACAAAAACTGTTGATGCAGTTTTAAACCTGATACATTTTACCATCTTTTTCGATCGTATTGTTTTAAATTTGAATTCAGAATACCATACGACATGGAGCTACGCCTAACAAGTCGGATATGCGCCTTGTTAAAGGCAATTGATTTTTGAATAAAAAACATGTTTTATCAAATAAAGGTTTAATTTAATAACGCGTGTTGCCTCCATGGGCATCTACCACAGCTCTCATACGATTAGGCATAGAGTTTATCAACCGCTCTATGAAATTTTGAGGGATCATCTCCCATTCCTCTTCTATGGCAGTTTTCAATTCCTGCATCGTCTGGGCAACTGGCTGACGAGCCCTAACACGTCTTTTTAGCTCGTCCCACATGTGCTCAATGGGGTTCATGTCTGGGCTTCTGGCTGGCCAGTCCATAACTGTGATGTTCACATCCCGAAGATATTCCCTGACGATGCCGGCCGCATGGGCTCTTGCATTATCATGCATAAAAAGGAAATTTGGGCCCACATAGTCCGCGTATGGTATCACGTGAGGTTCTAAGCACTCACGAATGTACCTTTCAGCATTTAATGTTGGCAGCCGTGGTCCTGTAACAACCTCAAGTTGAGTTTTGCCGCTCGCGGATATACCGCCCCAGACAGTCTATGAGCCACCGCCATAAGCAACCCTCTCTTCAAAGCAGCATTGTGCGAAACGCTCTCCCTTACGTCGGTAGACCTTCTTCCTTCCATCATTGCCATGTAACACAATTTTAGACTCATCAGAAAAGAGTACACGGCTCCAATCTTGCTGTGTCCAATTTAAATGACTGCGTGCGAAATGAAGGCGCGCTGTTCGGTGGGCTCGCGTTAGTTTGGGGCCATTAGCTGGCTTGTGTGGTACCATATCGCGTTCTTTTAACCTTCTCCGAACAGTTCGAGCGCTCACAGATACTCCGTGGAAGTCGCGAAGTTGGTTTTGTATCTCAATGGAGGTAAGGTGACGATTCTTCAAGCTGGTCGTCACGATGAATCGATCCTGCCTTTCAGTTGTGACCCGAGATCGTGGCCTTCCTTGGCGACGAACAAAGCCGCCAGTCTCTAGGTATCTCCGATAAACATTTCGGACCGCAGATCGACTAAATTAAGTTGAGCACTCACGTTGCTTTGGCTGTGTCCGGCCTGAATAAGTGCCACAGCTTGGGCGGCGACTTCAGGTGAAGTATCCATAGATTATTGATAGAACCTCACCTTAATGTTAAGAATAAGTAATGTTTGTTGCAAAACCAAAGATATCAATCACTTTTTCAAGAATTATATCCAAGTAAACCAATAAAACCAAGTTTTCTTAGTATTCGATTGTTTGATATCAACAAACAGGCTCCAAATTGTCTTTTGTTTCTTTAAATTCTGTGTTCGAAATTCAAAAAAAGACTATTGAATGAAATTGTGAATGTGCCAGGTTCAAAACTGCATAAAAACATTTTGCTCGACCTAATATAAAATTTTAGCTAGGACCAAACGAAACTGAAAATACAAGGTGGGCCAAAAGATGTGTCCAGAAGTGTATTTATCCTGTAGCTATAAATTGTCAAAAGCTTGGTATTGTTGTCTTTGATCTTTTCACATCGTTTTGTTACAGCGATAAAATGAAATCTTGTAGAAAAGTATTCATAATTGATTCATCGGTTTTGGTTGAACTAATTCTAAATAAAACTTCTTTAAAATTGACTTTTCTGCAAACTTTTTTGTTTTACATCATGTGACGTGGTACGTCCACGTGACATTATATTATATAGAATTTAACTTTTGAATTTGATTGATTTTGATTTGAATTTGATTTGGAAGCATAATTCCAGCTAACATGGTCAACAAAAAAAAAAAACTAACGAAACTATATCGGACTTCAAGGCCTTTACCCAGCAGTGGGATGATGCAGGCTGATAGTATCCAGTAACCAGGACTTTATCCAGCAGTGGGATGATGCAAGCTGACAGTATCCAGTAACCAAGACTTTACCCAGCAGTGGAATGATGCAGGTTGACAGTATCCAGTAACTAAGACTTTACCCAGTAGTGGGATGATGCTGGTTGACACTATCCAGTTACCAGGACTTTACCCAGCAATCATATTATGCAGGCTGACAGTATCCAGTAACCAAGATTTTACGCATCAGTGGGATGATGCAGGCTGACAGTATCCAGTAACTAGGACTTTACCCAGCAGTGGGATGATGCAGGCTGACAGTATCCAGTAACCAGGACTTTACCCAGCAGTGGGATGTTGCAGGCTGACAAAATTCAGTAACCTGGACTTACGAATCTTGTGGATTCAGAAAACAGTAAATCTACCTATCAGTTGGAATAAAATCACAGTACAAAAGTATGTAATATAACGCAATATAACGTTTTATTACATCACGTATGACATGTCATGCTCACAAAAATATTTGCCGACAATCGTTTACGAGATTCCGGGAATGGTATTACGACTTTTTGACATTTTCTTCGGATGTGTCATTATTGCTCAAATTATGCAATATTTACGAGATTTTTTTTTAACGCTCGGTATGTTTCGCAATACTGTATGGTAAATATCTATATTTTGATACTTATGTTAGGTACCAGGTAAGAATAAATAGGAAACGGTTTTCTTTTAGTATAAAATGTCAATTAAATACGTTAAACAATTTTTACAAAGAAATAGTTCGTTTAATGCATCATGTCAACGTACCTAATATACTACCTATAACTAATTGTACTATGTTAAGAGAAAAGTGCAGTCAAAAAGAAAAACAATTTTATTTGACATTGACGGCGCCTTTAAGTCGTAACAGAAAGGGCGTTTCGTTGTGGAAGTATTAAGTCGCACATTAGTGGTTTACAAAGATAAAAATGTACTTTAAAAAAAGTAAAAACTGACTTCAAAACCAAAAACGAATAAAATAACATTCATAAAACACTTCAACAGCTTCTGAAGTCGGTGTCAAGCTAAAGTGCATTGAAGAATTGATGACACTGACTTCAGAAGCTATTGAAGTGTTTTTTGAAAGTTATTTTATTCGTTTTTGGTTTTGAAGTCGGTTTTTACTTTTTTTAAAGTAAATTTATTTTTTAATTTTTAGTTGAATATACAATTACATAATTAGGTAAAACCAAGTCAAACGAAAAGAAGAATCATCATAATCCGTTTAGAAATGTCGGAGATACAGTGCATTTATGCATATCACTTCGTAAAAAAGAATATTTACATAATGTATTATATACTAAAACCTTACTGAAAGTATGTGGATCACGCTGATGAAACAATCATCAAAATTGGTTCATTAGTTTTTGAGAAAATCGCGAACAAACAAACATACATACTATACATACATACGGGTCGAATACAGAACCTTCTTTTTTGAAGTCGGTTAAAAATGACAATGTTTTTTTTTTAAATTATAAAATGTCACTATGCAATGATTTCTTGAAAATATTATGTTTCCAACAACTTCTCTCTCTGCTTTCCGCATTGAATTTGTAAATAAAAAAAATAAAATTCGTAAATATTTGAAAAGCGTACAGCACCGTAATCCGTCGGTTCAAGAATGAATCACTATAATACAAAAGAAACATTAATTTTCAGAAGTACTTCTTAGAGGACGTAGCACTAAAAAAGTATTTTCTGAACATCCTGAGCACAAAACGGAATGCAGTCGCAACAACTAGTACAAAAATAACGCGGAGGAATGTTTTGACGACATATTTTAGTTTTTTAATAGTTTTAGCTATGTTAGGATATCATTTTGTTATTTTTAGGTTATGTTTATCTTATTTTATGTCTATATTAGGTTTTATTGAAATAAAATTACAAAAATAGTAGAAAGCAAAGCCACTTGTCGTGTCTGTCTATGTAACCGCTTGGTTCTGCAGCCGTGTCTCCTGCGCGTATTTTTGTGAAACATTTGTGTAAGCAGACACGATATTTTTGTTTTCCGAGCTGCATTGAACGCGGGGAAGAGGTGAGGGGGTTGGTTTCATTTTCAATTACCGCGCGCACCACGCACGTTTGTTGTCAAACTGATATCACGTTTTCCTCGTCGGAACTCATTACGACATCTACATAAATAGTCCTAGAGGTAGCGTTTCATTTTAAGTAGTGGTTTTTACATCGATCGATTGCCATCTTTTTAATAAGATTTTTTAATAAATCTCGAATTACTAATAAGAGAACTAAGCGTCAACTGACGCACGCGCGGTGGGTTTGGGATTGAAAGATTGCGGAAGTGGTAAAAAATAATAATTAGGTAGGGGAGAGTGGGGTAAGACGGGGTCCTTAAGGTTTGATGGTAAATAAAATTGACCGTAATGAGTTTTATTAATTTGTTTTATTCTTATAATCTTCTTTGATAATCAGTCTTCATTGTTAACGAGTATTTGGCAGTCTAATCAACATAATAAAATTTAAAAAAATCTAAAAGTAGAAATACACCCTCATCCCCATCATGCCCCACCCCTAGGGTAAGATGGGGTACCCCGTGGGTAAGATGGGGTACCAATAACGGGGCAAGATGGGGCACGCAGCAAACAACCATTTACTGTTCACAATGTTCACAAGTGAACACGGTATCTGCATCTTCGTCGTCCAAACCTGCACAGCTGCAGTGAGCCCATGTGCCGCATGCTGAACAAGCAGCCCAGCCTTCATTTGAGTCCAAATATAGGCCTTTACAATACAAACAAGGTGAATTTTCAATATCGCTGTCACTATTCTCGTTTAATGATCTATTCCTAGCCCCTTGTTTCTTCTTTGTTACTCTCTTCTTCTTAGTTGCCGGGTCTTTTTCAGATTTTTTAAGTTCCCTCAACTCTTTTTTTCGCTGTTTATCCTCTTCCGCTTGTTTCTTTTTCTTAATCGTTTCTTCTAACTCATTCTTATACGGCGAAGATGTGATCACCGCGGTTTTTCCTCGTTTTCTAGTTACGCGAGATGTTTTTCTAGTTGCTGGAAAGGGCATTATTTGCTGCGGACTTACAACACCAAATATTGATTGCTGCGGAGTTCGTGGTCTTTCGTGTAGAACGGGGTTATCGAGCCAGTAAGAACATCCTGGTTCAGGGGTCGACATTGTATTAGGTAGCACAGTAGGTGCAGTAACCAGATTAGTGGATAGTGACGTACTCGCAGAAATACTAGCGGCAGTATCAAGTCTCGACAATGTTTCTGTTTCCACTGTTGCTGGCATCACTGCTGCATCCGTCAAAGTTACCACAACAGAAATGGCTTCAGATATAATTGGCGCATTCTGATTATTTGTTACTGGCTCTGTGGATGACGATTCCATTATCAACAAACTATTATCGCTTGCAGGTGCGTCGGATACATTAAGTTGAATATCTGTCATCAAAGACGGAGCAAAGTCGCTCTCAGAGAATACTGTTGGATCATATGGCCAAATCCCACATTTCTTAAAACCATTGACAGCTGTTGCCATCGTAGACGCTTGTATGAAAGCCTTTCCAAAAATTTCAGCTACTTGTCTGATAGTGACAGTCATTCCTGGGTTGCTGCGAAGCCACGCCGTAATTTGATGATCGTAGTAGGTGCTTAACGGTCTCATGTAAGCAACGTCTGCAACCTGAAGACGGTGAGTAGTATGTGGTGGGAAACATAAAATGATAACGCCGTGAGTGCGTGCTTCATTTATGAGATCAATGTTCTTCGTATGAGTACTATGTCCATCCAATAATAACAAAACAGGACGCTCAGGTGTTGCTCCGCTAAATTCGACGAACTTTTTAATCCATTCTAGGAAAAGCTCTGTAGTCATCCAGCCCGAATCACTGCAAACTCCCCAAGCTCCGGGGGCAGCATTAATCATAAGTTGCGGATCCATTCTTTTTCTAGGATATACCAACATGGGTGGCATAAAATTACCACTAGCACTAAAACAGATTTCTACTGTAATGGTCGTACCTCGTTCAGCAGATGTTATGGCTCCCACTTGCTTTCTGCCCTTTCTTGCGATAATTTTTGATTTGGTTTTGGGTACAACTGAAATACCAGTTTCATCGCAGTTGTATATACGATCAGGTGTTAGATGATGTTCATCGTAAACATTGCCCAAAAAATTGAAAAACTGGTCTACCACCTGTTTATTGAAACCAGCAGCACGTGCAGCTGAGGTACTTTCAGGCTGTCTAATAGAGAGTTCTGGGTGCCTTTTTAAAAATCCTAATGCCCAGTCTTTCCCGGCTTCTTCTTTTTCATTGTTAAACGGATGACGTTTGTTATTTTTTACCGCTAGTCTATAGACTAAACTTCTTAAGTCTTTCATTGTCAGTCCATAAAGCCTGCTTTCCATATCTATTATGTATTTACATAGCTCTTCCTCTTCATTATTAGTAAAAACTTGTTCTTTTGGGCCTAACGGTACCTTAAATTTAACAGTCATTGGATCATTCTTATCTAAACTTTCTCGAGCAAGCCTCACTTTTCTTTCTAAAGTTGTCTGTGGGACAGAAAATGATTTTGCTGCAAGCTTGTAGCCCATTTTTCCTTCAACCACATTTTTCACAGCATCTTTCATACTTTCTTCTGACCAATCCCCTCTACTAGTTTTTTTTTTATAATTTCTCACCATTCTAGAACAAAATAAACAGTAAAATTAGACATTTGTATGCCGCTTGCAAAGGCTAAGGGGCAAGATGGGGTAGGTACCCCATCTTGCCCCTTAGCACCTTCCCCATCTTGCCCCCGCATGCCTAATCAAATTTAAAAAAATACTGAATAAAACCAATACGTAGCACAGAGAAAAACAAGTTCTTACCTGTTAGTGTAGTTATTGTCACATTTGATACCATTTAAATCAATTCCGAGGTGTTATTATTTACGGAAATTACACGCCCTATACAGTATAGAAATATCACTAGCTATTTGGCAAAAAAAGTTTTTTCCAGAAAACAAATAAAACGCGTGGTGTCTATGTCCGCTTACTTCGATTACTGATTGCCGTAATGGTGGCGCGACGTCAGGTGCTAAAACGATCCTGATTGGCTAATTCCTTCGCGCTCAAGATCGGTCACCCCGTCTTGCCCCCCACCCCGTCTTGCCCCACTCTCCCCTAATAGTACGGCGGCTGAAACTTTTTTTATAAATAGTTGACATCATACTGAGCTGAAAAATATCGTCAGCTGCATTGTGGAGGGGGACTATGAGTGCTGCACGCATGAACTTGTAAAAACACGCAAAATAAAATTATAGCACGCATCCAGCGTGCTATAATTTTGATAGGTGATTGTTTAAATAATTAAAAGTACGAAAACATCAATCAGCTGCGTGGGTAGCCGACGTCCATTGTACGTAGCCAGATATAGTCGTCGTTGGTAGCTTGCCGTAACCCGGACATTCTTCGCACCGCCTGTCCCGCCGTTACTGTGACCGCTACTTTGACCAGGAATAACGGGACCACCGGGAACTGGGGGCCGTTGTTTTGGCACTTTAATCATGGGAGGTTTATGCCCATAGTCACCAGGCTGGGCAAGCGGGTTGGTGACCACAGCGCCAATCCTTTCGCAACGATGACGCTGCTGCCCGTCATCGCTCTGGAGAATTTAGGTTGGCTTGTTCGATGGTTATACCGCCATCGGTCGGTCGCCAGCGCCTCGTCCAACAGTGGCAGGGTGTACCGCGCGCGGGTGAGGTTGACATTTGGGGAGTCCGGTGTAGTGTGCAATTCGGCAATTTTAACGTTGAAATAGAAAGTGAAGGGAATATTTATTTTTACTCCAGGATTATAACCTAGATATTCATGAAGACAGCATTAAAGGTTTATTTACAAAAATCGCTCATCATATTTTTCTAAAATTCTATGTATTATTAAGAGGCATCCGAATCCGTGCCTTGGTTTAGGCCCGACACGGACTGGATATATCATCCTAAACAGGGTGTAACAAAACGACCCATCACATAGCCTTTATCTATACATTCTGTTCATCAAATAAAGTAACTTTGAGCAAAAATTATTGCTCAGGAACGGCTTTTATTTTTACTGTGAAAAATCGCTGTTTACGGCAGCGCTCAATGCATGCAAAACATTGTGCATATGGTTGCATACAACGGTACAGGTAATGGGGGTATAAAATATCGTGATGGCCCAGTGGTTAATAAGGCCTCGCCTCTCATGCACGAGGTTGTGGGTTCAAACCCGGACCAGTACCAATGTGACTTATTCAGTTCATAATGTACTTTCTGAGTTTATCTTGGACATTGCTGACATCGGAGAAGGAAACATTCTTGGAAACCTGAACTCGTGTAGTTAATATAAACCTAAAATCACCAGCCCATCTTGAGCAAACGTGGTGATCAACGCTCGTGCCTTCTCTGTATGAGAAGAGACCTTTGCCCAGCAGTGGGCCAATAATAAGCTGGTATTGTAATTTTCATAAGTGTAATTCTTATAAAAAAAAAATTGGAACTTTGTTCTTCAATCTACAAGGTTTCCAAGTATGGTCCATTACAAAATTATGATCACAATGACGGGGAATATAATAAGTGCCTCTTGTATTAGGTATTTTTAGACTAGTTATAACGTGCCTTCCGAGGCACAGAGAGACGTTCTAAAAAGTATTTCAGTCACTGCAACAGGTACAATTTCATATAACAATGACGTCATAATCGTTCGCACGGACGTAAAAATATCGCGGCGAAATTTTATCGCGCACTTGATTTTCAACTCTCGGTGTTGAGCCGAGCATTGAGAATCCAATTTAGCAACAACAGAGTGCATTCTAGCGCGTCAAAAAAACACACTATTTGATTTTCAACTCTCGGCGCTAAGCAGTGCGTTAAAAATCCAGGGCGCGAAAAAAAATCGCCGCGATATTTTCAAGTCCGTGCGAACATCACTTAGCTATAGCTTACACTTTAAAGTGACTTTCTATTTAGTGTCAGAGTTCAGCCGTTATTCTTACGTAATACCTTATTAATTAGTGTATCTTCAGTGTTAATTAGTGTCGCAGACATCTTTAGTTAAGCTGCTTTAAGGGAAATTCAATCACTGTTCCTTAGTAACTGCTCATGATTCCGATACCCAGTATTTCTTTTCCTCTGACACGGGTCAATTGCTGCGGTATAAGATTAAGCTTCTCAGATCCCTATGTAGCCATTACAAGTTAAGCCATCCCAGAAGGTGAAGCTTTGTTCAGTAATAAGCTGTAGTGAAACGTCTTGATAATTATTATTAAGGCCGCAAATTCGGAGCAGCGTTTCTTGTGGCGTGCAGCGGAGCGTTTAAGGGGATACATCGATAAATTTTGTGTTTTAAAATTCCTATAAATCCAAATGAATATGGTTAAAACAATTTGGTTTTATAGAAATTTAAAAAACACAAAATTGGTTGATGTATCCCCCTGCACGCTAAGGCGGCTGTTAAGTGTGGAAGTATTTATCTAGAAGGACGGTAACACTTGTCAATGAAACGCTTGAAAGTTACTAACCGGTGCGGGGAGGAGCGGGGCGCAGCCCGCTCGCCTACATAGCACTCGTACGTACACATACATAACAGCGGCCATCACATTTTTTAGTAATGAAAAAAGTCGGAAAGCATTTTGAATGTCATATTTTGATAAGGTCTCTTATGTAAAAGGATTTTTATCTTTAGGCGTAACCAAAGAAATAAGGCATTTTGTAAATGTTAAGTAAAAAAACTTTTATGATGTGTATTTCTTAATTAATTTTAGACACTAGACAAGAATGGTCAACGCGCAGTAAGAAGGCATGCCTACTCAATGATGATCGTTTATTATTTGTACAAAAAGCTGACTATTGAGCTGTTTCATTTCAGACATTATGTTATATTAATTACATCATAATTTCCAATGTATTGTGCATATTCTGTGGTTGTTTCGACTTTTCTTCTAAGGGGTCAATCATCTAATTTTAAAATATAATAAAAGTGTCTTATAGATCTGCTTACAGAAATAAACATTATGATTTCATGTCATAGGCACCTTTTGCGGGTATTCGTAAAATAAAGATTAAAAAAAATTATTGTATACATAATTCGGAAATCCCTAGAGTCCTAATAATTACCTGACTGGGTCAAAAAGCTTTCTGTAAGAGAAAATCTAGATTTGATTCATAATTACTTTGACATTTTAACCTCCGACAATCACTCGCAAAGCAGAATATTTATTTTTGTGGTTATAAACAATATACAAGTTAACACTATTTACACTAGGTACTAAAGTAAATGACTAACTAACTAATTATACAAATACCAAATAAAACGTCTAGTAAAATGAAAAGAGTTTTATGCACTAATACTGGTAATCATGTTCATGAAAGTGTTCTAAATTATAAAAATAAATATATTCGCATATATAGAAGGGTCATGCCAACAGCCAAAAAAATTGCGGTCGCAGAGAAAATCGATAAGTCTAAAAATGTAAGTAAAGAAGTTTGGAAAGTAATTAATAACCGCACAAACAGAGTAAAAAAAGTGCAACAGGAACCACTTTTACTAAAACTTGACGATCAAATTATAGACTCACCAACTGCCGTAGCAAACAGATTAGCAAAGCAGTTCAATCTTAATTGTGATTCAGCTGAAACTAAGACGGAGGAAGCTCTATTGCTTCTTCAACAAAGTTGCGAAAGGGTTATAAATGATATGTCACTCACGCCTACTACACCCAAAGAAATAACACAAATAATTAAAACTATGACTAATAAGCACTCCAGTGGATATGATGAAATCCCTATTGCTGTTCTTAAAGAGCACACAAACATATTGGCTGGGCCACTATCTACATTCTTTAACAACTGTCTTGAGCAAGGTATTTTTCCGGAACAATTAAAAATTGCAAAGGTTGTGCCAGTTTATAAAAAGGGTTCAAAAACGGACCCTAAAAATTACAGACCAATTTCTATTCTACCCACACTTTCAAAAATTTTTGAAAAAATATTAAAATCTCGGCTATTGACTCATCTTCATTTAAATAAAGCTCTACATGAGAGACAGTTCGGTTACCAAAAAGGAATTGGCACTGGAGACGCCATTTGTAAACTTTTAGATGATGTGATTAGCAAAATAAACCATAAATTAAAGGTAGCAGGGATTTTTCTAGATTTATCTTCCGCATTTGATACGATTGATCACAATCTACTTATTACTAAATTAAATTATTATGGTGTCAGAGGAGTAGCCCTGCAATTATTTACATCGTATTTAAGAAACAGGAAAATGTATGTAGAAACCAGCACTATAGAACAGGATGGACAACGGAAAAATACCAATCATCCATGATTAATATTACCACTGGCGTTCCGCAGGGTTCCATATTAGGTCCCATTCTGTTTATTATTTTTACTAACGATCTGATCAATTATATAAAAAAAATCATTCCAGACATTAATCTTGTGGTCTTTGCCGATGACACAAACGCTGTAGTAGCGGCGAAAAGTATTAGTGACCTGACAGACAAGGTGAATACTACGTTGTCAGCATTTCAGTTTTGGTTCAATACAAATAGATTAATAATAAATATTAAGAAAACGAACATCATGTTGTTTCGAACTACTGCAGGTAATAAAGATAATATGGATATAACCCTTAACAATGAAAAGATAGAGTTAGTGAGAGACGTCAAATTTCTTGGTATACATTTGGATGAATTCCTCAACTGGAAAAAAGAACTAGCACACATAGACTCCACTATATCATCTGCGTGTTATGCGTTGAGGACATTGAGAGACGAAATAAATACGGGTCAGTTAAAGATGGTTTATTATGCTCTAGTCGAATCCAGACTTCGATACAGTATACAGTTCTGGGGGAAAAGCTACGGATATAATTCTCAGCGAGCCTTCATTCTCCAAAAAAGAGCAATACGTACAATTGTCAGAATCACGCAAAGAGAAAGCTGTCGATCTCATTTTCAGCGTCTAAATAATTATACTAACATTGCCCAGCTTATACATACTTGTGTTGTTAGTTAATTTTAAAAAATATGTCCATGAATACGAATCTGGGGAAGAAAGAATAGCCAGGGAAAAAACTCGTAGAAAAGACTTCAATAATAAAATTAAACCTAATTTCAACATTGTCAAGTATGAGGGCTATGGCCCTCAATACCAAGCTGTACAAATATTTAATAGACTGCCAACAGATTTGAAAATTTTGTTATATACTAGCTCTTTTAAAGCTAAGCTCAAAGCATTTCTGTTGGATAAGAACTTATACTCAATAGAAGAACTGTAATTTAATATGATTTAATTTTCTATTTAAAAAAAAAAACTATTATTATTGTTTTTAATAATTATGTTGTTTTTTTTTTTAATGTATTTTTTATTATTGCTGCATGTTCACTTTTAGAATTTATATTAATATTAAATTAAGTTAATGAAGTATGTAATGTATCACACACAATATAAATTGTTCTTGATAAATAAATAAATAAATAAATAAAAAAAACCAAGACATAGCGCTGTCAAAAGTGACGTGAGGCCGGTTTCGTAAACATACGTGCACTTAGTGAGGTGTAGTTTAGTTGTAGTTTGGTTGTAGGTAAATATGTGCGTATGAGCGTGTACGCACAGAGCGAGGTGTTGTTTAGCATGCTTCACTGTATTGTTCGCAGCGCTATGTCTTGGTTTTTTATTTGGTCTGAGAATTAAACTGACTAGTTTTACTAAACATTTCTATGATGAGTTAATGATACCATTCTTAGTAAATTTTAATTTTTAATTAGGATTGAAATCGAAAGCATGGGTTCGAACCCAGACAGGCACTTTTCTTTGTGTTTATAATTTCATCACCACTGCTCTCAAAACGGTGAAGGAAAACATCGTGAGGAAACCGCCTAGAACCAAAAATTCGAAGACATGTGACATCTACCAACCCTCACTGGCCCTCGTGGTGGATTACGGCCCACTCTCTCTCACCGAGAGGAGTCCAGCCTGTGTCCTAGCAGTGGGAACATTATAGGCTGATTATGCTAATTTGGATTATTAATTGTTTGAATAATGGATACATTTATAGTTATCTGATGTTTTTATAATACTAATTTAAGTATATAATATTACCGTTAAGGCTCATCATGACTGTAACATTTTGCATGCCATGTGTGTCTACACCTATGTATACTCATGTTTTGAACAATTACATGATCCTCTCTTATCTATGTATATTGGAAGCATTAAGACTCCTTCCTTAAGGCCCCTTCAAAAATGCGCGACACGCGATACAATCGCGCGCGGCACAAAGGCACCGCACGTCGTGCGACACGCGGTGACTTTGTGCCGCAAGGCTTTAAGGCGCAACAAACGATGCGAATCGCACCGGTATCGGTATCTACATCGCCATATCAACTAAGCGTCACAATGACGTAATGCAAAATCCTGCATCGCGCAATCAGAGTTTACCGCGCCACTAGCATATATACAACATCCTGACATCACTCGTTGGGCAGTTGCCCACCAGACACGACACGCGTCTGGTCGGAGGATCCTCCCTTTTCTATGGAGGATGAGTGATCTTTACGTGATCATCATGCCTCTATACACTTGTTTGTATTTTGTTGGTATTTTAACGAATTCAGGTTTATTTAATGTTTTTGTTATCGTTTATTTTTATTATAAATTGATCCGAATGGGTTCGGGTTCATTGCAATAAGAGTTTTTATGAATCCGATATTAATAATCAAAACCGCGTCCTATCCAACATTTACACATAACATCAAACCTGTATTCCCCGAAGGGTTAAGCAGGCATGTACCTATAGTACACCCACACAACACCGAACATGCGTATATGTATAGCAACATTCAACAAGCAATTGACAAAATATTAATGTTACGTTCCAGGCTGCATAGTGGTGGTGTCATACTCTCTCATGGGACGCCGGCTGTGCTCCGTGCTCCCGCCGTTCGACCAGACGGAAGGCAGCGCGAACAGTCAACAGGTAAATAATGTATTATTAAAATAAACTGTTTGTACGTTGCTTACATTGAGTAGGTCCTTGTAATAGGTTGGAGAAAAAGTTTCTTCGCATTTTTTAAGAAAATTAAAAACATTTTTTAATATACATTATTTACATTTATCTTAAGTATGTAGGTACCATTTTGTTCGATAACGTTTTGCCATCTTGTAGGTAGGGACATGATCCCATTGCTATAGAAATTTTGGGACTTCTGATCAAAATACTCGTACCGCAACAAGTGGTTTTGGCACTCCTCTCGTCATGTTAACCTGACATTGCCTAAAGAATTCTGAAGAGACCGAAACAGGTGGAAATCTGAAGGTGCAAGGTTAGGACTATACGGAGGATGCATTAACACCTCCCAGCCAAACTCTCTTAATTTTTGCTGAGTGGCTAAAGATGTGTGAGGTCTAGCGTTATCATGATGAAAAACCACACCCCTTCTGTTGATTAATTCCGGCCGCTTTCTCTCAACTTCTTGTTTTAATCTCATCAGTTGTTCGCAGTAGAGTTCAGAATCGATGGACCATCGATTCTGAACATGTCTCGAATTAAAATTTAAGATAACGCAACTCAGGCCCCCAAGATACAGGCACTGCCTAGTTTGGGGACCACTGTTTAAATAAAAAAAAGTAAGTTTAATAACTAAAACCCGACTACTGAAAAATCACGCTCTAAAAAGTATGAAACAAGAAAATATTCTCATCTGAAATTAGAAAAAGACAGACAAATTAAAAATCCGGAGTCACACATCATGTTAGGGTATGAATCAAACAGACTACGTGTGACTCCGGATTTTTATATTTGTCCGTCTTTTTCTAATTTCAGATGAGAATATTTTCTTGTTTCATATATTTTAGAGCGTGATTTTTAACCGACTTCAAAAAGGAGGAGGTTATCAATTCGTCGGAACCTTTTTTTTTTTTATTTTTTTGTTATGTATGTTCCCCGATTACTCGAAGATGGCTGGACCGATTTGGATTGTTTTTGTTTTATTCGAGAGGGTATATATCACAGTTGGTCCCATATAAAATTTATTATAACTTTGCTTCGGTAGTTTTTGAGTTAGCTTCAATAACACGTATTTTTTCCCACTTTTATATGGATGATGTTCTAGTTTGTTTTGCAGGTAGTGGTATTAGAATTTGTGTGGGGTAGGTTCCACAACTAAAAAGTGAAAAATAAAAACTTTTTTACAAAAAAAAAATACAACCGACTTCCAAAAACAACTACAAAGTGAAAAATTACTTTAATTTCGGAAGTCGGTGGCAAAAAACGAAAATACACTTAACTAGACACCGACTGTTGACTGTTGTTTTTGGAAGTCGGTTGTATTTTTTTTGTAAAAAAGTTTTTATTCAGTAGTCGGGTTTTAGTTTTTAAACTTACCTTTTTTTATTTAAACAGTGGTCCCCAAACTAGGCAGTGCCTGTATCTTGGGGGCCTGAGTTGCGTTATCTTAAATTCATGTTTGCGTTTCAGGATGTTTGAAAATGGACATAACTTAGTTAAATAAGGGTAGTGAAATAACACGTTAACTCTTAAAATGTCGATTGCACACCATGTGTACAGATAACAATAGAATTTCAATTGTGTCTGCTAATTAGCGCGCGACGGGTTAAACAATGTAAATTGAAGATGTGCTTATCAAGGAATAGCATTTTATTTAAATAGATAGTAGATATAGATATATTTCAATGTTAGGTATTAGCCAGATACAAACACACACTGAAGTACGCATGTGAGGATCAAAAATGATTGATCCTTACATTCACAGGATTAAAACTAAACTAACAAATCTCAATACGATAATTTTCAACGACGATTTGACATAAAGCCCTTAAATATAAGATCCTCATTATAACTCGCATTACATCCCTCTGTTATCCACAAGACATTTGAACAAGGCATTATTCAATATCATCACCACCGTTATATGTAGGTTGGGCACAAACATTTGGTTACAAACATTGGAATGGGACTCATAAAACAATAACTCTTATTTGTCTTAGAAATTTGCACGTTTTAAGGTATACGCCAATTTCTCCATTACTCAAAACTTCAATCCAAATATTTTGTCAGTGACTAAAATGTTTGTATTTTTTTATAGAGCCTAAGTGATATCGGCAATTTTTTTGATCGTCTATAAATATTAGGCTACCTTAATAAAAATCTAGAAGTTGTTTGATTATGACAGCTAGACTTTAATGGATTCTGAGGATTTACACTTTGCTAAAAATAAAAAAATGTTACACCAAAACGTTTTTCGAGAAATTAAAATAGGCAACTATCTACTAATACAGGGTGACACTTATTTTCAATCCTTAGGTTTGTTCCTTCTTACTCCGGAATAACAGAGAGATGTTTTGAAAGAAAAATAATAAAAAAATAAGATAACGGCAAAACAGACACCTCTGGAATCGCAAAACGTTTTGTAAAATATGGAGTCGAAAAATTCATCCTCATTGCTGTCGAATGGTAATGTACCCAAGAGACTGGCGGCATTGTCACGTTGTATACCAATACCACAGAATATGTCACATAGTATGAAGGTATGGGAGAAAGTAATAGAGAAAAGACTGCGAGAGGAGAGTGAAATTACCCCGAATCAGTTTGGGTTTATGCCAGGTCGAGGAACAACGGACGCCACTTTTGCACTCCGCCAATTGTGCGAGAAGTACAGAAGTGCACACTAGAACTTGCACATGGTGTTCATTGATCTGGAGAAAGCGTATGATAGGGTACCTCGGGATGTGTTGTGGTGGGCCTTGAAAGAGAAAGGTTTGCTCGGGAAGTGTGTAGAGTTAATTCGTGCTATGTACAGACAATCTCGTACCTACGTCCGGTCGGCTGCTGGGAATACCGACGAGTTCAATGTGGCTGTTGGCTTGCACCAAGGGTCGGCTTTAGGTCCTTACCTTTTCCTGTTGATTATGGATGCTCTGACGTCGAATCTACAGGAAGAGGCACCTTGGTGCATGCTGTTTGCCGATAACATTGTTCTTGTCGGTGAAGATATACCTAAGATTCGGAGCAGATTGGAGAAATGACAACAGAAACTAGAGAAAAATTGAAAATCAGCAAAACCAAAACTGAATATATATTCTTCGATTTCGGCGGTATCTCCAGTTCTGGAGCCATAGCGCTTGATGGCGCGCTTCTCCCAGTCTGCTCCGATTTTCGGTATCTCGGTTCACTCGTGCAAAGCGATGGCGAAGTAGATCGGACGGTTAAGCATAGGATTAAAACTGGATGGATGAAATGGCGGCAGGTCACGGGAACAATCTGCGACTCCCGCATTCCCCTTAAACTTAAGGGGAAGATATTTTATATACAACAATGGTAAGACCTACTGTTTTGTATGGATCAGAATGTTGAACCACAAAAGGGATGAATGAAAAGCAATTGTACTCAGCTGAGATGAGAATGCTAAGAGGGATGTGTGGTGTTACACGAATGGATAGAATAAGAAATGAGTACATAAGAGGAAGTCTGAAAGTGGCACCGGTGACTGAAAAGTTGTGCGGAAATCGGTTATCATGGTATGGGCATGTGATGCGGAGGAGTGGGGAAAATATCGTGAGGAAAGTTTTGAGTATGAATGTCGATGGCTATAAGAGTAGGGAAAGATCAAAGAAACGATGGATGGATTGTGTGAAAGATGACATGGCTAGAAAGAGGGTGACTACCGAGATGACGAATAATACAGAAGTATGGAAAAAAAGGACATGTTGCGCCTACCCCAAATAGATTGGGAGGCAGGAGAATGATAATGATGATACTGATACCACAGAATAATTAAGCTACAGTAGTTTATCTGGGCAGTTACCTTGAATTAACTACCTACGGCCACTCGGTAGATAAATACGCGTCCGTCCGTGCGTAACTGCCGCGCATTCAAACTGTTGCCTTCTGGTTTAGACTGAGATTGAAATTTCGAAGCGTGACGTTTCGGCCGTTTTCTATGAAGATAAACTACGTAACATTATTATACTGTGGCAAAACTCTGGCTAAGGTAAAAACTAGCCCTTGGATCTCGGGAATTGTTAACCAACCGTTTGGAGATTTCCTTAAACAGACCATGAGCACTCAGACCGCACGCTCTGAGGGTTTCAAGTTTAACGCCGAAACGGTTTGAAAATATTATTACCAACCCATTTTCGTAGTAAGTTCTCCTAGAATTATTTAGAAGAAATTACAGGGGCGCAAGTTTTGTTAAAATAACTCGGATCTCTCCTCTAATAAGCTTAGTTAAGCTCAGTTAAGCTGATATGTTCGTAGTCGTAATACTCGGTAATTGTATTTGCGAATAAATTAATTACGCTATTTTATTTTCCTAAAGTAAAAAGTTTGTTACTGGAGTTTACACTGTGTAACACAGATTTGGAAATATTTTGCCTCTGGGCTTTATTTTTTTTGTCTAAATCTAAACTTAACAACAACAGGGACTGAAAGGTGTCTTAAAAATTTGAAGCTACTAGGGCATGTGGGATATCATGTGAAAGAACGATGTTTGCAAATTCTCAAATTTTTTTTTTTTTTTTTTATGGCCGCATAGTTTTCGACTTTTAATGAAAAATTTAAAAAAAAGACCAATCCCTCCGAAGTTTGCGTAGAGAAAAATCTGAAATTATTCCATGTGTGTGTTATTTTGTGTGTTTGTGTGTGTGTGTTTATGTAAAGATTACAGGAAAAATAAAACGATGTCTCTAAATAGCACACTTTTTAACCGATTTAAAAAAAAGGAGGTTTCTCAATTCGACGGTATATATATTTTTTTATGTGTGTTCGCGGATAATTTCCTCGTTTATGAACCGATTTTGATGATTCTTTTTTTGTTGGAAAGGAGATATATCAAGGGTGGTACCATGGTAAGGAAACTAGAATCTGATGATGACATCCCAGATAAATCGAGGGAAACCTTCAATTTTTATAGGGACATCTATAACGATTTGGATATTTTTTATAGTAACTCGTGCATTTGCCTCGTGCATTTGCTCCCGGAAAGCACCATTTAGTGAAGTGGAAGGAAGACCACAGATGGCCATCGGAACTACACAATAATACGTATTTCACGAGTTGCGATTCGATTACTAAGCAATTTATGCTCATACAATACATATATTGAAGTGGAGCTGATGGTGAACTGGTTTTTTACGGGGAGATCTCCTCAACAATTAATGTCCTTGTATCGGGAAAAGCAATATTTAACTCTTAAAATGTCGATTGTACACCATGTGTACAGATAACAATAGAATTTCAATTGTGTCTGCTAATTGGCGCGCGACGGGTTAATAAAAAGGTGATGAGCAGTTAACATTAGGCTATTGTAACTTAGATAAATTACAAACTTACCCACAAAAAAGTGAAAAATAAAAAACGCTTTTACAAAAAAAAAAAAAAAAAAAAACAACAGACTTCCAAAAAAATACTACAAAGTGAAAAATAACTTTAATTTCGTAAGTCGGTGGCAAAAAGCAAAAAAACAGATTCAAAGACACCGACTACCGAAATAAAGTTATTTTTGACTTTGTAGTATTTTTTTGGAAGTCTGTTGTTTTTTTTTTTGTAAAAAAGTTTTTTATTCAGAAATCGGAACGAAACCCTCGGTGAGCGGAACTCGCTCCTGACCGGTTTTTTTTTCCGTGGGGAAATCCTCATGGATACCCTCCATCTGGGAAGAACGAAGTCGCACTCCAACCGACTAAAACCCCATTGTTCCTTCCAATACGTTGAGTCGGGGGTCCGGGAGATACGTGTACATTCACCACACCCCCGACTAATATCAGCCCGCCATGCCTAGCGGGCCCTATAATTAAGGCCTCGGCCTCGAATTTCGCGGGCAGCGGGGCGGCGGCGGCGGCGGCGCGTCTCGCATTGTCCCACCCCGCTTCCGCGCCGCTGTTTTCGAGGTCCGGTCCATTTGTTTTTACGCATAAAATCCTGCCGCTCCCGCGCCGCCGCCGCTGCCGTCCCGCTGCCCGCGAAATTCGAGGCCGAGGCCTGAGTGCGGCCGATCCCACGTTCGCACGTCCTCGTTAAAGCGCATATACTTTACCTAAAGAAAAGGTTGATATAAGTCACGGAGATCAATCAATCTGAATAGCCTTTTCCCTACTATGTTGGGGTCGGCTTCAAGTCTAACCGGCTGCAGCTGAATACCAGTATTTTACATGGAGCGACTGCCTATCTGACCTCCACAACCCAGTAACTGGGTAATACGATACCTCTTGGTAAGACTGGTTGTCAGACTTTCGGGCTTCTGACGACCCGTAACGACTGTCAAAGATCCACGAATGACAGCCGGGACCAAAGGTTCAACGTTCTTATAAGTTACGGAGATGTAAAAACAATAGCATTAAACTACTAGAAGAAAGTCTTTGTTATCTATTATATTAACCAAAAAAAAAAAATAAACGGTACCGTAGCTTTAAATAAAACCAAATGATCAAAGGAAAGGTTGAACAATAAATGTTATTGTAATACTAAACATTTTACGATAAAGTCATCAACTGTATGACAGGAAGTATAAAAAGCTTGTAGAGTCTGTTCGTTACAACATTTTGTACAGTTAAAACTTCTTTTAGGATTTTGTTATGTATGAGAATGCACAATGTCAGTAGACTATACCCAGGTACCTACATTTCAGTGTTTTCATCCCGACACCATTGTTCTGTAATAAGGTATCCAGTCACACAGATTGCGTTTTTATTCATCAGGTCGAAGTCTGTTCAAACAGCATATTTTTGCTAATCTAAAAATATAATACTACGTACCATGAAATTCTTACCTAAATATCTTAGTTTTATTGCCCAAAATACTTATAAAAATAAATCTCTTCAACATCACAGTTCGCATTATCCGATAAACCAATAAAAGATTTTCACAAATAAAAATGAAAATACAGCTATATGTGCTGCCAGAAATAAACACAAGATGGGCCATAACGCCAGTAAATTAATGAAGATATCCTTTATTCAACAGGTTTATGACGGCATTATTGTCGGCTATTAAATGTTGACCCTGCACAAGGCAACAGGTACATTGTTATCACGAGTGAGACTGATTTCTTGAATGTTCCGTATATACAGGGTGGCCAAAAAGTCGTTGATCAAGCGAAATAGGGAGATAAAGGAAGAAATTTCCAACAAAAAATCTTTCTACAGCATGGCCATAATTCAATTGCCCTAAAAATTAATTGCTCTTGAAATTTGGTACCCAGAGCCGCAATAGAACTTTTGTAGTGCTGATACATTATCAAGTAATAATACAACATCGATTGTTTTATTGTTTTATATCACATTTTTTTTAATTAGTGTAATTGCGGCTCTGGGTACCAAATTTCAAGAGCAATTATTTCTTAGGGCAATTGAATTATGACCATGGTGTAGAAAGATTTCTTGTTGGAAATGACCTCCTTTATCTCCGTATTTCGTTTGATTCACGACTTTTTGACCAACCTGTACATACAACTTACATATGAAGCTATATATTTCTAGTAACATGACCGCTGTCTGTAGTGAAAGCTTATACAATGTGAGGTCAGCTTATACTGGAGATGTATAGCTTGATACCGACGTCTTATGCTTTAGATTGATTTATAGTGTTTGGCATTGGTAATAAAGTTTATCCTGGAGTTATAGGTAATACCCGACGTGAAATATGCCATAGCAAATATAATGTTGATATTGATTGATAAAGTTCTAACGGGTTCGTCACTAACGATACCAAAACATGTTTATTTTCGAAGTAGATAGTTTAATTTTAACAAATCCCTGTAACAAGAAACTCATACTTTGTTTTGGTATATAATATAGCTTCGACTTTACATGAGAATGTCGGTAATAACTAAGTAAGATGACTTGCGTAGCTGTAAATATATGTATTTTAAGAAGCCAATTTTATACACCCTGAAGTAGTAGTAGGGTGAGTATGAATGTCGATGGCTATAAGAGTAGGGGAAGACCAAAGAAACGATGGATGGATTGTGTGAAAGATGACATGGCTAGAAAGGGAGTGACTACCGAGATGACGAATAATAGAGAAGTATGGAAAAAAAGGACATGTTGCGCCGACCCCAAATAGATTGGGATAAGGGCAGGAGAATGATGAAGTAGTAGTAGGTAAGTACCGAAGTTACGATTTTAGATACAGCAGACATGAGTCAGCTTCTTAACTATTTTCCCAATCTCCGTACGGAATGCCAAAAAACTTCATGTCGACTTTTACAACCCATAAAATTCGTTGTTTCGGATTTCCTTCGCGAACAGTCTAGGTTATTCGCGTAAATCAAAATTTTAAATTTGTATACCCTACCGTCGATCGTAATCGTTAAAACACTGTAATGTCTTGTTGATATTGATTTAAATGTACATTAAACTCCTTGTTGTTTCCCGGCTGTTATAGTTTGCTTTGGCTAAGAGTCTGAACCACCGACTGTACCACTACTGTACATGAAGATTGAATAAATAAATAAAAGAATTTCCTTTGGTTAAGATGATTTATAGGATCAGTTTTGCGCAAAAATGATCTTTGCTGGAAAAGGATGGATGAGTGTGGTGGGGATCGTGCTTTTGAGATCGCGTTTGGACTGCAGATGCTTACTTATTATGTTCAACAATGTACGAAAGAAAAAAAATAATGAATATATGATTTGTATGGCAATTTATCGAATTTAAGGCAAATGGCATGGAAAACTATGCAATCGAGGTGTCATTCTATTTAATTAACCCGTCGCGCGCTAATTAGCAGACACAATTGAAATTCTATTGTTATCTGTACACATGGTGTACAATCGACATTTTAAGAGTTAAGCATTCGAATATATAATAAATTGCCCGAAAGTATACGGTCAACCAAAACACTAAGTGTATTCAAAGCTAGGCTAAAGTCATTACTCATAGAAAAATGTTTTTACAGTATACAAGAATTTATGGATGAAAAAAACCCTTAGAATATGTGAATTATAATTACTTAATATATTTTTTTTATTTTTATTTTATTTTTGTTCGATGTAAAGCTAGATATAAGTTTAATTAATAATATTAAATTTTATTATATTTTATTTTTTTTTTATTAATTAAATGTATGTTTGTGAAAGTTCCTAAACATTATATAATTATGTGATAATAATATTTAATAATGTTCTAATTAATAATGTTACAGACACAATATTCTAGTTTTAATTTATCTTGCCGCGCCCCAACGGGGTTATGTACTCATTAGTTGTAAGCAAAGCCTGTAACTGTGTGTACATTGTGCAATAAATAAATAAATAATTCGAGTATACTAGTGAAACATTTCAGTCAATCCTCAATCAAAGTAATGCTTTAAACATAAACCTCATGAAAGGGTACCAATTATTTTTCATTTCATTTAATTAATATAAATTAAATGAAACGAAAAATAATTGCTTAGCAAAAACAATATTTGCAGTGTATTCGAGTATGATTTATTATAATTCTATGTTGCTTTGAGAGCATCTTGAAAATCGCTATATGGCCTCTAGCAAATTCAATATTTGCTAGGTTAGTAAATATATTTATTATTAGGTAGGTACTGGATAAGGGCAAGAGAATGATGATAGCTAAAAGCGCACTTTAACCGACGGTTTCCAACAGAGTAAATTACATTACAAACATCCTTCTAAAAATAAATTGACGACCATCGCATAAAAAGGTTTAGGGCTCAATGGTCGTTTGAAATTCTGAACCTTATACTAAATATTTTGTACGTGTATCATATATAAATACCTAAAACTTGTTCTGCAAGTGTGCTACAAAGGTAAAAAATAAATGACAAAACAACATTCAATGAGATGTGCAACTCGAAAAATCTAAACGGTCAGAAAAAACTTAAATACCAAGTTTAATATTATTAAAGACGATTATAGAATTGTGCTCTTTGTTTGTTTAACAATCTAATTGTTCTTACCTTTACTAAGTGGATTGTTTTATTTCAAAGAAACCCGTAAAGCTGGATTAAAGCTATTTATAACTCCTTTTTGTCAGCCAGTAATTTTAGCTTCCCGGGGCACTACAAATATTTATCCAAAAATATGAAAGCCCACTGAGACACTTTTTAAAAACATTTTCAGCGCCTAAGGATCGTCCGAGAAAGGAAGCGAGTGGCATTGATTCTGCTACTCCTTGCAGTGCTATTCGCTCTGTGCTGGCTGCCCTACAATATTCTGCAGCTGCTGATAGATGTGAATGCTGTGACTGTGGAGTCCGTATCTGCGATGTTGCCTTACACGTTGCTACTGGGTTAGTATTGTTTCATCATCATTTGGTTCATCATTATCATCATCATGTAAAGAATCATCTTTTGCTTTTTTCTGCCATACACGACGATTTCGCGCGTTCCTCGAACAGGGTTTTCCCCCACTTTGAAGATATCATGAAATCTTCAAATTAACCTACCCATAAACATTATAATTCATATACACAATGTTTAGAACATAAAGTTATTACATAATTTCATTAATCATCAATTAAACAAACCAAGTTAAATAAGTTTTTAGTCAGAACTATTATCAGATGCCAGCTAGAAGCTTTAGCTAATGTTTTAATTAACTTTATGGTTATTGTTAGACCAAAACCAATTACGATTTTATCTAGCTAGACTAAGACTGAGACTGATTAATATTATTGAAGCAATACATCTTAGCATATTCGTCCTAATATTCAATATTTGAATTAGCTTTATGACAAACAAATCATCGAGGTAAATTATTGTTTCCCAATATGACAATAACATTCACATGAATTCATCAATAACGATATTTGTTGATAATAATCATTTTAATACCTGTCGTATTAAATTATTAATTCCCTAAGCAGCCCATTTCTGTAAACCGGATTACGTGAATGCCTGAATTAACAGCATTACTGACTATCGAGTTGGAACTGATGAATGCCGGTAGACCGATCTATTGGAAATCTATAACTAGAATGAATGCCAATAAAATTGCGCTTTCTTATTGAATTGCGACTATTGAAGAGCGGTGAGGTTTTAATTGAATTTTAGAATATGTATGAATTGATGTTGACTATATTTTACAACTTTTTTCCAACCTTTTATCTCTATGTAAGCATTATCGACTGTAGGTACTATCTTGCCGAAATATTTTCCATATGTTATTAGGTAGGTATCTGATACTGTGTGGTTTTTTTACCTTTAAATACTTTGCTATTTCCATAAAAACATTCCTGTATCATTTAACATAAGCCCTGTTATGAGTTTATTAACAGTAGATAAAATGTTAGCGAAGTTCTTTTCCGCTTATATTTGGAAATAGCCTTCTATTTGAGGATTCAATTTATTTTCAATAAGTAGGTACGGCTGAACAAGAAACAATTTATTTATTTTTAAGTAGATTCGTAGTAAATTTATCTAAAAACATGATTGTTTATTTTTCCTTCTGTGAAAGTGGTGTATTTTCATGAATTTTACGTTACATTATTTTATATTGAAAAACATTAGCTTAAACTAGCACTTATTATGTAATTTCAGGCCATACGAACTCAGCAATCAACCCCATAGTGTACTGCCTGATGACGCGCAACTTCCGTCGGTCGCTCCGCAAGCTCATCTGCCACGATCCGGGTAACATAAACTCTAGTACTCATTTCCATGTAAGTTTACAGAAAATCATCGGTAAAGTCAAATACTAATCATTGATTAACAACTTAACAATATTTTTCACTAATTAATTTTTTAATTAATTTTTTGGACCCCTTCAAAACCTGGTCAACTAACAAATCCGTGCGTGGTATGAGCAAAAGTGTATTTAAAGAGAGAGAGAGACAACAAGCTCATGATGTGACATTTCAAGCGTTAATTAAATGTTGGAATTTAGTTAATAAAATGTGACTCTTAACACTTCACATGACCCCTCGTAAAATGATCAAATTAAAGTAAACATTACTACAAGATTCTCTCCCAAACATTTAACTTCTTTTGAATCCATCAGCATGAAGCTCCACTAATATCTATTACTAAACCTTGCTTTTAATTTTGTGTGAATGCTCTTAAAATATTCTGGTGTTTTGATAAATTGATTAATACTTTCAATTAATTAAAACTTTGTGTAATGCTTGTAGTTTTAGTGCTTAACATATAATTACGTAAGTTAACTTTGATGTGGCTTTAAACGAGTAGATTAAACTATCTAGGTACTTGAAAATTTGTGTAAATTACCTGTTCCAGTTTCATAGTTTTCGTTACCTAATTGATAACCTCCTATTTTTGGAATTATTATCTACAGTTTGAGAATTTTGTGACATCTGAAATAAATCAAGCACACCAACAATTGATTAGTCATAGCTGCTGCAAAATTATTTCTATACAAAAAAACACTAACTATCTTTTACCTTCTCATCAACTGCTTTCAGATGCAAGGCTTACGTCAAAAATCCAACACGTCTAGCATGCGTACCTGCACCACTGTTACCTTTAGGAGCAGTAACAACCAGATCGGAAGGACAAATGGACCGCCTAGCATTCAATACGGGAGGACCAATAGGACGTCGTCCTTTAGGGACAACGGATGGAAAAACCGCTACCAAAAGACGCCTCAGTTTTTGTAAATTGTAGCCTTTTATTTATAAAACAATGAACGTGAGCATACAATTAAATACTTACTAGTTTTAAAATAAAATAAAAGTTGCAGAAAAGATTTCTTGTTTGAAGCGCCAACCGCGGTAGACGCAGGATTTACCTCCACAGCTGGCTTATTTAATCTATAAAATTAGGAGAGAATGTTGTTTTCAGTGTAATGGTCTCGATGTAAAAGTAATGTTAGCAAATTATAAGGTGTAAAAGTTAAGCAGCTCACATCAATGCCAAAGAAAAGAAATAGGGAGAGAGAGAATGCTGTGGATAAGGTAGCTTATTTTTCCCATTATATTAAAGATAATTCTTAATACCTAATTTAATTGATAATATTGCCATCTATCTTCAGAATGTGGAATGAAACGCTTCCACAAAGCTTAGTATGTTTAACCATCACTAGATGGCGTTTCACGCTAAAAATGTTAAATAGCTTTTAAATCAGAGAATTCACTATCTTTGTTTTACAGTCAAATAATGTTTACGATAATTATAATTATGCTATAAGAAACTCAAGTCAGAAAGTGTAAAAATACTTAAATAAGCTTTTTTGTTATTTATTTTTGTAAAATTAAAGTTAACTGTAACTTAATTAAGCATCTTAGGTCTAACGAACACGATCTCAAAAAAGAAGAAACGGTAAATAGAGTGTAGTATTTATAAGAAAGCTGACATTGTGGGCCAATAGATGTCGCTTTACTCAATAATGATTACTATTGAAAACGAAGCCATCTGCTTCCGACTTTTCCAAATAATTAAAACCAGTGTCTACTCAAATGCATTTGTCTGTTGAATTTGTTTGCAAACTAAAAACAGTCACAAAAAATAAATTATTAAAAAAAATAAAAACACGACTGCCCTGCCAAAAAACGAACTAAAAAGTAAAAAACAAGTTGTATTCCCTGACTAAACAGATACATAAAATTGTCATTGCAGTCGGGGGACCTCTTAGATTAAAAAGTATTCCACAAAATGGTCCCCCGACTGCAATGACTTTTTTATTTATCTGTTTAGTCACGGAATACAACTTGTTTTTTACTTTTAGTTCGTTTTTTTGGCAGGGCAGTCGTGTTTTTTAATTTTATAAATTATTTATTTATATTTTATACATTTTAGTGACAATGTAGACATTCGCAGTCTTACTAAAGCCTGATTAAATAGTTTGCAGCCAAAGATTAAATGTTTATTTTGCATTACCTAGGCCAAAAACTTTTCCGCCTAAGCATTTCTTAATATGGCACCGAAGTTTTAGGACCATAGCCCTTGGTTTTATTTGAGTTTAAAAATTTACTTTTGTTGATAAATGAAAAAACCCATTTTTAACTTATTTGGGGTTTTTTTTTTATGTGTAAAATATAACAAAAATATAGTCGTATTTTATATTTGTAATATAGGTAAAATAAAGCTTCAGGAAAATATTACATAATATCTTTTTTAATTATATAAAAAGAAAACTCCTGACTGACTGACTGACTCATCAACGCCCAACCCAAACCATTGGACTTAGAAAGCTGAAGTTTTGCACAAAGGTTCCCTTTGTAATGTAGACAAGGAATAAGGAAGGATTTTCGTTCCCGTGTGATATTTTCCGACATCCACGTGGGCGAAACCGCGCGGGAAGTGCTAGTTGTTGTACAAATATACATATAAATACTCATAGTAATGAAACTGAAATATAATACTGGCGTATCTTTCATTCTAGCCCTTTAATGACTTATTAAAATGTTAACAATTTATCAATCTAGCTCTGGGGGTTGTTTAGACTTAGAGATCCGTCTATTGAGCCACCGGTACTTGAGCGCATCGTCAGAAGGCTGCAGGATCATCTCGTGCCTCTCCTCCATGAGCTGTAAATTAGCATCAGAGAGCTTTTTGTTTCAATTTGTTCGACGGGTCTTGAAGATCTTAGATCCGACCGCATGGACAGTTTTCACGAATCAATCGTTATAATCGTCCAAGGAACTCGCTAGGCACTCGAAACGATTCTGAAGTTCAAGCAGAAAGCTTTCGAGGTCTTGGATTTGGATCGGTGCTGGACGGAGCGTAGACTTGACCAGTCGAGATCTTTCCAGCTTGATATTTAAGTTCAATGTGCCTCTTACCATGCAGTGATCACTTCTGGTTTACACCACGTTGATCACAGAGACATTATTGAATACTTGCTTTTTCGCTGACATAATGAAGTCAATCTCATTTTTCGTTGCACCACCAGGGCTCTGCCAGATCCAATTTCTGTCACATTCTCACGTTAAGTCAAGTTTTTTGAAGAAAAAGTTCATCATAAAGAGGCCTTCCTTCTCCATAAAACTTGCCAATAGGTGACCCTGATGGTTGCGATACGTCATATTCGTCTCGTTTTCCCAGTTTCACGTTGAAGTCCCCTATGACAATTGTAAACTGAATTTTAGAGCCATGCATGGCTCTGGAAATATCCTAATTCTTGATCTCCACCTCATCATGGGGGTGTGACGAGGACGGGGCGTAAACCTGTATGCCCTTCAACAAATATCTTGCAGATATTCTGAGTATAAGGTATGCCACCCTGGTCGACACACTCAATCTTCATCATGTTGCTCACAAGGGGCATTATGGACAAGAAACCCGACACCACCATGGGACTGCTGATCTGCCTCTATACCTATGATATCTTCCTCTATCCCGGAAATAGAGCAAGTTCCCGGATTTGAGGATAATCGAGTCCTTCTCCTGTCTTCAAACTTCAGATAACCCTATCGTAACCTGCTTTATTCTTCCTCGAGTTCTGTGATCTTCTCGTCGGTCCGGGGTGTACGCGTGTTATATATTGCCAGGTCCAGTTTTGTTACGGTGATTGTGATAGCCGGATCTCGCGAAGAGCACATTCTGCGTCAAACCCCTCGTTCTGACAATGATTTATCTATGGCAATGTGTAGGTACATAATGAGTCCGGCTCTGACTGGCGGGATTGCAAAATACGTATTATTGTTTGTGTGGTATTTTTTGGATGTGTGGATATGTATGCACAACAATATATTTTTTAAATTTATTTTACACCTAGAAAAAACTGTGGCTTAAAACCATTTCATTTAATCGAAAAAAGACAGATTTGTGTATTCAAATAAAACTAAGGGAAATGGTTTGACAGCTTCGGTTCCATAATAAGAAATGCTCAGTCTGACAAATTCTAATAGAATATAACACATTTTTTCTTTGGACCAAAAATGTATGAAATGTGGTTGATGTCCTTCATGCCAATAAATTATATTTAATTTTTTAGAATATGCTGTTCAAGGCCTTCAATTGGATACCCATATTGTAATAAGTGAAGATTTTTTTTTTCACTTTTCAAAATGAAGCCATACTGCCGCCAAATTGAATTTTTTCAGAAAAAAATATAACCAGTGTCACTCGGAATCATGTAAGGATTCCAACGATATCCCATACATGCAAATCTGTTCAGGCATTTCAAAGTTATGGTGGAATAAAGAAACTCACATACAAACACATCAACCCTGAAAACATAACACTCCTTTGGGCAGTCGTGTAAAAACAGGTCTTAGTGCTTGGTATTAACCTGTGCATTCTGTGGAAAGCCTGACTTATTATCGTCTGGCGTGAGACTTTTTCCTATGTCCTTAATTTTTTCATGATGATTTTTGAGTTCTATTCCTTTACAGTCTTCTTTGATTGCTCTAAGAGGCGGAAATTTTGACGTTACTCTAGAAATGTAATTATGTCAATAAATTATTTTCTAAATTTTAAACAGAATAACGATGTAATTAATTACTATAAATATTTAATTTTGTATTTTAATGTTAAAGATAAGTTTGTATAAAGCATAATGTATATAAAGTGAAGTTTCAAGCTATTTTTGTTCATTATTTTTCTCTTCCAAAACATTTACTAGAAATATAGTGTTGCCAAAATGCTGGTTTCCGAAGATTGCAACACATTCTCATTTTGAAGACAGTCAAAGGTGATGGTTTTATATTCGCTAGTAAGAAAACTGTCTTCATGATGCTGATCATGATCTACAGCGATAAAGCGGTCTTAACGTATAGGAGAAAATTATCATAATTTCCTTGAATTAGAAATGATGGTGACCGATTTTGATACAAGGAGATTGTTAATGAAGTTTGAGTCCACATAAATTTATTTATATTCAATACATATTTCTGGATGCGGAAAGCATAGAACGGGTCGAAGTGGAGGTGCTTGGGCTCCCCCAATATGTCCAGCAGTGGACGTCTTTTGGCTGAAATGATGATGATATTACATACTTTAGAGCAACGAACAAATCAAAAGGAAAAGAACGAAGCAAAAAGTAGGAGCGTTTATTCCGGAAGGTTTTTGTGTTTAATACCTATATTACTATTTAACATATATATTAGGGGTTAAAGTATGAAATTGCCGATTTGTACTGAAAAATTGAAATTCTTTTTTTTTTTTAATTTAACATATTTATTTAATCAAAACAATTACCATTATTATCTATACACTGCTGCCATCTAATAGGAAGGTCATATAAGCCTTTGCGATAGAACTCTCATGATCTAGATTCGACAAACTGGGTGAACGCATTTTGTACTGCCACCTGAGAAGAAAACTTTTATCACGTAGAAAATTGTCCAAATCACGAAAAAAATAGTAGTCCATTGAAGCAAGGTCTGGCGAATACGGAGGGTGACGAATGGTTGCTAATTGCAGTTCCTGTAGAGTTAAAACGGTTTCTCGTGCTGTATGAGCTCTCGCGCTATCATGGAGCAATAATGGTGAAGATCGATTCATGAGTCGGGGCTGTTTCACAGCTAGTTTTGCTATCATTGTTCGGAGTTCGGCACAGTAGACATAATCCCCATAGTCCCCATAGTCTGTAATGGTGAACGTGTAGACGAAATTGCTTTAATTGCAACCGAATAAAACATTTTTTTCACATAAACAGAAACGGCCAAGTCCATTGCGGACAACGCGCAATGAAGGGTTCCGTAATTGAAAAGAATTTATCCCAAAAACAAACTTAACATTGTAATCAAAAAAATAAATAAATTACGTGATAAAATTACAAATTACGTTTTAGGACTTTTTCCTTTACTTGTGCTGTGAGACCTTGCTTCTTGTCAAATTTCATGATTCTAGGACAACGGGAAATTTTTTCTCTAGGAAACGGTTTTGATTTACTTGCCAGTATCAAAATAGAATAGAATACTCGCAAAAAAAAAATTAAAAAAAAAATGGCGCATAAATGGCCGTATTTTTTATTGCGTTGACTTAAAAGCCTGGTTTTTTAGAACTCTAAGGGACTAGAGACTTACGTATTTGATATTAATTTTAACGTGATACTGTTCCACACGTTCCTCAGAAAAAGGGTTGACAGACTGACAGACAGACCGACTGACGGACAACGAAGTGATCCTTAAGGATCCTTCGTTGTTTTCTTTTTGAGGTACGGAACCCTATAAATGCAAAATTTTGAGAAAACTATGTTTATTTTGTATCGAGCCAAATTGTGTCAATCGTGTTTTGGCCCTCGTACCTAATTTAATAAAGAAAATCTTCAATTTCTTTAATCATGATTTGAGGACAAAAATTGATTTTGCGTGCAGCTGAAATGCGTCAAAATATTATCTTCTTTGGGACCCATTTCGCCTTAAGGTGACGATAACCGACTTTTAATGATTTTAAACTGAAGATCACGTCTAAGCGAGCAGTGTTAATGTGTCTAATTTGGGACAGCGCTCATTGATAGGCGAGGCCTATTACTGGTTGTACGTACGTGCTGCGTGATCTCAGTACAGAACACGCAAGCTAACCACTCAAGGCCATTAGCTTACATTCGCGTCTTAAGGTAGGGAGAGAGAAAGAAGGCATTATTATTCTGGACTTGCCAAACAAATTCGTGCAAGGCCAAAATGTTTATTTAAATTAGAATAATTAAATTCTGGGTTCCATTTGTTCTTTTGGATGGTGCTTTGATTAAATTGTTCCTTCTGAGCATTTTTAATAAAAATAAATGTTTTGTGTCCGGCGTCGGGCGGGTGTATTTCATGTCTCGATGTCCACTGGTTTAGGTTCTGTATTGTCTGTTTTCATACAAAAATATAAAACTAATTTCTAACTTTTCTGGTAAATTTACAAAAATAGTCTGTTATACAAACCTTGTCCTGATAATATTACAAACGCAACAAAAAAGGATTAGCCAAATAGGTGCAACTGTTCTGAGGTGATGTACATACACACATTTGACAGTTATTTTTTTATTTATAGAGATAGGTCAATAATAATTGACAAAATAATTATTGTCGATTGCCCATCGTTTACTGGTCTTTATTTTATTAAGTGTTTGGGTTCATATTATTAAATTAGGTAAGAACATTATTGGCTCAAATTAATAAAAATATTGTTTAATTTTTGCCTTATGTTCTGACTTGATTGTAGTCATTCTGACTGAAATGAATGTTGGCAAAAGAAGGATGAAAGTAGAATAAATGCTGTGGAAATGCGTTTCTTGCGAAAAAAGTGTGGTGTAACTGTGAATGATAGGCTGAGGAATGATCTGATAAGGCAATAGTGTGGTTTAAAAGATATAGTGACGAAAATTGAAAAGAGTATGCTTAGATGGTTTAGTCATGTTGAGATAATGAACGTAAAGCGACTAACAAAAGGTGTTTACAAGGCAGCTGTTAGTGGAAACGCCCCGAGAGGACGCCCTAGAAGGATATAATAATATAGTGACCATATTGGTGATGTGCATCAGAAAGGTCATGTGCGTGGACTCGCAACCGGCGTTCTTGTATATACTCGTAATTATAAACGTAAAAGAAGCAAAGAGTATAATATGTAAGGTTCGTAGCAGGTAGCGTTCTGTTGTTTCTGCCATGGGAGAAGGTGTGAGTGAACATACGAATATGCAATGATATTATAAGTAAGTGACGTCACTTATAATATCATTGCGTATATGTATGTTTCTGACTTCTTGTTTACACTTTTTTTTTTCCGAAGTTGGTTGAAGTTGTTGTTGTTATTTGTTGTTTGTATCTCTATATATATTTCTGTGTAAACAGTTAACAAAAAAGATATCTAGGCAGGGTAGAGTAACTCTGTAATTTGTAACTTAGATTAATTTTGACATCGCATGATTTTTAAATACATTTGCACGCCATGTTATGGCAGGATACGCTGAACTAAACAAATTAACACCTTATGTACCGTATTCTAGCAAATAAATATTTTGATTTAATTTGATTTGATAACATATTTGTATGTAAATTGCTTCATGTTCAATTTTATACATATTACTTTGTTTTTGCAATACTCCTACATTGTAACACACCAACACAAAATTGTATATCATCACGAAATTGAGCATGAAGCAATTTACATACAAATATGTTACTCTACCCTGCCTAGATATATCTTTTGTTGATTGTACAAATATAGATTGTATAAATAAGATCTTCAACAAAGTAGCAATGACTTATTAATTTAACAAAGGTGTTACCTTTCCTACTAAGTTACTGCCCATAAGAAGAAAGTAAAGTAAAAGTAAGAAAGAACCAGATAGGCAGGTATGAGATATATCTATTCAAACGATGTGACATTCTATGTTTAGTCTTTAGGTACATTAGGTATTATTTCTTTACAATGAATGGACCCCTATTTAAGCACGACTACTTGCTACTTGCGCTAACCGTATAAGTGATTGTTTCACTTCCCTATTCTGAAACGTTTCTTTACGGAACATACGGTTTGCTTTAACATTATCTACAAATTCCTCTTCAATGAATATCTAATATCTTACGGTAGTTTGAATAGCATTACCATTTAAGTCGTTGCCATCCAATTTTTGCAGTACAAAGTTACAAACCTATCTGAGGAATACGACCGTTTATAAACGGAATAGAGCCGCATGCAACTTATTTTTAGATATTTACACACAAATGCGTTATTGTGTTTTGCTTTAGGTTTCTAAATAACAATTTTTTCTGTCAACATTCAATGACAAGTAGGGCCTAGACATAGTGCCATCTAACTGTGATAACGATGATGAAAAAGTCGAAAATGTATTACATTGACATACTTCCGAAAAGCTTCTGTAAATCCTGTTAAAAACTATTGCCGCTTGTAGAGCCCCGTTTCTAAGGTATTTAAACGGAGTTTATCCATTCGATAGTGATAATTGGTTCAATATCGTGTTTCTAAACACTTCGAAATGGAAGAATTTAGCTTAAAAGTCGAGTGAATTACTATCGAGGGCTTATCCGATGACCTCAAAAACCAAGATTAAAGAAGGAATTCGCTTAAATAGATAATTTTGTGGAATCAATAGGTAATACGGGCTGGTATCCGCAACTCCACAACAATGCGCGTATTTTGCGTATGGGTGGGAAAATCGATTACTCGATCCACCCCAGCTCCTCAAAGAAGGCCAGCAGCGCCTTAATATTACTGACAATCTCCCGGAGGGAACCTGGGTGACTGCAGTACTTTGCCCTGTATGCGGCGACCACCGGGCAGTTTAGAAGCACTTGAGCTGCTGTCTCGTCGTCCTCCATGCAGGCCCTGCACAGCGGACTGTCTGTGACTCCTACGACAAAGAGGTGTTTATTAAATGACCCATGGCCAGTTATAGCAGCTGTAACTGTACGCAGCTGTTGTTTAGATAGTCGGCCATCAATTGTAGGGAGTGCTTCCTTAGCCTGCCTACACTCACCTTGGTCCGACAATAGTTTGTGATGCTGGTCCCTGGTACGCTTCCTTACCAGAGCGCGCAAGTACCCGAAGGGGAGCGACACTATAGATTCTGGTCGCACTGGTGCCATGCTCGACCCCATTCTGGCAAGTTCGTCGGCTGCGTCGTTGCCAAACGAGCCGCTGTGTCCCTTGATCCATTAAATGGTTATTATCGAGTCTACCCACCTGGTTGAGACGCTGGTGGCACTCGTATATTAGCCCAGAGTCCACTGCGTGACTACTTAGCGCTTGCAGAACAGCCATGCTATCAGAGAGTATGCGGATCGAGTGGTTCTTAACTTCCCTGGCCATGATGGCCGAAGCGGCCAGAGAAATGCCCATGCACTCGGCCTGGCACACTGTGTTATGGACCCCAATGGTGTTGCTATGTGTATGTTGAAGTCGTCCGAGAAGATTCCAGCTCCTGTGCCACTACCTGTTTTGGATCCATCTGTGAAGATGCGCAGCTCTGCGGGGCACAGCACCCCTCCCTGGGGGCAACCTTTGGCTATCATGGCCAATTGCTGCTCACCCTCAAGGCGAACCACTCGTTTACTTAACATGTTTGTAATCCAGTCCGTTAGTACCTGTTCTACTCCATGTCTGGAGAGGGCGCCGCTGATGCTGGAGAAGTTAGTTTTGTCGAAGGCTCCTTCCATGTCTATGAACGTGCCCAGGCAGGTGCCTTTCTGGTAAATCGCTTCCTCTATCTGTCCGACCACTAGATGAAGAGTGGATACGGTCGACTTACCCGAGCTGTATGCGTGTTGGTTACCGTGTAGCGGTATCATTTTCAGAGTGCCGTCCCTCAGCTCCCTGTCACACAGCCATTCCATGGTCTTTAGGAGAAAGGAGGTCAGACTGATTGGTCGGTGGAATTTGGCGTTTGTGTAGTCACCCTTACCAGGCTTAGGGATGAATATAACTTTCACTTCCCTCCATCCTTTAGGAATGTATCTGAAGGCCAGGCACGCTCTCATTAAAGGCACTAGTCTTACTAGTCGCTTTTAGCGATAAGACCGCCCATTGTGTCACTCGTATGTAAAATTTCAACATTGTAAAATTGTAACAGTAATTTAAATGGTGTGCATAATAAAGAGTATTCTATTCTATTCTATTCTATTCTATTCTATAACAATAGAGGTCTCACCCCACTGTAGTAAGGTGGGGAAAATTCTATCAGGACCAGCTGCCTTAAAAGAATGGAAACTAATGGCCCGTTGGATGTTTTCCAACGTGATCACTCTGCTTGCGTAAAGCCAATCATTGTCTGATGGCGTTTGAATTACATCTAGCCAGTCGATTACCTGCGTAAAGACACATCCAGGGAAGTGAGTTTCAATAAGGACGCGTCTCGTTTCTTCTGACGAAGAAGTGAGTATGTTATCAGGCTTGCGGAGGGTAGCGGGCCCAGATATCTGCTGTTGCGCCAGTACTTTCCTTACCCTGTTTGCTTGCTGACAAGATTCAATGCTTCCACAGAATTTACGCCAGCCTGTGATACTCCTGAATCTAATGCATTTTTTGTAGCTGGATTTGTCTGCGTAATAGTTATCCCAGTCCTCATCTGCACATGTGTTCATGGCTCTATTCAGAGCTTGCCTTACCTTACTGCGCTTGCGCTCCAGATCAGCTCCCCACCAGGGCTGTTTGCTCGGTGTGCTACGCGGGGTGGGGGCAGGCAGTTTGGTAGCTGTCAATCATGGATTTAGTGAGATGAGCTACCAGTACCTCAATCTGTGTCGTGTCCGCAACTGTCAACGGATCGCTTAGTATCGCCAGCTTGGATTCCAATCTGCGTGTGTAGGTGGCACGATCCGTGTTACGCGGATTACGTCGTGGTGGTCTAGGTGGAACACAGACCTGGATGTCGAAGCGGATCCACTTGTGGTCAGAGCAGGAGGCCTCCTTGGAGACCTGCCACCCAGTGGTAATTTCCGCCGCGCCCTCTGTAGCCAGAGTGAGACCTATGATTGTGCGGCTACGCCTGGTTACGAAAGTTGGTTCGGAGCCAGTGTTTAGTAAGGATAGGTTAGTCGAAAACAAATAGTCAATCAAGGCCTTACCCCTCTCGTTTTGCGTGTCCATACCCCACAGTTGGTGGTGAGCATTGGCGTCGGCCCCCAATCAGTAGCTACTGAGAGTTTAAACTTTGTTTAACAATTCTTCAGAAACCGAGTATAGGTCCTTTTGTAGTGCTGAAAAATAGTTACAAAGCTAGTAAAAAAAATTGTTTAGGTTTTTGGCACGTGTCATAACAATGACATAATGATGACAAAAAAATACTATGATCGCAACGATACGCGCGTGATTAGACAAATTAAAATGCAAATGAAAATTGCTTCACCCTTCGGTTTTATAGAATTAAATGGTAAAAGCATCTATATTTTTGAAATGTTAATGATACTGACCTATGAATAATCAAAACTATATAAGTACAACATTTTTAACTTCATTATTATTTAAATCAACCCTTTCAAAAACATTAAAGTAATGTATTCTGATCACATCTAAATCTATAGAGTAAACAATATGCGTGGAGCCGTCAACTGAAGCATTTACTCAAATCCTTTATTGCATTGATATTCACGCCAGTAACTCGGACTTATTGAATTTAAACCTTCTGTGGTCGGCAAGTGCTTCATAGAAAAGTTTGTTGATTTATTTCCATGGACATGTTTTTTAAAGTGAGTATGTGAGACATTTGCGAAATCATAAGTAGTTTATGAAACCGATTTTTTTTAATAAAAAATATTTTAATTTATATTATAATGTTATTTGAAGTTTACCAACCTTTAGCAAAATTGCTGTCTGGCTATCGCTTCACAGCATGTAGATGTATCTATAACAAAAACAGAATAATAAATTGCAATTCATAACAATACTTCTCTCAACACGGTGAAGGAACATCGTGAGGAAACCAGCATGTCCTAGAACGAAAAATCGAAGACGGATTGTGGCCCACTCCCTCACAGAGAGAAGAGGCTTTTGTCTCAGCAGTGGGAGTATTATATGCTGATCATACTTATGCATTTTCAATAGCAATATTTATTATTATGTAGATTAAACCCTAAGGAACTGATAACTAAGAAGCAAGGAGTAGTCTTCATGCATTGTACAAAGGACTCGTGGAGACTCTTAAAAATGATCCATTAAGTTTCTCAACCAACCACTGAAAATCAATCAGCACCAATCCACTTCCGTCAAAGCTTTCTCAACTAACTTCCTACCGATATGACGTCACTCCTGTGTTACCTCTGAATGGACAGACGAGTTGAGTTAGTAATTGCACGGACGTCTCTAAGGAATCGAGTGAAAGCCGCAGCTCAGAGAATTATAGAACGTGCCCCTTATAGTGAGAGAACACGAGGAAACGTCGTATTGAGTATACTGAATAAAAGTAATAATGGAGTATATTGAACAAAGATAATTTTGTTAAGGAATATTATATTGAAGACATTAGTGAAAAGGGTAAGTATTGGCCACAAAACAAGAATTTATTGAAAGAAATATCGCTTCGGTCACTTTTCTGACCACATGAATTAATAAAATAATAACACTAGCTTTATTAGTGTCCTACTCCAGGTCAAAGGCTTCTTCCCGTACAGAGAAGGTATGAGCACTAATCACCACTCTTGCTCATTTCAGAATGGTGATTTCAGACTTAATTAAATCGAGGTTTCGTCACGATGTTTTGCTTCACCGGTCCTAGTGATATCCTAGATAAACTCAGAAAGTACATAATGATTTGAAAACGTCACATTGGTGCTTGCCCAGATTTGAACCCACAAGTTCGTGCATGAGAGGCGAGGAATCAAATAACAAAACAGGCTGCCACACCTATCGTATCAAAACTAAAATAGTATGTAAAAACATAATAATAAGTAGGTAGCGCGCGAGTTCCGGATAAATCACCGATTGCAGGTTTTTTTAGGTAAAGACATCGTTGATCATCAGCCTTTATTGTTGGATCTTCGGTAATGATACAGGCAACGCATTTCTTTCTGTCACGCCTGTGACGTACGAAGGTGTGAGCCCAAATGTACTCTTTATTTCTTCTAAATTAAGGACCCTGGAAGTAATTTGTCTTAGTTAATCTGAGCTGGCAGAAATATTGCGTATTCTCGTCGTGATAAAACTTTGCTACGTAATGGTTGAACTTTTGAACCTTTGAGGTAAGTATTGAAAACAAATACGGTGGTATACAAATACGGTCGAGCCTATTAATTAATAATCGCTGCAATATACCTACACCCTTATTTTTGACATAAGCGACTTTCGAATGACATCAAAGATGGGAAATGGGAAAAAGCAAATAAGTAGGTACTCATTTTCTAAAAGGTATTGTTGCTTTTGATAAAATAAGGGTGTCAAAGAACTCAATTAGGTGCGCGCTATTGAACAGAGCAAAATAAGGCAAAATCAGTTTTTATCTCCGTCACTTTAGATCAAAATAAGGATGCCAAATAACGTTCTATTGATTTTAGAAGTTTGGAAAATAGTTTACGAGTTTGAAGCTTCATCGTCAGCATAAGTCTTTACCAACAGGCTAGCCTATAACCTAAAACTGATCTATCAGTCCATTTTCATGGCTAAACGGATGATAAAAATAAAAAAGTTGATTTGTAATAAGTCTCCCGTAGGACTGCTAAATAGACCAGAACCCAAATTGCTCACTTTCAATCACAAGCCGAAGGAATTTGAAAGGAATTTGTAAACGATTGCTTCATTGGTAAAAAAAAAAACTGCTCAAAAACGTAAACAACGCAATGAATGTTGTTGAACTGTCAAAATGAAAAGCAATGCCTTTGTAAGAATGTTACGCAATTATCCCGCAGAGTTATTTGGCCATTGTAAGAGTGTTGCGCAATTATCTGCAGAGTTATCTGGTTACCATTGTAAGTGTTATGCAATTATTAGTTAATTGAATTGTTAGTTAATCATATGAGCGTTTTGGATGGTATGTCTGTTAGCTCGTAAGACCAATTGAATAAATAAATAAATAAATTATCTGCAGAGTTATTTGGTGACCATTGTAAGAGTGTTACGCAATTATCTGCAGAGTTATCTGGTTACCATTGTAAGAGTGTTATGCAGTTATCCCGCAGAGTTATTTGGTGACCACTGTAAGAGTGTTACGCAATTATCTGCAGAGTTATCTGGTTACCATTGTAAGAGTGTTATGCAATTATCCCGCAGAGTTATTTGGTGACCATTATAAGAGTATTATGCAATTATCTGCAGAGTTATCTGGTTACCATTGTAAGAGTGTTATGCAGTTATCCCGCAGAGTTATTTGGTGACCATTGTAAGAGTGTTACGCAATTATCTGCAGAGTTATCTGGTTACCATTGTAAGAGTGTTATGCAATTATCCCGCAGAGTTATTTGGTGACCATTATAAGAGTATTATGCAATTATCTGCAGAGTATCTGGATAACATTGTAAGAGTGTTATGCAATTATCCCGCAAAGTTATTTGGTGACCATTATAAGAGTATTACGCAATTATCTGCAGAGTTGTCTGGATAACATTGTAAGAGTGTTATCAATTATCCCGCAGAGTTATTTGGTGACTATTGAAAGAATGTTGGGCAATTATCCCGCAGAGTTCTTTGGTGACTAAAAATTTGCTGCAAAAATGCTAATGAAGTGAATGCCAGATGTAAAATACTCTATATTTATATACGTGTGAAGCATACCGTGATATCATCTTACTAAAATAAATCATATCACATTAGTGAGCTATTAATAATAGGTTGGGGAAAAAGTCTTTTCGCATTATAGTATGTATGAACTTAAAATAAAATCTCTTTGGCTATACAATTTGTATCTGGCTGGTTTTGGTATCATTGAAAGTTTAAATTTTAAAGAACATAATTCCAAATTCAAATTAGGAAAATGTGTCATTTTCATTTGTTTTTCATACTGTCAAGATGAGTGAATCTAATGTAGAAATTCGATACATTTTAAAATTTTACTACAAAAAAGATAAAAATGCAACGCAAGCCGCGAAAACAATTTGCGATGTTTATGGACCCAGTGCAGTGTCTGTGAGAGTAGCACAAATTTGGTTTAAGCGTTTTCAATCCGGTAATTTTGATGTCAAAGATGCACGTCGCTCTGGTCGCCCTATTACGGATAAAATGGATGCCATTTTTGAAAAAGTGGAGCAAGATCGACATATCAGTAGTTACGACGTAGCTGAAGAACTGGGAATTGACCACAAAACAGTTTTGGCGCATTTGAAAAAAACTGGGTACACAAAAAAGCTCGATATTTGGGTACCTCAAAAGCTCACTGATAGAAACCTAATAAACCGTGTACTCATTTGTGATTCTTTATTACGACGTAATGAAACCGAACCATTTTTGAAGAAGCTGATAACTGGTGATGAAAAGTGGATCACGTACGACAAGAACGTGCGAAAAAGGTCGTGGTCAAAGGCCGGTCAGGCTTCACAGACTGTGGCGAAACCCGGGTTAACTCGCAACAAGGTGATGCTGTGTGTGTGGTGGGATTGGAAGGGCATTATTCATTATGAGCTGTTAGCACCAGGCACGACCGTCGATTCTGAACTCTACTGCGAACAACTGATGAGATTAAAGCAAGAAGTTGAGAGAAAGCGGCCGGAATTAATCAACAGATGGGGAGTTGTGTCATCATGATAACGCTAGACCTCACACATCTTTGGCCACTCAGCAAAAATTAAGAGAGTTTGGCTGGGAGGTGTTAATGCATCCGCCGTATAGTCCTGATCTTGCACCTTCAGATTTCCATCTGTTTCGATCTCTTCAGAATTCTTTAGGCAGTGTCAGGTTAACATCACGAGAAGTTAGTTTAGTTGGGTTAAGTCCCAAAATTTCTATAGCAATGGGATCATGTCCCTACCTACAAGATGGCAAAAAGTTATCGAACAAAATGGTACCTACATACTTTATATAAATGTAAATAATGTAAATATATTAAAAAATGTTTTGAATTTTCTTAAAAAATGCGAAGAAACTTTTTCCCCAACCTATTATTATTATGTATTTACAACTGGGATATTATTGAGAGAGGAAAATGGCGATGAGTCAGCCACCGCTCATTCCAGATGCAATTAATTTTCACACTCTTACGAGTGCTCTCTTTGTTTTACAATGATTTGCATGACGCATCCAAAATGAAACACGCCCAACGTTTAACGGATAAAATTTGTAATTATTATCAGTTCTAGCTATAAAAATCGATTTCAGCACTAATTATTATGACGTTTCTTAGTATGTATCACAACATTTACGAAACTTATAGAATTTGATGTATGTAATTATTTTCGGTACTGGCTATAACAGTAATGGATTCCGAACTAGCATTACTTTCTACGAAGTTTGTTCACGTAATTAATCTCTCACAAAACATACAGGATTAACGTTCACACTACATTTGTTTGGGAATTGTGTTTTGTCTTAGCTTCCATGTCTTCCTTTGTATACAATTATTTTATCCCACAATTCCTCCATCCTACAATTTTGAAATTAAATTAGAGCAGCTATAGCCGACTTTAGCTATTATAATAAATAACTCAAATCAACTTGCTCAGAATTTTATTTATTTGTTTAAAAATGGTACACCAACAACTTTATATATAATGTATCTTAAGAACTACGGTAACAATCGCCTCCGACTTACACAGACGCCAATTACCAGTTAACCAGCATTCACAGAGCTAAGTGATAATGATAACACATTCTAATAGTAAAAATAAAAGAAGAAATTAGAAATTAAGGAAAGCTACTTCTTGAACTTAAGATTAACACTAGGGAAAATAAATTTACAATACGAACAATATTGCAATTTGGCCCACTTACATAATTATAAATTGACAGAGAAATGAGGTCATGACGGAAAGTATAGCTTCTGAACTATAGTTTAAAATTACAATTAAAAGGTAAAAAAGTGAAGAGTTTCCAAACAAACCAACATAATAATTTATCAGATTGCGTTTTTCTGGACTTCAGTATTTTGGTTTTGAAGACTTTTAAGGAATCATGGTAGAAGTCAACATCTGCTACAAATTTAATAAAAGAATTCATCTCTCTACTGAGTCTGTTTAGTGGTGAGTTCACCCCAATATTTGTCTTGGATGCTTGAGTGTAGAATACATTGGTTAGAGGATATCTGGGTATTTTGTAAGGGACTTTTAGTCCAATACGCTCAACCAATTTATTACAGTCCAATTTATTAGTGACCAATTTGTACAACATGGAACATTAGATCCTGTGTCAGTCGACGGTCTTGAATTGGAGCATCGAGCACGTTGGTTATATGGATACCGAGGAGATATATTACTGAAGGTAGACGCTAGGTATTTCGTGAAGGCCCTCTGAAAGCTTTCGACTCTTTGTGAGTGCACCGCATAGTACGGGTTCCATACTACGCCTGTGAAAACAATTGAAACTGAATGAGATAAACCCAATAATTGGTCAGGTAAGCATTTACAGACGATTCTGGCAATATTTCTCAAATTCGGAACAATAAAAAAAAAAAAAACAATTCAATGGGCAAGATCCCTAAAACTAGTTTTCACACATTTTTATCAATGAGTCATCTCGCTCGCACGCTATCTGTTTCTCTCGCACGGATTGCCATTCAGTGAGCTTTGGAGCGTTTCGTATGCTACACGTCGATGCTGAATAAAGCTCCTGAAAACTACGCGAATCGTTGAAGTAACGAAAGTTGCTTGTTCGAATTGTTTGTAAAGTTTTAATTAAGTTTTCAATATTGATGAGTTATTCATATTTTAAATCTGAGTTTTGTCTATGAAAAGTGTCTCTGAGTGCAGTGAAAATATTTACAAAAAGTGTGAAAATAATTTGTGAAGTGTCACTAAAAATTTGATAGTTTCCAAAATGTATTCGAATTTGACATTACACGACTTTGTTGCTCTACACGGTCTGAACATAAGTGGTGCTTTCAACGGGAGTTTTCAGTTCGGTTCCGAGCTGGACATATTTTTTCAGCCTGAAAATGTGCTTATAACGTTGTATGTGCCAGTTATTTTGCTGTCTATGGTGGCAAATATTCTTCTCATAGTAGTTGCAGTGAAGTGTAAATATACTAAGAGGTAAGTTTTTTACTTACTTTGATTCTATTTTCATTTGTTTCCATTTTTTATAGTGTCGAGAAGGTGTTGATGGTAATTTTAACTGTGATTGATGATTGATTGTTCAATGATCTATTCAAGCTAAATTAATTTGCGGGTGTCAGTGGCTGAAGAACATGGTGTTCAGTGCCCCATCATACACGCAAAATAGTTTGATAGCTGTCGTTACTGACTATTATATTTTTTAAATACTTTAAGATTTCACGTAAAAGAGAACTTTAATAACTTCTTTGAAATACTTTGAAATTTGACTTTATTTAAGCTATAGGTAGTTAATGTGCTGTTACTCTAGAGATTTTTTAGAACAATCAACAAAATACCCTGTCAAAATAAAAAGTAATTTATTCGAACTAGGCTGAGAATCGAACCCAGACTTTACTTTTTGTAATTTATTTAAGCACCACTGCTCTCAAAACGGTGAAAGAAAACATGACAAACGTGAGGAGACCGCATGCCCTAGAACCAAAAATTCGAATACTTGTGACATCTACCAATCCGCACTAGGCCCGCGTGATGCATCACGGCCTTCTCCCTTTCACAAAGAGGAGGCCTGTGTCCCCGCAGTGGGAATATTGGTGGTTGATGATGTTGATGATGAAGCTGAGAATCAGCACTTTTTGAAAGTCAAAGTTACATGAGACAGTCCCCCAAAATGCTCGCTCTTCCTCACTTCTTAGCTTTAGCTGGAAGGAGAGGTGGCTCTTCAGTTAGAACAACTTGATTCTATTGAATACGAGTAGTATGCAAAGTAATTAACACTTGTTATTATATTATAATTTAATTCAATGTTTTGTGAGTAAACACAAAATATTAAATTAAATTATTTACCATAGGTAAGTCAGCTAGTACACGCCATTATACTAACAAAAGTTGTGAAACTGTGTCATTGTACCATTATTAAGTCTTGCCGCACACGAGCCCCACGCTACAACCACAAAATGCCGCCACAGAACTACGAACTAGTTTTCGAACTTTTGTGCCTCTATGTGTGTCACGTGTGCGACAAAACTACAGTCGGTAAGAAATAATCCAAGTAAGTACCTATATATGGAATTTAGACCTAGAATTTTCCACCAAAACTCGGGCAATACCTCAAGTAATAAAAATAATTAACTAAGTTATGTTCTCTTGAACCGTGATCAAGTAGTTGTTTATTCAAGATAGGTATTGTTAAATTTAAACTAAGTCATTTAAAATTTTAAATTTGTCTCGGGCCACGTGGCTACTAGGTACCTAGTAACAGCTGGAAGGGTCGATCGATCAGGTCAACCTACGCTTGCCACGGTTGGTCCATGGATACATATCGAGATCCCTCTGTGCCTCGGAAAGCACGTTAAGTCTTTGGTGCCGGCTGTCATTAGTGGATCTGTGACAGTCATAACGGGTCGTCAGAAGCCCGAAAGTCTGACAAGCAGTCTTACCAAGGAGTATCGTATTACCCAGTAACTAAGCTGTAGAGGTAGGCTAGGTATTCGCTCCATGTAAAACACTGGTATTCAGCTGTATCCGGTTAGACTGGAAGCCGACCCCAACGTAGTGGGGGGAGAACGCTGTGCTGGTGATGATTATTTGCACTTGCAAGTTTATATTGATTTTAATAACAAGTTTATAAGAATTTTATAAAAAAAAATATTGAGTCACCAAGGGCTGGGAATTAAAAGTTAGAAATGATTTTCATTTATTAAAAAATAATTTATCGTGCAGTTACGAAACGCACGGTACTTCGGATTCCATTTCAATCTACAGAAATGTACGCTTTTATTTCAGAGTTTTCCTTTTTAATACTTAAATCTTGTTAAATATAACAAAAACATATAAAACCAAACATTAAAATAAAATGTAAACAGCCCATAACAAATATATAATAGGTCTTTACCTATGAAATTGCCGTTTTGTATGAAAAAATTTAAACGAATCTTTTTCATGCATTTTTTATTTGTATTAATCGAAGTAATCACCCATGCAATCAATGCATCTTTGCCAACGCAGTGGCAGTTTATTGATGCCCTTCTCAAAGAAATCAGCTGGACGGGAGGCAACAAATTCTTCAAAGGCATTTTGTACTGCCTCTCGGGTATTGAATTTTTTTCCCGCCAAGAAGTTATCCAAATTCTGGAAAAAGTAGTAGTCTGTAGGCGCAAGGTCTGGTGAGTAGGGCGGATGACGGAGAGCTTCCAACCCCAGTTCTTGCAACTTGGAGACCGTCTGCTGTGCAGTATGAGGTCGCGCGTTGTCGTGCAGGAGCAGCGGAGACGAGCGATTGACCAATGCTGGTTGGAGATGTGCCAGCTTCTCCATCATTGTGTTCAGTTCTTCACAGTACACATCTGAAGTAATGCTCACCCCGTTTGGTAAGAAGCTGTGATGAATCACACCGGCGCTAGACCACCAAACAGTGACCATCACTTTTCTAGGGGTAAGTTTTCGTTTAGGGCATTGTTTAGGTGCTGAACCAGGATCCAACCAACTTGCTGAGCGCTTGCGGTTATCAAACAGAATCCATTTTTCATCGCAGGTAACAATGCGGTTCAAAATTCCTTCATTTGTGTGTCTGTTGAGCAGTGCAAGGCACCTCTCGACGCGTACTTCGCACTGGCGATCATTGAGTTCGTGGGGCACCCATTTGTCAAGCTTTTTTACCTTGCCAATTTGACGCAAATGGACCAATATTGTTTTGACGCTAACGTCGAAAGCTGCTGCTAATTCAGCCGTAGATTGTGTATCATCAGCTTCCACAATCGCATTTAATTCGTCATTGTCGACCAAAGTCTTCGGACGACCGCGAGGTTAATTTTTCAGGTCGAAATTTCCAGAACGGAAGCGAGCAAACCAATAACAAGTGGTGTGTTGGATAGTAGTGTTAGCTCCGTAAACGTCGTTGATGTTGCGTGCCGCTTGTGCCGCGTTGCTGCCACGACGGTACTCATATTCCATAATTACTCGAATTTTTAACGTATCCATGATGACAAAAAAGATTGAAATGCGATGAAAATGTAACACTAATCAATAAACAAATGACTACTTTTGGAAAAAAAAATCCATGTTTTTAAAATAAATTTAATTTGAAATTAGAATTCTTAGCCAAACAAAAATTATTTTGATTTGAAATGGCCAGTACTGCAGAACGGCAATTTCATAGGTAAAGACCTAATATAATTATGATTATTTTGTGATAATAACTGATGATAACTGAAAACGGAACGTTTTGCTGTCAATGTTTAACTGTCACGCCGTCATTGTCAATTCTTATTCCATTGTTTATATGTACAGTCCTACCAACTTATCTGTGAACTGAAGAGGACGCCACCGTCGATGCGTCACAAAAATCGAATGACACGCGTCGGCACAATCGAAGACATTTCAACATGACTGCCGTAGTTCCAATTTTCGCCATTTCACAGATAAGTTGGTAGGAGTGTAACGGCATTTTCAAAGTATTTTTTGATTTTTATTCAATTAACCTCTTGTTCCAAGTAAATCTACAGCCGACCATCAGGAGTTGTTTTGGCGCTTTCCTCAATAGGCCAAACTAAACCCATCCAGATTATTGTCACATAATATGCTTACAAAATGCTTACCTATGGACCTAAGGGCTCGTAAGGTAGACTTCCGAGGGTAGTGGCCGAAGCGTCTGACGCACGCCGCTATACGCGGCCGTTGCTCGACGTGTCTTGTTATCTTGTATTGTTGCGAGCCGCGCGGAGACAAGACGTCTTGGAAGAACTTTTTGCGTAGATGTGACGCATATTTTCCCCAAAACTTGCTTTTTACTTTGTCTATTTTATTTTGTTGTCCTTTGCGTCATGTTTACCGCAAATAAACGTATTTTCTTTCTTTCTTTCTTTCTAACTTTTCTGTTCGAGAGGATGAGCAGTTAATCAATTTGGTTGCTCAGAAACCTATCCTAAATAAGCCAATGTATAAAAATAAATTTAAAAGGGATAAAGTGTTGTGTGTGATGTTTTAGGTTTTGGTTATCATCGTAAATTAAAGATAGAACGAAATTGAACTGTTACTTATTTACTCGGCAAACATTCCGAAACTTTTCCTCATCAGATTTCAAGTGTCTTTCAAATAAAATGCGACATAATCCTTCGTCATTTCTGATTTTGAACATCGGATGAATTGGATTTCTGTTTAAGCTATCATAATAATCCTCTTCCGCATCAAGGATGTCCGGATTATGCTTGATTCGAAAGAGCCATTTTTCAAGTAACGACACGTCTGCAATTGATGCACGAACAACACTGACTGCGGAGCGATTAACGCGCAGCAGGGGTCTGTCCGCGCGCGTCTGACGCGAACGACAGAGGCGCATCATGGAAGCGGTGTGGTCGTCGGCCGCGTGCATCTTAAGCCTCGTATTGTGACGAATCTACTAATCTAATAAAATAAAAGGGAAAAGTAGACTTGAAACAAAACATAATTTAAAAGGAAAAATAAAAAAAATACAGAATTATATTAAAAAAAACACCTACCTACCTAACACACTCTCACACAGGAAAACGAAACTTGAATTTGGCACCAGGCCAGGCCAGATGTCAGGCCTCGTCAACTCCGAGGCCTGATAATCCAAAGCAGCGTGGGTGGGTCCCTCCAGCAATGATTGTGTTATCAAGATATATTCACAGACACCGTCTCAATAAATAGATATAGTCTGACTTTTTGACGCATAAGTTTCCCTCTTGGAAATCAGATTCGAAAAAGCCCCGGGAATGTGGTAATCCTCGCTTATAAAGCCTCGTATCAAAGTTTTTCTTTCAAAAATGCCACTTGTCAGTAATCGAAACGGCCAGAAATATCAGTATTTATTCAAGAACCTCATCGATGAATTTTGAGAGCATGTCAATTATTTTTATAAATCTAATTTAGGATACAGTTATTCAGTAAACAATCATAATTATCTATAAAATACAATATTTGAGCTAACATATTGATAAGAATAATTTAAATTACATAAATCAAAAGTAACCTATAAGAAACTCTATGAGAGAAAAATTTAAAGAAAAAGTAATGACAGCTTGATAGCCTGACTGACATAGGTAAGTGTCATAACATTATAAATCATGAAAATTAAAGAAAACAAATCGTTTTAGACCGATTCGCAAAAATAGAAATGCAAAATCAATAACGGAGTATGATAAATGTAATTTAGGATACAGTTATTGAGTAAACAACCATAATTATCTATAAAATACAATATTTGAGCTGACATATTGATAAAAATAATTTAAATTATATAAAGCAAAGGTAACCTTCATAGACTAAGCTAGTAAGAAACTCTATGAGAGAAAATTTTAATGAAAAAGTAATGACAGCTTGACAGCCTGACATAAGTGTCATAAGTTCATAACATTATAAATCAAGAAAATAAAAAAAAAAACAAATCGATTATATACATATAACAATGAATGTAAAGTGTAAGTATATGATGTAAAATGTCTGTAATACGTAGATATTATACACTTCTGGACACATCTATTGGCCCACCTTAGAGTTTAGGTTTCGATGGCCCCTACCGAAATATGATTGCTAGATTGAACAAAAACTGTTGATGCAGTTTTAAACCTGATACATTTTACCATCTTTTTCGATCGTATTGTTTTAAATTTGAATTCAGAATACCATACGACATGGAGCTACGCCTAACAAGTCGGATATGCGCCTTGTTAAAGGCAATTGATTTTTGAATAAAAAACATGTTTTATCAAATAAAGGTTTAATTTAATAACGCGTGTTGCCTCCATGGGCATCTACCACAGCTCTCATACGATTAGGCATAGAGTTTATCAACCGCTCTATGAAATTTTGAGGGATCATCTCCCATTCCTCTTCTATGGCAGTTTTCAACTCCTGCATCGTCTGAGCAACTGGCTGACGAGCCCTAACACGTCTTTTTAGCTCGTCCCACATGTGCTCAATGGGGTTCATGTCTGGGCTTCTGGCTGGCCAGTCCATAACTGTGATGTTCACATCCCGAAGATATTCCCTGACGATGCCGGCCGCATGGGCTCTTGCATTATCATGCATAAAAAGGAAATTTGGGCCCACATAGTCCGCGTATGGTATCACGTGAGGTTCTAAGCACTCACGAATGTACCTTTCAGCATTTAATGTTGGCAGCCGTGGTCCTGTAACAACCTCAAGTTGAGTTTTGCCGCTCGCGGATATACCGCCCCAGACAGTCCATGAGCCACCGCCATAAGCAACCCTCTCTTCAAAGCAGCATTGTGCGAAACGCTCTCCCTTACGTCGGTAGACCTTCTTCCTTCCATCATTGCCATGTAACACAATTTTAGACTCATCAGAAAAGAGTACACGGCTCCAATCTTGCTGTGTCCAATTTAAATGACTGCGTGCGAAATGAAGGCGCGCTGTTCGGTGGGCTCGCGTTAGTTTGGGGCCATTAGCTGGCTTGTGTGGTACCATATCGCGTTCTTTTAACCTTCTCCGAACAGTTCGAGCGCTCACAGATACTCCGTGGAAGTCGCGAAGTTGGTTTTGTATCTCAATGGAGGTAAGGTGACGATTTCTCAAGCTGGTCGTCACGATGAATCGATCCTGCCTTTCAGTTGTGACCCGAGATCGTGGCCTTCCTTGGCGACGAACAAAGCCGCCAGTCTCTAGGTACCTCCGATAAACATTTCGGACCGCAGATCGACTTAAATTAAGTTGAGCACTCACGTTTCTTTGGCTGTGTCCGGCCTGAATAAGTGCCACAGCTTGGGCGGCGACTTCAGGTGAAGTATCCATAGATTATTGATAGAACCTCACCTTAATGTTAAGAATACGTAATGTTTGTTGCAAAACCAAAGATATCAATCACTTTTTCAAGAATTAAATCCAAGTAAACCAATAAAACCAAGTTTTCTTAGTATTCGATTGTTTGATATCAACAAACAGGCTCCAAATTGTCTTTTGTTTCTTTAAATTCTGTGTTCGAAATTCAAAAAAAGACTATTGAATGAAATTGTGAATGTGCCAGGTTCAAAACTGCATAAAAACTTTTTGCTCGACCTAATATAAAATTTTAGCTAGGACCAAACGAAACTGAAAATACAAGGTGGGCCAAAAGATGTGTCCAGAAGTGTAGTATCCATTAGGCAACAATTGACGCGCAACACGTGACGCTCAACATGTTCAGCCACGTTGCACTAACAGCGCGCGATGTTGCCAGCTGTCGCGCAATATGACGTGAGGCTTGTTTTTTGTTTCCGTGCAACATGCAGTTGAGTATCAAATGTTGTCGAGTGGAGACGTGACGCGCAGAAATATGTGGTGTAACGAACAAGTGCTCAAATTAATTGAACTGTACCAAAACTATGAACGTTTATGGGATACTGCTCACAGAGCATACAAAAATAAATGATGCATTTTTCGATAAAATTATAACCGCCGCCGCTGAAATCAACACTAGTTCCTCTGGCGACAATGTTGTCGACGACTGATCATGCGTAGACAGACAACGTTGCTAAACAAAAGTTCCGTGCTAACTTTCAACATGTTGTGCAACACAACATGTCGCGCGCCAAGTGTTGCCTAGTGGATACGAGGCTTAATGCACGCGTTTTTTGCCTAGCACGGCCGCGCGCATCAGAAACGCGCGTCTGACGCTTTGGCCGCATGCTTCGGAAGTCTACCTTTACGGAGGCGCGGAATGTTGCGCGTCGCGTGCGGCGTGCCATCTCGCGGCACGTCAGATGTTTTATCATTTGACAGGCAGGCAGCGCGTGCAGCGACCCACGCCATCACAAGCGCAAACACACATTATGGCAAAGTACTATGTTGTTTATGAAGATGCGACGCGTGTGACGCCGCGGGTGTCACTACGATTTACCGTGAAAGGAGAAATGCAAGAATAGCTGGCTGCAACGCTGCGTGCGCCGCCGCGATAAACGTCGCGTGCGACGCGGTGATGCTATGCGTGGGCTGGGCCTGCATTTCAAGCAAACGCGTGTAATATCGCTTATCCGTACGCTCTCGTACAACGCCATTGTTAGAATTTATTTAGTGCGGGCCGCGCCGCACAACGCGACGCGCTACGCCCCGCGTCTCCGTAAACAAGGTCTAAGCACCAGCGCGCATTGCGCTGCAGTGCCTTGCGGTAATTTTTTTTGCCGCAACGAAAAGTGTTTGTAAAAGCCTACTTGCACAAAATATAAGACTAGAGATTTCTAGTCTAATTTCACATGTTTATCATCATAAAAAAATATTCTACTAAAGAGGTATGAGGAACAGGGTGTACAGCGGGGGTTGTTCCTTCGTGTCGAGCGTAAGCTAAATACCACACTACACTCATGACATGTGAACAACAACCCACAGTTCTGAGTCCTACTACACAATTGCAGCAGCAGCCGATGATGGCGCTCCTACCTTGCTGTTCCCTTTCAACGGCTATGAAAACAAAATATGTGTTCCGTCCCACATTACGGGATTTTATTTTTGTTCTTAACAAAAAAGGATTTTCTTCTCCTAAACTGGGCAAATCCAGCTGGTCGCGACCTATTTCTAGTGTGTAAATTCTGTGAAAGCGGAAATGTTCTCCAACGTATGATCTAGCTTGACGGATCTGGTATGTGCCACATGCAAACAACACCAATTCTCCTATGGAGAGCCTTGGGAATGATATAGTTACGAGGATATCATCCTCAGCAGACAAGACATGATTATCGGCGAAGGCGTGATAAGCACACATCACAGTTTGTACACCGAAGTCAACTGCCGACATTGTTATAGCATGAACAACATTCACAGATCATACATTTGCACCGAAACAATGTAAAATAAGAGCCCTATCTCTGTCCTGCGCAGAAGTAAGTACACTCAACTGAACGCAAATTGTAATGTAATAGCAACGTCGCCCCGCTCCCGCTGACTTCGTGACCGATCACGAAATCAGCGGGAGCGGGGCGACGGCGGCAGCGGCGCAGGGAGCGGTTCGTTTCAATGCATACATTTATATGGAACTGGCCTCGTAGGCAGCGGCGCGGAGAGCTGGCGGCGGCGAGCGTTGCCGCGCCGCTCCCCGCACCGCGCTACAGCCGCCGCCGTTCCACTCCCGCTGATTTCGTGACCGAGGCCTTAGGCCTCTGCCTCGAGTTTCGCGGGCAGCGAGGCGGCGGAGGCGGCGGCGGCGGCGGCGCATCTCGCATTGTCCCGCCCCGCTTCCGCGCCGCTGTTTTCGAGGTCCAGTCCATTTGTTTTTACGCATAAAATCCGGCCGCTCCCGCACCGCCGCCGCTGCCGCCCCGCTGCCCGCAATATTCGAGGCAGAGGCCTTAAAGATGCAGAAAACATTATAAATATCACAAACGACGAATTCGATGGTGTACTGCGAAAACCTGCTAAACAACATTTTTGACAAAAATTAGATAAATGCATTAAAATTCTCATCTTGTTGAGCTTTTTATACGGGTAAAACCGGCTAAGCGCTACGTTAAACGGTTTAGAAGATACTTCATGGATTTACTAAAATTATAGTATTTTAATTAGTTATAGACTTCTCATAACTGACTTGACTGCACTTAGTTGGTTTTCGCAGTAAACCCTCGAATTATGCATTTGACATAAGTGACAGTTGTTATTTTTTTGTATTTGACATAGGTAGCAGCTATTACTTTCTATAATGTATTATCTAGCAGGGGGCAGCTGTGTTGCCAAATATTGATTAACAAATTCTATTTTATGCGTTTTGTTTTGCATTAGTACGTTTTGTTTCCGTAACGGGGCTGCACCCTAAAATCATGGTTTTTTAATTACTCCCAACAACTATTAAAACATTTTAGTTCGGAAAATATCTATGGATAAAATACCTATAATTTGCATATAACTAGATTTTGGCATAGTTGGATTTGATGGGGTAACCAAATTGCCAATCTTCTTTGGAATCTCTAGACCCAGCGGTTTGGGCTGTGCGTTGATATGTCAGTCAGTCAGTAAGTTTCTTTTTTTATATATTTAGATTTAGTTCTATTTCAAAGTTCATATTTCCCTGAAAACACCTATCGTTGTCAGGAAATTAAGAACGTTGAAATAATTCGTTTTAAGTAATTCGTCTGAGAAAGTAAAGTGACCCAAAGTTGTCTGCACGACAGCATGTCATGTAAAGATGCTCTATTATCTTTGCAAAATAAACTAAGTAACTGTCTGTGGCACTCAGCCCACTCAGACTACACTTGACATGAAAAGTTACAACAGCAATAGGTATTATTTGAACAAGGTAGTAACGTGTTACAAATGAGTATTAAGTAGCCAGAATCATACAGTCTGCCTAGGCTTTTCCCAACTATGTTGGGGTCGGCTTCCAGTCTTTCTAGACTGTCAAAGATTCACGAACGTGCTTTCCGAGGGACCGTGGAGTCTCAGTTTGTAAAGATGGTCACCCATCTACGGACCAACCCCGGCAAGCGTAGCTTAACCTGATGGATCGATCCACAGGTACGGCTGTTATTACTTAGCCACGAGCTCCTCCACGGGTATATTTTATACCACTGTAATAGAACTAACAGAAGAAACTTGTGTCTCATTTTTCTCAGAAAGTGTTGCATCTACGAGTATGTTTAATGTACGGTTCATATTCCTATCTACGTTTATTGTACCATCGCGGACATTCGGTGTGAACCACTTGTGAACCTTATAACCATAGTAATAAGGTCCAAAAATGTTCAGTCCAAATGTCCGCGATCGTACGTTGCATATTCCGATAGCATTAATTTACAAATAAATCATTGCTAAAATGTCACAATTTGTCACATCCTGATACTACATGAAATTACCTTTTAACTTTCTCGACATTAAAGTTTTGGAAACTTTATAATTACAAGACCTGAAAATCAATCTTCAAAATAGCCCAGTGTTCTTTAATTTCTTCCATGCGCAAACTAGATAATACCAGTGATGAGACTTAGACCGAGTTGGCATTCATACTGCAAACTTGAAAACTTGCGGTGAATATTAACTGTGTGGGGCGGACTATAAGGTCGACTATAACTTACACAATAAGTGGATGGCAGCTTAAAAGTTCGTCGTTTTCCTCTTTTGTAGAGGTTCGTGATATTTGACTTAAAATTGTTAACTCTCTTTCTCGGGTCAAGTTTTTTATATAATTATAATCAAATAGTTTTTTGGATGGATTGATTTTTGGTTATGTAAACCCATGTTTGGTTAGTATTAGGGTTACGCTACAAGAATTTTTGGCGCTCGAATGACATTTTCATTGTAAACGTTCGTGTTAATGTATTGAAAAAACAAGATGGCGGCGTCAATTCCAATTTTGGTCAGTAGCCAATAGTATTTTTGTAGGCTTGTAGGTTCATAAGTAGCGAGTTAGGTTCCTTGACGTCTATACATGATAATTATTTGTACAGCTATAAGTTGCAAGTTAGGTTCCTTGACGTCTGAACATGATAATTATTTGTACAGCTATAAGTTGCAAGTTAGGTTCCTTGACGTCTAAACATGATAATTATTTGTACAGCTATAAGTTGCAAGTTAGGTTCCTTGACGTCTAAACATGATAATTATTTGTACAGCTATAAGTTGCAAGTTAGGTTCCTTGACGTCTAAACATGATAATTATTTGTACAGCTATAAGTTGCAAGTTAGGTTCCTTGACGTCTAAACATGATAATTATTTGTACAGCTATAAGTTGCAAGTTAGCTTCCTTGACGTCTAAACGTGATAATTATTTGTACAGCTATAACGTGCAAGTTAGGTTCCTTGACGTATAGACATGATAATTGTACAGCTATAAGTAGCGAGTTAGGTTCCTTGACGTCTATACATGATATTTGTACAGCTATAAGTTGCGAGTTATGTTCCTTGACGTCTATACATGATATTTATACAGCTATAAGAGCGAATTAGGTTCCTTGACGTCTATACCTACATGATATTTGTATAGCTATAAGTAGCGAGTTAGGTTCCTTGACGACGTCTATACATGATATTTATACAGCTATAAGTAGCGAGTTATGTTCCTTGACGCCTATACATGATATTTGTACAGCTATAAGAGCGAGTTAGGTTCCTTGACGTCTATACATGATATTTATACAGCTATAAGTAGCGAGTTTTGTTCCTTGACGTCTATACATGATATTTGTATAGCTATAAGTAGCGAGTTAGGTTCCTTGACGTCTATACATGATATTTATACAGCTATAAGTAGCGAGTTATGTTCCTTGACGTCTATACATGATATTTGTACAGCTATAAGTAGCGAGTTACGTTCCTTGACGTCTATACATGATATTTATACAGCTATAAGTAGCGAGTTTTGTTCCTTGACGTCTATACATGATATTTGTACAGCTATAAGAGCGAGTTAGGTTCCTTGACGTCTATACATGATATTTATACAGCTATAAGTAGCGAGTTTTGTTCCTTGACGTCTATACATGATATTTATACAGCTATAAGTAGCGAGTTTTGTTCCTTGACGTCTATATATGATATTTATACAGCTATAAGTAGCGAGTTTTGTTCCTTGACGTCTATACATGATATTTATACAGCAATAAGTAGCGAGTTAGGTTCCTTGACGTCTATACATGATATTTATACAGCTATAAGTAGCGAGTTATGTTCCTTGACGTCTATACATGATATTTGTACAGCTATAAGTAGCGAGTTACGTTCCTTGACGTCTATACATGATATTTATACAGCTATAAGTAGCGAGTTTTGTTCCTTGACGTCTATACATGATATTTGTACAGCTATAAGAGCGAGTTAGGTTCCTTGACGTCTATACATGATATTTATACAGCTATAAGTAGCGAGTTTTGTTCCTTGACGTCTATACATGATATTTATACAGCTATAAGTAGCGAGTTTTGTTCCTTGACGTCTATATATGATATTTATACAGCTATAAGTAGCGAGTTTTGTTCCTTGACGTCTATACATGATATTTATACAGCAATAAGTAGCGAGTTAGGTTCCTTGACGTCTATACATGATATTTATACAGCTATAAGTAGCGAGTTAGGTTCCTTGACGTATAGACATGATATTTGTACAGCTATAAGAGCGAGTTAGTTTCCTTGACGTCTATACATGATATTTATATAGCTATAAGTAGCGAGTTAGGTTCCTTGACGTCTATACATGATATTTGTACAGCTATAAGAGCGAGTTAGTTTCCTTGACGTCTATACATGATATTTGTACAGCTATAAGTAGCAAGTTTGGTTCCTTGACGTCATACATGATATTTATACAGCTATTAGTAGTGAGATAGGTTTCTTGACGTCTTTACGTGACACTTTACAGTGACACTTTTCAATTCAATTCAATTCATTTATTTATTGCATCAAATTTGGTAGGTACATGAAGTTCTTATTTAAAATATTTTTTTAGTAACAAACATTTAGCCAGTATTTAGCATGCAATACTACAAGTTTTACACTTAGCTATTAATAAATAACCACATTTTGTAATTTTATCCATCTACTTATCAATTAAGGGCTGATTGTTCAATAGGTTGATAACTTTTACCTGAAGAATAAATGTGACAGGTTGACATATTTTAAGCTGTCAAACCGCCATATTTATTCCTCTGATAAAAATTATCTGACTATTGAACAATCAGCCCTAAATATATCTGTGCTTTATTGTATAAAATTTACAGGGACACTTTTGAAAGAACTCGTCTATCGAATAAAAACATTCTTGTAACAACCACTTGACCTAGGCAAAGCATTGTAAATTAGGGGAGCCATGTAAACGCAGCTTCGCCGAAAAAGTTCTAGCTTTGGAACGGGCATTTCAAAATCTAAATGTGTGATTTTCCTTTTATTTGTGTTATCTTTCCGTTCAAATAGTTCAAGATTGGTCCTCACAAACCTGGCAATTTTGTAAATATAAATGCATGGGACAGTCAACAGATTGTGCGATTTGAATATAGGCCTGCATGAGTCAGACCATTGCATTTTGAATATTGCACGAATACACTTTTTTTGGGCGATGAAGATCTTCGCCATTTTGAAAGAGTTTCCCCACACAACTATACCGTATCGTATTACTGAGCAGACGTATGCGTGATACACCACTATGCCGGTACGCAAAGATGTAATCATTTTAATTCTCTTTAAAGCAAATGCGAATTGATTGTTTTTTTTTATTATTATTTCGATGTGATTCTTCTAAGTACAATGTTCATCAAGTGTTACACCCAGGAACTTGGCATTACGTGTCTGTTCTATATTATTATTTTTAAGTGCAACATTAAGGCGTACAGGTTTACTTTTAAATGTTTTGTATTGAAGCAGTTTAGTTTTGGAAATATTTATTTTTAATATATTAATATTAATTTCAACTGACGTCTTGACACAACTTTTCCTACTTGAACTAGGCTCACTACTTAGCATAATCAGTCTATAACTTTCCCACTGCTGGGACACAGACCTCTCTGAGAGGGTGTGGATCGTAATCCACCACCCGGGTCCAGTGCGGGTTGGTGGAGCTCGCTACATAACTAAAGCAAATGTAAATCAGCTATTAGTGAGCTGAAAGTTTCGCACCATTTCAGTGCTTATTCATGGCACTGTAACACAAAAGTTAAAAATAACTGGCTGGCTGGCTGGTTAGTTAACTGGCTGTCCGTCACAGTCACTGAAAATTATTTTTAAAGAAAGGAAAAGGTGCCCCTTGACTATCCCTTTCATGCTTTGGGTACCGATCCCTGAACACCCACCGATGACATGTGATTAAAGATAATTAAAATGTTCCCTGAAGATAATCTGCATTTCGATTGTTGTGAACCTTTATATAAATTGAGTTTATGTGTTTCACATCGAACTTAGCATAAGGTAGATCAGTCAATCTGCCTAGCCTATTCCCAACTATGTTGGGGTCGGCTTCCAGTCTAACCGGATGCAGTTGAATATCTGTATTTTACATGGAGGGACTGCCTATTCTAACCTCCACAAGCCAGTAACTGGGTACCCCTTGGTAAGACTGGTTGTCAGACTTCCGGGCTTCTGACTAGATTTGTACCGTTTATTACCGGGTTGCTATGAATAATACCGGTATAATACAATCAAATACTGTATGATTTATATTTTATGTATTTTACTTACTTCTGCCCGCGGCTTCACCCGCGTAGATGTCAGATTTCATGGGTTTTACTTTTCTTGTGCGAAACCCTGATTATTACACGACTGCCCAAAGGAGTGTAATGTTTTCAGGATTGATGTATGTTTGTATGTGAGTTTCTTTATTCCACCATAACTTTGAAATGCTTGAACAGATTTGGATGTATGGGATATCGTTGGAATCCTTACAAAGTGACACTGGCTATATTTTTTTTTTTTTTAATTAAATATGGCGGCAGTATGGCTTCATTTTGAAAAGTGAAAAAAAAAATCAATTATTACAATATGGGTATCAAATTGAAAGCCTTAAACAGCACATTCTAAAAAAATAACATATAATTTATTGGCATGAAGGACATCAACCACATTTCATACATTTTTGGTCCTAATTGAAAGTCAAACAAAAATTGTGATATATCCTATTAGAATTTGTCAGACGGAGCATTTCTTATTATGGAACCAAAACTTTCAAATCTTTTTCCTTGGTTATATTTGAATACAAAAATCTGTCTTTTTTCGATTAAATGAAATGGTTTTAAGCCACTTTTTCGTTTTTTTATGTTTTTTAGATGTAAAATAAATTATAGAAATACATATCCTATCATCATATCCACACATCCAAAAAATACCACACAAACAGTAATAAGTATTTTGCAATCCCGCCAGTCAGAGCGAGACATATTATGTACCTACCTACATATTGCCATAGATAAATCATTATCAGGACGAGGGGATTAACGCAGAATGTGCACTTCGTGAGATTCGGCTATCACAATCACCATAAAAAAACTGGACCTGACAACACTGCGCTGGCTGGCTGGACACGCATACGCTCCGGAATGACGAGAAGATCACAGAATTCGAGGAAGAATTGAGCAGGTCTTCTTCTATCTGAAGTTCGAAAAGAGGAGAAGGACTCCATAATTCTCAAATCCGGGAACTTGCTTTATTTCTGGGATAGAGGGAGATCAGATAGGTATTGATAGGCATAGAGGGAGAGCAGTAGTCCCCAGGTGGTGTTGGGTTTCTTGTCCATAATGTCCCTTGTGAGCAACGTGGTGAAGATTGAGAGTGTGTCGACCAAGGTGGCGTACCTTATACTCAGAATATCTACAAGATATTTGATGAAGGTCCCGACTTCGTCACACCCCCATGATGAGGTGGAGACCATGAATGAGGATGTGTCCAGAGCCATGCATGGCTACCTCGACTCAATTTACCGTTGTCATGGGGGACTTCAACGCGAAAATGGACAAACGAGACGATGATGACGTCGCAACCACCAGGGTCACGTACTGGCAAGTTTTATGGAGAAGGAGGGCCTCTTTATGATGAAATCCTTCTTCAAAAAACGTGACTTAACGTGAGAATGTGACAGAAATTGGATCTCGCAGAGCCCTGTTGGTGCAAAGAAAAATGAGATTGACTTCACTATGTCAACGAAGAAGCAAGTATTCAATAATGTCTCTGTGATCAACGTGGTGTGAACCAGAAGTGATCACTGCATGGTAAGAGGCACATTGAACTTAAATATCAAGCTGGAAAAATCTCGACTGGTCAAGTCTACGCTCCGTCCAGCACCGATCCAAATCCAAGACCTCGAAAGCTTTCAGCTCGAACTTCAGAATCGTTTCGAGTGCCTAGCGAGTTCCTTGGACGATTATAACGATTGATTCGTGAAAACTGTCCATGCGGTCGGGTCTAAGATCTTCAAGACCCGTCGTACAAATTGAAACAAGAAGCTCTCTGATGCTACTTTACAGCTCATGGAGGAGAGTACAGCTAAAATGTACAGCTAAAGAATTGCAGAGTCAGTTAATATCCATTTTAAACAAGGGCGGTTTTAAACTACTAAAATGGTCGTCAAATACTTCAGAGCTACTGGAAAATATATTAGTGGAAGACAAAGACGATCAACTGCTCAAACTACCGTTAGATGAGTCCAGGAAATCATTAGGCATAACATGGTCACCACGTGAAGACAGTTTTTATTTCCAAATAACTATAACGGAAAATAAAAAACCAACAAAAAGATTTATTACGACAGAAGTTGCGAAAATATTTGATCCCCTGGGATGGTTAGCACCAATTGTAATTAAAATAAAGCTGCTTATACAAGAACTCTGGACGAACAACATGGGATGGGATCAACCTGTTGATGACATACTCCAGAAAAAATGGATTGAATTACAAAAACAACTTAAAAGTATAGAAGAAATTAAAGTTCCACAGGTATTAAATGTTGTGTTCTCTGAAGTTCTCTGACTAAACAGATAAATAAAATTGTCATTGCAGTCGGGGGACCATTCTGTGGAATACATTTTAATCTAAGAGGTCTCAACATGTTTTTTTACTTTTTAGTTCGTTTATTGGCAGGGCAGTCGTGTTTTTATTTTTTTTAATTATTTATTTTTATTTTACTGAATTGAAAAAATAAAAATAAATAATAAAATAAAAGTAGCCTAAGTTACTCCTTATAACATCACCGATCTGCCAGTGAATATGCTGCCAAAATCGGATACTTCCTTAAGAATTGAGCTAAGAAAAAAAAAACCGGCCAAGTGCGTGTCGGAACACGCACAATGAAGGGTTCCGTAATTGAAAAGAATTTATCCCAATTAAAAAAGTGAAAACCGACGTCAAAAACCAAAAATGAATAAAATAACTTTCTTGAAAAACTTAACAGCTTCTGAAGTCGGTGCCAAGCTAAAGTGCATTGAAGGACTAAAGACACCATCTTCAGAAGCTGTTAAATGTTTTAAGAAAGTTGTTTTATTCATTTTTGGTTTTTGAAGTTAGTTTTTACTTTTTAGGGTTCCGTACCTCAAAAGGAAAAAACGGAACCCTTATAGGATCACTCGTGTGTCTGTCTGTCTGTCTGTCCGTCTGTCTGTCTGTCCGTCTGTCACAGCCAGTTTGCTCAGAATCTAATGGACCGATTAAGTTGAAATTTGGTACACATATGAATTTCTGTGACCCAAACACGGACGGGTAAAGTAAAAAAAAAAAAAAAAAAAAAATGTTTATTTCAATTACAAAGTGCTTTGTCATAAATGTATTGGAGATCTCCTTTTAAGCAATAGTTGCTTGTGTTAGGAGACTCCACTCTTCCGCTAGGATTTTAACTATAATTGCAATTGAAAACATAATAAACAAGAAAGAAAAATAAAAAACCTAAATTAATAAGCATTTTACGAAGAAAAAGGTAACAATGCGCGTGTGCTTGTGGTGTAAACAAGTAAGTGTACGAGAGTGTGAGGATGTATACTGTTTGAATTAAAAATTATAGTAGCACGACTATAGAAATAAAATAAAGTGTTAGTATAACTATTAAGTTAAGTTTAAATTCAAGTCTAAGTTTAAGATTAAGTTAGCCCTACGACGGAGTCTTGGGATCGGAAGAAGTCTAAACAAAAGAAGAAGAAGAAGAAGAAAAAGAAGAAGAAGAAGTATAAATTAAATTTGAATATAGAGGTCACTTTTGGGGGAAAAAATTTGCAAACTACACCAAACGAAAGGGCTTACTATGAGGGTCTCAAATATTTTTTTTTTATAATTTTAAAATAAATTGTTTTAAAGTTATTTAAGAAAATAGATGAAAATTGACCATTCCCCCCCTTATCTCCGAAACTAAGGAGCCTAAAATTTTGAAAAAAATACAGAAAATAGATCTTTACCTACAGTTACACAGTTTTTTTTTGTTTTTTTTTTTTTCTTACTTCTTTCTGACTTCTTATAGGTTTTCCTGTAACCTGTGGTCTTAAAATAACATGGTAAATCTATCAATATTGTGAGTACAAACTTACATTTACAGTTGGAATGTATGGGAGAACATGTTTTTCAACTACAATGTTAAGTTTGTTCTTAAGATAAATTCATCCCAACTACGGAACCCTTCATTGTGCGTGGTCCAACACGCACTTGGCCGGTTTTTTTAAAGTAAATTTATTTTTCCAGTTTTAGTTGAATATTCAATTACATTTAATAAGTAAGCCCAAGACGAACGAAAAGAAGAATCATCAAAATCAGCTTAGAAATGCCGGAGATACAGTATATTTATGCATATAACTTTGTAACTAAGACTAATTACATAACGTATTATCTACTAAATCCTTCCTGAAAGCATGTAGATCACGTCAGTGAAAGAATCATCAAAACTGGTTCATTAGTTTTTGAGAAAATTGCGGACCAACAAACATATATACTCACATACATACATACGGGTTGAATACAGAACCTCCTTTTTTTTGAAGTCGGTTAATGAAGAAAAGCAAACTTGTCAATGGATCTCAAAAAAAATTTTTTTATGTCATAAAACTACAAATTAACCATTTTCGGACTTTTTCCTTTACTTGCGCTGGGAGACCTTGCTTCTTGCCAAATTTCATTATTCTAGGTCAACGGGAAGTACCCTATAGGTTTTGATTTACTTGCGACAGTTGCGAGTTGCAAAAAGTGTCGTAAAATAGCCGTATTTTTTTATTGCGTTGACTTAGAAGCTTGATTTTTTCAGAACTCTAAGGGACCATAGATTTCCGTATTTGATATTAATTTCAACTTGATATCTCCACGCGTTCCTGAGAAAAATGGGTCTTGACAGACTGACAGACAGACAGACTGACAGACAGACAGACAGACAGACAGCCAGACAGACAGACAGACAGATGGACAACGAAGTGATCTTATAAGGGTTCCGTTTTTTCCTTTTGAGGTACGGAACCCTAAAAAAGAAGAAAGAAAAGTTGCTGAGTATCAAGTTATAAAGTAAGTAGGTACACAAATTAGGTAGTGTGAGGTAGGTAGGTATAATACGCGCCACAAAAGATGAGACTTGACGAGCGCCGTACCGCGCCTCCCGCGCTGCGCGAAGACGCCTGGTCCATTCTCGTCTTTACCTCATACCACTAAAGAGATCTTTATATCGTCTACTGCGCAAGTCAAACCACGTGGTGTGTCAAGTCTCATCTTTAGTGGCACGTATTGTACACGGCTACATATCAAGCATTAGCATATATTTCCAGTATAAACTGATCTCGCTTTGTACAGGATTTCCGTATAATGAGAGGTCAGCTTATACTGGAAAGTATAGCCTAATATGTAGCCGTGTTTAGCATAATGCATTATTTATTAAAGACTGTTACAGTTTCGGTAATTTCTTGCTAACTACTTCTCAAACTAAAGTTATTTTGCACTTTGTAGTGTTTTTTATGGAAGTCAGTTTGATTGATTTTGTAATATGTTTTTTTAACGATGGGCATATAAATAAAATACTGTATTAATTTTAAAGCGGAGGTGTAATTTTTATGGTTTTCGGGAGTAAATAGAGGTCTAAATCAAAATGGTGTACAAAATGTTTGATATGGGGGTGTCATCTTCATAGCTTTCGAAGGCGCTGGGCCGAAAATCAGGAAATTAAAATCCAAAATGGCGGCTATAACCAGAGATGGATCTCAGTAAATGGGTTGCTTCTCAGTTTACACGGACAACTGTAGCTCAATCATCGTTTACAGAGAAGAAATTTCTTAATTAAAACAAGTTTTTAAGAAATTGATTTATTTATTTGGATCTCCAACAAAGGTTACATATAGAATAGAAATCACAATAATATTATATTCATAATTTCATAGTTGTTTTGCGTGTTTTCTTGGGAAATTTTCAACAGCGCTCTTAAAGCGTGACCCTTGTTCACCATGATAACACTTCAGCACACTCCGCCAGCCGGGCAGTCGATTTATTGAGTACGGCAGGTGCACCGTTAATGAGCAGGTGCCTTGATATTTATTTATTTTCAAAAATCAAAGTGACACTTCGTTGCTTTGACATTATAAACCGCAGTGACTACATTCGAAAGGGCTGTGGTAGAAAACACCAGAAATGAAGAATCTTCCGATCTTGCCTGGTGGGAAGTAGTGCTTATCACCAGCCAAGGTCGGAAGATTCTTCATTTTTATTGGAGGAGTTTTAAAGGATATACCTATACCTTATATAAGCTACACATTATTCTTTTCCGACATGCACGCAAACGAAGTCGCGAGCACAGGTAGTATTTAATAAAAATTAAAAGAACATTAACTCTAAGTTATTACATCTTATTCTGAGATAGAATGTATCGAAAAACTTTGTGTTAAATTAGATGATGTGTAAAAGTAGCAGTGTAGTCCCTGAATCGACTTTTTTCGCTGAAAATCGAGACAAAATTACTCTCTAACAGAAAACTATTTGACCAGTCTTTCAATCTCCGGTCTGTTTCTATGTATTTTTTGTGCTACGTTACGCCAAAAACGGTTCCGACAAACGGATCTATTTTTATCCGACAACACTCGGGTAACGACCGGAATTAATAGAGGAGGCTTAAAACTTTTCTCAAACACATGTCCATTTCCAGTTTCCCCCGATTTTTCTTTACAATCTTGGTGAGCGTTATCTTGTAAGTAGGTAACTTTTGTATAAAAATAGGTTGTTTTGATTACCATAGACCGCCAGTACATTTGTAACTTGCTTCCGTAAAATTTGTGTGAGTAAATTACATAAATTGACTTAACTTGAAGAAATTACTATAAGCGACAAAAGAGACTTACATTTGCAAATTTTTCGTTAGTTGATCACGTAAGGGACTTACTTCCCAAGTAGAAAAATACCCTTATAACATAGGGGTTGTATCGTCAGAACTCTTGTGATCGTTGTATAATAGCTATGATTCTTTCTTTTAGCCATGTAAAAGCATTTTATAAGCAGTATTTGCTAATACTACTTTTATTCTTCTAACTCCGTCATATACACCTTTATGAACCTAAATAATATGACAATTATAAGGCAATCATGAAAATGCAGACTTATAAAGGCACGTTTTATGACTTAATAGCTATATAAAAATAATGGCTGTGTTGAAGTTTTTGTCAAGAATTTTAACCCTGTAAAAGCTTTTAATAAGGCTTTTAAAAATATTTTAACCTTATACAAATATTTTATAGAGCGTCTACATAGCAAATACATATTTGCGATTAATATGGCCTTTATAAGAATTTAGGACATCACTTGTCACTTATGTAGTAACGATAAGTACATTATTCTTCAAGTACCTACTCTTAATACTATGCTCTAAAAGTTGGTAAGCCATTTTGAGTAATCAATTAAATTAAACAAAGGGTTTTTGTTTAAAAATGGATGTGGAAGATTGGAAAAGAATAAAGCGAAGTGGTGGTTTTAGAAGAAAAGTAGACAAGAGGTTCAGGTCATGATAAAAGAGTCTGCACCTATTGTTAACTTTTTTTAGCAAGTGTGAGTACTAACGAAAGTACTATGGTTCTGTAGTAAATAAAAAGCTGTTGCAACCATCTGTGGACGCACTCAATACTGAGGAAGAATGTTTGAGTGGTAACGTGACTTAGAAGAGTGATAAAGACGACCGTTTTGATACTGTTTAGAAATTGGGCCGTTAAGTTGGGCTATAAAATTACACAAGTAGCCTTAAATAAGCTTTCAAAGATTATAAATATTGTAATCCGCACTCTTTGCCAATGGATGCGCGTACACTTATTTTAAATTAGTCGATATTTGTCACCCCAAACTTATTGCGGAAATACCCATGTCGGCTATAAGAAGGATTGACCTTGTAAATGGCACAAGTATTGCAATTGTAAGTTTAATGTCCTTGTAAACTTGTGTCAACATGCAATTACAAGAGTAATTACCCTTATTGCTAACCCTTACATGGCATTCCTCAGAATCATTGCTTATTATATGGTAACAATACGGTAACTATAAGGCATATGCCCTTATAATTTGTGCCCAAACCCACCCTTAATAGCGATAATATGGGCTTTACAAGGGCAAATATTTTGGCTTTAATAACGATTCTATGGCAAATTTTTGCTACTTAGGTTGAGGAAAACTTACAGGTGTAAAGTCGGCCCGTAGGCTTTGGTATTAAGTTTTTATTTATAAACAATTCTTATTACTGTTTTAGTCGGTACCGAGTAAGGTGTCATACCACGTGACTACCCGTGCCCTTTTACTAAATTATTATCTCTTTATGATTTTCTTTTTTGGTGGACTGACAAAGCAGGGTAGCAGGTTTCTTTCGGGGATAAAAGAAATATGACAACGATAGGTATCAGGAATGATCGAATCCTGAATGAGTTACCTGGACAGCTCATTACACTACAGATACACGCGATCTTTTTTAGGGTTCCGTACCCAAAGGGTAAAACGGGACCCTATGACTCCGCTGTCCGTCCGTCTGTCTGTCCGTCTGTCACCAGATTGTATCTTATGAACCGTTATAGTAAGACAGTTGAAATTTTCACAGATGATGTATTTCTGTTGCCGCTATAACATCAAATACTAAAAAGCAGAATAAAATTAATATTTAAGGGGGCTCACATACAATTAAACGTGATTTTTTTGCCGTTTTTATAGATAATGGTACGGAACCCTTCGAGCGCGAGTCCGACTCGCACTTCGCTGGTTTTTTTTGGTGTCTAATATATGTGTAGGATCTTAATATGACGCGCATGATGCCAAATACAGCAAAAAGGAAAAAAAAAATATGAATATAATGACTCCTCAGATTAAAATGAGTAATTAATGTTATATTATCATCACAAACTAACGAATTCGACCGCAGTTTTAGTACTTAAAGAAAATATATCGACACCCACATCCTAAATCTGTTCCTAAAAGAGAATTTTAAAATGTCAACGTGCATTTGTGTTAGGTGGGTAGTAAAGAAGTTTGTCATAATATTTTTCCTGTCGTTTGGGGTTAAAAATAGCGTGTCTCTATTGGTAATTATGTCACGTGGGAATTTTTTCTTAATATTAACTGGGCGTACTCATGACCTCGATCTCGCTTGATGAAAAGCAATGGATGAGGTCTATGATGGAACGAGCAACATTATAAATTTTGGTAAACATCGTTAAAAATCTGAAATTTGATTTTGTATACTTCGCGCATCGGTACCGCTTTTTCCCTGGCGGGAAAAAGGTAAGATGGGTTTGGTTTGCAAAGTGTGAAACAAAAGGATGCATGTTGGTGCTTTATAATAAACACACTACTACAGAAAATTATACGGAAATAGTCAGGCAGTTAGAAATATAAACGAAGGTCACTATTTAGTGGCTCACCTATGAGTAAGTATATCAGCGGGACAAAACGGTTACGTTGCTTCGCTGTCACGTTGGAGTTATTATGAAGGACGCACGTGACATGAATGTCGCACGCGGACCGTACCCGAAATTCTCATTCGTTCTATAGTACAAGTCGTAATAATTACTTGATTTTGTATCCAGTACCGGTTTGTCGGAAGTTTATTTAGGTAAAACAAGTTATTGAATTGCAAATTTAAAACCCTTCTTTCCACCAAAAATGGTCTTCTACGATATCCTTTTCACCGCTCTGGTTTTATTCACTCTTATTTCTTTGTTCAGGCAGTCTTTCTTTACAATGCGCTCTGTTAGATCCTTCACCTCTTCCCTTTCTGGCTTACTCAGCAGTCTATGCTGCATCCTTGCTGCTGACGCAGCATCATTTCATTCCTCTCTCCCCTTCCTCACAGTCCAGCACTTCAGTCGTCTCCCAACCATCCTACTGTGCACATGTATCATGCACTCGTGTATTATTTTAATACAAGTTTTATTTTAGCATGAAGTAGTTTCTTTTTTTAAAAACCAAATCGGGAACCCGGTTATAACAGGTTCTTCTAAACATCAGGACGGTAACCAATACGCAACAAGTTGGCAGAAACAGCCCAACGCTGATTTGCTGGATTCATTTTCTCCTCTACTGATCGTTTGTTTACCCTCTACCGATCGTTATTTCTCCTGACAAAGTTTATTCTGTTTATATGTATGTATATATTTATCTATGTATTTATTATTGTATTTTATTGGTATTTTCGTGTTGTCTATCCCTTATGTTGCACCTGTCATGTTTTCTGTCTGCATCACCCTAAGGTTGACTGGTAGAAAATGCCTCAGGCATTAAGTCCGCCTTTGTACAGTATTTTTTTTTTACTTGTGCATATAGTCTAATATCAAGTATTGCACTGATAGAAATACACTGGTTTATGCGGTTTTCCTTGACTTGTCCCAGGGCTTTTGACCTTGTCCCTAACGATCTTCTTTGGCATAAGCTAGAAGAAATGGCGCTGCGGCTAAGTTCGTATTACTTCTCAGGCACTGGTATCTGAACTAAGAAACTCAGTTGTAGTGGGCAGAAGAGTATCTGAGCCATGCCGGCTGGAGTGCGGGGTGAGGCTGGCCGGCCTGTCCTTGCCTTTGCTCTTCGGTCTGTTTGTTGATGCGTTGCTTCAGCGACTCAGCAGCACGCGTGTCGGCTGCTACGTGGGTGGAGTTTGTTTGAACAACATTAGCTAGGGAGACGATATGGTGCTGCTGGCTCCCTCAATCGGTACTCTCCGAAAGTTACTCAATGTGTGCGAGTCGTACGCTGCAGCTCATGGGCTAATTCATAATAGCAGCAAGACAGAGTTCATGGTCTGTAGACCATACCAGACCAGACCTGTAGGTCTGGCACCAGGTGTCCCACTACTGTCCCTTCTCTCCTGATGAAAGGTCACCCGATAAACAGGGTATATAATTTTAAATACCTGGGCCATCTGGTTACTGATGTCCTGACAGATGATATGGATCTAGAGAGGGAGCGCAGAGTATTGTCAGTAAGCGTGGCAGTCCCAACACTATCCTGCAATCGATAGCCGCCCGGGCAGATAGCCCGCTAGTGTGGGCGCTTGCAAATCGTACCTGATCTGTTTCAGTTAATAGGCTAAGCTATTTTGTTTGTAGACCTTATTGTGGTGTAAATTAATAATGATTAATAATAAAGTTTTAATAAATATGAAATAAACAAATAAAAAACCCCCGTACCCACCATATAATATTCACCTTTAAATATTTTGGATATAAGAATGTTCGTGACAGCCATAAGTTGCTCACTTCTGAGCATCAATGTAGTAATTACACAACGTAACATCACGCCTGTATACCCCGAAGGGTTGCGCACAGGCACCTCTGTAGTACACCCACATTTCTGAACATCAATGTAGTAATTACACAACGTAACATCACGCGTAGGGTTGCGCACAGGCACCTCTGTAGTACACCCACATTTCTGAACATCAATGTAGTAATTACACAACGTAACATCACGCCGGCATACCCCGAAGGGTTGCGCACAGGCACCTCTGTAGTACACCCACATTTCTGAACATCAATGTAGTAATTACACAACGTAACATCACGCGTAGGGTTGCGCACAGGCACCTCTGTAGTACACCCACATTTCTGAACATCAATGTAGTAATTACACAACGTAACATCACGCCTGTATACCCCGAAGGGTTGCGCACAGGCACCTCTGTAGTACACCCACATTTCTGAACATCAATGTAGTAATTACACAACGTAACATCACGCCGGCATACCCCGAAGGGTTGCGCACAGGCACCTCTGTAGTACACCCACATTTCTGAACATCAATGTAGTAATTACACAACGTAACATCACGCGTAGGGTTGCGCACAGGCACCTCTGTAGTACACCCACATTCCTGAACATCAATGTAGTAATTACACAACGTAACATCACGCCGGCATACCCCGAAGGGTTGCGCACAGGCACCTCTGTAGTACACCCACATTTCTGAACATCAATGTAGTAATTACACAACGTAACATCACGCCGGCATACCCCGAAGGGTTGCGCACAGGCACCTCTGTAGTACACCCACATTTCTGAACATAAATGTAGTAATTACACAACGTAACATCACGCCGGCATACCCCGAAGGGTTGCGCACAGGCACCTCTGTAGTACACCCACATTTCTGAACATCAATGTAGTAATTACACAACGTAACATCACGCCGGCATACCCCGAAGGGTTGCGCACAGGCACCTCTGTAGTACACCCACATTTCTGAACATCAATGTAGTAATTACACAACGTAACATCACGCCGGCATACCCTGAAGGGTTGCGCACAGGCACCTCTGTAGTACACCCACATTTCTGAACATCAATGTAGTAATTACACAACGTAACATCACGCCGGCATACCCCGAAGGGTTGCGCACAGGCACCTCTGTAGTACACCCACATTTCTGAACATCAATGTAGTAATTACACAACGTAACATCACGCCGGCATACCCCGAAGGGTTGCGCACAGGCACCTCTGTAGTACACCCACATTTCTGAACATCAATGTAGTAATTACACAACGTAACATCACGCCGGCATACCCCGAAGGGTTGCGCACAGGCACCTCTGTAGTACACCCACATTTCTGAACATCAATGTAGTAATTACACAACGTAACATCACGCCGGCATACCCCGAAGGGTTGCGCACAGGCACCTCTGTAGTACACCCACATTTCTGAACATCAATGTAGTAATTACACAACGTAACATCACGCCGGCATACCCCGAAGGGTTGCGCACAGGCACCTCTGTAGTACACCCACATTTCTGAACATCAATGTAGTAATTACACAACGTAACATCACGCCGGCATACCCCGAAGGGTTGCGCACAGGCACCTCTGTAGTACACCCACATTTCTGAACATCAATGTAGTAATTACACAACGTAACATCACGCGTAGGGTTGCGCACAGGCACCTCTGTAGTACACCCACATTTCTGAACATCAATGTAGTAATTACACAACGTAACATCACGCCTGTATACCCCGAAGGGTTGCGCACAGGCACCTCTGTAGTACACCCACATTTCTGAACATCAATGTAGTAATTACACAACGTAACATCACGCCGGCATACCCCGAAGGGTTGCGCACAGGCACCTCTGTAGTACACCCACATTTCTGAACATCAATGTAGTAATTACACAACGTAACATCACGCGTAGGGTTGCGCACAGGCACCTCTGTAGTACACCCACATTCCTGAACATCAATGTAGTAATTACACAACGTAACATCACGCCGGCATACCCCGAAGGGTTGCGCACAGGCACCTCTGTAGTACACCCACATTTCTGAACATCAATGTAGTAATTACACAACGTAACATCACGCGTAGGGTTGCGCACAGGCACCTCTGTAGTACACCCACATTTCTGAACATCAATGTAGTAATTACACAACGTAACATCACGCGTAGGGTTGCGCACAGGCACCTCTGTAGTACACCCACATTTCTGAACATCAATGTAGTAATTACACAACGTAACATCACGCGTAGGGTTGCGCACAGGCACCTCTGTAGTACACCCACATTTCTGAACATCAATGTAGTAATTACACAACGTAACATCACGCCGGCATACCCCGAAGGGTTGCGCACAGGCACCTCTGTAGTACACCCACATTTCTGAACATCAATGTAGTAATTACACAACGTAACATCACGCGTAGGGTTGCGCACAGGCACCTCTGTAGTACACCCACATTTCTGAACATCAATGTAGTAATTACACAACGTAACATCACGCGTAGGGTTGCGCACAGGCACCTCTGTAGTACACCCACATTTCGCCAGTTATGTTTGACTTATGTTTGTTTGATTGGTTAATTATGTATGACAATCATAAAAAAGTATTAGAAACTTAACAAGTTTTTATACAAATCCTTGTTGTATTCCTAGTGTAAAACACGTTGCTTTACGTAGTAGTATCTATCCATCCAGTAATTCCTGTCAGCATATCGAATCTCGATTTTAGTGATAGCCTTGTGCCAAACCCACGTACCAAAACAATGCCCTAGAGCCGGCTGGCTTTATAGCTACATTGTCCTCCAACGAAAATTTGCTACGTATAAATCTGATTAAGACAAATATTAGTATCATTGACTACGGGTATTTGTTCTGCCCGATGTTTGTTCACGCAATCTGTTTTCGTAATATCACACACGATGTAGGTAGGTAAAGGAATTCTTTGTGATAATTGTTTATGTTTGAAGCATTCTTATCTAGAAACCAAACAGATTAATAAATTAATATTATCGGTCCTAGGTCTTATTCGAATATCAACGTAGTAATATTTTTTTGTTACTTGCAACTAGTACTATTGAGATAAGGTTAATTTTTGGCTCCGCATGGCACAAATAAATGCTGTACAATGCCAAAATGAACTCTATTCTATCTTATTATTTATTATTATTGTTTGCATTAACTACCTACTTAACTGTATTTAGTACCTATTTGCCATCTTAGGTGATCAATGCTCGTTTTATCTGTTTGAGTAAGAAAGAAAGAAACGAAAGAAAAAGGTATTTATTGGGACTCGCACAGGTAGATCACAAACTAAATTAAACATTGTCATAGAAATATAAAAAGTACATTAAAAAGTTAAAATAAATCACAGAAAGTCCTGCAAGAAAAGACTCCTATCGCAGTATGATGCTGCATTTGCAAGGAGAGGTTTGTGCAGACTTGGATAATTACGGACTGGAATAATATTTTACAAATTGCCTACTTACAGCTTACGCATAACTAGTTCCTCAGTTAATAATTTATCGCGAGAGCTGCTAAGGAACGTGAGACCCTTACATTAAATATTAATTTCGTTTAATACAAAATTCACAATAAAAATGTAGGTGTTACGAATATAATAGTTAAGTTCTGTGCTAATTTCCATTAGCTTCTAAGAACAAACTCAAACGCCCCATGGTTTGTACCAAATGAAGCTCTACACCACGATTTGAAAATATTGATAGTCAAGGCAGAAATAAAAAGCCAAATCAAGTCATATAAAGAAAGAATTACTCGCCACCCAAACATCCTGGCAAACCACCTCATGGATAAAAAAGGAACCCAAACGCTAAAACATAAAACTCAAGATCTCATCAAACAAACTTAGCTTCATTATAAGTAATAGGATGTGTCACAGGACGCATACCTAGCAAGACACCTAACAAGTCATAAAAATTACTTAATTTCCTAAACGTAATGATTATAGATTGTAAGAAAAAAGAGACAAAAAAATATCCATGTTCTTCGAATCGTACAATAATTATACAAAATGGATAAATATTTGCAATTTGTGCATGTTAACTAATGTAATACTGAATTAATCCTAATATCGCAAACAATAGTATTTGAGAAACGCCTTTATCTGTACAGAGCAAATAACTCCCATTGTGCTTGAGAATGCAAACGCTATTTTCACATGGCAAGAAACAAATTCCTCAGAACTATTCATATTTGCTAGGAATATTCATATTTGTCACTTGCGCGCCCGCGGGAAGCTTGTTCCCCAACAGTAGACATTGTCCGTGGGAACAAAATTCCCAAGACAATCTTTTTTACTTTTAACCTTGTTCCACCACTATTAAGTAGTAATATCCAATTCCATGCATTTATTGTGATAGATTATCTGTGTCCGAACCTTTTGAGATACGACAACACTCACTGAACTAGTCTATGACATTAAAAAAATATTATTTTCGCTGTCTTAAAATCTAAAGTAAACAATAACAAGTTTTTGTCCCAACTTCGGAAGCTTGTAAATAATGAATATTGTACTGTGGTAAGTGGTTTTATTTATGTTTCACGTTAAGAGTTAACACAGCATGCATTTTAAACCATAAAAAATATAGGTCATCGCTTGTTTTTTAACCGACTTCAAAAAGGAGGAGGTTCTCAATTCGTCGGAACCTTTTTTTATTTTTTTTTATGTATGTTCCCCGATTACTCGAAGATGGCTGGACCGATTTGGATTTTTTTGTTTTATTCGAGAGGGTATACATCACAGTTGGTTCCATATAAAATTGATTAAATTTGCTTCGGTAGTTTTGAGTTAGCTTCAATAATACGTATTTTTTCCCCACCTATAAATGGATGATGTTCTAGTTTGTTTTGCAGATAGTGGTATTAGAATTTGTGTGGGGTAGGTACACAAATAAAAAGTGAAAAATAAAAACGGCCTTTAGTGTGGGACGCAACGTGCGTCGATACTCTTGCGCTATCCCATCTTCCTGGCTCGGCGTGCTGAGCTGGCACTGCTGCTGCGGCTGCGGAAAACCTCAAGCGGCGAAAGTATAATAACCTTATCGGTTATTATATTTTCGAGCCGTTTGGGGTTGAAACCCTTGGGCCCTGGGGTCCGAGTGCTCATGGTTTTGAATGAAATCTCCAAGCGGCTGGTTGACACTTCTCATGACCAAAGGGCTGGCTTTTACCTTGGCCAGAGGCTTAGCATTGCCATACAACGTGGCAATGCCGCCAGTCTCTTGGGTAATTTACCACTCGACAACGATGTGGAGGAATTTTTCGATGCCATATTATAGTTTTTTAATAGTTTTAGTTATATTAGGATATAATTTTGTTATTTTTAGGTTATGTTTATTTTTATGTTATATTTTCATTTAGATAAATGATTATGATCTGGTCAAAAAAAAAATGATAGGTTCCCAATTTACAAGTACTTATATTTATTTTTATCAAGTCTTACTAAAGATTTGTCAAAAATAATGTCGTGTATAAAACATATTATGTCATACAGTCTAATATGTTGTTTCAAATCTATCTTGTTATGTATTTTGTTCACCTTTTTGAATTATTAGACATGTTTTGGATACAACTTGCTGGTGACATATCTATACTTACAAAGAGGTAATTTTTTTTTTGTTAATTTGTATGTAGGTGGAACTACTACTCTAGAAATACCAGTCGTATTTGACAAAAATATTATTGCATTTTTTGATAGCCCAATTCTATTCAACATCAAAAAAATCAGAAAGAACGCAAAGCAAAAACGAAATAATAGGGCGGGTGGGCGATGTGATGCGACAGGGTGGGACGGGGACACAAAAAATTTCACGCGAACGAAGTCGCTATAAAAGTATAAACATCACTCCAAAATACGAATGTTAGCGAGTTGTGGATCGACAACGATTTACATAAGTGAGTTCGCTTTCAAATTATGTGTGGTCACTTGAGTCCGGGAGGTTGTGTGTGAATTTAGTACCAGAATAGCACTGAACTTTGCAAATGTTCTACATAACATTATTTTGTAATTTTTCATTTTAAATACCTTCAGAGTTTCCTATCTACGCAGGTTATTTATAAACATAAAATATTATGGTGTGTATTACTAATGATGTATTTGACGAATTTGATTTGCCCCAAAATTATAACGTTCTGTATAATTTGACGTAACGTTGACTTCCTGTAATTATATTCTATTCAAACGTCGTTAATGACGCCTTGAACATGAAAGTTCTGAGGGTTCAACAACTTGAACCCTCAGAACAAGTCAATACTTGCGGTTTTGAGCGTCTTATTCGCATAATTAATATTAGTTATGTTCAGTGGTTAAGATGTATGAAACTTGGTAGCCTTGGAGAAAATCATGGGAAGTGATTACAAAACTCCGTAGTAAACAGTATAGGTACTTACACTTACCCAATATATCTCCATATTCATCATAAATCCGAGCAATTGATGCAGAAGACAGCCAAGAGTGCTAAGTGCTAAAATAAGAAACGAGTTTTGCTTTTCAAAAGTTCGATTCATTCACAAACCATCTTTTAAATCGTTTTAGGTACATAAAGCGCGTCTTTAAAAGAACCTTTATCGTTATTGTTCCTTATAAAAGTACATGCTGTTGCCCGCGACTTCGTTTGCGATCTAGAATGAAAAGTAGCCTATGTCCTTTTCTAGGTCATGGTCTACCAATGTGCCAAAATTCATCCAAATCCATTCAGCTGTTTCAGCGTGAAAGCGTAACAAACAAACTCACTATCGCATTTATAACATTAGTTAGGATAAAATTGATGTACAACATCAATTTTACGATTAATAACAAAATATTATTATTATAAAAAATAAAATAATATAATATTATTATTATTATTATTAAAAACTTGTTGTTGCAATAAAGATTTTGTATTTGTATTTGTATTTGTATATTAATATTAACAATTTGTTGAACTTAGTATTAGAATTGTGGTAACCTTTAATCATACTAATATTATAAAGGCAAAAGTTTGTGAGTGTGTGGTGTGTGTGTGTGTGTGTGTGTGTGTGGGAGTTTTGTATGTTTGTTACTTCTTCGCGCTCAAACGGCTGAACCGATTTGGATGAAATTTGGTATTTACGTAGCTTTTACCCTGGATTAACACATATGCTACTTTTTATTCCGGTCTACCCGGGTAAAACCGCAGGGCGCAGCTAGTTCAAAATAAAACTACATTGTTCTTTGTCGGCCAGTCTGTAGCCTATTACACCTGTAACAAGAATCATCAATCCAATTGAACTTTTTTATACTTTTAATATTTTCTGTGTACAGATGATGAGTACGTACGAGTATATTATTGGACTTATCAATCCATGCGGCGGCGTAGTGCAGCTAGTTGTAACATAAATAGTATCAGTTGATGACGAAATAACTCGCATGAATCATCTTCACGGGTAAATCAACAAAAATATTTGTCAGGTGACTTTATTACTGTCAGGGCTCGAACCTCACAGCAGGAGATTTACTGAACTACTAAATAATACGAGAGGGACTCTAGTTATATGGGGCTGATGCCCTCTGTATTTTAAGCTTCAGATCAATTATAAATCACACTCCTTAACTAAATTGGTTCTACGCGGAGCCCTCACCAGAATCTTCCTATTAAGAAAACGAGAATCCTTTTCTTGATAGAAGACATTCCATATTTGAATGATTGAATGTCAGCCAGTATAATATTGTCAAGGCTTGATCAAAGCATCAAACGTCCACATTACCGACTAATATTTAGTTGATCCGTTTTCTACGATTTATTATGATTTCTGTTTACATAAAGTTGTCAAGGACCTTTGCGTGTCTAAGTTTGAATCCGAAGGCCAATTCCCGCAATTAAAAACTTTCAAAATCTAGTTGCAATCCCAATGCAAGCAAATGTGTGCATTTATCATTTCTATCGTGATGATATTACCGTGGACGTCCACGATCATGTCACGGTAACGCAGGGAAGTAAAATGTATGGAAATATAATAAATTAGCTTATGTCCGCAGCTTTGCCCGCGAGGAGTTCGGAAATTATCCCACGGGAGCAAACTACCGGCATAAAAAGTATCCCATATCCTAATCCAGGTCATGGTCTACCTGTACGCCAAATTTAATCGTTCAGCCGTTTTAGCGTGAAAACGTAACAAACAAACAAACTCACTTTCGCATTATTAGTTATGATTATGAAGGCGCTTTTAAATTTCCGTCCACGATAACGTTATTGTGGTGCATCTTCGTCACGACATGCGAATGTGTGATGCGTAGTCACAATGAAGTCGTGCAAAATCCTGCATCGCGCAAGCAGAGTTTACCGCGTGACTGGCATATAAGGTTCTATAAAAATATCTGCCACGGCTGCAATGGGAGACAGTATTGTGTACATAGATTACAATAGTAAAGATAAATAAATGATTGATCTTGTGTCATATTTTTTTCATACAAAAAATGTACGTACTCGTATAAATTTGAATTGATTTATTTGTATGAAACCGTCCCGAAGTAATTAGTGTTCATTCACAGAACAGTTAGATAGAGGTAGCAATTGTTTTCATTGACGAAGCGACACATCGTGCGTTGTTTGTGAACCACGTTTTGTAGAATAAAATAAATGTTTATTTAATTCTTTATTTTCTCAAAAAAGGTATGTAATGTACTTAATATATAATTTTACATATTTTTTTTCTTATTTACGTCTGTTTGTGCCTAGTGCTTTGTTGGAAATTGTAAATAATTTTGTCCTAAAATAGAAAACCTGTCTGGGCTATTTTCTCCTTGCAGAGTTACCTACGTGTTTATTAGTAGACAGACTAAATATACGTAGGTAATGTAAAATGAAATTATTTTTTTATTACGAAAGAAAAGTGGGTAGATTCCTATAATAATCTACTAGTATGAACGCAACCTCGGTTAATGCGCATTTTTGCCTTTTCAACTACGGAACCCTTCATTGTGCGTGTTCCAACACGCACTTGGCCGGTTTTTTTTTTTGTATGTCTCATTTTATGTGCTAAACTTATGTCTTTACCATATCTCTTTGCACATCCGTTTTGTTGGATATGTTTCCAAATCGATTGGCGAAGATGAACATAACATTGTTTTCGATTACTACTATCACGAAATAAATTACGCTTGATAATTTTAGTTAACTGACCTGTAAAAGCGGCAACACCGCGCACGCGGCAGCGTCCAATAAATAACTAATTTTTAGGGCCTAAGGCCTCGGCCTCGAATTTTGCGGGCAGCGGGGCGGCAGCGGCGGCGGCGCGTCTCGCATTGTCCCGCCCCGCTTCCGCGCCGCTGTTTTCGAGGTTCGGTCCATTTGTTTTTACGCATAAAATCCTGCCGATCCCGCGCCGCCGCCGCTGCCGCCCCGCTGCCCGCAATTTTCGAGGCAGAAGCCTCAGCATACCCCGCCGTGAATCGTATTACCCAGTTAATGGGTTGTGGAGGTCAGATAGGCAGTCACTCCATGTCAAATACTGGTATTTAGCTGCATCCAGTTAGACTGGAAGCCGACCCCAACATAGTTGGGAAAAGGCTAGGCAGATTGATCAGTGTGTATGACTTGTCAGGTTTTTTCAGTGCGCCAAGAGTTCGGTCCTGATCGGTTGGTAGGATCTTCCTTACTCTTGCAGCTTCATTGTTTGTCTCGATGGATTCACAGAATTTCCGCCAAGCGGTTCTCCTGGCAGTTCTGATCTGCTTTTTATATGTGTACTGGGTCTCTTTGTATACCTCCCAGTCATCCTGGAGTCTAGTGTTAAATTGCTTACGCAATGTATCTCTGAGTTTACCTAGTTCAGCATTCCACCAGGGGTTCCTCTCACCCTTAGTTTGTGGCGCCCTTAGTTTGCAGCATGCATGGTATGCTTCAATTAGGTATTCTGATAATTTAGTCACGGTGTATTCCAAATGTGCCTGATCTCTTATGGTTATCATTGAAAGGTGCCTATAAGGTAAAAAGGTATAAGGTGCCTAGTAGTGAAGAAAATGTAGGTACATAAAATGTATAAACTTAAGTAGTTCATTCTAAAAGCAACTACTTACCTCGCTTAATGCCTTGTGTTTCTGAGAAAACAATGCAACTTTCATATAGCCTTGTAGGCAACAAGACAATGCTCCTCGAAAGAAGTAAGTAAATTAAACTGTTTCCGCTCAGACAAGTTAGGAAAATAAAGAAAAAAACTTAAAGGTAAAACTTACAAAGGAAAGAGAAAATCATTTTAGATTGTTTCTTAAAAACCGGCCGAGTGCGTGTCGGACCACGCACAATGAAGGGTTCCGTTATTCTGTAGTTGAAAAGAATTTATCCCAAAAACAAACTTATGCACTGTAGTTGAAAAACAAGTTTTTCAACTACAGTGCAAAACAACAAGTTGGAGAATTGACTGTAACGTAATATATATCAATGTATGAACATTGATACGCGTCACAGTTAATTCTCCAACTGCAAAAAGTTTGTAATCCCAAAATATTTTTATTTATGTTATTAAATTACAAATGAACCATTTTCGGATTTTTCCTTTACTGTGCTGTGAGACCATGCTTCTTGTCTTTCATAATTCTAAGACAATGGGAAGTGCCCTATAGGTTTTAATTTACTTGCGAGTATCAAAATATGTCAGATATTTGATATTAATTTCAACTTCACGCGTTCCTGAGTAAAAAGAGTCTTGACAGACTGACAGACGGACAACGAAGTGACCCTAAATGGGTTCCATTTTTTCCATTTCCTCAAATGGAAAAAATGGAACCCACGGAACCCTAAAAACAGAGACAAAGACTGGCAAGAATAAAAAGAAAACTAAAGACCTCTAAAATAAGATACCTTATTTCAGAGGGCTATATTTTTCTTTTTATTCATCTTTTTATTTTGAGAATGTTTCTAATTGATAGTATTTTTATATTAAAACTATGTACAGTCAAAAAAAGAGATATCTAGGCAGGGTATACCATGAACACAGGGTACGCGAATTGCTTTATGTTCAATTTCTTGAAAATATTGCTGTGTTGTGTCACAATTACAGACAGACAGACAGACACACGAGTGATCCTATAAGGGTTCCGTTTTTTCCTTTTGAGGTACGGAACCCTAAAAAGTACGCGTGGTTATCAAAATAATGTTTTTTTTTTTTTTTGTTACAACAAAATACACTTCCCATGTCCTGAAAATTTGTTTAGTTAAGTTCTACAAAGACCCAAAAGAATGTATTAAGCCGTGAATCATTATCTGCCTAGTCTTTTCCCAATTATGTTGGGGTCGACTTCCAGTCTAACCGGAGCAGCTGAATACCAGTATTTTATACATGGAGCGACTGCCTATCTGACCACCAGAACCCAGTCACTGGGTAATACGATATCCCTTGGTAAGACTGGTTGTCAGACTTCTGACGACCTGGAACGACCGTCAAAGATCCACGAATGACAGACGGGACCAACGGCTTAACGTGCTTTCCGAGGCACGGAGGGGTCATGGTATGTAAAGATGGTCACCCATCCACGGACCAACTGCGGCAAGCGTAGCTTAACCTGATCGATCGACCCGTGCGGATGTTATTACTTAGCCACAGGCCCCCCTAAAGCCGTGTGTTAGCGCGGGGAGCAATGAAAAGCGTGGACTGTATCAAAATAAGGCTGGTATATTGCCGTCTAATATTACAGAATATAAGTTCCCGGACAAACAATTAATAGTTGAGTTTAAGAGAGGAGTGTCGTTCGTCGCGGTGGAGTCCGTTGACGCGAGTGGTCATCGGGCCGAGCCGTGTCGCCGCCGCGCCGCGCCTCAGCTTGTCGATGACGCGCTGATCTCGATGCTGCGCGAGCAGACCCCGTGTCGCCACCGCGCCGCGCCTCAGTTTGCCGATGACGCACTGATCACGCTGCCTGCGTGTGCAGACCCCCTGTCGCCGCCGCGCCTCGCCTCAGCTTGCCGATGACGCGCTGATCACGCTGCCTGCGCGTGCAGACCCCGTGTCGCCGCCGCGCCGCGCCTCAGTTTGCCGATGACGCACTGATCACGCTGCCTGCGTGTGCAGACCCCCTGTCGCCGCCGCGCCTCGCCTCAGCTTGCCGATGACGCGCTGATCACGCTGCCTGCGCGTGCAGACCCCGTGTCACCGCCGCGCCTTGCCTCAGCTTGCCGATGACGCGCTGATCTCGCTGCTGCGCGAGCAGACCCCGTGTCGCCACCGCGCCGCGCCTCAGTTTGCCGATGACGCGCTGATCACGCTGCCTGCGTGTGCAGACCCCGTGTCGCCGCCGCGCCTCGCCTCAGCTTGCCGATGACGCGCTGATCACGCTGCCTGCGCGTGCAGACCCCGTGTCGCCGCCGCGCCTCGCCTCAGCTTACCGATGACGCGCTGATCACGCTGCCTGCGCGTGCAGACCCCGTGTCGCCGCCGCGCCTCGCCTCAGCTTGCCGATGACGCGCTGATCACACTGCCTGCGCGTGCAGACCCCGTGTCACCGCCGCGCCTCGCCTCAGCTTGCCGATGACGCGCTGATCTCGCTGCTGCGCGAGCAGACCCCGTGTCGCCACCGCGCCGCGCCTCAGTTTGCCGATGACGCGCTGATGACGCTGCCTGCGTGTGCAGACCCCGTGTCGCCGCCGCGCCTCGCCTCAGCTTACCGATGACGCGCTGGTCACGCTGCCTGCGTGTGCAGACCCCGTGTCGCCGCCGCGCCTCGCCTCAGCTTGCCGATGACGCGCTGATCACGCTGCCTGCGCGTGCAGACCCCGTGTCGCCGCCGCGCCTCGCCTCAGCTTGCCGATGACGCGCTGATCACGCTGCCTGCGCGTGCAGACCCCGTGTCGCCGCCGCGCCTCGCCTCAGCTTGCCGATGACGCGCTGATCACGCTGCCTGCGCGTGCAGACCCCGTGTCGCCGCCGCGCCCCGCCTCAGCTTGCCGATGACGCGCTGATCATGCTGCCTGCGCGTGCAGACCCCGTGTCGCCGCCGCGCCTCGCCTCAGCTTGCCGATGACGCGCTGATCACGCTGCCTGCGCGTGCAGACCCCGTGTCGTCGCCGCGCCTCGCCTCAGCTTGCCGATGACGCGCTGATCACGCTGCCTGCGCGTGCAGACCCCCTGTCGCCGCCGCGCCTCGCCTCAGCTTGCCGATGACGCGCTGATCTCGCTGCTGCGCGAGCAGACCCCGTGTCGCCACCGCGCCGCGCCTCAGTTTGCCGATGACGCGCTGATCACGCTGCCTGCGCGTGCAGACCCCGTGTCGCCGCCGCGCCTCGCCTCAGCTTACCGATGACGCGCTGATCACGCTGCCTGCGCGTGCAGACCCCGTGTCGCCGCCGCGCCTCGCCTCAGCTTGCCGATGACGCGCTGATCACACTGCCTGCGCGTGCAGACCCCGTGTCACCGCCGCGCCTCGCCTCAGCTTGCCGATGACGCGCTGATCTCGCTGCTGCGCGAGCAGACCCCGTGTCGCCACCGCGCCGCGCCTCAGTTTGCCGATGACGCGCTGATCACGCTGCCTGCGCGTGCAGACCCCGTGTCGCCGCCGCGCCTCGCCTCAGCTTGCCGATGACGCGCTGATCACAATGCTGCGCGTGCGGACCGCATGTAGAGACACCGTGAATGTAGTCGATAAATGTTAATGTGTTTCATATTAATGCGAGGAATAAACCTAAAAGTTTTTTAAAGTCTAAACCAGTAAGCAAACTGGAGCTGGATAACTGAAGAAATAAGTAACGTTGCCAAGTCTCAAGTTTTGTACGGGGGTAAGTTTTACGAAATAGCTTGAATGTATCTTAAGTTGCACAGTTTATTAATATAAAGTTTAAAGTCACCTGTAGGCTTGCGGAGCTAAGCCTTAAATAAATACATTTCGTAAATGATTCGAGAAGTTTCTCTCGGGGCAAAAACATTTAGGCGTTAAGTATGGAACGCTTTCAACTATGATCAATCTATTAGATAAATGATATATTAATACACAGCTAGCAAATATATTTTATCTGTTAACTGAAGTAGAAGTTATCTAAGTAATAAATCCTTCGTAAGAAAATTGATGACGATCTCACTGGGGATTTATTTAAGTAAGGTACTTATAATCCATTTGAAACACCTACATAACGATTATACTTTGATCTCAAAACATTGAAGGGTACTCGCAAAAATCCTCGAATTGAGATTTTGATTCTCTATTTGATTTTCGGTAAATACAGGTGATTTTTTTTTTTAGGTAAATAGGCGTGCAGGCTAAAAATAGGAAACAAAACACTTTTGGTATATTTCATCATCATCATTTGATGACTGTCATTGCATTTATCATCCGCGGCGTTTTTCTATTTTGCTGTTGTGAGTAGGTACGAGTACCGTAGGCCGCAGGTCAATGATAACACAACCATAGAAAAGGAGAATGGATTTTGTGAGGGATGATATTATTAATATGAAGAAAATGAGGTGAATGAAAACGGGATGACTGTCATGGGAGAATGGAAGACAAAATTGTATTCTACTGAGGAGAAAAGTTTATGAGTAAAAATTCCTATGGAGTGGGTTTGTAATCCCTAACGACCCCAACAAAAATTTAATTTAAATTGATTGACATAAAACGATTGCAACCTAAAAAAATTTTTTTTCGTTCTCCGTCTGTCATAAAGCTTTGACATTTATTATAAAGCATTTCATCCTATTATAAAGCATTTTATATAGAATATTCGGAATTTGCGAGTGGCTTCCATTCAATGAAATCCGCTTTGAGTCATAAGTTCATAACATTCTGAATTTCATATGAGTTCGACCTATTTTCGCATTGTTGAAGGTTTTTGTATAAAATAAAGATTTTTATTTTTTTATCACCGCATCGATTTAGTGAATTATATGATTGAATTTGATTTTCAGAAAATCACGCCTACATTTCCTGAAGGGAAAAGCAAAATGTGTTGTGCACCCACATTTCACTCGCCAAGTATCATGTGATAAATGTCGTTGATCTGAAATTTTGTTTTAATAGGTGGATGACTTGCCTGGACTTGCCATATTAAAATAAGATATACTTCTACGTTTTTGCCATTGTCAAATAAACTTTAAACTCAGGCTGAGTTTAATTAATTCAATGAAAAATAGTACTAACCAGTTCTAAACTCAATTGAAAACAATTAATTGAATTTTGAACAATCGGTTAACGCGCGAAACAAGATAAATTGAACAACGGTAATTTTAATCGAAATGATTTGGTAAATAATACATAGAAAACACTGTGTACCTACTTATTTTGGCACACTTCAAGATTTTATGAAATAATTTTGAAGGTTAAAAAAAAATGTCCCAGTTTTCATAAACCCAAAAGTCTTCAGAAAACTATTTAAACCCATATTTTTGACCTTCCACGAGCTCCTGATAAAACTTAATATTTTTTAGCTTTAACCCCCCATATAATTCTTCTTCTCCCATCGTTATGATCCAGCCTGCCCCTACTGGCTGTTCTCCCCCCGGCGACGTACAGTCGCCTAATCTTAATTATTTTGTAAGCCCTGGCCGGAGGCTTTAAGTTCGCTTAAAGCACCCACAGGATAATCCGGTTAAGCAGTCTCGACCTCCAATGGTCAACTGCGAGAAGCCATTCATAAAAAAAAACGTGGCGCAGAGCCACGAAAGATGAGACTTGACACACCATGCACGTAGTTTTACTTGCGCAGTGGACGATTTTAGGTCTTTTAAAGCTTTCTGCACCTCCCTTTACACGTGCAGCCTATGGGCATCTTACTCACAAGGTGCTTACAGTGCCCTTTGTGTCCAATTCAACAACGCGTTCAGGGCGGTGTTGGGGCTGCCCCGTTTCTGCAGCGCCTCGGGCATGTTTGCGGAAGCGCGCACCGACTGTTTCCACGCCACCATGCGCAAGCGGTGCGCGTCCTTGGTACGCAGGGTGCGAGCCAGCTCCAACACTGTCCTGGCGATGATTGCTCAGCGATTGGATTGTCCCTACGTTGGGCATTGTTGTGGCAGGCATATTGCTGGTGCTTGAATGTAAAATATCTAATAATGTATAATGATTTGCTTAATATTTGCTTTTGACATAACTTAATTTAATTATTTAATTCATTGTAATATTTAATTAATTATTATTAACTTTGACATTATTTATTTATTACTGACATTATTTATTAGACATTAATTATTACATATTTAATAATTTTATTTTGAATTGTGTTTTTGTGTTTAATATGGGTCAATGACCTGAAATAAATTAATTTTAATTTTTTTTTTCATTTTTAAAGGGCTCCACACATTACACAGTCCGCCGGCAAGCGATCCACTCATAAAAACTGGCAGTCCCTTTTTTATTAGTGGACCGGCTGCTGGCGGACTGTAAATGTGTAGGGCTCTTTAGCGGTATGAGGTCTCAGGCGCGGGAAGGGACCGCGTGTCAACGGAACGGCGGAAAGAGCGCGGGAGGCGCGGTCAAGTCTCATCTTGCGTGGCGCATTTGTACTTTAAATAAATTAAAGTTGATAGTTGCCAAGGCATTGCTCCAAGGCTGCCTTGTTGTCAACAAGGCTAACAAGCAAAACCTCAGTTTAATTACATTTCTCTGAAGAACTTGCTACGTAGAACCCGCTGGTTCTTACAGAAAGTTTTCTTTTGAGAACTACAAGTAACCAAGGGCCAGATGTTTTTACAATTTCCCTAACAAATAATTATAAGACACAACATCTCTCTGTGTGTCTGTCCGCTCGTGAACTATAACTCAAAAATGACTTGGCTGTGGTTGATAAGTGTGGTTTTAATTTTATGTCATTGATTTATATTTAATTTCCTGCTAAGTTTCAGTATTTGATAATAGACGCGAGATAAGCTGATAATTATTATAGCCCATTTATAACTTGTACTTATTTGAAAAGACTGAAAACCTTAAAAAGAGTGAAATTGTACTCATCATTATGAGCAACTTTTACTACGGAACCAAAATGCTACTGCAGACATAGTTCGCACAACTCACCAAAATGAAAGGAACAGCTGATATTTTTATTGTTATGTCAGGATTGGTCTCTTAGTAATAGTTGATCATAATGATATCACACTAATATTATAAAGGCGAAAGTTCGTGAGTGTGTGTGTTTGTAAGTTTGCTACTTCTTCACGCTCAAACTGCTTCACAAATTTTGATAAAATTTTGTATAGAGGTAGCTGACATCCTGGATATATAGGCTACCTTTTATCTCGGTCTACGCGGGTGAAACCGCGGGGCACGGGTAGGGCGGACCCGAAAGTTTGTGAGGATGGTTAAGTGGATGTTAGTTACTCTTTCACGCAAAAGCTACTGAATGGATTTTGATGCAATTTAGTTTATAACCTGAACTAACGCATAGGATACTTTTTATCCCAACATTCTAGCAGGTTCGAGACTTACGCGGATGAAACCGCGGGGCGCTGCTAGTAATAATACTCGTAACATACAGTAACCGCTTTTCAGGTTTTTTGTTAGTTGAATTTCACCTTTTTTAAATAATTATGTATCTGAAAAGTAACAGAGGCTAAAGCAATTAGTATAATATTGTCATTAATGTAATTATAATTCTTCAGTCCCATTGAGTGCTCTATGGTTCGAAAGGCAGACTTTCATTCGGTCAAGGTTTATGGTACCTATCTATCTAAGATTAAAATAAGGAAAAGAAAAATTGTTTCCGAAATTGGGGGATCCTTATGTTTGGCATAAGGCATTAGGCTATTGATAAGTATAAGATCTATACCCCGTAAAAACATTGACTACACTAAAGTAAAGTCGGTCCGTGGATGGGTGACCATCCATTACATATCGAGAACCCTCCGTGCCTCGGAAAGCACGGGTCCCGGCTATATCATTCGAAGCCCAAAAGTCTGACGACCGTTTTACCAAGTCACAGGCAGACAGGCAGTCGCTCCGTGTAAAATACTAATATTCAGTTATATCTGGTTAGACTGGAAGCCGATCCCAACATAGTTGAGAAAAGGCTGGGCAGATAATAATGACAACGTAGAAACATTCACAATGTATGTAAGGCTTGTTTTTCAGGGGCTAATGAGTTGTATTTCAGCCAATTAGTAATTTAGCCACGTAAGTTTTGTATATATAATTGATAAATTATTTATTTCTGTAAGTAGATTTGTACAAACACTTTTACACGTCAATCATATTTTTTTTTAAACTAGATGAGGTCGGTGTTTCCTATCTGACTACTCTGAGAAGAAAGGCCGAAACAAACTCAGAGGTCACAGTATCTTTAAGTCCAGACATAATCTTGACCAGATCATGTGAAGACCATGTAGATTGGGGTCTAAAATGGTCTTTTGAGGAAAGAACCACACAGATTGAGTGGATCTGTCCAGTTAGTGCACGCAGTCGTGCAGCTCAACACAAATCATAAGGAGCTCAGCGATTCGATGAACAATAACGTAGGTAACCTATCTATACTCGTAGTTATAGATGACTTTCTTGTGTCTCGGCACGGGCTACATGAAATAAGAATAGCTTCTGTCTCGGTGAGAAGATAATCCAATGTTAAAGGTACGGCTACGTTTGATGTTCCAGACATACCTAAGTATCGTCAATCCTTCTCCGTATTCTTGTCTCGTATCAGCAAAAACTGTACAAGATCTTGCGACCCACGCCAGCTCGCAAGGTTTTGTAACAATATAAGTATTAGGTAAGTAATACACATAAAACTTCTGAAATAAATGCTCTATCTATCTGCCTAGCCTTTTCTCAACTATGTTGGGGTCAGCATCCAGTTTAACCGGATGCAGCTGAATACCAGTATTTTACATGAAGCGACTGCCTATCTGACCTCCACAACCCAGTAACTGGGTAATACGATGCCCCTTGATAAGACTGGTTGTCAGACTTTCGGGCTTCTGACGACCCGTAACGACTGTCAAAGATCCACGAATGACAGTTGGGACCAACGGCTTAACGTGCTTTCCGAGGCACGGAGGAGTTTCGGTATGTAAAGATGGTCACCCATCCATGGACCAAGCCGGGCAAGCGTAGCTTAACCAATAGAATAGAATACTCTTTATTATGCTCACCATTCAAATGACAGAAATTTTACATAGGGTGACACACAATGGGCGCTAGTAGCTGTAAATACCATTATTATGAGCTACTAGTTATAATAATACTACCGCAATGTATTTTGATGCGTTATAGAGTAATTGTGTAGTAGTAATTGTGTGTAGCACACAGACATATACAAAAAGTGATTTTATTTTTGGTTAGGATCCTTAACAATGTAGATAAATGTCTTGGTGGCTCAGTGGTTAAGGCCTCGCCTCTCATGCACGAGGCTTCAAATCCGGGCAAGTACCAATGAGACTTTTTCAATTCATTTATGTATATACTTTTTCTTGGACATTACTGAAATCAGTAAAGGAAAACGTCCGTGAGGAAACCTGGACTTATCATCACACTAATCACACTATTATTATAAAGGCGAAAGTTTATGAGTGTGTGTGTGTGTTTGTTACTTCTTCACGCTCGAACGGCTAGACCGATTTGAATGAAATTTGGTATGTAAATAGCTTATACCCTGGATTATTACATACATACTACTACTACTTTTTAACTAGATCTACGCGGGTGAAACCGTGGGGCGCAACTGAAGGTCAGGGAGCATATAATTTGCTTCTAAATATTCTAACATTTGGTTATAAACCACTCTCTCTAATATTTTCGATAAACAAGGCAAAATGCTAACAGGACGCAGTTCTTTATAAGTATTTGGGTTACCGATTTTGGGTAAAGGACGCACAATAGCGCACTTCCATAAGTCAGGGAAAATGTGTAGTAGTGATGGCCTGAAGGGTGGTTGGTAACGTTAGCATTATCATTATCCTTTAGCATTTGACCCCAAACTGCTAATAGTTTTAGAAATTTCTTACTCATTAACATTTCGTACCTCAAACTGTGTTACCGAATCTATTTGGTTCAAAAAAGGAAACCTGCTCTGTGGGCAGTATGCACTGCCCCGGTACATTCAGACACGCCCGGGTTTCGTCTGGGTCATTAAATTGACCGGGAAGCATACCGTCACCATGTTCCGCAAATACAGCTGACTTAAGATTTTTCCAAAGCTTTTTGGGTTTTTTATCTGACTGTTAGGTCTTTACCTATGAAATTGCCGTTCTGCAGTACTGGCCATTTCAAATCAAAATAATTTTTGTTTGGCTAAGAATTCTAATTTCAAATTAATTTTATTTTAAAAACATGGATTTTTTTTTCCAAAAGTAGTCATTTGTTTATTGATTAGTGTTACATTTTCATCGCATTTCAATCTTTTTCGTCATCATGGATACGTTAAAAATTCGAGTAATTATGGAATATGAGTACCGTCGTGGCAGCAACGCGGCACAAGCGGCACGCAACATCAACGACGCTTACGGAGCTAACACTACAAACCAACGCACCACTTGTTATTGGTTTGCTCGCTTCCGTTCTGGAAATTTCGACCTGAAAAATGAACCTCGCGGTCGTCCGACGACTGGTAGACAATGACGAATGAAATTATTTTTGTGGTGTACAATAAAGTATATATAAATAAATAAATAAAAGCCCTTCAAACACTGTATCGTTGTTATTTTATTTTATTTCCGTAAAACAAATCAGACAACGATCCCACCAGTTCAAACGTCAAAACGTCACTCCATGATCTGTGCACATTGTTCTTGCTACGAGTATAATAATATCGGCAGTTGACTTCGGTGTCCTTCGCCGATAATCATGTCTTGTCTGCTGAGGATGATAACCTCGTAACTTATATCATTCCCATGGCTCTCCATAGAAGAATTGGTGTTGTTTGCGTGTGGCACATACCAGATCCGTCAAGCTAGATCATACGTTGGAGAACATTTCCGCTTTCACGGAATTTACACACCAGAAATAGGTCGCGACCAGCTGGATTGGACCAGTTTAGGAAGAGAAAATCCTTTTTTGTTACGAGCAAAAATAAAATCCCGTAATGTGGGGGACGGGACACATATTTTGTTTTCATAGCCGTTGAAAGGGAACAGCAAGGTAGGAGCGCCATCATCGGCTGCTGCTGCAATTGTATAGTAGGACTCAGAACTGTGGGTTGTTGTTCACATATCATGAGTGTGGTGTGGTATTTAGCTTACGCTCGCCACGAAGGAACAACCACCCCTGCGATATTTCTTGACAATGTATGTTAACAGTAGATTAAAAAGTTGGTATAAATACTATGGTTTTATTTTTTACGTATTCTATTTTAAATTATTCATTATCTTTTATCCTGTTGACGACAACCTTGTGAATGGACCATAGACCATCTTGGATGCGGATTTGAATCCCGCAAAAGGTACGGTATTAGTTTATGTGACGTCATAGCAATTGGATGGCCTAAAATAATTCAAAATTTTCTTATCTGTAATTGCCGTTTTTTTATCTCAACATAGAACACCCTATTTTAAAATCTTACTAGTAACACAAAAATTCTTCTATAGTTATTAAAGTACAATCTATCCACTTTATCTGAGTGAAATTAATTATGATATAAGGGTCTGTCTTGAGTTGCGTAAGTAGGTAGGAGACTCCAAGACCAAAAACAACTTGGAGGTCCATTTTGAGGTTATGTATAAATCAATTTAATATCCCCAAGTCTAATGTATGTCTCACCATAACATATTTTGTTATACTCTATTGTAGCATTCAAATCCATATATTCATTCTATGGAACGGTAAGCCTGTATGTAATACTGAAAATATATGGGTTTCTGCCAATCTCCTTTGGTATTTATCTCACTTTTATCATTGAAGACATAAACAGTTTTTGAAAAAATTGAGTGGTGAGTCATATTTTATGTCATGGAGCGACGCTATTTGACTGCTGATGAAATGCTGAGCTGTAAGAAAGATACAAGCGGGCATTTTGGTGCCAAGAGGAGCGTGATTTGTCGAACTGCTCGACAGGACCGATATACCTATACAACTGACTGCAAGACGTCAGCCGATGTTAACCGCCCGGGAGACCGGTTTAAAGCTACAATTCTCAAGCGGTGTTATTGTTAGCCACCAAACCGTGAGGATTAGCACTGCATGAATACGTCCAATGAGCACGACGCCCAATTAGGTACCCACCTATGTCATAGGAGTCGCGTCCGTCGAAACAAATGGTGTAGAAAACATGACATGGACCCAGGAGCAATAGTAAAAAAAATATTTTCCGGCTAGATTTTGCCCGCGGCTTCGCCCGCGTGGATGTCGGAAAATATGCCACAGGAACAAAAATATTGAGACAGCTTCTGCCCGCGATTTCGTCCGCGTGAAATTGTTTGTTCCCCCGACCCACCCCGTTGCATCGCATTGCCTGCCCGCGCTATTACTTCGTTTTCGCTTAGCATTCTTTCTGACTTTTTTTTATTTTTGCTCGGCATCTAAGATTCCTAGAGTGATGTTAATTATGCCTATAGCCTTCCTTAAGAATTGGGCTATCAAATGCAAAAATAATGATTCTTCAGGTGATACAATATACTAATTTATAAACCCAAAACCCCCAGGGGGAGGGAAGGGGGTTAGCTGCGAACCCAATAGGTTCACAACTACTTAGGGTGATTTTTTTCCATCGGATGATGATTTTTTAAATTAATATATATAATATATAAGCTTATATACCTATTATGTAAAAGGTTATTCCTTATGCACACATGGGGTGCAGAAAGCCTTCAAGGAGTTAAAGTCCGACTAATAGTTCCAGAAATTAGCGCGTTCAAACAAACAAAAAAAAAGTGTGTGTGTCAGCTCCGACGCACGACTGGAGTTTACTCCTGTTTTTTGTGCCGGTCCGAGTTTCAGACTTTTCTATTTTTCAGTCATTTCTGTCGGGCTGGGATTCTTCAATGAATCAGTGCTATACAAAAAGCAACTTTAAGGTGTAAAGGCACTCATCCTCTTCCCTCTTACCCTACCTCTCACTCCCCCTCTAATCCCCCTCTCACCCCTCCTCTCCCTCTAAATCCGTCTCACCACCCTCCGCTTCCCATCCCTCTCACCCCCTCTCACACCCCCCTCGCCGCTTTCCCCTCTCCCTCCTATCATCCCTCTGCTCTCTCTCACCACACCCTCCCCTTCCCCTTTCCCTCCTCACCACCCGCTCTCCATCCCCTTTTCCCTTCTCACCACCCTCTCCCCTTCCCCCTTCCCCCTCTACCCTTCCCTCTGGGGGAAAACAAATAATGACAAACTTTATTACTTGCTTAGGCAAGTACGAGTATTTGTGCCAAGTTTCAAGTTAATTAACCGAATAAATAAGAATTTTCACATAAACTATATTGCCGGTTTTCACCTCTACAGGGATGAATTTTAAAAAATCGTATGGGATATTTCCGTTACTTGACTGAAAGATTACTTGCACGAATTTTCGAGTTAATTAAGGCCCGCAGTAAAACCTGCCCTGTAAAAAACTTTTTTACAAAAAAATACAACCGACTTCCAAAACCAACACTACAAAGTGAAAAATAACTTTAATTTCGGAAGTCGGTGTCTGGTTAAATGTATTTTCGTTCTTGCCACCGACTTTCGAAATTAAAGTTATTTTTCACTTTGTAGTGTTGGTTTTGGAAGTCGGTTGTATTTTTTGTAAAAAAGTTTCTATTTTTCACTTTTTAGTTGTGGTACCCACCCACAACAATTCTAATACCACTACCTGCAAAACAAACTAGAACATCATCCATATAAAAGTGGGGAAAAAATACGTATTATTGAAGCTAACTCAAAAACTACCCAAGCAAAGTTAATCAATTTTATATGTGACCAACTTTGATGTATACCCTATCGAATAAAATAAACATTTTTCAAATCGGACGACTCTGTAAAAAGTTACGCGTGGTCACACATAAAAAAAAAAAAAAAACATACGTGTTGAATTGAGAACCTCCTCCTTTTTGTTTCGTCGGTTAAAAATTGACTACCCCTTTTCACCCCTTTAGGGATATATTTTCGAAAAACTGACACACGTTATTCTTCATTTTTGGTCTCAAGTAATAAATACTGAGTTTCGAGTTAATCGGTAACATTTACTTTTTATTTTATTCGACGTTTTTACGACGAAATTATTACAACGAACAACTTTTGAACAAGTGGACACTTGGTGAAAAGTTATTTGTTATTAGAGCGTGACTGGCATAATAAATTTTAATTTAAAAAAGTCCTCCCGCCGCGTCCGTCTGTCTGTTTGAACGCGATAAACTCAAACATTACCTAACAGATTTTCATACGGTTTTCACCAATGTCTATTTCATTAAAGTTTTGTGTAAATTGGCTGAAATATGACGATAATTGTTGAAAATGTCGAAAAAAATTATGCTGACTGGGAGCTTTAAGCCCACCATACACGGCAACGATATATCGTAGCGATTTGAGTTTGCACAAGTATATCGGACGGCCCTATGTACAGTGGGATGCATCAATTGAGTACCCTAGTAGTATTAAAATTATAATACAACTGGGGTACCCAATTGACGCAGCCCACTGTACCATTCACATGTACGTTCCCATGGGATATTTTCCGACATCCACGCGGGCGAAGCCGCGGGCAAAAGCAAAAATAATTCAATAATTTTGTAAATGAACAAAGGTGACTGATTAACAAAACAGCCCTTGTATAGACACTGTTACCGGGCGTGATACTAATATTGTAGGTAAATTTGGCTTCTCGGAGTAGGTCTTAAATAATAATGTAAATAATGTTTCATAGTGTTTTAATGGTAAATGAATTTACCACATAAAATACTCAGTTATTCTCACCCTCTAACATTATATTTTAGTAATCATAAAGGGTTTTATATAATTATTGATAAACAAAAAGTAATTACAATACAAAATAAATTATATTTTGAAAATAGCTATCATTTTATGGTAAATGAATTTTCCACATAAAATAGGTACTCAAGTTTAGTCTCAACGTCTAACTTTTTATTTTAGTAATCACATATTATATGTCGTGGATTCTGAATGAAACGTCATGTTGTACCGACTTGGGTGTGTTCGGAAATGGGGATTGGCATCACTGTGCGAGCTGTCAATGTCATTTTGAGTTTGCGGGGGAAAATAACGGTGACAGATGACGGCTCTCATTCATGGTTGCTGTACTTGACGAGGACTTGGTTATTAGACACCGAACTGAACGGATATGCGCTACCATCCTCGCCCCGACCTCGCCGCGTTCCGATACTAATCTAGTTCCATCCGATTCATGTGTGCTACTTTTTAACTGATTGATTGTAAAATCGATCTAATTATAACTGTAGAGTGCATATTGAGTCTTATTTCGGCTACAACAATGGACGACGACCAGTCCGGCAACGAACGCCGATATTCTCCTCCGACATATATATAGCCTCTATATACTTGATTGAGTATCACCGTACAGCCAAAGACTTGAAGTTTTCTACTTAGAAACGAAAGGAGGCTAAAGAATGTGAATTGAAAGAGGTCAGATATTCAGAGGATGCTGGGAGCCAGGAGATCATCACACTGTATCAATAGCAGTCGCATTTCACCATATTTTAGTGTTTTTCACCGCGCCCGTCTGTTAGGTACCGGCCGGCCCTTTTGGTTGAGTTCGAACCTATAACTATACTCTATGGTTCAAACTCCAGTTTTCGTCTTCACGCCGTCAGATGGCGGGCGCGATGCGTTGTTCTTGTCACACTCACAGCGATGGACGAATGGTGGCGAATTTAAAACAGGGAGGAAAGTGGAAGGACTGAGGAAAGCATCCCGAAGCCTGTTCAATACTGATAAGATAAAACTAATTACAATCCCATCTAATAATACAAATGCGAAAGTGAGTTTGTAAGTAATATTTAATGTGTAGAGGAATGCTTACGCATATGTTTTGTAGTTGAGTAGTAAATCAAGAGCGCAGCTAGCCTCAGTTGCCCCAGAACCACCTATGTGAACAGTTGTATTATATCGCACACTACAGACGCTAGTGGAGTTGAGTTGCCCGTTTTTCACTGTACTAAGTCCAAAGTCAATGTTCGAATCACTTTTCAAAAATAAAAACTTTTTTACAAAAAAATACAACCGACTTCCAAAAACAACACTATAAAGTGAAAAATAACTTTAATTTCGGAAGTCGGTGTCTGATTAAATGTATTTTCGTTTTTGCCACCGACTTCCGAAATTAAAGTTATTTTTCACTTTATAGTGTTGTTTTTGGAAGTCGGTTGTATTTTTTTGTAAAAAAGTTTTTATTTTTCACTTTTTAGTGGTTCACATGTGCTTACCCCTTCACAGCGTACTGGCGTGATGTTATGTTATGAACTGGTGTGAACAACAAACAGACATGAGATTTCAGCAATCCCAGTCCATTTGCTATTGAGGAGTTCCGTTGCCTATCTCAGAAGTTCTTCATCAGATCTTCACCAAATTGAAATGGGACCACTCCAAGAAAGTACTCTTCCAAAAACTACCCAAATCGCTTCAAGTGTGCCTATAAAATTGGAAGAGTTCTCTCTATTTCTCCAGGATCCCATCATCAGATCCTGACTTGATGATCATGGGACCACCTGGGAAGTATACCCTTTCAAACAAAAAAAAAATAATCCAAATCGGTCCAGCCATCTTCGAGTAATCGGGGAACATACATAAAAAAAAAATAAAAAAAAAAAAAATAAAAAAAAAAAAAAGGTTCCGACGAATTGATAACCTCCTCCTTTTTGAAGTCGGTTAATAAAATCACGTCGGGGTCACCATTTTTGTGTGCGTGTTATTTTGATCTAAAGGAAGTGTGTTGAGAGATGAGCAAAACCTTCGAGAAACACTAAAGTCTTTTTTAATTGTTCCAAACACCATTACAATATTGTACTTAGAATAACTGAATACACGCGTCTGTAGTGTGCGATATAATACAACTGTTCACATAGGTGGTTCCGGGGCAACTGAGGCTAGCTGCGCTCTTGATTTACTACTCAACTACAAAACATATGCGTCAGCATTCCTCTACAAATGTATTTGGTTTGTTACATTTTTATGCCTAAACTAATGAAACGATCATCCTGAAATTTTGTACATACGTATACGTTTTCAGGTGTACAGAAACGGACATAGGGTACCTTTCATCCCGAAAAAAGTACTTATCCCGGGGAAAACAACAATAACGTTCTTATGATAATAGATGGCGCCACGTGTCTTTAGAATCATGATTGAATTATAATATTACAAGCAGAGTATAACCCGAATTGATTGTCAAATTCTAAATTAACGCGAGCGACGACGCAAGCAAAAGCTAGTATAAAATAAATGAAGTAAAACATACTATTGCACTTCAGTGTCTTCATCAATCAGCGCGTCCCACAGGGCACCAGCTGCCTCAACTATGTCAATCATCGTCCCAGCGCTTACATTGTCTTCCTCTACTTCTTTTTGAACCATCTCTGATTTGCCTTTCCGTTACAGCTCTAGACCACTTATTGTTCTTATTGCGGAGAATACGACCAGCCCGTCTCCATCTCACTCTTTTTGTGTGGAAGGTAGAAGTATCATTTAGTTGTTTTTAGTTTTTATCTTTTTCTTACGGACGCTTTTATTGTGCACGTCTTTCTACGTTGTTCTCACATGCATATTTTCAACATGAATGATGTCACCAATATTTTGTAACAAAATTTTGATTTTAAAGAGTGTCCGTGGAGTTTCTTGCCCGTTCTTCTCCATAGGAGTCTACTAAGTTTCAATCAAAAAATGGATTTGCTGTTGCGACATGCGGCATACATGATTGCATGCTAATCCAAGGTATTAGCATGCAATCATGTATCTTCCCAATCTGATCATCTTCCTACCTTTCTCCTTATTCGCAACAGCAAATCCATCTTTATATCGAATAAGTACCTCTAAGGAACTTTTTCAGTATCCTTTTCAGTACCTATTTGATTATAAGTCTTCCCAAAACTCCGTGCATTACCATAACTTCTCATTGTCCTGTAAATAAACGGAACAGCTGAACTTGATCGCTTGCTCCAATCCTTTTTGAATTTTAAATTCTCCGGCACTTGTTTGGAATGCTAAAATCCACTTTAATGGATACCTATTTGCGTCAACTTGATTTTTCTTGACTTAGAATTTGATATCTTCACGCGTCCTTGAGAAACAGGGTTTTGACAGACTGACAGACTTGAATTTTTTTTATATGTGATAGAATAACAAATTATCATTTTTCAAACATTTTCCTTTATTTGTGCTATGAGACCTTGCTTCTTGCCAAATTTCATTATTCTAGTACTTGCGAGTATCAAAATATGTCGCATAATAGGCCGCATGTTTTTTATTGCGTTGACTTAGAACTCAAGCTTCTAAAGCTTGAGTTTTTTAGGACTCTAAGAAACCATAGACTTACGTATGTGATATTAATATCAACTTGAGACCTTCACGCGTTCCTGAGAAAAAGGGTCTTGACAGACTGACAGACAGACAGACAGACGGACAACGAAGTGATTCTACAAGACTTTTGTTTTTTCCTTTTGAGGTACTGAACCCACACACAGAGAAAGTTCAAAATGCAGTGCAAAATCACTTGTATTTTTTTCCAAGTATTTTTTGGCATTCACACTGCGTTAATGTTTATCTCTGATTTGCATACAGAGTACTTACTTTAAAGTGTGAAATATTTAAAACAATACCATATACAAACAAAAAGACACACAACGCACACGTACACGTAACTAGGCTTTTAATACTAATATAAATAGACTTCAGGGCCGTCTCATACTCGTATCAAGTATATTCATTATATAGATTTATAATTTGTTCTCCTGTATATACGTATTAAAATGTTTTTTCTGTAATATAATGATGAGATAAATATCTAAACAAAATATTTTTCCTTCAATTAGATACAGCCCACGCCGTAACAAGAACTAGATGCGAAATTAAATTCCTGAGCTTGCGAGAAAATCTTAGTTTTAAGAATGTTTTCTTAGGTTCTCAATAAGATAAAATGTTAGCTGTAAATTAAAGGCTATTTTTCAAGGCTTCACAGGAGCGCGCGGTATCCACCTCCTGAGAGCGACAGCAGTACTAAAAGGGCTCATTAACAAGCTAGTTTTAATTTAATAACATAAGTGATTCCGTGAATCTTTAACACCTTTCACGTTCATGATAATTTTCCTTGTGTGTAAATGATAAAGCACACTATTTTTTTTTGTCATATTAAAGGCTACAGAAATACCTCAAATTAAAGTCATTTATTCAAATTAGGCTAAGAATCAGAACGTCAAAATTACATAAGACAGTCCCGGGTCCCAACTGTCACGTTGTGAATGGCGGGCGTTTTACGGGATTCCCGTTGCTCTGAAAATTACAACTGGCTACCTTTTCCAGGCAAATAGATAGGTACAACTTTATGACAGGCAAACGAACCCATAGACAGGCTGCGTAGGCTTAGTAATAAGGACCAGTTTTCTCCACCCACTCTATGTCTACTTTCCTAGATAGGCAAATACTTTATCCATTCATCTCTCTATTTATTCACGGCAATCAATGCGCAAGAGCATGCTTAAAACAAGTGTTTTAGTAATAGGCACGTAACCATAAAACTTACAAGCTAAGAATTTAATCTCGTCATTAAGCTTTGACCTGCGTCGTTAACCGATTATATTCAAGAAGTAAATGAGATATAAACGATTACTGACCTACACCCTAATTGCGTAACACAATTATCAATAGGAGTTGGTTTTATTTTGACAGTTCAACAACATTCATTGCGCTATTTACGTTGTCGAGCAGACAAATTTTTCGAACATATGAAGCAATGGATTAGCAATTTGTTTCAAAATGAAACCAACTCCGATCGATAATGTGTTACGCAATAGGGTGCTGGTTTATTCGCTTTTAGGTTTAACGGGCATTTTGACGGTGCTAAGTATTCAAGACTTAGATTCTTTGGTAGGAGAGAGCAATGCAACCAATCGGAGAAAACTTGGATATAGTCAAGAAGTCATTTGAGAAAATGTGGATAAGTAGATCTTTTAGCAAAGGTAAGGTACTTTGTTAGTGACAGGCTGTATGCTATTTTTGAAAGCGGGTCCTCTTTTAGACCAGAACGAATAAATAAATGGCGTATTTTATGTTAGTCTCATAATTATTTATTTTAATTAGACTACGTTATTTTACATCATGACACGCCCAGACAGCTCTCCGAGCTAATCATCTATTTTTTTTTTCTATCTTTCCAATTATGAAAAAGTGTTTATCTCAATGTAAATGCCATCAACAAAAATAATATGACTGTGTGTGTGTGTATATAAACTTATACCTAGTGTTAAGTATTATAAAAACCCAGCATTTGTAAGCTATAGCGTAGTATTAAATTATTAGTTTTTATTTACTTTGTTAAGTAAAAATAAATAAAAACTTTATTCAGTTCAGAAAAAAAAAAACACACAACACACATCACATTATTTCTGTACATACAGTAAAATACATAGAGATAGTCGTATCTCTATAATTATATATAATATAATATAATTGTATATAATTTTATTTTGAAATTTTTTATTGTAATTATTCGTTTATTTCATTTTCAATACATAATATATACTATTTACATTTTTAAATCACATCATCACACTAATATTATAAAGGCGACAGTTTGTGAGTGTGTGTGTGTGTGTGTGTATGTTTGTTACTTCTTCACGCTCAAACGGCTAGACCGATTTGGATGAAATTCGGTATGTAGACAGCTTATACCCTGGATTAACACATAGGCTACTTTTTATCCCGAAAAAATGTAGTGCTCTCGTGGGATAAGCAAGAAATTCAAATATATTTGTTACTCTTTCAAACTCAAACGGCTCGACCGATTTTGATATAATTTGGTGTGCAAATAGCAGACATCCTGTGTACACATAGCACACATAGGCTACTTTACATCCTGAAAAAATGTACTGTTCCCGTGGTGTTAGTGGTGGTGCTGCAGGAACTGGGTTTGTCGCAACAGAAACACGTGAACTTTTGAAAACCGTATATTGACTTTGAAAACACAAGATGGCCGCGTGCGCAGAATAACAAATCGGACGTGCGCATTGATTTGAGTTCGGTGGCAGACTGACGGGGTCCACACTGTTACAAGTGTCAGCGTGTCCCAGCTCTTAGCTATAGTGATGCTACTTATAACTAGTCATAACTAAATACATTGTACATTAATAAGACTTAAGCGCGTCGCTAACATTCCCCACCCTAGTGCTGTCACAGCACTCATCAACCAGAGTGATAGGAGCGACGCGTGCCGCAGAGCGGCGCCACGCCCGGGAGCCCACCTTCACTTCCACGAGTCTAATACGACCGTCCTTACCTGGGAACACCTCAGTGACTAGTCCCTTTGGCCACGAATTGCGGGGAGAGTTAGGGTCCACAACCAGCACGAGGTCGCCCACTCGTAGCGAAGGCTGCTCTGTTTTCCACTTTCGCCTAGGTAAAAGATCAGGTAAAACTTCCTTTACCCACCTGTGCCAGAACATGTCGGCCAAACGTTGACTTGTACGCCAATGTCTGCGTAAGTACAGGTCAGAACTGTCAAACGCTCCGACTACAGGTAAGTTCGACGACGTACCCAGCAAAAAATGGTTGGGGGTGAGGGATTCTACACCCTCCGGGTCTACTGAAACGTGCATCAAGGGACGACTGTTCACTATATTTTCAATTTCTGCTAGAAGTGTGCTCAATACTTCGTCCCTTGGTGCCCGTTCGAGCAAAACAACTTTGAGCGACGACTTAACGCTGCGAATCAGTCGCTCCCATGCCCCACCCCAATGGGGGCTGACGGGAGGGATGAAAGTCCAGTCCATTCCATTGTTGACACCTACGTCTTTCAGTATTTCTTGATCCAAGTCCTGCATGGACCGTTGGAGTTCCTTTTCAGCGCCTTTCAGATTTGTGCCATTGTCGGAATACAAGTGACGTGGCCAGCCACGCCTTGCTGCCATCCGGCGCAGTGCCATGATCAACGAGTCCGTCGTGAGAGAAGCAACAGTCTCAATGTGAATGGCACGCAACGTTAAGCAGGTAAAAAGAACACCATACCTTTTTTCTCTGCGTCTGCCAACTGTTACCTCCATCGGTCCAAACAAGTCCAGCCCACAGTGAGAGAAGGGTCGCTGATGATGTGCCACACGAGACTGAGGTAAGTCACCCATGCGAGGAACTAGTGGCCTGCACTTCTTGATGCGGCACAGCATGCATTGCGACACCACAGTCTTCACGGTAGGTCTAAGTCTCACTAACCAATATTTTTCCCTCAGCAGGTTGACTACTGTTGCCTGATTACCATGAGCCGCCTTCACGTGGTAGTGTCTAACAATCAGCCGAGCCACAGGGTGCCGACCGTCCAATATTACAGGCCTCTTTACCTCCATGGCAACATCTGCAGCAGCATCGATCCGACCGCCCACGCGAAGCAAGCCATGCTCGTCTAAAATCAGTGAGAGAGTAAGTAACCGACTATTTTTAGATAACGCCTTACCATTTCTAATCGAAGCTAAATCCTCAGCAAACGACTCCCCTTGTGCGTGTTTCAATAGCTGCCGCTCTGCACGCTCCATCATCTGCACACTATAGCCACTGCAAGGAAGACCTTTTAACCTGTCAACAAATTTGAAAACAGCGGCTGACGCCCGTAGAAGGCGTAGCCAAGAAGAAAATCGAACCGGATCTGGAACCGGCGAATAAGCTGAGTGTTCCTGAACAACAGCTGTTACGTCATCACATGCTGCGTTCGTTTCCGGTTGGATGACATCCCTAGGCCATGACGCGTCATCCAAGTGCAGGAAAGTTGGACCGGCTAGCCACTCAGAATACAAAGTAGGATTGAAAGTTTCCCGTGTAGCTAAGTCAGCTACATTAAGCTTCGTAGGAACGTATCTCCATTCGTCAATACGTGTCAATTCGTCGATCTCCCCAAGACGGTTCGCTTCGAACGCTTTATAGGTACGCGTATTGTTACGAATCCAATGGAGAACCGTAGTGGAGTCGCACCAAAAGAATCGACGTACTGGAGATAATCTATGTTCCTTACCAATAGTGTTAGCTAGCCTTGCCGCTAACAATGCCGCTTGAAGCTCGTATCTAGGTACTGTCATAGGTTTCACAGGTACCACTCTGCATTTACTCGCAATAAAAGAAACACATATTTTACCTTGCGCTTCCCAGCGCCAATATGCTACCGTACACAGCGCTTTAGTGGATGCGTCACTAAATACGTGAAGATGTAAGTTTCTATACACAGACTCGCTTGTAGGCGAACTCGTAGCACTGCTATCGGCCGCTACGCTTTCGTAGCTCGTAGCACAAAGCTGCGTAGCATTGTTTAATGCAAGCCGCGCTTGTGGTTGTGGCGGCGCGGGACTGGAACCTTCCATCTCGCTCGCGCACGCTAGCGTCGCAGTGCATGCAGACATCGCGTGACACCTTGGAATGCGAAGTGTTCTGATATCGTTAATTAGGTCAATCCATTTCACCCACCTTTCGTAAATGTCATCAGGAACATTATCGTCCCATCCAATATTCAGGCGCCAGGTATCCTGAAGCAGGATTTTACCCTGAATAGTGAAGGGGGCGAGAAATCCTAAGACATCAAAAATAGACATAACAACCCTCAGCATAATCCTTTTTGTGGGTCGTTCGTTGCCCTGAGTGATATCCTTTGGTATGCGTTTTAGTGACACGTCAAACCCAAGCATATCATCTCCAGGAAACCAAATAAGTCCCAGTGTTCGCTCACCTCCAAATTGCTGACCGGTTTTGAACTTTACTGCAGCAGTACCTAAGGTCTCCTTTGGTATGCTGTTTAAAACCGCGACGCTGTTGCTCGTCCAGTTTCGGATTTCAAACCCACCGGCCCTGTGAATGTCACTGATATTACTCACCATATTAATAGCAGTACTTTCGTCCGGCAAACTATCTATGTAGTCATCCATGTAATGTGAATGGTAAATAGCATCGACTGCGCTCGGCAAGGATGTCTCATAGCGGCGTGCGTTTTTGTTTTTAATGAACTGAGCTACAAATGGTGAACAATTAGCTCCAAAAATTAAGGATGTCATGACATACGTTTTGATGTTTTCTGTAGGGTTGCTTCTCCACAGAAACCTTAGTGCATGCTGATCCTCGGCGTGAATTTTAACCCTCAGAAACATGTCCTTTATGTCACCTGTTACTGCGACTTTATTTTCCCTGAAGCGCAGCATTATACCCAGCAGTGATGACAAAAGATCGGGTCCTGTGAGTAAATAGTCATTAAGGCAGGAACCACCTACCTTACCTGCAGCGTCGAAGACCAGCCGAAGCTTGCTTTTGTTCGGGTTATCAACACCGAAATGAGGTAGGTACCACGTATTCGATGTGACGTCATTTACCACCAGCTCCCGCGCGTAATCATTTTCTAATAAATGACGAACGCGTTCCTCATACCTATTAGCAAAACCTGTATCCTTTCCCATTTTCCTTTCGATACCTTTCAACCTTCTTAGTGCGTTGGGATACGAGTCCGGCATCGCGCGACCTGACTCCTTCCAAGGTAAGCTAACATGCCAGCGTCCGTCAACGAGCACCGCTGACCGCTCCAGCTGATCGATGGCGCGCAAATCGTTAACATTCTGGCGCGGCTTACCGCACACACCTATGGCATCCAATGCAAACGAACGTCGAACCTCATCATGGATTTCTTGAATTAGACTATCACGCGATGAAATGTCACTTACCTCTTCGTTCTCCATGATGGTCAGGGCGGCCTCGGCGCAGCCAGAGTGAGCGCCGGCGGCGGCCCGCGCGGCTTTGCCACACCGCGGCACGCGCACCTTACCATGTACACACCAACCTAGGGGGGTAAGTGTAGCGGACGGCTCATTTGCACTACCTAACTTTATTTTCAAAGGTACAATTAAGTTATAATTATCTTGACCAATTAATATGTCAGGTTTTGAATCTGAGGTACACAATTTATCTTTAATATTCTTTAGGTGAGAATACTTACTACAATCTATAACAGACAACTTTTGAATAGGCAAATTTAATTCGTTAACACAACGCATTCTTATATTTTTATGTAACCTATCATATCCAGCAATGTCTACATTAACAACCATAGATTCGCATACCATCGCGTCATTAGTCCACGCTCCGCGCACCGACAGCGTCTCACGACGGCCGCGCAGTCCGACGCGCTCGGCGAGGCTCGCACTTATCAGCGACACACTCGATCCGTCATCGAGTAGCGCGGTGGCGTTTACGATACCGTTAGGGCCGTGCACACGAATAGGTAACACTTTCAATAACACTTTATTGTCACCCGCGTTAATGTACGTTATTGTTTCCGAAGACGCGGTAGGCTCGGCTCGCTGCCCGTCTGCCGATGAGGTAGTACTCGTGGTCGACGCACTGTTGCTATCCGCGCTGGTGCGCTCACTTTGTTTACTCGTGGAATAATGCAGAAGACGATGATGATCTTCATTACAGCCGTCCTTGTCGCACACAGAAGCTGAACACGTTTTTCTATCGTGTTTGGATATTAAACACTTGTAGCACAGGCCGTGTTTCTTCACATATTGCCACCGTACTTTACGTAGTGCTTTCTTAAATTGTTTGCAGTCGCCGAGATTATGTACCGCTGCGCGGCAAAACAAACAATTAGCGTTACGTTCTTCGTCTTGAACTAGCACGGTCTGTGTGCGTGTGCATGTACTTGCCTTATTCTTCTGATGCTGGTCACTTCGTAAAGTAGTAAAAATACTTGCGGTGGTGGAAATCTCTACAGCTTCTTCATACAAAAAATCTGATAAAATCACCAACCTTGGTTTCTTTCCTTCGGTGATCATTTTATAGCTGTAGTCGGACCACTTGGAGATAAGCACTGCGGGGAGCTTGGACAGAATCATCGAGACGATATTGACACCGTGTAGGTACTCCTCGCGCCCGACTGCTCGTACTGCTTCCACTACATTTTGCACTTTCACAGAAAACGCGACGATATCTTTCTGATATTCCTGTTGTAGGGACTGTAGCTTCTTTATGTCTTGGAGTATTCTAGAAATAATGCAGTCGGAGTTACCAAATCGTAGCTCCAATGTCGACATCACTTTGTCAGGCGACGTGGCGCTTATGAACAATGCGGCGACTGCATCTTTCGCTTGCCCTCGTAGGCATTTTCGAAGCCTCCATAGGTTTTCTTTTGGCGTGAATTTACACAACGCCGTCGACTCGTCGTAGGCTTGTTTGAATTGAAGCCAATCCAACTGATCACCAGAAAATTCAGGTAAATCTCTCGGTGTGCTCATGCGGCTGAGCAAACTGGCTTGAGGCACGTTGTTTGCACAGTTAGTAGAAATATCCTTCAAAGCGCTTGCCAACATGTGAACCGCGTTGTTGAGCACGGTCACGGAGTCGCCCGGCGGTGGCGGTGGCGGGGTCGCGGCGGCGCGCGGCCGTCCGGCCACGTGCTCGGCGCATGGTGACGGTGCTCGTGCGTGCAGCTCGCCCGTTACAATTCCTTTCTCGGGGGTTTGCTGCTCCAGTAGGGGTTCTTCGTGGTTACTTTGGTGGATCACCCAATCCTCCAGGTCTCTGCGAGGAAGTTCCTTCCCATCAACTAGTGAACTGTATTCCATCTGTTCTTCCTCGTCGTCGAGTGCTGCCAACTGGGCATCCAGGTTTTGATCAATGAGCTCGATCCGAATAGCAGCTTTTTGTTTAGCGGCTTCCAGCTGCAACAGTTCTTTCTTGCTTTCTCGCGTAGATTTGCATGACGCAACAGATTTGACCGGCGTTTTCGCGACTTGAGGCAGCGGTTCCGACTTTATGCTGCTTCCCGGCACATCGGAAAACAAACGTTGCGGCACAATATGCTTGGGGTGCTCAGCTTGAGTGTTTTCTGCTGATTTGTTCTGCTGCGAACCACGTTGCTCCAGCAGCATTTTTGCTCGCCGTGTTCTAATGCTACCGCGGATCATTGTAGATCTGGCTCGAAGACCACTTTGTTAGTGGTGGTGCTGCAGGAACTGGGTTTGTCGCAACAGAAACACGTGAACTTTTGAAAACCGTATATTGACTTTGAAAACACAAGATGGCCGCGTGCGCAGAATAACAAATCGGACGTGCGCATTGATTTGAGTTCGGTGGCAGACTGACGGGGTCCACACTGTTACAAGTGTCAGCGTGTCCCAGCTCTTAGCTATAGTGATGCTACTTATAACTAGTTATAATTAAATACATTGTACATTAATAAGACTTAAGCGCGTCGCTAACACGTGGGATGAGCAATTTTTTTGTGAATACTTTTCTCACCGCGTAAATAATACACGTTTTAGTGTATCTCATAAACCGCGGGTAACACCGCGGGGCACAGCTAGTATTTTTATAAAAACATTTCAAAATAAAAAAAATAGTAGCCCATTTGCATCAGCAGCAGGATCCAAGCTGGCGATGATCACGGCTTTAGAGAAAGGAACAGTGTCCAACAGTACCTACTTCTTTCTGCATCAATGCCTTGACCCAGCTGCGCAATGAGAGCCTCCTACGTGTTGGTCGAGGCTCTCCGCTCTTAGGCTTAGGGTACAATGATTTCAGAGTCCACGTCCCATATTTCCACAACCTCGTGTGATCAAGATACTTGATTTTTTATTGTTTATTATTATTTATATTTTTTTTTTGTATAATGTTCTAGTACGCGAATTGATAGTGCTGTACTTTCTTATAATTTAGATACATTGTGAGATCTACATTATGGCCAAAGGCTTTGAGTTAATGCTGGTATGTGTTTAGTTGGTAAGCCTTTATAAATAAAAAAATATTCGTAGAGGTCGTTTGTCAAAGTCAACCGGATAAAACCTCTAAAGTACCATTTATGGATGGGTATTTTTACCCAAAAATAAACCGTTTTTTTTTAAAATCAACCTTAAAGAAACAAGAATAGTAGTTTCTAGTTATAGTATAATTTCATTAATCCTACTAAGAAGAAGCTAAAAGCCAAAATATTCCTACGGGCTTTTATATACATATCCCATCATAATATAATATTATGAGTGATTCAGCGATTTCACTTTTATCAATTGGTACGAACGACTATTTTACTCGATTGGGAAAAAAGTCAATATTATGGAGAGCGCTTTGGAATCGTTTCCCTCTAGATATTACTGTGTACTCATTTTGTAATAACACCCACCCAACCCACTGTAGAAGATTATGAGAAATATCTATTTTAATATTTTATCCATTGAATCGATTTCTGTATTAATATTTTTTGCCTATCAGTTATCTTATATTTTAATTCCTTTGAGTTCATTGTGTTAAGTTCAGTGTGCAGAATAACAAATTAAGTAGTAACATGATAGGCAGTTACGGACAAAACTAAAAACTAAACTTTTAGGGACTTTCTATTCTCGCAATACCAACATTAGCATCACTCCACCAAAATAGAATATTTTATCTATGTGGCCTTATTCTTTATTCAATGACAAACAGAATTCATTCAGTACATTAGCATCAACGAATCTAATCAATTACTTAACACCAAATACTTTTAGGTAAAGTGAGTCATAAAATTGTGGAGCTTTTAGAATCAATTATGTTGAGATAGTCAAATGAAATAAGCAAATAAGGTCATTATTTTTTAGTAGGATTATTAATGCTCATGAGTATCAATGAAGTCATGGATTATCAGCCTTATTAGTTTGATATTTTTCATTGTTTTAAAATCAGTATTAAATATACCTATATATTTTTTTTTATATTCTATACGAACACAAATTTATTTAAATGTTATATAAACATAACCTAAAAATAACAAAACTATATTCTAACATAACTAAAACTATTAAAAAACTAAAATATGGCATCGAAAAATTCCTCCGCATCGTTGTCGACTGGTAAAGTACCCAGGAGACTGGCGGCATTGCCACGTTGTATGGCAATGCTAAGCCTCTGGCCAAGGTAAAAGCCAGCCCTTGGGTCACGGCAAGTTTCAACCAGCCGCTTGGAGATTTCGTTGAATAAACCATGAGCACTCGGACCCCACGGCCCAAGGGTTTCAACCCCAAACGGCTCAAAAATATAATTACCGATAAGGTTATTATACTTTCGCCGCTTGAGGTTTTCCGCAACCGTAGCAGCAGTGCCAGCACAGCACGCCGAGCCAGGAAGATGGGATGGCGCAAGAGCATCGACGCACGTTGCGTCCCACACTAAAGGCCTTCCCACCTTCCATGGAATTAAAGACATGCCGTCCGGTCTCTTGCCATCGTCGCGTGCCAAGCCATTGGGTTCTAATACAGCTGGAACGCCGACGGTGACAAGGGCTCGTCGGATGATGTCATTGATGCTCGCGTGCCGCGCAAAGTGATCCGCACTTCGGCTGCAAGACAGGCCGTGGTGTCCGAGGCTGTTAACAACTTCACCACAGTGACAGCGTTGAGGAGACGTATCAAATAAATTGTTCTGTACTACTCTGCAGAGCGGCTCATCTCACCGTCTCTGGGAAGATGGATTGTCGGGTGGATCTGAATTCGGGTAAGCAAGTCTCCAGCATCCATAGCCTCGGTGAAACAAGGCAAATCAAAATTAACCAGTATGGCTAGGATTTTCCTGTTTAATTTCTCTGTGCCGTGGACCGAGGATATGAATGTAAACGAATACTAGAAATTTTATTAGTATTAAATTGAAAGGGGAAAACCTAAAAAAAACCTGAAAAGGACAGTAACTACTAATAGTCCTTAATTGTATGTATAATAAAATATGTATATGAAATAATTCTCAAGTTTGTTTATCTATGGTAAAAATATAACAATTATTAAAATATTTAACTTAATATGCGTCTAATTTCTTCTTGTTTTTTATTGGAGGTCAGTGTTTATTTGTCATGAGTAAGTGACATTCAGCCAAACAGGAATCGTCAAATAATCCATATCGAACTATTTTATAGAATTAGTGCACAGTTATCATTAATTTAATATAATTCGACCTATATGAATCGTAAATCTAATTAAAATAATAGGAGTATAAGCATGTCAATATTAAATAAAATAATATTATTTTCAAAGTAGAAAACGTATAGTAGTTTGAATCCTTTGCCTTACTGACAGTTTGACATTACTGCATTTAATTTTTTCGATTATTTACTTGATTCGTGTTTTTGAGTTTGCTTTTTTATGATATTTAACGACTACTGGGGGTATTTTTAAGGATTTTGATTTTACTTCTGCACACTGTACCCAGTTTTGAACATAGACTTAGATTGAACCCACATAAACGACGACTCGGCTTTTGGACGACGGACGTGAACCAATCAATCTGCCTAGCCTTTTCCCAACTACGTTGGGGTCGGCTTCCAGTCTAACCGGATGCAGCTGAATACCATTATTTTACATGGAGCGACTGCCTATCTGACCTCCACAACCCAGTAACTGGGTAATACGATACCCCATGGTAAGACTGGTTGTCAGACTTTCGGGCTTCTGACGACCCGTAACGACTGTCAAAGATCCACGAATGGCAACCGGGACCAACGGCTTAACGTGCTTTCCGAGGCTCGGAGGAGTCTCGGTATGTAAAGATGGTCACCTATCCACTGACCGACCCCGGCAAGCGTAGCTTAACCTGATGGATCGACCCGTGCGGCTGTTATTACTTAGCCACGAGCTCCTCCACGAGCGTCCGAGCGGACGACGGACGTGAACCACAGAATATAAATAATATCTAAATAATAGTACTAATGTACTTGTTAAATTGATATCTCGATATTGCAAGGATGAGATGTAACCTCTTATCAGTGCACAATGATGAAGTACGTACTTCATCATTGTGGCCTGCCTGTACCAACGTTGGTACAGGCATGGATAACACCACAACCTATAAGTGTTGGGATTCCCTAGTTTCCTTTAGTTGTTTTTAATGATGAATAAAACATTTAAATGCATTTATGTTGTTTAATTATTGCATAATATTAATCCTTAACCTTGACTTAACCTACATTTTAGAAAAAAATGTTTTGCCTGGCTTCTACCTAGGTTTTTGATAATTACTATAATTGTATTAGGTTTCCTACGATTTGTAGTACAATTTGGCGTATATTTCACTGCTGTTCATTTCAGGCATTTTGTAGTATGGCTGTTGGGCATTGCCCTTTGCCCCTGTCTGGCTTTAGAGCACTATATAATGTCAGTTGAATAAAGTAATTAAATAATGCGATGGTACTTTCATAGATCTTTACTTTAATTTAAAGAGAGAGGGCAGTTAGTTAAGTGTATTTCAACGGCGGCCCTATCTTTACAACACCATGTACAGGCTTTCTTATTTATATTAATCATGCTCAAAAATTTCAAGATGAAAATAGTACCCTTACTGCAAATTAACAATCCTTCTCCACGAACAATTCTGTAATACTGTTGGGAAACATAAAGCACATCACTACTTGATGTTATCTGTGGTTCTTTTTTTTCTCATTGCTGCTCCGGTGTGCTCTCCAACCTCCGCTTAGGGAGTTCATCTACAAATATGTAAATGTAAGATCCAATTAAACAGTGTTCACATTAAATTTAGTGTTCTCACTCAATCAACCACCTACCCAAAAACTTGACAAATTCGACCTTATTAGGTATGTACGTGTCTCGAGTCTCAATCCTATCGTGTAATAAGACCTTATTAGGTTTACACGTGTCTCGAGTCTTAATCCTATCGTGTGATAAGACTTTATTAGCTTTACACGTGTCTTTGAGTCTCAATCCTATCGTGTAATAAGACCTTATTAGGTTTACACGTGTCTTGAATCTCAATCCTATCGTGTAATAAGACCTTATTAGGTTTACACGTGTCTCGAGTCTCAATCCTATCGTGTAAAAAGACTTTATTAGGTTTACACGTGTCTCGAGTCTCAATCCTATCGTGTAATAAGACCTTATTAGGTATACACGTGTCTCGAGTTTCAATCCTATCGTGTAGTTTCGCAAGGAATTAAGATGAGGTACAAGGAATTAATAAAGGTTCACCTACAAAGTACGAGTACTTAGTTTCTTGGATGTAATACCTAAACCAAATGTAATGAAGACTCGGTACGTGTTTGAGAAATTGTCTGTATAGTGAAATATTTAGTTCCTACGCACAACATTTTATTGGTGAGTAGGTGTTTCATACGATATATTAATACTGGCGAAGACCTATGTCTGCAGTAACTCCTACGTTTGGCATTTCATGAATGTATAAAAACCTTTTTACAAAAATATACAACGATTTCCAAAAACAACACTACAAAGTGAAAAATAACTTTAATTTCGGAAGTCGGTGGCAAAAAAAACAAATTTTTTTGCCACCGACTTCCGTAAATACACAGAATTACGAAGGGGTATCATATTACACAGTTACTGGGTTGTGGAGGTTAGATAGGCAGTCGCTCCATGTAAAATACTGGTATTCAGCTGCATCCGGTTAGTCTGGAAGCCGACCCCAACATAGTTGGGAAAAGGCTAGGCAGATTGATTGCTAAATATCATACTATACCTATACAAAATGTACAACTTACCTTTGTTGTCATAATAATCTTCGTCGAAGCAATAAAACCTTACGCTGGACTTTTACTATGTGAAAATCCCCAATTATAAATTCCTTAAAATTAATATTCCTTTGAAATCTAGTGAACTTTAGCCGTGTAAAAGTTCAGTAGGTTTCAGTAAATTTCATCGGCTGATTACAAAAAACATCGAAACAACAATAACAAACAGCAAACAACTTTGCATCGCATAACTTCACGCCTGTGTTCACCATCACCAATACATCTAAGTAAGTATAAAATAGGGGGCAAGCCTTTCTCCTCAAAGACTTATACATAACTACTGCTCAAACTTTTTCGATTCCATTTGTACATTACATAGAATAAAAAACTTAAAGCCTGTAAGGACTTTGTTTGAGACTATTTATCTTCTAATAAAAACCATACAATCAAAAAATCTAAATCAAATCAAAATTTTATTAAATCTACAACAAACAATCCATAGTGTCAGTAATATCTTATAGCTAGTGTTAGTAAGTAATATTATTATTTGGAGGTAATTTTGAACTGTGTTTGAAGCATTTTGCACAGAAGATGACCAAGTAAGTTACAAGTTTCTCACCTGGCCATCCTCTCATGCCTCAAAATGGGAGAACAGAAACTCTCAGTCACTGTTTTCAGAATGCTGTTGTTACTGCCCCGGGTTCTAGTTACTAAGGATGCGATTTTTTTAACACACAACACCAAACACACTAACACTAACACCAATAACACTTTTCTTGACCTTCAAAACTTACTCAAACCGCGCTTACAATCTGACCAATGGGGCATCTATTTTAAGAACAAAAAAACAAGCAAGCCATAACCTGAGCGACCACTGGTCCGCGCCGGCCGTAACGCACGCATGGCTCGCAACGGATTTTGTTTTGATGAAGAAATGAAAAGCGGGCGATCCCGGTAGTGGACGCAGTGCTTTAAGAATTCATACAAAGCAAACTGAAATCCGTTGCATGCCGTGCGTGCGTTGCGGCCGGCGCGGACCAGTGGACGGTCACCTTTACAGTAGTCGCATATGATGTGAATTATCTGACATCTCACCTTGGTAAAAGTACCTTCTAGTTCCACACCAAATAAGCAACATTTACGACAGGTACGGCAACAATTCATTCCTTCACTCAAAATGTTTAGAAAAATATTTTCTCTTCCTTTTAAACACTTCCGTCCCTTTTCACGAAAGCACTCCCACAGGTTGCAGGAAAGCGAAAAGAAATATGTTACACATCAAAAACAAAATAAAAAACAACCCTTTTCTTCATTACATCGCTATATAAACAAGAGTTATGTTAAACAATACATTGTAAACACGTCTGGAGAACAGTTTCACTAAGATATAGCGATATATCTCACTGTTATTGTGTAATTTGTTGGATATAGCTCGCTGGATTGTTACTGTAATGACGTACGCGACGGTTTGTGTCACTATTGTGTGCTTTATCTGGTAACTGCGCCCCGCGGTGCTACTCGCGGTTTATGAGATACACTAAAACGTGTATTATTTAATCGGTGAGAAAAGTATTCACAAAAAAATTTCTCATCCCACGGGAACACTAAATTTTTTCAGGATGTAAAGTAGCCTATGTGTGCTATTTGTATACAGGGTGTCTGCTACTTCGACACCAAATATCATCAAAACCGGTCGAGCTGTTTGAGTTTGAAAGAGTAATAAATATATTTGAATTCCTTGCTCATCCCACGGGAATACTACATTTGTTGGGGATATAAAGTGGCCTATGTATTAATACAGAGTGTCAGCTATTCCCACACCAAATTTCATCAGAATCGGTCGAGCCGTTTGAGTTTGAAAGAATAGCAAGTAGGTATATTTGAATTCCTTGCTCATCCCACGGGAACACTACATTTTTTCGAGATATAAAGTAGCTTATGTGTTAATCCAAAGTGTCAGCTACTTCCACACCAAATTTCATTCAAATCGGTCCAGCCGTTTGAGCGTGAAGAAGTAACAAACATACACACACACGCACACACACACAAACTTTCGCCTTTATAATATTAGTGTGATAGTGTGAAGTGTGATACATACGAAACCTCATGCTCACACCGCACTGTGTAAATTCGTTATTAATTTGATTTGAAGTATAAGTCACTTCAAATATAAGTCCTGTATGTCAGGAGTCAGCGCACTCTCCCATCTTATTTGGCTTAGATACTAATGTCAACATAGGAATAGACAAACAGATGTGCTACGAAATACAGTGTTAAAATAAGCTACAACAAAATAAAATAAAATACAATAACAGAAATGAAAAGTATGAAAAAACATGGAAAAATATGGAAAAAAATATTTTTTCTGTTTATAACAGCGTTTATATAAAAACGCGCGCGTTTTTTTAAAGCGTTTTATTTATTTTTATTTTAATAATTTTATTTGTTTTTAATTATTATATCGTGGTGTGTGTGTGTGTATGTGTGTGGAATGTGTGTATGTGTACGTGTGGGTGGGTACCCGTTCGTGTTTTTGTCTACGAGTATGAGAAGGTGTATGAAAGAAAGGTATGTTTATGTATGTGTTCCTCTGTAGAATGAGATTAATTATTTATTATTTTCTCTACATCCTCATAATCAAGTGCAAAGAGCCAGATTTTCATTTTAAGTTTACATTCGAGTAGCGTTAGCGGATAAATATTTAAGATCTTCTTAATTTTGTTGTATAAATATAAAGAAAGAAAAGCGTATTGTCGTCTTGCAAAAGCCGTGTGACATTTAGCAGATTCAATTACGTTTGGAGTTGTTCGCTTATTTCGAAGTTTACCTGGATCATATGGGGTAGATAGATACGTGTTTTTATTAATTATCTGGAAAATAAAAAGTTGTTTTACTGTAAATAACCGGCACAACTCGTATAATTTCTTTGTGGGAAATCTGTATGGTTTGAATGACATTGTCTTTAGCAAGGACCGTTGCGATCTTTCCAGGCGTAAGAGATGCGTTTTACATGCACCTATCCAAACCCCAATACAATAACCAATACTAAAAAAAAAATGTAATTAATGTAATTTTATTTTATTTTATTACTAGCCGTTGCCCGCGGCTTCGCCCGCGTGGATGTCGGAAATTATCCCACGGGAACCTACTACCGGGATAAAAAGTATTTTATGTGTTAATCCAGGTTATAAACTATCTGTGTGCCAAATTTTATCCAAATCCCGTTATACTATTTCTATATGGACGGTGTTAAAACACGCACTAGCTATTAACATAACATATATTAATTCGGAAATTACACTCATTACAAAATCAAACGCGTTACGTGGCTTCAGAAACAACAATGCGTCAAGTTCATGACAAGTCCCTTTGTTCCAAAACTTTACGGCCATTCCCCAGAATAGCTTCACTCGGTGTTGCCAACAATCCGTTCAGCCGTTTTTGCGTGATTGAGTAAGAAACATCCAAATATCTTCACAAACTTTTACATTTATAATATTACAAGCTTTTGCCCGCGGCTTCTCCCGCGTGGATGTCAACAAGTGAACAAGAGAAGGTTTTGTCACATGGAACAACTTCTAATAAGCTTAATCGTCTGAAGTTTGAGAAGAAGGAAAAGGTACAAGTTTTCTTTTGTGTTTACCTGTTGTTGTAAGAACAACATGTTGCAAAATTTGTGGGCATTGTTTGGTAACAACTAATAGTACAATCTAGAATGCATTATTTTCTTTTTAACCGACTTCAAAAAAAGGAGGTTACTCAATTCTACCATATATATATTTTTTTATGTGTGTTCGTGGATAACTTCGTCGTTTATGAACCGATTTTTATGATTCTTTTTTTGTTAGAAAGGAAATATTCCAAGGGTAGTACCATGATAAGGAAACTGGGATCTGATGATGGCATCCCAGAGAAATCGAGGGGAACCTTCAAATTTTATAGGCACACCTATAGCGATTTGGGTATTTTTTATAGTAACTCGTGTATCTGCTCCCGGAAAGCACCATTTAGTGAAGTAGAACTGATGAAGAAAACCAGAGATGGCCATCGGAACTACTCAATAATACATATTTCAGAGGTTGCGATTCGATTATTGCGAAGCAATTTATGCTCGGCACAATACATAAAATATGTTGAAATGGAGCTGATGTTGACTTCACCATCAGATCCAGTTCTCCTAGTTCCTTACTGGGAGAACTCCTCAACAATTAACGTCATTGTACCGGGAAAAGCAATGTTTTGGAAAAGGTGATAAGCATTTGACATTAGGCTATTGTAACTTAGATGAATTACAGACTGACCCACTAAAAAGTGAAAAATAAAAAAAAAATTACAAAAAAAAAAACCGACTTCCAAAAAAATACTACAAAGTGAAAAATAACTTTAATTTCGAAAGTCGGCGGCAAAAAGCTAAAATACAGATCCAAAGACACCTACTTCCGAAATTAAAGTTATTTTTCACTTTGTAGTATTTTTTTGGAAGTTGGTTGTTTTTTTTTTGTAATTTTTTTTTTATTGATTTAATTTTATTGGAAGAGAAGAAAATTATGTTATTCTGAGTACGTAGGTACAGTACGATAAAATTTATATGTAGCATAGATTTGATGCATTCATTCATTTCAATTTTACGAATATAGGTATTTGGTTACATGACTTTATAAGTTATTGCGTTTGCCTAAAGACCCTTTTCGCCTAAAGTAGTAATAAAATTGGTGATTTTGAAAGCGCAATCAGTTCGGATCGTGATTGGTTTTACGAATTTTGCCAATGCTACATCTAAGTTGTGTCGTGCTGTACCTACTCGTACCATTATTATTTTATAAGAGCAAATTCAATCAATCTGCCTAGCCTTTTCCAACTATGTTGGGGTCGGCTTCCAGTCTAACCGGATGCAGCTGAATTCCAGTGTTATAAGCGCAAATTACGTTTACATTCTGGAAATGTTCTTCATAAACGCTCTTACCCTGAGTTTATATTAGATATTTAGATGGCCATTGCTTAGCATTTATTCTAAAGCCATTCTCATCAGGTAGATTCTGTGTTAAAATTCTCAAATTGTGCAATACAAAGTAAAACACAGCTAACGTCATCAACACAAAAACTCAAATACACAAACAAGCTCATCTCTGTCAACCATAGACAAGAAAATCAAAACCATCTTTCTCGTTCACGTCATCGCCGTCATAATTCTTAGAAACGATTTCCTTTGGCATGTCTTCAATCAAACGGTTTGGCAACAGCGCAGCCGCCATCTTGCTTACAACGTCATAAACAATGGACAGGTGTATATTGTAATGTACACAGTTTTTATTGGGGTGTTAAATTGATTGGGTTAAGCTTTTATGAGTTAATGGATCTTTGTGCTGGATACTGTTGAGCAATTTGATCAGTGTGTCGGACCACGCACAATGAAGGGTTCCGTAGTTGGGATGAATTAATTTATCCCAAGAACAATCTTAACATTGTAGTTGAAAAACATGTTTTCACATACATTCCAACTGTAAATGTAAGTTTGTACTCACAATATTGAGATATTTACCATATTAGTTTAAAACCACAGACTTCTTATAGGTTTTCGTGTCATTTACAGGTAAAGAACTATTTTCTGTATTTTTTTCAAAATTTTAGGCTCGGCAGTTTCATGGATAAGGGGAGGGGGAATGGTCAATTTTCGTCTATTTTCTTAAATAACTTAAAAAAAAAAAAATTTTAAAATTATAAAAAAATATATTTGAGACCCTCATAGTAAGACCTTTCATTTGATATCTTACACGGTATAGTTTACAAAACATTTTTTTTTTAATTTGCCTCCCAAAAGTGACCCCCATATTCAAAATTCATTCATTTACTTTACCCGTCCGTGTTTGGTCACAGAAGTTCATATATGTACCTTTCAACTCAATCGGTTCATGAGATTCGGAGCAAATTGGCTGTGACAGACGGACACACGAGTGATCATATAAGGGTTCCGTTTTTCTTTTTGAGGTACGGAATCCTAAAAAAAATAGAGACTGGTATGGGCAGGCAATTGAAACTAGTTCAACTGGCACGGCGGCTACTCAACTCATTAACGTAGTGAAAACGTAACGCATAAATTTAGTTTAGCGATTTACGTCCATTCCTACAAACCTGCATAATAGAAATGATGTCTAAAAGTTTTGTTTTTGTTCGTCATGTAGAATACTAAAAAACACACGTATTTTTTATTTTTTTACGTAATCAAAAGATTACGGCAATACATTGTGTTAAAACATAGCATGACGTCATGCCTAGCTAGATTTTATACGTAGGGGTGACGTAGCGAGCCCCCACTCCCCAACTTTAAAACGTGCTATCTACATAATTTTTCATTAATTATGCTAAACGAAAAAATACGTGTCTAATATATAATATAATTACTGTTGGGTAGATTTTGTGGATACCTGATAGGTAATCCCTTTTATTACAATCAATGACTGACTATGACTTCGTGATTACGCAATCAAACGCATCGTGACAAGCAATCATTTGACACCTACTTAATACTCATAGTCAACATAACAACAATAGTGGCATACAATATGATATCAAGTAACACAAGATTGACTTACAACAACAAGGTTCATTTATGTCATAGAACAACAATGACATAAATTAACCTCATTAGTATGAATTTAGATTGACACAAACGCAACAATCTTATTAATTGAGTAAGTAACTACATCTGTTTAAGCACGACCTTTTTTTATAGATTTATCATGTCTGTTGTATGGCAGCCCCCCCTTAAATATTTGTTTTATTTTAATTTAATTCTTTATTTTTAAAGTGAATGTATAACTAAATATTCTGTGAATATTTCAAGCGTCTACCTGTTGCCGTTACCAATATAGAGCAAAAACGAGCAAAAAAAACACGTTTGTTGTATGGGAGCCCCCTTCAATATTTATTTTATTCTGTTTTTTTAGTATTTGTTGTTGTTGCGGCAACAGAAATACATCATCTGTGAAAAATTCAACTGTCTAACTATCACGGTTCATGAGATACAGCCTGGTGACAGACTGACAGACAGCGGAGTCTTAGTAATGAGTCCCGTTTTGCCCTTTAGGTAAGGATCCCTAAAAAGGCTTTAATCGCGAAGCGATTATGCAAGCCTCATAGTTTTACAAAACAAATAGAAAACATGTACCTACTATCTAAGATCTTAACTTAATTAATTTAACAATCAAGTATTATAACTTAATAGCTAATTTGGATGTCGAATAAGACAAATGTAATTTGAGTTTAACTCAAATTACACATGCAACATCCCTTAACATAAGTCTTCTGACTGCAAAACTCTCCGTTCTGCTCCAACCCGAGCACACTCCACCTAAGCGTGGTAGGTGTCCTCCCTCATATTGCAAATCAGACAGTTTGGGGTATCAACCACCTTCATAAGATGCCCGAACGCATTCAACGGAATGTGCCCGGATCGCAGGCGCATGCTTGTTCTTAACAATTGGCTATTCATCTGTACTTCAGAGAATCAAGGAATCGTTGATGATTCAGACTGAATTGAAGCACGACCTTTTAATACGCAGAATTGTTTGTCGATAGGATTGTTTTAATTTTCCTTGTAAAAGTCCTCATTTAAAGTTCAAACGCTGTAAACAAGATTCATTTCTTAATTGGATTGATTTTAAGATCACCCCCACAAATTCTCAACCCGATACAGATCTTCTCAAAGGGGAATGCCTGAAAAATGCTTGAAATAGATAGAAACTACTAATAGTCCTTAATTCTATTTAGAATAAATTAGATATAATGAAATAATTCTCAAGTTTGTATACCTAGGGTGAAAATATAACGATCATTAAAATATTTAACTTGATATCCGTCTAATTCATTCGTATTTTATCATGGAGGTCAGTGTTTATTTGACATGAGTAATCGACATTCAGCCAAAGAGTAATCGTCAAATAATCTTTAACGAACTATTTTATAGAATTATTGCATAGTTAATATAATTCGACCTATTTATACCGTAAATCTAATTAAAATAATATATGCATGTCAATATTAATTAAAATCAATTTATTTTCAAAATAGAAAACGTATCGTAGGCTGTATGCATCATTACGTCCTTTGCCTTACTGGCAGTTTGGCATTACTGCATTTAATTTTTTCGATTGTTGAATTGATCGATTCATGGTTTTGCGTTAGCGACTTGAGTTACTAGTACATTGCTTTTTAGAATATATCTAACGACGACTTTGGGCATTTTTTAAGGAAATTGATGTTACAGAAGTAAAATAACAAAATCAAAATGGGTAACGTGTACATTTTGACTCATTTTTACCAACTGGCATATAGCGAAATGGTTTTGTTGGCATGTGGAATGAAACAAATAAAACATGCTCGTTCATACTATGGCGAGCATACAGAAGCTAATGGTATGTATAGGATTGAGATATGCAGGCAAATGGACTGGAATAACAAATTGGTTGAGGATTTAGGTCTTCCGGGTAGTTGTTTTTTACTGCAAGGAAAAATACATAGTGGACATATTTCTCAAAAAAAATATTTTGTTTACATAATAGTTAACAATTCTTTATCTGGAATTAGGGCTATACAGCATCGTTATTGTAACTGCCTAGTGGGACGGTGAACAGTTGGTACCTGTGCTCATACTATGTCAATAATATGGTACTTAGCTTGGGCCGGTACCAATCCAATATCTATCCTCCTGCAGTTTTTGATGATATAATAGGTCTTTACCTATGAAATTGCCGTTTTGTATGAAAAAATTTAAACGAATTTTATTCATGCATTTTTTATTTGTATTAATCGAAGTAATCACCCATGCAATCAATGCATCTTTGCCAACGCAGTGGCAGTTTATTTTTATGCCCTTCTTAAAGAAATCAGCTGGACGGGAGGCAACAAATTCTTCAAAGGCATTTTGTACTGCCTCTCGGGTATTGATTTTTTTTCCCACCAAGAAGTTATCCAAATTCTGGAAAAAGTGGTAGTCTGTAGGCGCAAGGTCTGGTGAGTAGGGCGGATGACGGAGAGCTTCCAACCCCAGTTCTTGCAACTTGGAGACCGTCTGCTGTGCAGTATGAGGTCGCGCGTTGTCGTGCAGGAGCAGCGGAGACGAGCGATTGACCAATGCTGGTTGGAGATGTGCCAGCTTCTCCATCATTGTGTTCAGTTCTTTACAGCACACATCTGAAGTAATGCTCACCCCGTTTGGTAAGAAGCTGTGATGAGTAACACCGGCGCTAGACCACCAAACAGTGACCATCACTTTTCTAGGGGTAAGTTTTCGTTTAGGGCATTGTTTAGGTGCTGAACCAGGATCCAACCAACTTGCTGAGCGCTTGCGGTTATCAAACAGAATCCATTTTTCATCACAGGTAACAATGCGGTTCAAAAATCCTTCATTTGTGTGCCTGTTGAGCAGTGCAAGGCATGTCTCGACGCGTACTTCGCGCTGGCGATCATTGAGTTCGTGGGGCACCCATTTGTCAAGCTTTTTTACCTTGCCAATTTGACGCAAATGGACCAATGTTGTTTTGTCGCTAACGTCGAAAGCTGCTGCTAATTCAGCCGTAGATTGTGTATCATCAGCTTCCACAATCGCCTTTAATTCGTCATTGTCGACCAAAGTCTTCGGAGGACCGCGAGGTTCATTTTTCAGGTCGAAATTTCCAGAACGGAAGCGAGCAAACCAATAACAAGTGGTGCGTTGGTTTGTAGTGTTAGCTCCGTAAGCGTCGTTGATGTTGCGTGCCGCTTGTGCCGCGTTGCTGCCACGACGGTACTCATATTCCATAATTACTCGAATTTTTAACGTATCCATGATGACGAAAAAGAATGAAATGCGATGAAAATGTAACACTAATCAATAAACAAATGACTACTTTTGGAAAAAAAAATCCATGTTTTTAAAATAAAATTAATTTGAAATTAGAATTCTTAGCCAAACAAAAATTATTTTGATTTGAAATGGCCAGTACTGCAGAACGGCAATTTAATATTAGTGGCTTTTAATGATGATTAAAACATTTAAATGCTGTTTTGTTGTTTAATTATTGCATATTAATCCTTAACCTTGACTTAACCTATATTATGGAAAAAATTTTGGAACTGGCAAAAAAAAAAATTGGAATTGGAATTTTTTGGAATTTTCTACCTAGTTTTTTGATAATTATTGAAATTGTAATTGATTCCCTACGATTTGTAGTGCAATTTGGCGTATATTTAATTGTTGTTCATTTCAAGCATTTTTTTGTGTGGCTGATGGGCATTTCCCTTTGAAAACAGTCAATCACCGTCTTCCCGAATCAAATGTTTAAATTGATTCTCGCTAACAAAGAGCAACTCATTAACCTTGCAATCGAAGGGTTTTATTGTCCGTTATTGGAAGCGATTACGAAGACCGCTGTCAGTCCTCCGTTCGTATCCCATTTATATGCAGATTTGTTGGGAAAATATAAACAGTTAGCATCAGTCTGATGTTATACGAGGGATCAAACTTGGGATAATGCTTGAATAGATTGAAGTTTAGAATAGGTTAAATGGATTAGGGTTAGTACATACAGAATAATTGTGCATTGATGACGGTGTCGTTATCTACAGATTGGATGGAGGTGTGCTGTCGTACATGATTGATTTGGCAGCAATTATATTGAGACACCTAGCTATGTGTGTATAATAACCAACTACTTATGTATTTTTAATAACTTAAAAGAGTCATGAACACTTCAAGTTCAAATGCAACATAATTTTTAGTTTTTTATGTAACTTAGTAACCATTTGAAATGTTTTTTTTTTTTTTTTGTAATTTTGTAGTTTTTAGCCTACCTATTTAGTCCATTTAATCCGTTTGACACTGTGATAAAATAATCTGGTCTCCTGTTTGTTATTATTAAAGTTGTTACTGAGCTGTAACCTATGACCGCAATAAGAAGTTATATTACAATGTTATACGATAATTAATATTGGATCTCTAAGTCCTTGAAAACCGAATTCCTTGACTAGTAGCTGTTGCCAGTGATGAGTAACAACACTGAAACGTGGTCGCTCACAATGGGCCTTATTAGAAGGCTAAAAATCACCCAAACGGCAATGGAGACGGCTATGGTTGCAGTTTTCCTACGTGATCGAATCAGAAATGTAGAGATTCGCAGGAGAACCAAGGTAACCGACATAGCCCGAAGAATTGCCAAACTTAAGTGGCAGTGGGCAGGCCACATTGCTCGCAGAGCAGATGGCCATTGGGGCCAAAAGGTTCTGGAGTGGCGACCGCGTACCGGAAGACGTAACGTTGGAAAGCCTCCCACAAGGTGAACCAATGACCTTGTAAAGACCGCAGAAATCCGCTGGATGCGGGAAGCATAGAACCGGTCGAAGTGGCGGTGCCTGGGGGAGGCCTATATCCAGCAGTGAACGTTTTTCGGCTGAAATGATAATACCCGTATAAGTACCTACAACAAATGTAAAAAACATGAGACCAAAAGCTGAATAATGAAATTGAAAATCTAATGAATATTTTTTTCTTTTCTACGAAATACGAGTATTACGGTAATCTCTAAAATACCTTTATGGAAATGAATAGGTAAGCAACAATGCTAATAAAATCACACGTTTAATAATTTATGTACAAAACTCGGGATTGATGAACACCGCTGTTCTTTTGACCGGATACCAAAATATTCACCGTAATTGTTTGTTTCTGCGGAAACCCACAACGTGGTATTGAACGCTAAATTAAGCATTTTGTATTTCCCGGTTGACTGAGCAAAGGTACTCCGGTAGGTAGATAGGTTTAGTTTGGTCCAGCATATTATCAACATTATATTGAACTACAGTTGATATATTGGAACCCGAAGGGGTTCGAGATGCTGATGACAGTAAATTTTGTTCAGAATAAAGCTCCATTTACACGATGCAAGTTTATTGCCTGTGGCGTTCTATAAAATTGCAGGGCAATTAACTGGAAACATCTAACCAACATGTACAATATTGTAGCACGATACGGGGAAGTTAGTTGCCGTTCAAAACTTATAGGTGAAACAGCACGTACAGTGGGCTGCATCAAAATAAAATTGCTCGTACCATAAAATTGCGCTTACAAAAATCGCATTAAATTCTATCATTCAAACATGAGCGAACAAAACAAGACGTTCAATAAAATGGAATAAAATATTTGGCAGCGCAAATATGGGTAATACTTGAATCAATTGTACACACGGCTACACATCAAGCTAGACATTTCCAGTTTACACTGACTGATTGTAAGAAAATCCTATACAATGCGAGACCGGCCTATACTGGAAATGTATAGCTTGATCTGTAGCCGTACGTACAAACACGTACAACCCTGTGTTTAGACGAGGCAAAACTTGCATGCAGTAATCAATCGCCTGGCAATTTTATTGCCATGGTGTAAGTCGCGTGATATTTTATTGAATGGCAAAACTTGCATTTAATTATTGTATTGCATTTTATGGAAATCGCACGCGTGTTAACACTTGCATGCAATTCTTGATCGTGCTTTACGGTATGCGATTATTGCTCTTGGACGTTCCAGAAACTTGCACCGTGGATCTTAAGGAATGGAGCTTAAGGTTCATAAAAAGTTGATATGAAATGTAGATGGGTATTTGTTTTCTACCTATTCTACTCAGATCCATTTCATCTCCTGTATCAGTTTATTCGCAATTTAGTTTTCTTATTTTTCTTCGTTCGCGAAAATACACAACATGTTTTTTCATTGGATATAAAAAAGTCTACAAGTCTAGAAAAAAACTGAATCATATTACTATAAACGGTAACATGTTTTTCACGGTTAGCAAAAACCTTAACGACTATTTCACAAATCGTATTTTCGGACGCAATAAAAAACGTATTTTCAGCCAAACATTTATTATACAATGGAAACGCGAAGAAAGCTACAGCAATTATTGATCGTCACACAGTTTAATAAACATGCGGGTAATGAACATTTGGGGTTTTAAACTATTACTGTAAAAATAAGTATGTTATATGAAAAATAAGATTGTAGGGCACAACCGAATGAATTTAAGAATTTTTTCGCGGGTATGCCTGATAACAATGACAGAAATATTAGGTGAATCCACATTCAAACATATTCGTTTTTAAGGTCACATGTTTTCAACTACAAAATAAAACGTATGGTAATCCATTATGGATATTGGAACTAATCCAACACTATAATATTTAGCTTGGTTTCTGTTTATTTCAATGCAATCAATATTTTTTACTTTACTTTTTCTTTTTTTTTTTTTTTTTCTTTTTTTTTTTGATTTTTATTTATTCAACAAACTTATCAAACAGTAGAAATATTTTTTAACGTAAATGACTAACTAACTAACTATACAAATAAATACAAAACAAAAGGACACTTAGGCGTCGAAGTACTCGTCCGCATCGATGTCATCCGGAAACGTGCCCAGAAGACTGGCAGCATTGCCACGTTGAATGGCAATGCTAATTCTTTGGCCAAAGAACGAGCCAGCCCTCTGGTCACGTGAAGCCTCGACCAGTCGGCGAGAAATTTCCTTAAAAAGTAGACGCGCACTCGGGCCCCATGACCCGAGCGTTTCGACCCCAAACGGCTCAAAACTGTAGTTACCTATAAGGTTACAGTATTTGCGCCGCTTGAGGGTCTCAGCAGCCGCAGCAGCGGCGCCAGCACAGCACGTCGTGCTTGGAACATGAGATGGCGCAAGGGTGTCGACACAGGTTGCGTCCCACACCAAAGGCCTACCCATCTTCCAAGGCAACAACGTCATGCCATCTGGTCTCTTCCCATCGTCACGTACCAAGCCGTTTGGTTCTAATACCGCTGGTACGCCGGCGGTAACAAGAGCTCGACGAATAATGTCGTTGATGCTGGCGTGCCGTGCTATGCGACCTGCGCTCCTGTAGCAGGACAAGCCATGGTGCCCGAGACTGTCGACAGCTTCACCGCAGTGACACCGATGCGGAGCAACACAAGGTGCGCCCAAGCGGAGACACGTAGCGAGCCGAAACGATGAGTCATCCATCATAGTACCTATGGTGGATGACGGGAGCGCCTGAAGCCACAAGCCTGACTCCCATTCTCCCACAGCCAGCAGACGGGTACGCTCAACAGTATTAAAAGACGTGTTTAATAGGGTATTCCGTATAATACTGCAGAGCGGCACGTCCCACAGTTTCTGGGAGGACGGGTTGTCGGGCAAATCCGTATTGGGACAAGCCATTTTCCAAGCGTTCAACGCATCGGTCAAAAACGGTACCTCAAAATCGACCAGTGAGGAAGATAAAATTTTCCTGGTTAATTTATCGGTACTGTGGACCGAGGAGAGGAACGCCGGTAAACTAATACTTGAAATTTTGCGGACGCCGAGACCACCCAGGCGGATGGGAAGAGTAGCTTGCTGCCACGCTCGGTCGTCCAGGGCCACATTTAGGATAGAAGTTAGTGTGTTTCTAATAATTTGGTCTACTTTTTCTAAAAGTTGTGGATGCTTCCAAAGATGGGAGGAGCGAAGGCTATATGTGAATTTTGGTCCAAAGCAACAGTATCGAATGAGTGTGAAGGCCGAATGAATATTAATTTTGTAAAGTCGTTCCGAGACATCATGAAAATTTTGTATTTTCTCCTCAATAAACGTTGGAAAGGATTCGTCAAAAATTGGGGATCCCAGGAGGTGAAGAGAGTTTCTTTCCATAATTTTGATATTTGGTGCTATTGTATTAAATTTTGATATGGTAGTCTGTCTGTCAGTGGTTTGGGGAAGATAAATTTCACATTTTGAGAGGTTAAGGTCTAGGCCAATGGAACTGAATTTTTCTTTTAAAAAAACTAAATCTTTTAAGACTGTGTCTACATCACCTCCTAGGGGTCCGTCATCCAAATACCAAACGTTGAGTTTAGAATTTAATTGACGAATAATTGGATTTATTGCCAAACTAAAAATGACTGGCCCAAGAGGGTCGCCCTGTTGACATCCAACGGCTGATTTCAAAAGGTTGTCTTTATAAAGTAATTTAGAGGGGTGCCTATAACATTGATAAAGAAAACTGTAAATTTTGGGTATTTCTTTTTGAACTTCTGTCAACAAGGTGTCCCTGTTTACGGAATTGAAAGCGTTCTTAATGTCAACCTTAAGGATGACCTCACCTTTACCGCTATTGATGTAAGTGGATAATGCATGTACCGCAGCCTCACAGCCCCCTTTAGACCCAAAGCCCAGCTGTAGGGGCTGGAATTTGCTGGCCAGTGTTTCGCTGTAGAAAGCACAGCAAATTTTGGCTGCGATACGACGATAAGTGAGCCCTACGGCAATGGGACGAATGCCGCCATCCTTCTTGCGCAGGGCACATAGATTTGCCCCATACAAGATATCAATGACGGCTTCGTTCACATTGCCGGAGAGCATGAGATTAATGAGGGCCGTTAGCTCCTCCAAAAGGGACTCACCAGCCTCCCCGGCGCCTGAACACATTAAGTCCTTCAGGTGTTGAGGTGTCAGGCCGTCGAGGCCGCCGGCGGAGCCACTTCGAAAGGAGCACACGGCCGCATACACTTGTTGTGCTGTAATTACAAGACTTTACTTTTATTTATCAATAATTAAGTTATTGCCCAAATAAATTCACTAATGCGGATTATGATTATTTATTTTCATTTGTCCAAATACATATAAGCATATTTTTTCTGCGAAGACATTAGACTTATATATATAACCTTTTTAATCCGTGCTTCCAAATTTCTCATAGTTACAAGCCCATCATCTAATCATTTGATCCATTCATCATTAGGTAGGATCTTCATTAAGGAAGAGAATATCATTAGTCCCTGTTTTGTCTTTGATAAGAAACCGTTAACCACGAGTAACGAGATTTCCTTGATTAAGCCTTATTAGGTTTGTCGAACGTGCTATTGGCGAAGTGTGTGTATATCAAAATAGCTTTTGGGTAATTTGGGTCTTGGAGAAAGGCAAAGATAAATTGCAAAAGCTCATTTTATTTTATTGATCTTTTGTATATGAGAAAAATTAGGTACTTTAATTTAAGTAAGGCCATCAATGCCGAGAAGGATGGTAGTTCTCCTGAAGCCGCTCCGCTCCGCTCGTCGAACTGATATCTTAGGCGGGAGGGTAACTTCTGTAACAGAATAAAGAGTAATAAATAGCACCACTCCGCTATAGGCAGCCCTAATTTCTGGAAAGCCTGCGTCGACTCCAGCAGAGGATTGTAGAAAGATTGCCTCAATCCCTCCAGCGTCGAGAAGATGTTAGGTAGATACACTATCTGCTCCAGGTACGTATCTGCTAACAATCGGATGTTTTGATACCTGTCCCTCAACAGGCCGAGAGCTACCTCATAATTCTTGGCGTCGATAGGCAGGTGTTTCACCAGCGTCAATGGCTCCCCTACTAAATAGCTACGTAGGTAGTAATGTTTTTCCGCCTCCGGAAGGTTTGGCCTGTCATGGACCAATGACAAAAACAAATCATAAAAGCTCACCCGGTCTATTGGGTTACCATTGAACTGCCCCAGTTGAATGAAGGGCAGCTTAGCCGCAACGTTGCATCCATCTTGCGAGCCACTCGCAGATCACTGCGAGTGGCTCGCCGCTGGTTAACCAGCGGCGTGGATCCCACTTCGTTCTCCTCCGCCTTGGTGTCCACTGAAACTAAAAAGTTATTGTTCTCAGAGAACTCACACCCCAAGTCATCGAGATCTTCAACCCCACTGGCTACCAGCACTTCATAGGCCTGTAAGAATTCCGTATAACATTTATCGAATTGCCTTTTGATCACTCTGACAGCAATCGACGAGGTAACAGCTTCAAATTTGCTATAGAATATAGAAATCCCTGAACATCTTAGCTCGTACCTTAAAATTATGTCTAGCCACTTTAACATCCATTTCGCCACTAATTAAAAAATTTAAAATTAAAATTAAATATTAAGTAAAAACAAATAAACAAAACAATTGCTACAATTGGTATTTTAGCATAAACTAACGTGTTATCATCAAAACACATTAAACAATACACAATCGCATCGACTGATCGCAATTTGACCTATAAACAATTAGTCCAGGCGGCCGCCGCACGATTACTTACCCCATCGAGTTACTGGAAAATACCACATTCCACGAAAAGTAGGCCTAAAATAGGTAGGAAAAAGTTTGGTCTGCCGGGGCTCAGCTTGGAGGATCCGTGGCAGTGAGAAGTTATGCTACCCACTTCATTATACCTTATGTGGTTACTGAACGAAACCTTTTCCTTGGTTTTAGTGTCTATCAATAGAGTCTAGAAAACTATGTCGGCCGAGCTTGGTGTTGGAGGGTTTCGCAGTCCAACTAATTTAAGGTCCACATCGGGTAGTCTATTTTACCTCATCGAGTTACAAGGTGAAACCATGTTCTCCTAGTAGCTTTATTGTTGCCCATTAAAAATTAATTGGTCTACCAGTTCGCAACCCGTCACTTTTTGCAGTCCATCCAAATTTATACGGGGTAGAATTGTTTAACCACACCTGGAGGGAAAGTAGGTACTCTAAATACTGGAAATAGCAAATTTTACTCAAAGGAAACATTCCTTTATTTTTAAAAAGAAACAAATCTGCATTCAAAGATTTTCATAAATTCGCTTGCCGCACTCAGGAATCGAACCAGCTAAAATCCGAAAAAATAACACCCTGTACTTTTATGACATCAATCGATAGGGTCACTTACATAGGTTTGAATCTCAATGGGTCGCTGTTATTAATTTTACCAGTCGGCGGCAAAGAACCCGGCTCCCGGCGCGGCGGCCGCTTCCCGGCGGTGTTGGTTGCTCCGACGTAAAACAGCCCGATGTTTCACGTAGAAACTTTGTCTAGAATCTAGATGGGTTCCTACTACTAGGTCCAGACCACCCAGGTTTTCTCGCTGCTCCGCGTAGTTGTGGGTATAACGTAGGTAACTGTCGGCTTCGCTTCAATGTTACGGAATCTTGCTAAATCAACAAAACAAGAATAATTAATCTTGTTCTTAGATCTTGCTAATCTTGCTGTCTTTCGTACCGCTCTGCTTATCGAGCAGACAGGGTCAAGATTTGCTTGATAACACCCGTGGCGTCCCCGATTCGGCTTCCGCACCTCGCGCTCCGCGTAGGTACTTAGAGGTCACTTAGGTCATTACTAGTTGCGGCACGACTTCCGAAGATCACTTCGCTGCTTCGCGGTGGTGATGTGAACAGCTTCTCTTCACAAATTGTGGCAGTGGCTTCTTCCCCTCATGGGCCACCAAAATGTACACGAGACTGCTCTTGCACACGTTTTGGTTTGACGTAGTATCTAAACATTCTGGAAACAATCGAAAATACTCGAACGGGGGTTTTTTGGATACTGATTTTATAGAAACAGATGAGAAATTTGAAATTACTTGTTTATTTATAATGATTTTTGCACGTTTTACAATAACTATTTTCTACGACACGTGCGCTGCGCATTGCTAGCGTCCAGGAACCGGAAGAGAATGAATCGATGAACGCTAGTGATGCGCAACAAATAAATAGTGCCGTCCACAAGTCGGATTTGTATTAACAGTCACATTAGCCGTATATCAGTTTTATTTGTGACTGTACTCTGGGCAGTCGACGTCACAGGGAAACAAGATGATGCATCATACGCTCAACGTAGAGGTAATTAAACCAAGAAAACTCTAAAGTCGATATATCTGGATATAACGAGCATCGACGTTGAGGAAATAATTCCTTCTTAGCTGTTTACCGTCTCGTTTTAAAAAGCAAACCAATTGAATAGATGATTGAATTTAAAAGCATGGTTCTCTTTCCTCTCTTGCAATCTGGAAATAAAATCAGAAAACTTTTTCCAGACGGATACACTACAGCGACGAATGCAAACCGTATGGCGACTTCTCAATTACATTTTTTATCTGCTATCTGACTCAACAGCCTTTGAGATTTTTTTTTCTAGTGAGCATTCTGGATTTAGCATAATACATTTATGCTTTTAATTAATGTTTTTTAATTAATAAAGAGAAAGAGAAGAGAAACAGATTTACAATAAAATAATAATAAAATAATTTACAATAAAATAAATTCATCACGTAAATTAATAATAAACTGAAATCCACGATGTATTGGGTGTATTTATTTATTAATCAGAGAACACCAACAGCATATACATTTAACATTGATTCACAAAAGTATGTAGTACTACTTTTGCCCATGGCTTCACTCGCGTTAATTTAGAATTTGAAAATCAGTTCGGGTTGTACTCTGCTTGTAATAATATCTAAATATATAAAACTCAAAGGTGACTGACTGACATAGTGATCTATCAACGCACAGCCCAAACCACTGGAGGGATCGGGCTGAAATTTGGCATGCAGGTAGATGTTATGACGTAGGCATCCGCTAAGAAAGGATTTTGATAAGTTCTACCCCCAAGGGGATAAAATAGGGGATGAAAGTTTGTATGAAACTTGTTAATTTTAAACCGATCGGGCTGAAATTTGGCATGCAGGTAGATGTTATGACGTAGGCATCCGCTAAGAATGGATTTTGTTAATTTCTACCTCCAAGGGGATAAAATAGGGGATGATAGTTTGTATGAAGCTTTGTCAATTTTAAACCGATCGGGATGAAATTTGGCATGCAGGAGAGGGATAGGAGGGTGTGAGGGGGAAGGAGGTGGAAAGGGGGAAGAGGAGGAGAAGAGGAGTTGTTGAGGGTAGAGGGAGAGGGGAAACCGGTGAAGGGGAATGTTAGCGGGAAGGGGATGTGGTGAGGGGGGTAAGATGGAGAGGGGAACGGGGATGGAAAGGGTGAGGGGGTGAGAGGGGAGAGGGGGGCGACGAGTGCCTTTACACCTTAAAGTTGCTTTTTGTATAGCACTGATTCATTGAAGAGAGATTGAGTTGAGACTTTTGAATGATTGATTGCAGAGCGGGACGAGGTGGAGAGGGACAGGAGGTTGTAGTGAGGGGGGAGGGTGTAGTGAGTGGGTAGGGTATGGAGAGGAGGGTGAGAGAGAGGGGAGGTGTTGGCGAGGCTATAGGGGGAAGGGAAAGCGGTGAACGGGGTGTAAGAGGGAGTAAAAGGGGGAGGGGAGGTTAGCGAGAAGGGGTTGCGGTTAGGGGGTGAGACGGAGGGGGATGGGGTGGGTGAGGGGGTGAGAGGGGGCGGTGAGGGGGATGATAGAGGAGGGTGAGAGGAGGATTAGAGGGAGAGGAGGAGGAGTGAGAGGGGGCTTAGAGGGAGACGGGGAGGGATGATGAGTGTGTTAGATAAATGTAATTATTGTGTGTCTAATATTTAAATATAAATACTTGAGATTACCTTGATTCCGGAAGTTAGTTCGGTTGTGATTAAAATCATCGAATCATTGTAAAACAACCTTTAGATTATTGGAATAACTGTTCGTTGGATATTGACATCTGTCACATTTACGAAGCTTGAGACCAATGTAGAAGTATCTAATTTGATTAGTTATTGTGTTTACGAAATATACCACTCTTAACTTGTCAAATTCGTACAGATTTTATTACTATAAATAATTAAATAATATTTGATAGTAACTGTAGTATATCTTAGAATTTATATTGCTATTTTAATATAATAGGTTGTTTGAAACAATTGATACAATACTGTCAGTTGATGTTTGATAGGAAGGGATAAATAGAAGGGGTGGTAGCATATAAAAAGGATTGTAATGACATTCTCGGGGCAGTTGCTCAGTGGATGTTCAAGTGGCTAGTGCTAGTGCCGTTGTGATGTGAAATATATCTACCAGTTGTCATGTAAGTTACGTAATTTCATATTATACCTTAAATATTGTTATTATGTTGCTATTATTCTGAGTAATAGAAATAACTGTTTGAGATAACTATAAATTGTGGAAATATAAGAAATGTGTTGATAGAATACTATAATACTGTTTCCATGGAGTTTCTTGTCCTTCTTCTCCATGAAGACCTAGTTTTGCGAACGGACAATAGCTTTCTCATTAGAGATGAATAATTATTGACAAGCCTAATTGAAATAATAAATATCTAGTCTTGTCTTTCTGTGCTTTTCTTTATGAAATCCTTCCCTTACACACCATATTCATAATACTTTCATACACAATAAATAACCAATAACCATTCTGACATTTAAGGCTTGCTATTTAGCCTAGTAGCTATATATACGCTTATAATTATATATTATATCAAATCTAACAAGTGCATTTATACCTTAAAGTTGCTTTTTGTGCAGCATTGATGCATTGAAGAAACCCTGCCCGACAGAAATGAACGAAAAATAGAAAGTCGGCACAAAAAACAGGAGTAAACTCCAGTCTGCTTCGGAACTGACACACACCCTTTTTTTGTTTGTTTGAACGCGCTAATAATCTCTGGAGCTACCAGGCGGACTTTAATAGTTATTTTTGCAAATGATAGCCCAATTCTTAAGGAAGGCTATAGGCATATTTAACATCACTCTAGGACTAAGGTGCCGAGCAAAAAGAAAAAAAGTCTGAAAGAACGCTAAGCAAAAACGAAATAATAGCGTGGGCAGGCAATGCGATGCGACTGGGTGGGTCGGGGCACAGATTAAATTTCAGCAGCAAGGAATTTCAGAACTTTGGAAGGAGCTATCTATCTATATAAATAAAAAGAGAAGTCCTGACTGACTGATTGACTGACTCATCAACGCACAGCCCAAACCCTTGGACCTAGAAAGCTGAAATTTTGCATAGAGGTTCCCTTTATAATGTAGACAAAGAATATGGAAGAAATTCCCGGTAGTACGTTCCTGTGACATCCACGCGGGCGAAGCCGCGGGCAAAAGCTAGTAATTCAATATATTATTTGTAATGTGCTCGTCAAGACCTTTCTTTTGACACCAAACATGTCATGATTATCTCAATTAAATTTATTTTGAAGTCAGAAATTTACGTGATAAGTCCACCATATTTTTAGGGAGAATTTGTAATAGCCTATGCCACCCGGACCATTATTACAAATCTATTGATGTTGGTTTATATTCATCAAAACCGGTTCAGCCATGTAGGCACTACGGTGGGACACACATAAATACATACTTATATACACAAACAGACTGCTAAAATCATAACCCTTACTTTTGGCTTTGCCGTAGTCGGTTATTAAAAACACATCATTATGGCAATAGTGTAGCTTCCTATCAGAGAAATAATTTATGTTTGTAATCAAATCATTACTTCTGCAGATTATCTTTTACAAGCATATACCTTTTTATAATATAAGTTTAAATAAAGGTTGTTTGGCAAGCAATAACATTCTGAAATACTTACCTTAACTTCTACAACTGGTACCGACTTGAATATCAAAATATTCAATTCAGTACCAGTTGTAGAAGTTGACATTATATTCATACGTTATGTTCAGAGTTTAGAATTTATTTCTTGTTGTATTATATCGTCCACAAGTGACTTGCGTATCATTAGGTTTCTGCAGTGTGGCGCCAAGGTCTTAGTATTTTTTTACGTATTCCTTGTCACTGTAAGTTTATTTTCCATTAGGAAAGTTGAAAGTCATTCAGTACTTCAAGCCTCTTTCTTTCTGTAAGTGCTTTTTAATAAACTATCATAATTTATATTATGATAGTTATTAATTATAATGACGATGTTGATGTTTTATTAAAAACAATACAATACGCATTGTTTTTATATGAATTTTTATTTTAATTTAATTTTAATTATGTGACCCTTATAATTTGACATTTTATTTTAATTTCAAGTCTGTGACCTTTACAATTGTACCTACATTTATCGTTTATTTTAATTGCATGTCATTTTATTCTATTCTGACAATAATAATATTCTGTTGCAGTATTGTGAAATTTTATTAAATGTGATGATGTTTTATTTATGTTATGTGTCCCAAATAAAATATTTTTCTTTCTTTTCTTTATGAGTTTTGTGCCTGAATGAAATGAATTTTATTTTATTATTTTTTATAATATTGCTTTGTGAGTTTACTTTGTAACATTGTCTACATAGTTGCGAATTGGATTGAGTCTAGTTACAGCGCCCATTACGTAGCTTCCTTACTAATTTAATTTGCCACACTAAATCATGAGATAGAATCCACTTTCAATTTGTATTTTATGAAACCAAAATCAATATCGAAGTGCATTCAGTTAAATAGTCAGCGGAAAGCAAGTTATTATTTCGATTTCGATATCGTTGGCCTGAGTATTGAGGAAAATTTAAGTTTGTTTTTAATTATTATTTCATCGTTCGTATCATTTGAGCTGGGTTCAATTCAGAGAAGATTAATTAATTTTATTCTATACTGTTTTATTGAAATTTTCCTTTTAACAATGTAGATTGGTATTATTTTATGAATATTGATAGCACGAATAATTTAGTATTCATTCTTAGAACATTATTTCTTGGCTTTTGATTATAGGCGAAATCTTTCTTTTTTACCATAGTGAATCTGTTCATTGGGAATCGTAAATAAATTGATATGAAATTACTATTACTGTAAATGTGAATCACTACGAATAGACCAAAGGCTGGGCGCCAGTTTCTCTAACGAAAATGTCGCAAAATTAACGTGACTAATTTGTCAAGTGCGCGTAAACTACTGCAATTGGGATGATACATTATTGGGATGATACATCATTGGGGTGATACATCATTCAACTAATCGCAACAGTTTATGCGCGTTTGACAGTTTATCTCATTTATTTTGCGAGAATTTAGTCCTAAGCCGATGTTTGTTGAAACCACACAACACATTCCTAGGAGTTTTCGATTGAGTTTTGAGTGGAGTTCTCATAAACTATGTTTTGTTGCAGTGTGACGAACATATTCCTGGTGAACCTGTCGGCCGCAGACCTGCTGGTGACGAGCATCTGCATGCCGATCCAGCTCAGCAAGGCCATAACCCTCGTGTGGTTCTACGGGGAGACAGTCTGCAAGATAGTCAATTATATTCAAGGTAATGATAAAATATATTTATTTTTTTGTAAGTTAATTCGTCATAAAGAAATAAAAAAAATATTTAACAACCAGACGAAGTCGGCGTTTCCTAACCGATTACTTTTAGCCACCCACGCGCCCATTGCGAAACAAACATGTTTGATTAGATTATGAGGACAATGCACATGAGTATCTGAGATGGGCTTTTAGGGAAAGAGTCTCACAGCTTTGAGTGAACCGTATAGCTCAAGGTAAAATAAGTCATCTCACTAACATAGTATTAAATAATATACATGGTATTTAATAATAACATGGTAATAAATAGAAAGTCGACAACCAGTCTTACCAAGGGGTATCGTATTACCCAGCTACTGGGTTGTGGAAGTCAGATAGGCAGTCGCTCCATGTAAAATAATGGTATTCAGCTGCATCCGGTTAGACTGGAAGCCGACCCCAACATAGTTGGGAAAAGGCTAGGCAGATTGAAATAGAAAGTTGACCCAGCGGTAAGCATTCGTCATTTGTTTGATCGTGCGATGTGGGATACGTGCATATCCTACGGATTGGTCATTAAAAAGTGGGTTGTTGAAGGAAAAGCTGACGAAGATGTCAAGGACGCAAGGAAGAAAGTTCTGTTTTGAAGCGATCTTGTATTAATTTCTTCCTTGCGTCCTTTACATCTTAATCAGCTTTTCCTTTAACAGCCCACTTTTTAATGACCAATCTGTAGGATATGTGTAAAAGGTATTCCATCACATTAATACGCGCATGAAGTGAAGAAATTCCAAACTCCATCGTGTCGGCTAATGTTGCTGTATTAAATCTTAAATAATTAATATTAAATCTTTAGCGACTTTTAAAAAAGGCATCGAGCTGTTGACCGTTACGAGGTTTCATTACTTGAAAGAGAATAAGGGCCATTCATTTCATAGCGGAGATATAAGATTTTTTCATGCCAGCTCCATAGTAATTTTTAAAGAAAAAATTCTGTGTGCGTTGTTTGTAATGCTATTTCATAATGTTGATATTATTAGGCATGTATTTAGTCATCCAAAATATTTTCAAGTCATAAAAGTTATGGAAAAAAGTATTATGTCTATGATAGTTGATTTTCCGCCCACTGTGCGCCGTGTTGTACAACAATCTCTATTAAAGACTACAAATGACGTAAATCATATGAATGCATCCAAGTGATAAGCCTACACCCTGTTTCGAAATAACTTAACAGTAAATTTCTGGACGTTGAGAAAATCTACAACGGAGTAATTAAATGGATCCTATTGAGATTAAACTCCTAGTTACCCATAAAATAAACGACTTTGGGCTAAAACTAGTTCTAATTTAGGATACGGATGTAATTTACAGGATGCTTCATTAAAACCCTGAACGGTTTATCTATCCCTATACTATTGAACGGGCAATATTTGTATATAGGGTGACTGGTAATTAGTGACCGATACTTAAACACTTAGTAAATTTAAAAAAATCGTTTCTTTGGGAAAGTTGTTTGTTATCATGAATACAATCATGTGTTTAAAAATAAATCAGCTGCTCCACGACACATTTTGACGAGTTATGTAGGGAACAGCTGATTTTTTTTTTCGCGATTTCAGGTTTGGTCCCATAGTAAAAGTTGTTTGTTATCATGAGTACAATCATGTGTTTAAGTATCGGTCACTAATTACCAGTCACCCTATATATATACCTATATATGTATATACTAGCTTTTGCCCGCGGCTTCGCTCGCGTGTAACTCGGAAATTATCCCAGGGGAATGTAGGTACTACCGGAATAAAAATTATCCTATGTTCGAACCCAGGTCATCCGTTAAGGCGTGAAAAGGTAACAAATAGACAGAGAGACAAATAATAAATTCAAATAATCTTTTGTATACATAAAACAGGGTTTTATAATTCCAAGGCCCGCTTGCATCATAATTCATAATCCATAAATACAGTTAGTGTTGAACATGTTTATAACATCATACCATCCCTGACAACTTCAAAATTAATAGAAATATAGGTAATAATGATAAATATTCGTTAAGCGCTCAACGTATTTTGTGATTTGCGGTGCAAGTGGGCCTAAAATCATAATTATTCATGTTAATAATAGGTCTTTACCTATGAAATTGCCGTTTTGTATGAAAAAATTTAAACGAATTTTTTTCATGCATTTTTTATTTGTATTAATCGAAGTAATCACCCATGCAATCAATGCATCTTTGCCAACGCAGTGGCAGTTTATTGATGCCCTTCTTAAAGAAATCAGCTGGACGGGAGGCAACAAATTCTTCAAAGGCATTTTGTACTGCCTCTCGGGTATTGAATTTTTTTCCCGCCAAGAAGTTATCCAAATTCTGGAAAAAGTAGTAGTCTGTAGGCGCAAAGTCTGGTGAGTAGGGCGGATGACGGAGAGCTTCCAACCCCAGTTCTTGCAACTTGGAGACCGTCTGCTGTGCAGTATGAGGTCGCGCGTTGTCGTGCAGGAGCAGCGGAGACGAGCGATTGACCAATGCTGGTTGGAGATGTGCCAGCTTCTCCATCATTGTGTTCAGTTCTTCACAGTACACATCTGAAGTAATGCTCACCCCGTTTGGTAAGAAGCTGTGATGAATCACACCGGCGCTAGACCACCAAACAGTGACCATCACTTTTCTAGGGGTAAGTTTTCGTTTAGGGCATTGTTTAGGTGCTGAACCAGGATCCCACCAACCTTGCTGAGCGCTTGCAGTTATCAAACAGAATCCATTTTTCATCGCAGGTAACAATGCGGTTCAAAATTCCTTCATTTGTGTGTCTGTTGAGCAGTGCAAGGCACGTCTCGACGCGTACTTCGCGCTGGCGATCATTGAGTTCGTGGGGCACCCATTTGTCAAGCCTTTTTACCTTGCCAATTTGACGCAAATGGACCAATATTGTTTTGACGCTAACGTCAAAAGCTGCTGCTAATTCAGCCGTAGATTGTGTATCATCAGCTTCCACAATCGCCTTTAATTCGTCATTGTCGACCAAAGTCTTCGGACGACCGCGAGGTTCATTTTTCAGGTCGAAATTTCCAGAACGGAAGCGAGCAAACCAATAACAAGTGGTGCGTTGGTTTGTTGTGTTAGCTCCGTAAACGTCGTTGATGTTGCGTGCCGCTTGTGCCGCGTTGCTGCCACGACGGTACTCATATTCCATAATTACTCGAATTTTTAACGTATCCATGATGACGAAAAAGATTGAAATGCGATGAAAATGTAACACTAATCAATAAACAAATGACAACTTTTGGAAAAAAAAATCCATGTTTTTAAAATAAAATTAATTTGAAATTAGAATTCTTAGCCAAACAAAAATTATTTTGATTTGAAATGGCCAGTACTGCAGAACGGCAATTTCATAGGTAAAGACCTAATGATCATCATTAATTTTTGTGATTGACTACCATTGACCCCGTAGCCCGTAAGTGAATGTGTGACGTGTTAGCCACGTTATTTTTAAGACTGTAAACTGTAATAACATTTCACCGAGTAGACCGACTTTAACGAAATAAAGACTAAATATGTTATCTCAAGCTACGGACTGTGACTATATTTCCAATCCTTTAAAAATAGGAAATAAGTACTAAAAAGAAAAAAAGTATAAAGTATATACACAAAAGTATCAATATTACATGTGAATTTTAAAATCATTCCCTATTTTACCTCCTTGAAAAAACGCTGAAACACGTAGTTCTTTATTTCTTTCCAGAAGCTTAAATTTTAATTTACCTACATATCCCTAACCTATGAAATGCTAGGTTTTCCATACAAACTTTCATCCCCTAGGTACTATATCACCCTCGGGCCAGCCAAAGGCGGCTACGTATGCCGCCATGGCTGCCACGGCCAAACCAGGATCGGCGGGGCCAGCGAAGAGTGTAACTGTGCCCGAAAAGGCACCTGCGAATGCCCCAGCCGTGGCCGTGGCGGCGACGCGGCTGCCCTCGCCTCCTAAATCTCTTCCGGCTGACGCCGAATGGCAGGTAGCCGGGGAGAAGAAGAAGGCGGGTAAGGCAGCTAGGGCGGCCAAACGAAAAGAGAGGCGGCGGCGGCGCAAAGAGCGAAACGTCGCGGTGAGGTTACATGCCCCGAAGTCCGCAGCTGTAGTGATCACACTACAGCCGGAAGCGGAGAAGAAGGGCGTGTCCTACCGCGACGTGCTCACCAAGGCGAGGGCGGCGGTGAACCTGGAGGAGCTCGGGGTAGTCGATGGCATTCGAGTAAAGGTCACTGCGACCGGGGCTCGGATGCTGGAGATTCCCGGTGCGGCCAGTGGCCCGACCGCTGACGCTCTAGCCGAAAGGCTTAGGGCGTCCTTAGATGCGGACATGGCCCGAGTGTCCAGACCCGCCAAGTGCGCTGACATGCGCATCCTGGGTCTGGACGACTCAGTGACGGAGGGAGAGGTGGTGGCCGCCGTGGTCAAGACTGGGGGGTGCGCCTTCGAACAGGTGAGGGTAGGCACCTTCCGTCATGACTCCACGGGGATGCGAGCCGTTACGGTGAGCTGCCCCGTGTCGGCGGCCCAAAAGATAGCTGGGGAGGGCCGAAGGTTCGGGTGGGCTGGGATTCCACGCGGGTGAAGTTGCTGGAACCCAGACCTCTGAGGTGCTTCCGTTGCCAAGTGGGCAATCACGTCGGAGTCAAATGCACCTCGGAGGTGGACCGCAGCAGTCATTGCTTCCGTTGTGGTCAGCCCCGTCACAAGGCCGGCTCGTGCAATGCCACGCCGCACTGCTATTTATGTGCGGCTGCTGGCAAGCCGGCCGATCACCGGGCTGGAAGCAAGGGCTGTGGTCCATCCACTAAAGCCCGGAGTAGGGGCAAGCCCTCTGCCACCGCCGTCACTGCCACGGCCGCCGCCACAGCCGTCGCCGTTGCCGCCTCCACTGCCGTCGTCGCCGTACCCACTGCGGCAGGACCCACACAGGGGGCTCAGGGAGGGGGTGAAATGGAGTGTCAGTAATGGCTCCATTACGCCTCCTCCAGGCGAACATCAACCACTGCGCCTCAGCTCAGGATCTGTTGCTCCAGAGCATGGCGCAGTGGTCGATTAACATCGCCGTGGTCGCTGAGCCGTACTATGTCCCGCCCAGTGATTACTGGGTGGAGGACCTGAGCGGCTCAGTGACCCTCATTTCGTCGGCCGCCGCCGGTACCCTGTCGGTCGAAGCTACTAAGAGAGGACAGGGTTGCGTTGCAGCACGGTTCGGGGAGATTGTCGTGGTAGGGGTATACTTCTCCCCGAACCGAACTCTCGCCGAGTTCCACAACTCCCTTGCGGAGTTGAAAACCGTCGTTGTCGAGTTCCGTTCCCTTCCCGTGCTCGTCCTCGGGGACTTCAACGCCAAGAATGTGGCTTGGGGTTCCCGGTATACGGACACACGGGGCAGGATGGTGGAGGACTGGGCTCTGGAGACAGGCCTGGTCGTCCTAAACCGAGGTTCTGTCCCCACATGTGTGCGGATGCGGGGCGCATCAGTGGTGGACATCTCGTTTGCCAGCCCCGCTCTGGTGCCGCATGTTGTTGACTGGCGCGTCATGGAGGGGGTGGAGACCTATTCCGATCACCGGTACATTCGGTTTGATGTCTCCGCCCAGACCTCGAGCGCGCCGGTCCGACAGGCCCCGAGTGGTCCGCGGTGGGCGCTGAAGCAGCTGGACCGGGAGCTCCTCCTGGAAGCCTCGATCGTGCAGGCCTGGGTGTCACCACCGGACAGGCCTGCTGACATCAACGGCGAGGCGGAGTGGTTCCGGGAGGCCATGTCCGAAATATGTGACGTGGCAATGCCCCGGGTCCAGCCCGGACGCGCTTGGCGCCAGGTGTACTGGTGGTCGCCGGAGCTGACGGCTCTGCGCGAGGCATGCGTTGCTGCGCGGCACCGGTACACCAGGCACCGCAGGCTCCGTATCCGCCCACCGGATACGGAAGCCATTCAGGCGGAGCTGTACGAGGGGTACAGAGCGGCGAAGACCGCCCTCCGAGCGGAGATCTCGCGGGCCAAGGGTCTGGCTCGCGAGGAGTCGCTGGGGACTCTGAACAGAGACTCGTGGGGACGCCCCTATAAAATGGTGCGGGATAAACTCCGCCCATGGGCTCCCCCGCTGACGCAGAGTCTCCGGCCGCAGCTCGTGGAGGACGTGGTGAGCGCTCTGTTCCCTTCGCGAGGGGAACATACTCCCCAGCCTATGGCTCCGCCTCCTGCGGTGCCCGATGCGGACCACATCACCGACGACGACGACGACGATGCTCCGGAAGTGACCGAGGTAGAGCTGAGAGCGGCGGTACGTAGGCTGAGTGCCAAAAATACCGCCCCAGGACCCGACGGCTTGCCAGGAAGAGCTTGGGTTCTGGCCTTTGGGGCTCTCGGACCTCGACTAGGGGGGCTCCTAAGCGCATGCTTGGAGAGGGGCCAGTTCCCACTTCGTTGGAAGACAGGGAAACTGGTCCTCATTAAGAAGCCGGGGCGCCCTGCGGACTCTCCGTCCGCTTACCGGCCCATCGTGCTGCTCGACGAGGTGGGCAAGCTCTTTGAAAGAGTCATTGCAGACCGCCTCGTCGGGTGGCTGGTGCAGGAGGGGCCGGATTTGGCGGAGAGCCAGTTTGGTTTCCGCAGGGGGCGCTCTACGGTGGACGCCATCATGCGCGTGCGAGCCCTCACGACGGGGGATGCTGTGGCCCGGGGTGGGGTCGTCTTGGCGGTGTCTCTAGACATCGCCAACGCCTTCAATACCCTGCCCTGGAGTTGCATCAGGGAGGCACTCCGGTATCACCGGGTGCCAACCTACCTCCGTCGAGTGGTCGAGGCCTATTTGACGGACAGGGCCGTCATCTACCCCGGTCATCAGGGAGAGTGGAACCGGCGAGAGATGTCGTGCGGTGTCCCACAGGGATCGGTCCTGGGGCCACATCTGTGCGACATCGGGTACGACTGGGTGCTGCGCGCCGACCTCCCTAGCGGCGTCAGCGTTGTATGTTACGCTGACGATACGCTGGTCCTGGCGCAGGGGAGGTCGCACCAGGCGGCGGCTGAACTAGCGACACGCGGGGTTGCGACAATCGTAGAGAGGATCCGGCAGTTGGGACTCGAGGTGGCCCTGCACAAGTCCGAGGTCATGTGTTTTCATGGTCCTCGGAACGCACCACCGTCGGGTTCCCAAATAACGGTAGGAGGGGTTCACATCGGAGTCGAGTCGACGATGAAGTACCTGGGACTCGTCCTCGACAGCCGGTGGAACTTCGTGGAGCATTTCCGACGTTTGGCTCCCAGACTGGAGCGGGCCGGGGCTGCCTTGAAGCGGCTCCTGCCCAATCTGGGGGGTCCAAACGCCTCCTGCCGGAGGCTTTACGCGGGGGTCGTGCGGTCCATGGCCCTTTACGGGGCACCGGTGTGGGCGCGTTCCCTGAGGCTGCGACCAGCCCGCCGGTTGAACGCGTCCCAGAAGGTCATGGCCATCCGGCTAGTCCGAGGATACCGCACGGTCTCCTGTGAGGCGGCGTGCCTCCTTGCCGGATTACCGCCATGGGATCTGGAGGCAAAAGTCCTCGCGCACGTGTGGGAGTGGCGCGAGGAGGTGAAACGCCGGGGCGTAACTCCGCTGCCGCGAGAAATCACGGTACAGCGGACAGAGCTCCGGCGGGATCTCATGGCGACATGGAGAGTGCGATTGTCGCAACCCAGCGCTGGGCACGCCACAATTGCGGCGATAAGTCCCCTCTTTGAGGAGTGGTTGGAGAGGCGCCACGGCGTCCTCACCTTCCGCCTGACGCAGGTCCTCACCGGACACGGTTGTTTCGGGAGGTTCCTGTTTCGGATAAGGCGGGAGGAAACGCCCGGGTGTCACCATTGTGTGGATCGCCCGGAGGACACGGTGGAGCATACAGTGGAGGTCTGCCCGGCTTGGGCGGAGCACCGCCGTGTTCTCACGGAGGCGATCGGCGGCGGCGATCTCTCGCGTCCAAACCTGGTCCAGGCCATGGTGCGGAGCGAGAGTGCATGGGAAGCCGTCACCTCCTTCTGCGAAGCAGTAATGCTCGCGAAGGAGGAAGCGGAACGCGTGAGGGAGAGGCAACAGCCGCGCCCTCGCGCCCCTAGCCGCCGTAGGAGACGCCCTGGGCGGCGGGAATCGATTGCCGATTCCCGGCCACCGTAGGCGCGGGCTTGCGGACGACGAGTAATGGGCAGCTCGCCGTCCGGTAAGGACCAGGCCCGGGTCGACGGCGCGTTGTGTTCCACGCGCGCCTCAAAGAGATGTCAGCAGTGACGGGGTCAATTGGGCCGATGCCGCCGGGGTCGCGGGTAGTTCGAAAGAGATACCGTGGCCCTGGCACGGGCAGCTGAAGGAACATGTGTGGGTTTTAGTCAGTAAAAGTCTGACACGCCCTCCCGCTCTGCCCAGAGCGGGAGAAGTCATTTGATGATTTCCCATCCACAAAAAAAAAAAAAAAAAAAGGTACTATATCACTCCCTTTAGGTTTATTTTTAAAACAAAATGTAGTCTATGTCCTTTTCTAGGATGCCATCTATCTCTTTGCTAAATTTTTACGAAATCCGCTCAGTGGTTTAGGCGTGAAAAGGTAACATACATACAGAGTTACTTTCGAATTTATAATATTAGTATGGATTTATAATGAAGTTTACTCGTATTCTTTTTACAGGATATTGGAATCACTTTTGAAAGTCATATTAAAAAAAAAATAAGCTAGATGGAGTCGACATAATTCCTATCTGTCTACCCCTAAGAAGAAATGACAAAACAAACTCAGGGATCAAAGTCTCTTTTCAAAGTCCAGACATAATCTTGGTCAGATCATGTAAGTACCATGTAGATTAGCGTCAGAAACGGTTTTTTAGAAAACAATCACACAAATTTGAGTGGACCCGTCCAGTAAGTCATTTGTCAGACTCAGTAATCGTATAGCTCAACTCTGTAGTACCTAAGGAGCTCAACGACTCGACGAACAATATCAAAGAAAGAACATTTGGGCAGGCCGCATAAAGTACTCAAAGTGCCAGACTATATTAGTACCGAGTTTCAAGTAAATCCGACAGCACGTTAAACATTTTCCTTGCTAACTTTGACACCCCCTGAAATATACCTACTCTGTGAGGGATTGTATTTAAAAACTAAAAGTGTCAATCTTTATTATTTACTGAAGCGAATATTGCCAAGTTTCAAAATTATTAACCAAAGGAATAAGATTTTTTATATAAACCGTATCCCCTCTTTTCACCCCCACAGGAGTGGAACTTTGAAAATTCGTTTGGATTTTGGTTTGATTCGTTCCCATAACTTGACTCAAAGATTATTTTCTAAAATTGTTTGAGTAAATCAAGATACGTAGTAAAATGCTCCAATAAAAAAAAATAATTACCCCTTTTTGCTCCTTCAGGGATCGATTTTCAAAAAAACCAAAATCTTATCATGTTAATTTTATGTCAAAAGTTATACTGAGTTTCGAGTTAATCGGACTGTGCTTTAAAATTCTTCCATACAAACTTTAACATCCCGAAACCTCTCTTTGAGGGGTAGTTTTGAAAAACTAATAATAAAAATAATACTTACTTAGGCAAGCATTTGTGCAAAGTTTCAACTAAATTAACCAAATGTATAAAATTTTTCATGTAAATTGCATTTCCTGTTTTCACCCCCAAGAGGTGGAATTTTGTAAAATCGTTTGAGATGTTTCCATAGCTTAACTCAAAGATTATTTACACCAATTTTCGAGTTAATCAAGCTACGCAGTAAAATCCTCCCCTGTGAAATTGACTACCCCTTTTCACCCCGTTAGAGGTAGATTTTCGAATAACCCTGATACACATTATTCTTTATTTTTGGTTTTAAGTATAAGTATTGAGTTTTGAATTAATCGGATTGCGCGTTAAAATTTTTCCATACAAACTTTGACACCCACCAATTCCCCTTTAGGGGGGTAGTTTAGAAAAACAAAAATCGCAAAAATCATAATGCCAGGATTCAAGTTTATTAACTCAAGGAATATAATTTTTCATACAAACAATATCCCCCCTTTTCACCCCCTTAAAGGTCGAACTTCCAAAAACTCCTTCTTAGCGGATACCTAGGTCATAATAGCTATCTGTGTGCCAAATTTCAGCCCAATCCGTTCAAAGGTTTGGGCTGTGTGTTGATAGATCAGTCAGTCGAGTCAGTCAGTCAATCAGTCACGCTTTCCTTTTATAGATATAAAGATATATATATTATATATATATATATATATATATATATATATATAACTAATTCCATTGGATAGCAACATAATTTCGAATATGATTAGCTAACAAATTAAAGTTTACCAACATCACAATAAAACATATCTCAATTCTGATTGACCGACTAGAGTATTTACATTATTACCACAACATATAAAATATTCAGAAGCGTAATTGGTTCGGTTGTGCCAACATAATAAAACAATGTCTCTGAAATATGATTGGCTCACAGACTTCCTTAATGTCAACCGAACTGAATGAAAGCCGTCAACCCAGTGTTGTCACTACAACCCAATGTTACCACTTCTCATACCTCACCTAAATAGGTATGCTACTTGACGTTAACAAATCACATGATTATTCGTTTCAAATCAAATTGTTAGATGACGCTGTCCGCTGTACTGTGTCGCCATCCATCAACGACCCTATGAAATTGCCGTTCTGCAGTACAGGCCATTTCAAATCAAAATAATTTTTGTTTGGCTAAGAATTCTAATTTCAAATTAATTTTATTTTAAAAACATGGATTTTTTTTTCCAAAAGTAGTCATTTGTTTATTGATTAGTGTTACATTTTCATCGCATTTCAATCTTTTTCGTCATCATGGATACGTTAAAAATTCGAGTAATTATGGAATGGAAACAATCGACGTCGGCGTCGATCGCCTCCGCGAGGACACGGCGGCGCTCCGCCCAACCCGCGCAGACCTCCACTGTATGCTCCACCGTGTCCTCCGGGCGATCCACACAATGGTGACTCCCGGGCGTTTCCCGCCTTATCCAGAACAGAAACCTCCCAAAACAACCGTGTCCAGTGAGGACCTGCGTTAGGCAGAAGGTGAGGACGCCGTGGCGCCTCTCCAGCCACTCCTCAAAGAGAGGAATTATTTCAGCATTGGGGCGTGCCCTAGGAACCTACCCTGGAAAACAAGAGATCACTCTATCTAGTACTGCACCTATTGACGTTTTTATGATGAATGTACGTTGTGATGAAATAACATAAACGACATTTGATAGAAAATACGACGTTAGTTCTGGGTTTCACTACAAAGTTAGATAAGTTTGTTATTCTTAAAAATTCTGAAAGGTATCTTGGATTTATAAACTAAATTGTATTTGATCGTAATTTAACAATTCGATTTAATAATTTACTCTAATTGAAAATGAACCAATTTATTTTCGACAGCACTACACTATTTAACAAAATAAAATCATAAACAATCTATAATTTTAGATTTAAAAATAAAACTCACTACGCATATGATTATTTATTTATTACTAATAAAATTAATTTTGGTGTAAGAAGTGGTGATTTACTTCGACATACACGTGACATGTGTCACTTTTCCATTTACTGAGTGTTTGGGTACTGCACAGTATGTTTAATCCAAACCGACTACAATAACTAGACTTACAGATAACAGACTTACAGGAACATACATTCGTCATTCACTAAACTCCCAAAAGTCGAGCAAAATCATAATCGTTTTTACTGGTAACACTGATGGCAAAAACAATATTTAATAAATTTTTGGATAATCTGAAGAAAATTGAGCAAAATAACTTATGAAATGTATTACCACTTGTCTTATTAATCTTTTCAGACCGTGACATACAAATTTTAACCGCGCATTCCACTATTTTGATATTTTTATCGCTAAGCAATCGCTCATTTGACGTGAAGCTGACAACTGAACTCAGATATGCCTGTGGACATATACGATGTACTGACGCATCGGCGCCCTACACTACTGATCTAGTACTATATAACATCATTGCTTATGACAGTGGCAAACAGGATGACATGACATAATGTAAAAAGAAATAAATGTAAGTCGAAGACATACATAACACAGAAAAAGACCAGTACATATAAAATATATAAAAAAAAAAAAAAAATGTTAAAAAAAAAAATAAAAAAAAAAAATATTCAAATATGCTCAATTTTATTACTGTCATAGAATGTAAAAATAATGTAAGTTTTTTTTGTTGCGACATCTGTTGAGATGCTATACTTACTAACGAAAACTAAAGTTTTGATACAACATGTAGCTATAAAGCCACCGTTTTTTGATATAAGCCAAATATTTATAGAACTGCCCCCCCCCCCTCCCCCCTCCCCCCCTCCCCCCAATGCTCTGGCGTAAGTGTTTAATCTATGATCTGGCGGGTCTTACACTGGCAGCCGCCGTTTCGTTCTGCAATAATGAGCTCTTCGTTAGAATATTTGCTTTTAACATTAAATTTTTATTCAGGGATTATAAAAATATTGAAAATGCCTGAAGATACTCTTTAGGCACCCAAGAGTATAAGACTTAGCATTCCAACTTCTCTAAAAATCTTTATTTTTTTGTTTTTTTGTACAAATCCTGCCCTGATTCTTTGACCTTTAACAAAATTTTTACTTCTTGAAAAACCTTTGTGAGAAAACTAGATATTGCTTGCAAGTAATTTTGATTTTGATAGAACCGTATACTGTACCAATAACTTTTTCAAGTTCGAAGGCTGACTTTTGGAATTTTTCAAAAACAACAATAAAAAATTGACATACAATATCCCGTGGAGTCAAGATTTTTCTTTGGGCCTGAGGCTCATGACCCCTCTTATCCGCCATTTTCATTTGCCTAATGATGCACCGAACACCCTGTATATAACTCTTTATCTGGCTGTGACAGAAAACACACTTTATATATGTATAAAGTGTGTTTTCTGGCAAGCCTGACAGCCGCATAGTAGATATTTACAAGGTAAGGTAAGGTAGGTATGCCTACCTTACCTTACCTTGTAAATATCTACTATATTTTATAATCAATCCAGTATCCGTCTCTTGAGTCAGGTACAGGATCATTTTCTACTACTCAGCTATCGTCAATATCTCCTTTCCTTTTCCTGCTCTCATCTTAAGGCCTCCATGAAAAATGGTGTCGACACGCAATGGTTTACGACTAGTAATTAGAACAGATCTAATGGGTTTCTGGTTTTACTGCGGCAATTAAATGTCACTTGTTGCTATGTACAACTACGGATTAGGTATTCCAGATACGTCACTCGCTACTGTATGGTCTGTACCAAAAGCATATAATGAAAGTTTAAACAAACCCTGTTTAGGTTAAATTCTACAATCACTCATTAAAGGGAATTAGTAACACATTCACCTTTATTTAAACGGTTTTAACGTTATCTCACGACTTTTTCCATCAATTATTGTTTGAATATCATTATTAAATAATAATTGTAATTGAAAAATTTTCGGTAAAAATATGAGGTTATAGAATTAACCTCAATTGGTATATGAAACACGTCTAAGTATTTATAAAGTAACTTTAAATTAGAATTTCGGGTATTATGTATTCAAGTAATCAAACAATGCACTCAATATGTAAGTGGCACTACACATTGGCATCCACAGGTATATCCACGGGTATTCGTATGTTTTCTGGCCCGTTTGTTTACATTTTCATCAGATAATTTTGGAACAGACTGTAGTACGACGCACGCACTGTCACGCGCACATACGCCACTCTGTGTGCACAGTTTTTAGGAGGAATTCACGAGCGAGTCTTCGTTATTGCTTCTGTGTGTATGGTCTAACAGCGGGAAGTTCTTGTTCTATGTTATGTATCGTGTTTCAAGGTTTACTGTGGCAATCAACGTCACTTGTTGCTACTTGTTCGTTCTCTGTAGGGTCCGTTTGACGTCAGATGGATTTTATGACTGGTAGTAAAGCTCTAGTGTTGATGGATCTATGGTTGGTTGGTATATTGGTCAAGTAGGGTCAAGTACTATGGAATGGACTGTCAAGAAGTGACAGACATTGATTATATCGATAAATAGTAGAATAAAAAGTTGATTTTCGTGTTTGTCAGAGTGACCGATTAAATCTTATTTTTCATGAGGTTTTCATAAAGAGATTTGAGCTACTGTAGAGAGGCTATTAGAAGAAATGTTACAGAAAAATTGTGACCTTGTCTCAATGATGCCATTTAGCGTCATGCATTTGGGTTTTCTCCATCATTTAGAGAATTTATTCCGGCAGATTTATGTGTATTACGTTCACAGAAATTTCGATGTTTTGACATATTGTCCTTGACGGTTGCACCCGCGTGAAGCAAGGGCGCGGGCGTGTCACTATTAATTCAATAAACTCAAAAGCGACCACTGTAGATTATATTTTACTGAACACAAAAAGAAAGTGTATCAACAATCAATCAATCAATCTGCCTAGCCTTTTCCCAACTATGTTGGGGTCGGCTTTCAGTCTATCTGGATGCAGCTGAATACCAGTATTTTACATGGAGCGACTGCCTATCTGATGACCACCACAACCCAGTAACTGGGTAATACGATACCCCTTGGTAAGACCGGTTGTCAGACTTTCGGGCTTCTGACGACCCGTAACGACTGTCAAAGATCCATGAATGACAGCGGGGACCAACGGCTTAACGTGCTTTCCGAGGCACGGAGGAGTCTCGGTATATAAAGATGGTCGGTCACCCATCCACGGACCAACCTCGGAAAGAGTAGCTTAACCTGATGGATCGATCCTTGCGGCTGTTATTACTTAGCTACGAGCTCCTCAACAATAAACATGACATTGTTTAGTTGTTCAGGAATAGCGACGGCAAATTACAATCCGCTTTCAAAATCTATTGTTATTGAATTTGTACCCTATTTCATTGTTATAAACGCATTTATAAGCGTAATATTACACTTTGTAATATGGTTTTGTGACAATGTTACCTAAAACATTTATTGCTAAATGTAGCGCTATAATATTATTAGCCGATTAAAAGTATAAATCTTTATGAAATGAGCAGAGCTCTCAAGCAAACTAGCTTAGCGTACTAGAGGGCTCTTCGCTTGTTGCTAGATTTCGCTTATTAACTTTTTCGATACATTTCTTTCGAGGATCGGCTTTCGAGGATCGGCTGATCGATCGCTTGCCTAAGCGGACGTGCCTTTTGTTTTGCTTACAATGTGTTAGAATTAAATAATTAATTCTTAATTGTTTTTGGAATTATATATGCAGTGTAAGCATTCAAACTAAAGCGTGTCGCGAGTTGATCGAAATACTGACTTACGCCTTCATTGCAATAAGCAATGACCTAAATCCTACAGACTAGTGTTACAGTGGTGGATATGGCTACCTCAGGATCTAGCCCGTTTGACCGTAGCCAATTGCTGCGGCGAAGTCCTCCGCCGACGCCAACTGCACGAGACAAACCGATAGCCCCAACTCCACCAGCTCCCACGCAATTTGAGTTACCTTCTGAAGTTATACCCACGTCGGAAATTCAGAAATGGATGACCACAATAGACTCCATCTTGGGCGAAGTGTGTAGTATAGTAGCGGAGGGAAAAATGAACTCCGAACAGAAGATCCGTGTGACCAATTTATGCCGTAAGGTGACTAGTGGGACCTCTCAGATGGCTGTCCTGTATCAGTCTTTGACACATAAGACTACACAGGCCTACACCACGATTGAACACCTAAAAGAGAAGCAGGGCGTTGCGAAATCACTCCAGCAATTCAAAGAGGTCGTAGAAAGTAAAATGAAGCCCGCAGAAACTACTTCCTTCGCGAATATGGTCAAGAAGGGCTCCGACAACTACATCCGTCCTGCAAATTTAAGCTCTGTTGCTATTTACCATAGCGATAAATCCAAAACCAGCGACGACACGAAGTCCCTTGTTCAGAAAATCATCTCTCCCGAGGAACTCAAACTTCATGTTCGTGGCGTTCGAAAAGTGAGAAACGGAGGGGTCATCATCAGTACGGACAAGCGAGAAGACATAGAAAAATTACGGAAGTCGGAGAAACTAGTTGCATCAGGCCTTACCATTGAAGAACCAACAAAACGCCGTCCTAGGGTTGCAGTTATTGGCGTCCCTGTAGCCCTAACTGAACAGGAGGTATTTGATTGTATTTTCGAGCAAAACCTCTCTGAGAAACTGCCGAACACAACCCGTGAGTCCTTTTTAGCTACGATGAAACTAAGCCATAAATCTGGTAAGAAAAATTTGAGTACCTGTAATTATATTCTAGAATTACCAGCTAATATCAGGAGAATTCTCATTGAACAAGGGCGAATTTTCATTGATTGGTCGTCTTGCCCCGTGAGAGATTTCACGATAGTCACTAGGTGTTTCAATTGTCAGCAATTCGGACATGCAGCTAAGTATTGCCGAGAAACGAGCACAACCTGTAACCACTGCGGAGAGGCTGGTCATTCCTTTAAGGACTGCAGCAATAGAAATGCTCCCCCCAAATGTGCGACGTGCAATCGCTTCAAGCGGAAAAGTGACCATAACACTGGTGATTCTAGTTGCCCGGCACGCAAGTTCGCAGAGGAAAACTATATAAATTCTATTGATTATGAAGGCGCCTAAGAGCGCTACATACTTCATATATTTTTAAGCACGCTAGTAGGAGTTTAATTTTATTTTTATATTTTAATAGTAGATAAATATAATTATGATTGATAATTTACTTTGTGACCTAGATAGTTTTTCTGTGTCTGAAACTACTATCTGTAATGTTGAAGACTGTAAACATTTAATTCCCGCTGTGGATAAAATATTAACTTTGCTTACCCAAAATATTCGTAGTATAAACAAAAACATGAACAGTTTTGAAGTGTTGTTACAGAATCTTGGTATAAGCTGTGATATAATTGTTCTGACAGAATGTTGGTTGTCCAATCAGACACTCAGTTTACCACCCCTGGATGGGTATTCTTCCCACAAAACCAATCAACACCTCAATCAAAATGATGGCTTAGTAGTTTATATCAAGAAAAATCTGAAAGCAACAGTTGAGGAACCGATAGTTCAGGATAGTAATTGTCTGATCATTGAAATTAGCCCCGATGTAGTGATAATGGTTGTTTACAGACCTCCTTCTCAAGATATTGACCGATTTTTAGACTCTCTTGACACACTTCTGAAAAAGTTTTGTAAGTTCAAAAACATTATACTAATAGGTGACATAAATATTAACATTGTTTCTGGGAAAATCGATAATCATGCACATAATTACCTAAACATTTGCTCATATCACGGACTATTGCCAGCTTATCATTACCCCACGCATCAAAGTGGGTCATGCTTAGACCATATTTTTTTGAAAACAAAGAAACCAACCAAAACATTCATTACTAATTCTTCGCTAACTGATCATAATGCAATTTTATTAACATTACAAATATCGTTACCTAGAAAAAACTGCATGCGCAGCTACACCAAAATCAATATGGCAAAACTTGAAGCTGACATACGCAGCATAAATTTTGACCCAGTTTTCAACTCATGCGACGCGAATACTTCCCTAAACTACTTTATAGGCTCACTGCAACATGCAATCATCAAAAATACTTTCACTACAAAAATGCCTAGAAAATATAGTAATGTCAAACCCTGGATTACACCGGGTCTCGTCCGTTGCATAAGGCATAGAGACAAATTGCACTTAAAATCTAAACTAGCACCTGACAACGAGGTACTTAGCATAACGTACAAAAGGTATAGGAACTTTTGTAATAACCTTCTGAAGAAAATAAAAATCCAACATGATAAATATGAGCTGCAATCAGCAGGAAATAATAGTAAACTAGTCTGGAAATACATAAGAACAAATACTTTTAGTGCAAAAAACTCTGAACCTCCACTTGATTTGCTATCAACAGATACTTGCCCATCTATAGCAGCTGATAAAGTTAATATTTTTTTTGTCAACGTTGGTAAAAACTTGGCTGACAAAACACCTGGAACTAGAATTCTCCCTTGCCAAAACCAGACTATTGTAACTGTAAATCCAGTTAATTCTTTTGTTATATTAGATACTTAGGTTTTAAGAATAATTTCTGGGTTAAAAGATGACTGTGCCGTTGGGTGGGATGATATACCAAATATGATCCTTAAGAAATTTAAATACCTACTAGTTCAACCTCTAACACATATCTTTCAACTATGTCTGTCTAATGGAGTTTTTCCTAGCCTACTTAAAAAAGCATTGGTTACTCCTGTTTTCAAATCTGGAGACAAGAATTGCGTTAATAACTACAGACCCATTTCAGTCTTAACAGGCCTCTCGAAAATTTTGGAAAGAATTATAAATAATAGGTTAATTAAATATCTTGAGGACAACAAATTACTTTCAGATAGTCAATTTGGTTTTAGACCAAAAAAATCAACCTGCCAAGCAGTACACAAATTGACAAATTATATTACTAAAAATCTGGATAATGGCTTACATTGCATGGGAATTTTCCTGGATCTTGCCAAGGCTTTCGACACTATTTCTTGCTCTAAACTATTGCACAAGCTTGAATCACTTGGGATAAGGGGAACACAGCTCCTACTTTTCTCTGATTATCTTAGCAATCGTTGTCAGTGTGTAAAACTCGGTCAATTTAAAAGTTCAGAACTTAAAAACAGCTGCTACGGCATTCCACAAGGAAGTATTTTGGGGCCTACGTTGTTTTTAATTTACATAAATGAACTGTGCAACCTGAAATTACCAAATGGTATCATAATGTCATATGCAGATGACACAGCCCTATTGTTCTCGGCTAAATCAAGAGAGGAGGTCTATAAATATGCTCAGAGTGGCTTTGATTATGTATCAAATTGGCTTCGTATGAATCTACTAACATTAAATGCAGATAAAACGAAATATATTCTATTTAGAATGAAAAACACTAATATACCACTTTCTAACCATACCATTTATGCTCATAACTGTACGACAGACGCTGATGCTGCTTGTTCATGTCCTACTCTAGATAAAGCCGACCATATGAAATATTTAGGTGTTACAATTGACACAAATCTAAATTTCCGTAAACACATTGATTTGCAATGTACTCGAGTTCGTAAATTAATATATATTTTTAAAAACTTACGTCACATTGCTGACTTTAAATTAATTAAACAGGTATATTTAGCTTTGTGCCAATCTATACTTACATACTGCATAACTTCATGGGGCGGTGCTGCAAAGTCAATTTTACTCCCTCTAGAACGCGCTCAAAGAGCAATTCTAAAGGTAGCCACTTTTAGGCCTTTTAAATTTCCTACGCACCAGCTGTACATTGCATGTGAGGTGCTAACAGTACGCCAATTATTTATACTGCACATCATGTTACACCAGCACGTTGAACTAGCTTATAAGCCAGTACCTTCTGACAAGAGAAGGAAGGATCTGGTCTGCGTAAAGCCACAAACTAGGCATGCTTTTGTAAACCGGTTCTATATCTATTTAGGACCCCATTTATATAATAAGCTAAATAGGATACTTAATATTTATAGTGCTACTTATAAACATTGTAGTCTGAAGATATGCGAATATTTGGGTGGACTTGATTACACAGCCACAGAAAAACTTCTAGAAGTGCTTCAATAATTATGTAGATATTATATTAAATTGGTATTTTTTATTTGTATTTAGTAATATAAGTAGGATAGTATTATTTCAATATCTAGTGGAGAATCAGCTGATCGCTTAGTTTGGGGATGGCCTGAAACACAGGTTTTTATTAACCTAGCTCAGGCAGGTCGCCACAAGTTATAATGTAGTACCAACGCACCTTTCATAGGTAACAAACATGTGTAAATTAAATTATACTAGTTTCTATAAAAGTATTTAGGTAAGCTAATCTGTTAAGAACTTGGTACTAGTAAGAATTTGTAAGTTTGGTAAATGTATTACTTTGTAAAAAGGACGTAAATAAAATTATTATTATTATTATTATTATTTCTGGATTATCAGTAATCTTCTTGTAGGTACTGTCAACTTTCTGACATTAGGTGCTTCCGTCGGCATTTCTCAGTTCCAGCCAGAGCCAGGGAGCTGGTGTGAAGGCCTGCAGGACTTGTAACAATAACACAATATTGCATTCACGCCAAACTGGGTCTCTGATTGACTTGAGTATAGTCTGCTCCAAAATAATCTGATGAAATTGTAAACAAATGGATCTAAGTCGTACCCGTGGATATAAATGTTCACACAGATTATAAATTGTCTTTGCCCATCAATACTAATATCATTATAGCTTCTTTTTTTGTTATAGGCGTAGCAGTAGCAGCCAGCGTGTTCACGATAACAGCCATGTCAGTAGACAGGTGGCTCTCAATATCACCAGAACCAAGGCTCCGACCGCCAGGACGAAAGCAGGCGTTACTCCTGCTGTTACTGCTGTGGTTTGCTGCCTTGCTGATATTCATACCTCTGCTGATGGTGGCCACTGTCATAAGAGAACCTGTGCCTATCATATCGAAGGCATTGAAAAATATATCGGTATGTATGAGTAAAATTCGTTGTATGAGCATTTTTTTTGCCGCTGAAAGTTTATAACGACATCGTTGTTGATATCCAATTATAATAATAATAAAACCGTAGCGAAGTCAAAACTGTACCTACATTGAATATAAAAAAAAAGTCATTGCTACGAGGTCTGGGAACGATTCTAATGCCGAAAAATTTGCCGAATTTTTGTCTGTTTATCTGTTTGTCTGAATGTGTCGCTGCTTAAATTCAAAAGGCCTACAAATCAAAATAACTATGAATCCCTTATTGCAAAAATCAATTCTGTTTATATTATTATATTCGATAAAGACACCCAGTATTTTCTCGGGTCAGGTTCGGAATAATCAGAAGTATATATCTGAATATTATACTAATTGAATCAGAATCAGAATCCTAATTTTAGCAGTTTATTCGAAGTATTGAAAATCGGAATATCGTTTTTCGAACCGAGAATCCATCGAGTATTTGATTCTTCGAACGTATGAAAATCGGAAAACAAACAAATTGCATTTACGACTTTCGGTAAAATAAATTTCGTGATTTTTAATAATAGACATTATAATTCTTAGGTATTATGGAATTCGGACTTTTGAAAATCGGAACATCGGAATTCGGAATAAAATATTTCGGAGGATTTGGGTGTTCCCCAATGGACGTGGGCGGCCATTCCGTAATATGATTTGGATGAATTCATATTGAGTATGGGCAATCACTGCGATTGTGTTATGCGCGTTAACGGCGGAAATACAGACTACTAATTGTTTTTTGTACGCAATAAAAACCTTTAAAAACTTTTATTTTTATCTTTTTATCACAGTTTAATGCCAGGATCAACTAATGTGAAAAATCCAACAAAAGCAAAAATCGCGAAAAGTCTTTAATAATGCAAAAGCAGAGATCTACACATACGAAAACATTTTATTTAACCTATCTAAATACAGATGTAGATATTTTAATTTAATTTCAAGGTAATAAAATGTTAAATTAATAAAAAAAATACCTTTATGCCTAGATACTTAGATGTGTGTATATAGAGATAATAACTACTAGAGACAGAGTTTTTACAAAGCTAAAACTTTTAATCTCAAACAAAACGTATTACTACAACACGTTAGGCCAACAACTTCTGTCAGAGATGTACTAACTAATAAGTTTGTTAGCAGACTAGATTATAACATACACAAAGTTATTGCATAGAAAATTTAATTTGAAAAGTTATGAAACAAATTAATTCGTTTCAATTATATTAAAATCAAATGCGTGAGCATGAAGTTTCGCAAATTAACAAGAACTAAAAACAAAATTAAATACAATTATCAGCCTAGCCTTTTCCCAACTATTTTGGGGTCGATTTCCAGTCTAAGTGAATGTATCAAATACCAGTATTTTACACGGAGCGACTGCCTATCTGACCTCCACAACCCAGTTACAGGGTAATACGATATCCCTTGGTAATACTGGTTGTCAGACTTTCGGGCTTCTGACGACCCGTAACAACTGTCAAAGATCCATGAATGACAGCCGGGGCACGGAGGGGTAGGATAGGGATGTAAAGATGGTCACTCATCCACGGACCAACCGCAACAAGCGTAGCTTAACCTGGTCGATTGACCCGTGCGGCTGTTAATACTTGGCCACAAGCCCCTCACTAGTTAAATACAATTACTGAGTATTTTATGCAACTTATGGTGAAAGAAGCAAGAAAAAAATATTAACTTATTCATCCTAAACGGGCTGGGATGGGATTAAAAACAAAATTAAATTCTTTATTTGCTTAAAACACCACTGATTGGAGGACCACTTTGGAAAATTCGACCAAAGCGTTCTTGAATAAGCCCATAATCACATTCTTTTGAACTCAGCAATGGCACATTAGGAGAAAACACACCAAAAGATGTGGAAAAAAAAGCGGTCAAGTGCGTGTCGGGCCACGCGCAGTAATAGGGTTCCGTAGTTGCACAATAATGCGGACTAAGAAGAGGGCTTATTGTTGTTTCCTATATATTTGACTATTACCTACTCGTAAACTTGAAAAGCCTACTTAGCTGTGATAGTTTTCCTTTTAACTTCGTTAGTATATACAACGTGTCGTTTTGCATCCTCGTCAAATTTCAGGATATGATACAGTACATCAAACCGAACAACTTTCTCTATGGAACCACTATCGTAATCGCGAAAAAAATTTCAACTGTCCCATAGAAAACTTCAATACCTACTCGACGCAAATGTATGGGACGGCTGATTATTTTTTCGCGATTACGATGTTGGTGCCATGGAAAAAGTTGTTCGGTTTCATGGTCTATACCACACCCTTAAATTTGACGAGGATGCAAAACGACACGTTTACTACCGTGATTTTTTTCACTCATCCAAAACTAACCGTTTAGCTGGCAGGGGGGGGACACTTGACTCTAACAAAAATTTGCACTTTAAAGCTTAATATTTCAGAAACGGATCCCTAAATCGAAAAATTGTTTTCACAAACCCGCAATATTTTTGAAAGACCCATCCAACAGCACCCCACATCATGGGGTAGACGAGCAAAAAAATTTTTTTTTCATTATCTTATTTTACCACTTTGTCTTCGTGATGAATATCCATGCCAAATAATGGCTTTCTCGTACTAAGACGGACGGACAGAGGCACGGACATAGCGAAATAATAAGGCTTCCTTGTTTACTACGGAACCCTAACAAAAACAATAATGAACTTAAACTTTTATGACCTATAATATTTTTTGTACGGATTTAAGTAGTTGTAATTGGAAACAATTATAAGGCAAATATTGGTTTTATGAGCAACAAAATAAAATTCCGCGAACCTAACGTTAATCTTAATGAAAGTAGATGAAAATAGATTCAATAATGTTGTATACCGAGGTATCAGACCTTCAAACAAAATTCTTGGAATTTTCTAAAGCAATATCATTTGCGTTGTTTGTCAGATTTTATTAAGTAGCGTCGTTGTTTGAATCATTAAGATAGAAAACCTACCCATTATTTTATCGGAATGGCGAATTATCGCAGACATTTATTTGCAGCAGGGTTTGTAACTAATACCTGATGACTAACATAGGAACCGTCTATGCTTATATCAAACGTAGCATCATTGCACAATTGTATGGCGAGGATAATAGAGCATTATTATGAGTCGCTTCAGGTGATTAATCGAGGGTGTTAGATAATAGGTTAATATGTAGGTAATTATTTAACTTAATACTGTAAGAATGTCACACTTTCACAATTTTGTAAAAGATGAAAAACCGGCCAAGTGCGTGTCGGACTACGCACAATGAAGGGTTCCGTAGTTGAAATGAATTTATCCCAAAAAACAAACGTAACATTGTAGTTGAAAAACATGTTGTCCCATACATTGGTATACGTCACGGTCAAAATTCTCCTTCAGTTTTTAATAAAAAAAAAAAAAAAAAATTACATAATAACTATTTTCAGACTTTTTCCTTTACTTGTGCTGTGAGACCTTGCTTCTTGCCAAATTTTACGATTCTAGGTCAACGGGAAGTACCCGATAGGTTTTGATTTACTTGCGAGTGTCATAATATGTCACATAAATCGCCGTATTTTTTTATTGCGGTGACTTAGAAGCTTGATTTTTATAGAGCTGCAAGGAAATTTAAACGTATGTAATTGATATTACCTTCAACTTGATACCTCCACGCATTCCTAAGAAAAAGAGTCTTGACAGACTGATAGACAGACGTACAGACGGATAACAAAATGAGCCTATAAGGATTCTGTTTTTAGGGTTCCGTAGCCAAATGGCAAAAAACGGAACCCTTATGGATTCGTCATGTCTGTCTAGAAAGAAAGAAAGAAAGAAAATACGTTTATTTGCGGTAATTTATTTGTCTGTCTGTCCGTCCGTATGTCACAACCACTTTTTCCCGAAACTATAAGAACTATACTGTTGAAACTTGGTAAGTAGATGTATTCTGTGAACCGCATAAAAAAAACCAATAAATTTTGGGGGTTCCCCATACTTAGAACTGAAACTCAATTTTTTTTTTTTCATCAAACCCATACGTGTGTGGTATCTATGGATAGGTCTTCAAAAAATAATTGAATAGTAATATAATTTTTTTCTAAACTGAATAGTTTGCGTGAGAGACACTTCCAAAGTGGTAAAATGTCCCCCCCTGTAACTTCTAAAATAAGAGAATGATAAAACTAAAAAAAATATATGATGTAGGTACATTACCATGTAAACTTCCACCGAAAATTGGTTTGAACGAGATTTAGTAAATAGTTTTTTTTTTAATACGTCATAAATCGGTCTATTATTAAAACATCGATCAAAGTTACAACTTTTATATTATGTTACTTGCTCCTACGGAACCCTTCATGGGCGAGTCCGATTCGCACTTGGCTGCTTTTTTTCATTCTGAAGTCGAAACCCTAAAAATTAACACATTTTCAGTTTTCACTGCCGACAAAACTTTCCAAATAAGAGTAAATATGAAATGCCGCAATAACGTTTCCAACGGAAATCGTCAATGAAGTTGTCTCGGAATGTAAAACGTCTAAATCTATAAACAGGATGGTCCAATAGTGACGTCAAAATGAAAAATTTGAATTCCGAAGAAAAATATTTTTCGTCGCGGCCTAGCGCTTTGGTTCGCGTGAGCTGCTATGATAAAAAAAGATAAAAGATAAAAGATCATTTTATTTTGCAAATATGGGTATAAAGGATTACAAAAATCATACCAAGTTCAGCCATATTTTACCATATAGGCATGCAAAAGATACAAAAAAAAAAATACATTAACTTAAAATCTTTTTCATTCAGGAACTCACTTACATTATAATAACCTTTCACCACTAAAAAGCTACGAAGTCTTTTTTTGAATAAAGTAAGCGGAAGCTCTTTCCAACTCTTCGGTATTTTGTTGAAAATTACTGGAGCCGTAAAATTATTTATGTTTATTTATGCTGCTTTGTATTTTATTTGGCAAATGAAATTAAGCGGAAAATTGTTTGGGAAGTGATAATTTGTCAATTTTTTTTCGATGAGACAAGGGTAACCCTTTTTTTTGTAGTGGGTATTTTTAATTTTTTTTTACCTGTGGCTATTTGGACCACCCTCACATAAAATGAATACCTATTTCCCTTGGTCACGCCTTAACTTGAGAACGGGTTGACCATTATGAATATTTTTTTTGGTTTATTTTCCACATTACTGGGGTGGGTTGAAAAAAGTAGGAAAAAAAGAAATTAAAATTGCGACAGGACAATGTCTGGCGGATCAGCTATTCATTAATAAATAATTATCATATTAAAAATACTTTTCTCCGCTCCTTCGTTTTGTTTCAATCTCCTGTACCTTTTCTAACATTGCTGATCGATTGAAGCTTTGAGTATTGGGGATTGAGTACGTTTGATTGAAAACTATTAGCTCAACCACAAATAACTCGATTGAATGTTTTAGATCCTTGCTAAAGAATGTATGTGCTTGAGCCTTTTAAGTATTTTCAATTAAAATGACCGTGTAATCATTTTGGTTCAACATTATTACAACCCGTTTGATTAGTATTATTCAACTTTATTATTTATTATGCTCTAATATACACTACTAATTACTTTATGACAGTTTGTTTCTCACTTGATTATTATGAATAATTTTTGTACTCTCCTTCCAAGTTTCCACTATGTTATCAATCACTAAATAAATAAATAAATAAAATCACTAAATCGTACCATTCATTCCAGATAAAAACGAGAGACGTGCACTTCTGTACTGAGGAGTGGCCAGGTGACAGGAAGAAACAGTTCGGGATGCTGAGCTTCACATTAGTGTATGCAATACCAGGTTAGTGGCCAGGTGAAAGGAAGAAACAGTTCGGGATGCTGAGCTTCACATTAGTGTATGCAATACCAGGTTAGTGGCCAGGTGACAGGAAGAAACAGTTTGGGATGCTAAGCTTCACAATAGTGTATGCAATACCAGGTTAGTGGCTAGGTGACAGGAAGAAACAGTTTGGGATGCTGAGCTTCACAATAGTGTATGCAATACCAGGTTAGTGGCCAGGTGACAGGAAGAAACAGTTTGGGATGCTGAGCTTCACAATAGTGTATGCAATACCAGGTTAGTGGCCAGGTGACAGGAAGAAACAGTTTGGGATGCTGAGCTTCACATTAGTGTATGCAATACCAGGTTAGTGGCCAGGTGACAGGAAGAAACAGTTTGGGATGCTGAGCTTCACAATAGTGTATGCAATACCAGGTTAGTGGCCAGGTGACAGGAAGAAACAGTTTGGGATGCTGAGCTTCACATTAGTGTATGCAATACCAGGTTAGTGGCCAGGTGACAGGAAGAAACAGTTTGGGATGCTGAGCTTCACATTAAGTATTATATATGCAATACCAGGTTAGTATGCTATGTTAGTATGCTTTTGATTTCAAAGAAACTATGTGTAACGTCATGCCTGGATTATTACTTGAAGCAAGGTTTACTGGGTCCTTAGGACAAAACACATTGAAATTTTTAAGTTAAAGGGGTCAACTAATGTAATTCTGAACTCCAGCTCATCAACAACTTACATCCGATAATCTTCTTCGTTCAAAACTAGTACGTCTAGTAATTTAGATAAAATGAGAAGATTTATATACAGGGTGTCCCGTAAATAATGGATCAAACGTAACGGGTAGGTAGCTTACCTAATTTCCAACAACTAATTTGAATATTAAAAAAAAAACCGTTACAGTAACCAGGATATTAATTTTTTTTCGAATTTTACGATTTTGTCTTCCAGAATTAAGCTTTTTTAATGCTGTCGCTGCAAATGATGACATTTTTAGGTATGATTTTTATTTAACATTTCTGAATAGCTTACTAATGTTATAAGATACCATTTTTTTGAATACCGTTTTATTTGCCTTAGAAAAAAAATCTTGAGTTGAAAAGTTTTTTCTTTACGATGTTAGGACCAAAATTGAAAAAATTCTCCAGTAAAAAAAATGTATGACACCGAAAACCACCATTATTTTAAAAACTTGTACATTTAATAAGGTTTGCAAATTGGTGTAAAACTTACGTCTAGTCTTTATCGTTACAAAGATATTGCTATGAATGTGATGAAGACAGAAAATAAATTAAATTGGTACTATTCCATTTTTTCATTTTCGTAATGGCTTATGCTTGAATGCTTGTAATCGAAGCAGGTAGTTAAGCGGCTAGCATATTCCGACCCGATGACGTCATCTGTCCGGAATTTGGGACCGCTACCTGTGGCGGAGTTGCACCTCAGTCAGCGTGAAGGGGATAGATAGCGCCGCTTTTGTATTTTTGGTAAATTGGTATGAAGTTGTACATTCTAGTCCTTGTCGTTACAAAGATAATTGCTATGAATCTGAGAGGTGCTCCAAATCAACGTTAATAAAAAAAATAAAAAAGTGTGTACATTTAAACTTTTTCTTTAAAATGTGTAACTGTAGTATTAGGTCTTTACCTATGAAATTGCCGTTCTGCAGTACTGGCCATTTCAAATCAAAATAATTTTTGTTTGGCTAAGAATTCTAATTTCAAATTAATTTTATTTTAAAAACATGGATTTTTTTTTTTAAAAGTAGTCATTTGTTTATTGATTAGTGTTACATTTTCATCGCATTTCAATCTTTTTCGTCATTATGGATACGTTAAAAATTCGAGTAATTATGGAATATGAGTACCGTCGTGGCAGCAACGCGGCACAAGCGGCACGCAACATCAATGACGTTTACGGAGCTAACACTACAAACCAACGCACCACTTGTTATTGGTTTGCTCGCTTCCGTTCTGGAAATTTCGACCTGAAAAATTAACCTCGCGGTCGTCCGAAGACTTTGGTCGACAATGACGAATTAAAGGCGATTGTGGAAGCTGATGATACACAATCTACGGCTGAATTAGCAGCAGCTTTCGACGTTAGCGTCAAAACAATATTGGTCCATTTGCGTCAAATTGGCAAGGTAAAAAAGCTTGACAAATGGGTGCCCCACGAACTCAATGATCGCCAGCGCGAAGTACGCGTCGAGACGTGCCTTGCACTGCTCAACAGACACACAAATGAAGGAATTTTGAACCGCATTGTTACCTGCGATGAAAAATGGATTCTGTTTGATAACCGCAAGCGCTCAGCAAGTTGGTTGGATCCTGGTTCAGCACCTAAACAATGCCCTAAACGAAAACTTACCCTTAGAAAAGTGATGGTCACTGTTTGGTGGTCTAGCGCCGGTGTGATTCATCACAGCTTCTTACCAAACGGGGTGAGCATTACTTCAGATGTGTACTGTGAAGAACTGAACACAATGATGGAGAAGCTGGCACATCTCCAACCAGCATTGGTCAATCGCTCGTCTCCGCTGCTCCTGCACGACAACGCGCGACCTCATACTGCACAGCAGACGGTCTCCAAGTTGCAAGAACTGTGGTTGGAAGCTCTCCGTCATCCGCCCTACTAACCAGACCTTGCGCCTACAGACTACTACTTTTTCCAGAATTTGGATAACTTCTTGGCGGGAAAAAAATTCAATACCCGAGAGGCAGTACAAAATGCCTTTGAAGAATTTGTTGCCTCCCGTCCAGCTGATTTCTTTAAGAAGGGCATCAATAAACTGCCACTGCATTGGCAAAGATGCATTGATTGCATGGGTGATTACTTCGATTAATACAAATAAAAAATGCATGAAAAAAATTTAATTTAATTTTTTCATACAAAACGGCAATTTCATAGGTAAAGACCTATTATTTCAGAGGCAATGTTCATTGAATTATTGAGGCGTATGAAAAGAATTAGGAGGCCGTACTAAAAAAAACAGTTAGTTCAAATAAATCGTTTTATTTGGTTTTTACAATAAATGTTCGAATTGCCTTCCCTCTACAAGAATGCAAAGTCTGCATCTCCTAATAAAGGAAGCTCTTATCCGACGGACAAAATGGCTTTGGTTTATTTCTGATGCAGCAGATTGGATGCGCTGTCGTAATTCTTCTTCCGACGTTATTAGATTCTTGTAGACCCTGTCTTTTAAACATCCCCAGTAAAAAAAATCTAGGGGATTTAAATCCGGAGATCGCGGAGGCCACAAAATTGGTCCTAATCGGCCGATCCATCTGTCCGGATAACTTTCATCAAGGTGCGCCCTTACTGCCGTCGCATAGTGAGCGGGGCACCCATCATTTTGCAACCACATTGCTTGCCGTACGTCTTCTGGAACGTTTTCTAATAACCTTGGCAACTCATTCCTTAAAAAATGGAGATAATATTCGGCGTTTAGAGTAGCTGGTAGTTCAAAGGGCCCTATTATTTGCCCATTGATTATTCCCGCCCATAAATTTATTTTAAATTGATGTTGGCTCCTGTCCTCTCGCATCAAATATGGGTTTATCAGCTGCCAACTGTGCAAATTATGCAAATTTAAATATCCATCTCGGCGGCATGAAGACTCGTCACTCCATAAAATCTTGTTAAAAAACTGCGGGTCCGTTCCGTTTGAACACGTTGCACGTGATATGGGTGCAATCGGCACCGTTGTAGCACTCGATGCACCGTCGATCTAGAAATTCCTACGCGTCGCGCTATGACGCGAACGGAGACTGACGGATCTTCCTCGATTTCTCGAAGAATGACTTCGTCATTAACTTGTCGCGGTCGTCCTTCACGGGTACCACCAACTTCGGTGCCAAGAATTCTTCCCTCAAGAAGCGCGTTATGCACTCTAATAAAGACGCGATAATCGGGATAACGAACCAGGTTCGGGTATCTTTCACGGTACAATCTTGCAGCCGCCCTGGCATAACCTCTTGCTTCTCCGTAGATAAAATGCATTTCGGCGTACTGCCGTGGCGTGTACTCATAACGAGGCATTGGGCTGAATAAGGTTTCAGCGCTACTGCACACACGTACAAGCACACACAAACGAATGTTTTCGGAGTCCGTAGGATCGCCAAGTCGTTTGTCCAATACGCAAAGAGTTCCAAATCGATAGGCAAAGCAAAGTCCAAAAACACAGCACAAGTCAAATTTTACAGAAGAAAACACCGAGCCACTGACCGGGAGCGAAAGTTGTCTGACGTAGCAACTCGAAGAGAGACTAGTTACAACTAAACTAATAAAATCAAGCAACAATAAAGCCTGTACGAGTGAAGGGCGCAGGAAAAAACAAAAGAACCTGCGCAACTTCATACCGATTTAACCGATTTACCAAAAAGCGGCGCTATCTATCCCTTTCACACTGACTGAGGTGCAACTCCGCCACAGGTAGCGGTCCCAAATTCCGGACAGATGACGTCATCGGGTCGGAATTATGCTATCCGCTTAACTACCTGCTTCGATTACAAGCATTCAAGCATAAGCCATTACGAAAAGGAAAAAATGGAATAGTACCAATTTAATTTATTTTCTGTCTTCTTCATCACATTCATAGCAATATCTTTGTAACGATAAGGATTAGACGTAAGTTTTATACCAATTTGCAAACCTTATTAAATGTACAAGTTTTTAAAATAATGGTGGTCTTCGGTGTCATACATTTTTTTTACAGGAGAATTTTTTCAATTTTGGCCCTAACATCGTAAAGAAAAAACTTTTCAACTCAAGATTTTTTTTCTAAGGCAAATAAAACGGTATTCAAAAAAAATGGTATCTTATAACATTAGTAAGCTATTCAGAAATGTTAAATAAAAATCATACCTAAAAATGTCATCATTTGCAGCGACAGCATTAAAAAAGCTTAATTCTGGAAGACAAAATCGTAAAATTCGAAAAAAAATTAATATCCTGGTTACTGTAACGGTTTTTTTTTTAATATTCAAATTAGTTGTTGGAAATTAGGTAAGCTACCTACCCGTTACGTTTGATCCATTATTTACGGGACACCCTGTATATTATACAGGGTTACTGGTAACTCGACGTATTCCTTGCAGGACGTCATAGTAGGGTTAAAATGCAGCAAATTAGGCCACCAAATGTTCTACCGAAATTCAGTAGTTTTTGAGTTAATTCGATTTTTAGCTTTTTTATGAAAAATCCCAGATTAAATCATTTGGAGCCAATTTAAAAATGATTTACGGCGCGACTGTACTGAAATTTAAGTTAACATCATAGCTGACGCCGTAGCAGATCCTTGTTAATAATTCAAAGTTCAAAAATGCCAAAAACTTTGGCAAATATCACTAAAGAAGTCATAGTAGGGTTAAAATGCAGCAAATTAGGCCACCAAATGTTCTACCGAAATTCAGTAGTTTTTGAGTTAATTCGATTTTTAGCTTTTCTATGAAAAATCCCAGATTAAATCATTTGGAGCCAATTTAAAAATGATTTACGGCGCGACTGTACTGAAATTTAAGTTAACATCATAGCTGACGCCGTAGCAGATCCTTGTTAATAATTCAAAGTTCAAAAATGCCAAAAACTTTGGCAAATATCACTAAAGAAACATTTAGTTTTTTTGTGAATTTTGCTATTACTTCATACAAAATGTTGTCTAGTGAAAAAAAAAATTACTACGTCTGATGTACAAATTACTAGGAAAATATCCTTGTCTTATCAGCTATTCAGAAAGGTATGAAAGTTAATACAAAGTTAAGGACTACATTATGTGCGTCTCACAAAAAGGTGATTATTCGGAAAATCAATAAAACTATTTCGTGAATATTAGCATTATTTTTAATAATAAAATATCAGTTTAAAAACTTTTACTACACTTTCACACGTCTTGTTCGATGTGCTGCCCTCGGTTTCTAATACACGTTCTTATTCGCTTCCTCACTTCAGTTTTTGTGATTCTTGATGTGATTGTTGCCCTCATCTGGTCCGCTGCATCTCTTATTCTCTCCCTTAGTTCTTCAATTGAATTTACTGGGGTCACATAAACTAGGTCTTTCATATGACCCCAGACGTAAAAGTCTAGTGGCGTAAGATCAGGGCTACGTGCAGGCCACGGAATTGGCCCACCGCGCCCTATCCATCGGTTTGGGTAGGTTTCATCCAGCAATTGTCGAATTGTGATTCGGAAGTGGGCTGGACATCCGTCATGTTGATACATCATGTTTGCTCTTCTGTCTTCCGGTACATCCGTGAGCAGTGGTGTTAAATGATTTCTTAGGAAATCTTCATAAAGTTCCCCATTTAATGTTTGGGGTAAAAAATGTGGGCCAATTAATTTGTCGTCGATAATACCCATCCAAACATTAAGCGAGAATCTACGCTGGGATGCGGTTGGTTTCAGTTTCTTAGGATTTGCTTCTGCCTTCGGTGCCCAGTAATGTAAGTTGTGGTAATTTGTGATACCATCACGGTCAAAACATGACTCATCGGTCCACAGAATGTTTTTTAAAAAGTTTTCGCTTTCGGCGTCGGCATTTAGCATAAAACGACAAAATTCAAGCCGTCTTGGCGGATCTCCCTCTTCTAATGACTAGACAGGTTGATAGTGGTATGGATGTCGGCCTGATAAGTGAACTACAGACCAGACTTTCCACTGTGACATAGCAAGCTCTACGATGTTTGTCGATATGTTGGGGTCGTCAATAAAACGTTGAAGAATCAGCTCTTCGTCCTCAGCCGTGTATCTCCGAGAACGACCAGTGTCAATTTGCCTGCTTCTTTGGACGCTGCCAGTTTCAGATAATCGCCGATAAGTCGATCCAAAAACACTAACGTGTGGGAGTCGGCGGTTGGGAAAACGAAGTTGATATTCTCTCCGCGCCTGAGCAGCGTTACCGTCACTAAGTCCGTAACAGTACATTATGTCAGCGTATTCAAGGTTAGAATATGCAGCCATAGTCAGCACTTATGAAGGCACAGCACAGCACAAGAGCAAGATACGCAGTATCAGTTAAGGAAATAGCCAGATAACAAAACACGAGCTTGCGCGACGTAGAGTTGAAACTAACTGACTCTGACGACCAGATTTTGTAAAGTCGCACCCCGTGTCATGCCGGGAGAACAATAGTGACCAATCACAAAGCTTGCCGAGTGTTTGGGGTTCAAGCGCAGGTAAAAACTACGAATAATACGAATATGAAACAATAGGTTGACCGTCTCGCAATTTTACCTGCTCCTCATAAAACTCATTCTTTCCCTGTCACACATGCAAAAGTATTGACAATCATACCTTTCTGAATAGCTGATAAGACAAGGATATTTTCCTAGTAATTTGTACATCAGGCGTAGTAATTTTTATTTTCACTAGCCAACATTTTGTATGAAGTAATAGCAAAATTCACAAAAAACCTGCAAGGAATACGTCGAGTTACCAGTAACCCTGTATAATATTAGTAAATCTTTGATGACAAGCTCTAAAAGTTAAGGAGTCACACTAATATTATAAAGGCGAAAGTTTGTGAGTGTTTGTGTGTGTGTGTGTTCTTCTTCACGCTCAAACGGCTGGACCGATTTGGATTAAATTTGGTACGTAGATAGCTTATACCCTGTGTATAATAAAATGCTTGTTGATTTTTAGCAGTAAAACTGTATTTCCAAAATAATTTCTTTAACTTTACAACAAGAGCAAAAGTCCATGGCACCGAGAAGATTCTACTCGATACAATGTTACCAGTGTATAAAATACTAGTGAAAAATACAAATGTTGCTAATGCAAATATAATGTTTAGATTATTCTTAAACATAGTTGGGCCGGGGCCATGCAATGACAAAAAAATGTTGTAACTACATAATAGAAACATAAGAAATGGATAAAAGTAAGAAAAGTTAAATTTAAATTGTGTTCAATCTAATTTATCGGTAATGGACATAATTTTCTGAGAGATCTAACATAGGTTTTATTATTTGACAGTTTAATTTCTGCCACTCTGACCATACCATCTGGTCCAGGTATTGTCTTCACAATTCTTGCCATGGGCCATGTCATTGGAGCAGTATTATCACTACGAAGAATAACTAGGTCTCCTTCTTTTAAATTAGGATTGACATGGTGCCATTTTGGCCTGCTTTGAAGCTGTGTAAGATAATCCCCAGACCAGACTTTCCAAAAGTCTTGTTTAATTTTACATAAAACATTCCAAAATTTTAGGTTATTAATAGAATAATTAGCTAAGTCAGCTTCGGGATAACTCATCATAGAGGTACCTATGAGGAAGTGGCCAGGCGTTAAATACCCAAAATTGGAAATATCTGAGCTCATGGGAAGGAGAGGTCTTGAATTTAACACAGCTTCAATTTCCGTGATAACAGTATACAAACCTTCAAAAGTCAAGACAACAGTTCCAACAATTCTCTTAAAATGGTATTTAAAACTTTTAACCCCTGCCTCCCATAAGCCTCCAAACTCCGGAGAGTAACTAGGGATAAACTTAAACTTAATAAAGTTAGGAGTACAATAATTATTCACAGAATCTACATGAGTTTTTGATATAAACAATTCATACAGTTTATTTAACTCATTGGCAGCACCTTTAAATGTTTTTGCATTGTCACAGAATATTTTCTGTGGCATTCCTCTTCGAGAAATGAAACGTTTGAGGCATGCTAAAAAGGCTTCAGTTGTGAGGTCACTGACTAGCTCCATGTGGATTGCCTTTGTAGCAAAGCACACGTAAAGTGCCACATAGCCTTTTGTGATTAATGGTCTCCTGATTCTAGAAGTTTTAACATTAAAAGGTCCACAGAAGTCCACGCCAACTACATTGAATGGCCTAACAGCTGTAATCCTATCTTGCGGGAGAGAACCCATAAGCTGCTTCGCAGCTGCAGCCTTTAGACGGAAACATTTGACACACTTGTTTACCACCTTCTTGACTTCACGGACACCACTGATAAGCCAAAATTGTTGTGAAAGTGAGCCCAACACTAATTTAGCCCCTGCATGCAACAAGCGAAGATGCTCATTACGAATTAGGATATCTGTGAAATTACATGATTTAGGAAGTATAGCAGGATGCTTTTTATCATATGCCATGTCGATGGCACACTGAAGACGGCCACCAACTCTAAGCACACCAGCCTGATCCAGAAAAGGATGTAAACTTGATAATCCAGATTTGATAGGTAAATTATTTTTAAGACACTCTATTTCTTTAGGAAAGTGTTTTCTTTGAACACTACGAATAATCGCCAACAAAGCACTACGAAGCTCTTGCAGTGTCAAAGAACCATACAATTTATCAATGTTTTTGGAACAATTTTTGATAAATCGCAATATATAGGCAACAATTCGCTGAAGTCGATTAAAATCTGATATTTTTTCAATTAAATCATTAAAAATTCGCTCATCTTTTTTAGAAGGTTCATTGACTTCACATATATTATTTACTATATTATCTGTTTCAGCTAAATAAGGAAGTGGGAACTCGACACTATTAACAGAGTGTTCAAAGTCCTTACTTAACAATTCCTTAGGACCATGCCACCAAAGCAAATTGGACTTTAATTTGTATGGGTCACAACCTCTTGATAATAAATCAGCAGGATTACTAGCCGTGCTGACATACGACCACTGAAAGTTTGAAGTTAATATTTTTATTTGGTTTACCCTATTAGCCACATAAGGATTTGATTTTATGTTTTTAGATTTAATCCATGCTAGTGCTATCTGGGAATCACTGTATAAGTGAACTGTGAGACTAGGGAATCTGCATTTTAAAATATTGTATACCCTATTCACAATTTGTGAAAGAAGCAAAGCACTATTTAATTCCAGTCTTGGGATTGTTAAATTTTTCTTTAATGGGGCAACACGGGACTTAGAGCACAATAAATTAACAAAAACTGAACCATCCGGTTTAACCGTTCTTAGGTAAAGACAACATCCAAATGCTTTCATAGACGCATCAGCATATCCCACCAACTCTATGATATCCACATCACATGAACTTACATATCTTGGCACAGTAATTGTATTCATCAAAACTAAGTTTTTTATAAATTTATCCCAAACATTGAGTTGCTCTTGGGGCAATATTTTATCCCAGTCTAAATTCATAGACCATAAAGTTTGCATGAAAATTTTTGCCACAACTATAATAGGACCTATGAGGCCTAGCGGGTCAAACATTTTACCAATGAAACTCAGAATAGACCGTTTGGTCATCATATCATCATTGTTAATCATTGGACAGTTAAAAGTAAATGTATCATTTAAAATGTCGCATTTTAAACCTAATGTCTTGACAATATTGTTTTTATTGATGTCTAATTTTTCAAAACATTTGTGCTCATTGGGGAGAGCATTTATAGCCTCGGGATAGTTTGAACACCACTTATGAAGCGTGAAGCTGCCTTTTTCCAAAAGAGCAATAAGTTCACATTTAAGTTGATGAAGCTCTTGAGTACTATCAGAACCACAAATGACATCATCGCAATAAGTGTTCAACAACATGGCTTGAGCAGCAAGCGGGAATTCAGCTTGATATCTACGAGCCAACTCTATCAGACAACGAGTAGCCAAAAAGGTGGAAGACTTTAAACCATATGTGACAGTTTGAAGCTGCAAACAGCTTATGGGTTTGCATGGATCATCCCGCCATAAAATATTTTGAAGACAAGTTTGACTTGGGTTTATAAGAATTCCACGAAACATCTTTTGAATGTCACAGGTGAGCGTGTAGAAGTATGTTCTCCAAAGAAGGAGAATATCAAAGAGTTCGCTCTGAACAACCGGACCATTCAACATTACATCGTTCAGTGACACCCCAGCTCTAGACTTCATACTACCATCAAATACTACACGTAATTTTGTGGTTAGACTTGCCTCATTTAATACAGCATGGTGAGCTAAAAAATAAACAGTGCCATTTTGGACATCATAGCTGCCTACATCCACCGTTTTAGCATGCCCCAATGCTATGTACTCCTCAATAAAGCTCTTATATTTTTCTAAATATACAGGGTTGATTTTAAATCGTTTCTCCAGTGATAGGAATCTTTGAAGAGCCACCGAAAACGAATCCCCGAGCTGCAACTCTTCCATTTTGGAAGCTAAGGGCATATCAACACAAAACTTACCATTTTCAAGTTTAACAGATTGTTGGAAACATTTTTCTGATTTATCAAATTCATTACAGCCTTTTGTTGTAGACTGAGGAATCGTCTCAGTGAGCCAAAACTGTTCCATTACAAGTTCTAATTTGTTAGTATCACAAATAGCCAAGTTTGTAACTAAATTATTTTTATAATCATCAACAAATTGCTTTCCACCAATAGTATAACCAAACAAAGTATTCTGCAATAACAAGCCATTATGAATTTTAACTTGACCATCCATTAAAATATTAAAATAAATATCAGCACCTAAAAGCATAGATATTTCTGTTGGTACATTAAATTCATCATCTGATAACTGGATGTCTTTGGGAATATTTAACCCTGAAATATCAAAATGATACTGAGGCAAATCTGCTGTAATACAGTTTACAACATGGCATTTTATTTTTAATTGTACATTTTTCACTGGAGAATTGATGGTAATGTCAACATATTTGTTGATTTTATTACAATTGTTCCCTATGCCAATAATATTGGCATTTTGGCTCTTAAGCTTTAGCTGCAATTTTTCCACAAGATTTGAGGTAATAAGTGAAACTTGACTTCCTGAATCAAGTAATGCTCTGACATAAAGTTCGGATCCCTGATAGTCGATCAACTTAACCTTTATGGTGGGCAATAAAGTATTCATAGATGAATTAACAGAATGCAATGATATAGAAGCCTGAGGGCTAGGATCACTGTCTTTATGCAGGAGGGTATTGTGCCCTTGCTTGCAAATTTTACAAGAAAATGAAAACTTACACTTACCAGTGTGAGACTTTAAACACATAGTACACAACTTTTTGTCATCTATGAATTTTATACGGTCTTCTATTGAAGCCATTTTAAATTTAGGGCATGAATGCAACAAATGTGCAATACCTTGACAAAAAGAACAAGAACTAGAATTTTTAGTGACAACATTGCTCACTTTTTGTACTGTATTCTTCTTATTGTCAGAATTACAGCTATCTTCAAACGCTATAGCACGTTTCTCTAAAAATGAAAGGAACTCTTCCATCGTTGGAAGTGTATCTATATTTCTATCTAGCTGATAAGCACGATTGGTATACAAATCTAATTTTTTAAATAATATTGAAATTAAAAGCATGTCCCATTGCTTAACAGGCTGCTGCAAGTTTTTAAGTGCATACAATTGTTGTTGCACTTGTGATATAAAAGACCTTATAGAGGCCGCTGTACTTTTCTGCATCACAGGCAATTGCAATAATATATTTATGCGATTAAATATTAATCGTGACTTATTATCAAAGCGTTTTTTCAAAAGCTCAATGGCTTCTTTATAAGATTCATTCACAAGTGGTAGGTTAACAATAACAGCCAATGCTTCGTCGGACAAAAATTTGCGCAAATAAAATAACTTTTGCACATCTGAGAGTGCCCTGTTTCCGTCAATAACAGCCATAAATAAATCAATGAACGGAGTATATTTTGTAAAATCCTTCCCATCAAATATCGGGATATCAATGTTAGGTAATTTTGAAGTCGAAACATTCGAGCATTGTTTTACCTCAGATGTATTTAAGTTTTTTAAAGCTGAATTTAACTTTGAGATAATGTCAAAATATTTATCCTCTAAAATAGCAACATTTTCCTTGTCTTTTTCATCACAAGATAAAATATCTAATTGTGTTCTCTCATAGTCTTTGAAAGTTGTATTCAGCTTGTCAATACGAGCTTGTATCATTTCGATAGACGCAGACGCAAGATTGATTGGATCACTAATAAAGTTCTCGATGCGTGTAACAGTACCTTTTTGTTGTGCTCGGGCGAGACGCAACTTTTTAAGCACTTCCTCCGCCGTCGACATGGTAAACACGTTAATTTACGCACTAACGTACACTTAAATACTCACAAAAACACTTCGCTTTACGTATCCGCACACTTTTTAAACCGTAAACACCGGACGAACTTCTTTGCAGGTTATGTTGATGTTTACAATCAAAAGATAATCTCGATGACAGTTCCGCAATGCTGCCAACAGTATTGCACGACGATGACGACCACAGACTATTGAGACGTGACGCAGTAACTTGACGAACCGACCGTTTCCCGCTCCACGATTATGAATGATATTTGAAGGTAGAAGTGAATGAGATGCAAAATTATAGATTTGCAATTTAACACAATTGAAATAATATTGAATTGAATGTATTCCTGTGAAATAAGCAGAAATCTTGACGAATCTTCTAGTATTTTGCAGAAAAATTATAGATTTCCCGCAAAATCTTGCCCGGCGACCACGAACAATAACTCAAGTTCTCAATGAGCTGCAAAATTATCGATTTGCAATCCACAACAAAATGAACTTATTTCTGTGAAAAATGCAGAAATCCTCGCGATTCTTCTTGTATATTTGCAGAGAAATTATAGATTTCTCGCAAAAGCTCGCCCGACGAAGACGACGAACTATGGCGTCGCGTGGCGTCCGCGCCGATTCACGAACATAGTAACTTGAATACGCGATTTACACACTGCACAACTTTTCACAGGTTACGAAGGACCACAGCCAGCATGTATAATAAAATGCTTGTTGATTTTTAGCAGTAAAACTGTATTTCCAAAATAATTACTTTAACTTTACAACAAGAGCAAAAGTCCATGGCACCGAGAAGATTCTACTCGATACAATGTTACCAGTGTATAAAATACTAGTGAAAAATACAAATGTTGCTAATGCAAATATAATGTTTAGATTATTCTTAAACACCCTGGATTAGCATATAGGCTACATTTTATCTCGGTCTACGTGGGTGAACCGCGGGGCGCAGCAAGTATTAAATAAAACGAAAAATAAAATTACTTTATAAAGACAACCTTTTGAAATCAGCCGTTGGATGTCAACAGGGTGACCCTCTTGGGCCAGTAATTTTTAGTTTTACAATAAATCCAATTATTCGACAACTAAATTCTAAATTCAACGTATGTTATTTGGATGACGGAACTCTAGGAGGTGATGTAGACATAGTCTTAAAAGATTTAGTTTTTTTTAAAGAAAAATTCAGTTCCATTGGCCTTAACCTCTCAAAATGTGAAATTTATCTTCCCCAAACCACTGACAGACAGACTACTATAGCAAAATTTAATACAGTAGCACTAAATATCAAAATTACGGAAAGAAAGTTCCTTTCCAACGTTTATAGGAGAAAATACAAAATTTTTATGATGTCTCAGAACGACTTTACAAAATTATTATTCATTTGGCCTTCACACTCATTCGATACTGTTGCTTTGGATCAAAATTCACATATAGCCTTCGTTCCTCCCATTTATGGTATCATCCACAACTGTTAGTAAAAGTAAACCAAATTATTAGAAACACACTAACTTCTCTCCTAAATGTGGCTCTGGACGACCGACCGTGGCAGCAAGCCACTCTTAATAATGTACTTAATAATGTACTCAATAATGTACTTATCGTTACTACATAAGTGATAAGTGATATCCTAAATTCTTATAAAGGCCATATTAATCGCAAATATGTATTTGCTATGTAGACGCTTTACAAAATACTTGTATAAGGTTAAAATATTTTTAAAAGCCTTATTAAAAGCTTTTACAGGGTTAAAATTCTTGACCAAAACCTCAAATTAGCCATTATTTTTATATAGCTAATAAGCTATAAAACATTCCTTTATAAGTCTGCAGTTTCAAGATTGCCTTATAATTGTCATATTATTTAGGTTCATAAAGGTGTGTATGACAGAGTTAGAAGAATAAAAGTAGTATTAGCAAATACTGCTTATAAAATGCTTTTACATGGCAAAAAGAAAGAATCATGGCTATTATACAACGATCACAAGAGTTCTGGCGATATAACCCCTTTGTTATAAGGATATTTTGCTACTTGGTTAGGCGGGTAGGGTATTGTAACTTAGATAAATTACAGACTGACCCACTAAAAAGTGAAAAATAAAAAAAAAATACAAAAAAAAAAAACAACCGACTTAAAAAAAAATACTACAAAGTGAAAAATAACTTTAATTTCAGAAGTCGGTGGCAAAACACTAAAATACAGATCCAAAGACACCGACTTCCGAAATTAAAGTTATTTTTCACTTTGTAGTATTTTTTGGAAGTTGGTTTTTTTTTTTTTTTTTGTATAAAAGGTTTTCACTTTGTATTTTTTTTTTTATGGAAGTCGGTTGTAGTTTTTGTAAAAAAGTTTTAATTTTTCACTTTTTAGTTGTGGTACTATCTCACACAAATTCGAATACCACTACCTCCAGAAGAAATTAGAATATCATCCACATAAAAAGTGGGAAAAAAATACGTATTATTGAAGCTAAATCAAAAAGTACCGAAACAAAGTTAATAAACTTTTTATGGGACCAATTTCGAGATATACTCTCTCGAATAAAATAATATACTTTCAAATCGGACTACCCTGTCAAAAATTATGCGTCGTAACCTGAAACACGTGTCTAGTATTTTTATGTAAAGAATCTATGTACAAAATTTCAAAACTATGTCATGAAAAATCACAAAGTTATAAGCTTGTTATGTAACGTGGTTGTCCGTACAAAAACACGGTCACCACGCGCGTCCGCGCCTCCAGCGTCATCTTGCGCTCATTGATAATAATTTGGAAGTAAGTACCTAACCGTACGGCGATTGTATATCGCATTTTATTCAATTAGCTATGTTAAAAAAGATCACGTTTCCATCATGGTTCCGTTGTGAAAAAGGATGGTGCTCCACCATCATGGTGGTGGTGGTGGTGATAGTGGTGGTTTGGTGGTGGTGGTGGTGGTGGTGGTTCTATAGGTCGTATATAGCTCCGTTTCTCTCTCACACTGGAATCATGATGGTTCCATGATCTTTTTTGACGTCATAGTACGGCCGCAAAAGTATTGTATCGACTATTTTACTACCGACTGAGTTCTTAGATGCTATGACTAACCAATCACAGCGGATCGCCAAAAAGAATTGTAATGGCCGGAAAACGCCATCTTGGTTGTCGTGCCCGTCATGTAGTCGTGCTTGATGTCGAAAAACGAGTGCTAATATCTAGTTTTGTTTTAAAGATGCCTTGTGGTGATTGTGAAAGTATATTTGATTTTGTGTGTTTGGGAAATACAATAAGTACCTAAGTACATTAACATGTGTCTCATCATTCATTCTCCTGTCCTTATACCAATGTATTTGGGGTCGGCGCAACATGTCCCTTTTTCCTTACTTCTCTATTAGTCATCTCGCTAGTCACCCCCTTTCTAGTCATGTCATCTTTCAGACAGTCCATCCATCGTTTCTTTGGTCTTCCCCTACTCTTATAGCCATCGACATTCATACTCAAAACATGTGTCTGTTATTTCTAAAACCATATTTTGCCTAAAAGCCATGAATCTGAATAATAGTTAATTTTTCATATTTAAACTGTTACTAGATTATCTGTAAGAGTACAGAGTCTACACTTGAAGGTCGAATAACAAACTGCCACATCGATGGGAAATCGGATTAAAGGAGAATATCCAAGAAATGTACCTACATACGTACAAAAATAGCCAATGAGCTCGCAACAATACTGTTTCATATACTTCTTAGACAAGGCTGTTTTTTCAACATAGAAAAGCTTACCGATAGAAAAACAAAAATGTTATAGGGACTATGTGAACAAACATTAGAAATCCAATAAGGAAATTGCTAAATGAGAAAGCTCTGTTAGATATTGAAAATAGTTGGAATTTGGTACGGTTCGGTCATCGGGTATTTGCTTTCCAAGGCTTTTTGGGCAAGTATTTTGGTAAGACCGCTTTGAAAAGGGACCCTTTAACCATTAATACTTCGGGACCGTTTATCCGTATTATGTAGGTACTTAACTTTGTTTGGGCCACAATGACCCATTTTGACGATTATGTCTTTGACAATCGTGATTACATTACATTTTTATTTAGAATTGCAGTATTTTTAACCGACGAAAAAAAGAGGAGGTTCTCAAGTCGACGCGTATACATATACAACATTATTTTTAGTATATGCGAAACCTGAATATAGTTTGTTCAGAATAAGACACTGAATCGATTCCAATAATTTTTACACCGTGTTATATTTTGTCCCAAAAATATTTAAAAACGGTTACAATTTGGACACCGAGCGACGAACACAAGTCACAGCAAGTCATAGCGGCACTAGGTGCTGGCGCACAGCGGAGTAAAACCACCCCTCCAGTCGCCCGGATGCTACAGGATGCTACACGTATCACGCTCCCGTTAGCGCGCGCCCGGCCGGGCTTACTGGAATTGTGTTTCAGTTGATCGTGTACCTATCGATATGTCTTTCTCATGTTTGAGTAGTGAGTGATTAGTAAGACATTGTAAATTAGTGATTAAGTCAAAATAATTGTAAACAGTGATGATTAACATTTTTAAACACGCCAAGATGGTTAATTGAAGGAAGTTATTATTTGCATCTACAGTCTGCTGTAGTTATGTAATGCGATGTCATCCTCTTTGAACTTTAAGTGGTTGGCATAAGGTGCAACAAATCGCATTGACTACATTAATTTTATCACTTACGCTGCATTTTCGAAGTACATACTAATATCTACCTACACTTGACCATTACGACAGTCCAAATCCTGCAAGTGTGATGGAAAATGTTATCATAATTTACTAATGAATTTGTTTCAGGTTCAATAACAATAATGTCGTATGCGTGCATGGGGCGCACGCTCTGCTCTGTACGACCTCCTTTCGACATTGACGAGGGCAATATTAGTATGCAACAGGTTAGTATATATAAAGATAAAGTGTAGTAATATTGATACTAAGATAATTTATTTTTGTTACTTTTTGGGATTTTACCAAGGGGCATCGTGTTACCCAGTAACTACGTGTGATAGGCAGTCGCTCCGTGTAACATAATGATTACTGGTATTCAGCTGCATCCGGTTAGACTGGAAGCCGACCCTAACAGTTGTGAAAATAATTAAATTGATTGACTTTTTGGTATCATTATTAGTTATATGAATGTGTTGCTAATTTAGGTCTTCAGCAGTTGATGTGTGGCGAAATAAAAAGGAATACGAAATGAAACGAAGAGAATATTGCAACCATTCGTAATTAATCTACTTAACATTTATTGTATCATTTATTGTGGCACAAAAAACTGTGACGTAAAACTGTAAAACGGATTTAGCTATTTATTTTGATTCACTTTTGTTTCGCTTCCCCGCATTGTGCGGTAAACGTTACCTGTGATATGCAATGAACCGGTTCCAATAAATCCACATAAGCTTCTCTTTTTCCTATAATTATATTTTTTTCTGCTTGCCTTTATAATAACAAAGCTAACTTAATTACTTTTCCGGATTAGTGCGCAAAGCATACCTAATTTTAATTGATTGGTTTATTATCTTTTTTTAAATGTTACGGCTTTAAGCATACGAATTTTGAATCGATGAATTTAAGCCAGTCGTGATTTCACACTTCACACTCTTAAAACTAGGTACGAACGTAAAAGTACAAAGTACCACACATCAAACCATTAATAAGGTGCCGTACTGACACGCTTGCCACTTTTCCCAGAAACTGTAACATATTTTTGTGACACATAATATTCTGAAGAATAGGACGTATTTCCCGTACACATGTTGTGAAACAATTTTTCAGTTGGATGTGCCCGACGCCTTTTTTTGATCGCTTTCTGGAAGAGGTACTTTGTAGGAGTTGTTTAGATGGCTTGTTTATAAAACGACGACAAACGACATTTTCTCACAAAAATCAACGATAAACGCCACTGTCGACAGGTGGCGTTTAACGTTGATTTTTGTGAGAAAATGTCGTTTGAAGTTTTAATGTGTGTTGCACATATTTGTCTACTTCGTGATCCTGTACAGTAATTGTGTCATTAGTTTATGGTGAGTTGAAATGAGTTTCACTGTACACATCATTAATCAATTCTTTCTCTTTAGTCTCAACCACGCTGTTTTTGTATAAAGTATGAACAGCTTTCCTTTGAAGATAATGTCTTTAATATTTCGTTTACTCTCCATATTATCTTTAAATTGGAAAATAGTACGAAAAATTCTTATTATTTGATATAAAGATTACGTATAGGTTAGGTTGTCTTTAATTCTATAAAGAATTAATCTCATGAATTGAATTTTTATAGAATAAAAGACTGTACGTTTACAGTGCTACTAAGTAATTCAAACTTTGGAAAAATATTTTGGAAGCGGCACCTTAGGAAAAAAATTATTCTGTCAAATATGGCCCTGTCAGCCGTTACTTTTAGGACTTTCGCTCTCATTAAATAGATAATTTATGTCTCCAAGTGACTCTATAGATGCGCTGGTTTTTAAAACAATAATATAATGTTTTGTTATTAAGTTGGGGTAAGCGACAGACAGTCAGTTACAAACCGTTATTTCGAAAAGTCACTTCAAAATTTCAAAGAAACTGATTTAGAAGCACTGTAGTTGCGGAAACCATTTTTTCCCATAGGATGATGTTTTTTTTTACGTTTATATATATAATATATAAGCTTATATACCTATTATGTACAGGATTTTAAAGGATTTTCCTTTTGCACACATGGGGTGTGATTGGCGCGTCAGAAGTTACGAGTATGAACTTAAACAAGGTACTACTACTACTACTACTTCTACTTTGCAAAAAATACGAATAAAGTTCGCTGACTTTTGAATAAGTTCCCGAGTTTATTTTTATATAACCAACTTTGAGAGACGAAATACAATGAATTAAAAAAAATAGTTTATGCTATTAATTATATAGATCTACATTTGTCATTTTAATTTATACTAATATTGGCAAATATTAATATAAATTTGCAACAAATCATCATAAAACATTTCATCTAAAATCAAAGCGAACGTTGTTTTTTTTACCGACCAATATAGTTGTTGAATCATAGACGGATCGTGTTATCTTTGCAAAAATATTTTTTCACGAAAAAATAATTTTGGTCTGTTTCTTTTTCACGTAAATAAGCCAGTAGTTGTTAAAATATAACAAAACCTCATTATGTACGCATATCTTATATGTACCTATTTCATAGAATATGAAAAGGTTAGAAGAATTTTTTCATCGTTACTAGATATCTTTTATATAAAAATAAATAAATCTACGTACATTTATCCTAGAAATACTTATTTCAACTAATTTTAATAATGGGTCTTTATTAAATTATTATCCTTATTCTTAGTTATATCTTAATATAGTAACAGACTACTTATAGTCTGAGTGTTCATATAGAATAGGAACCGTAAATTGAATAACACGCGTCATTTTCATAATAAAATACAGACATTATTATGAGGTAGGTATCGCCTCAATTTTTTTTCCCAGAATAGAAAACTAGAACAAGAAGTGCTATATAATATTACAATACTTAGGACGAGCCTGCTTCTCCTGATAAGGATTATAAATCATGTTTCCATTTAATATTTTCCACGAACTTCTAGCTCGTAGTTTATTGTTGATAAATTGTGTTTTTCAAATACTAGTTTTTGCCAGCGGCTTTGCCCGCGTGGAGTCACAAACTATCCCAAGGGAACCGTACATTTTTCTGGGATAGCAAAAATAACTCTACCTGGTAATAGAAACAAGTTGCTTATTACATAACTTGCCTGCAACTAAGACAGGTACCATTTAAAATATGAAACCTAACTCAATATTATCACCTCAAGACTTAAAATTTCCTATGCTCACATTTATTGTCAGATGAGGTAGGTGAGGTGAGGTTAAAATCAACACTAAACCTCTTAGGTTCGAAGCCTTAGCAGTTAACGCCAAAAACGGCCGTTTCGGCGTTAACTGCTAGACTTATGATTTTTTCCTCAATGGTGGCGCAAGTTGGCGGCTTTACTCGCCTTAAAAGAGACTGATATCTGGGTTTATTTCAGTGTTTCATCTCAGAATGGTAGAAAACATTCATAAATTGACATTTAAAAGTGTTATTTTTAACCAATTCAAAAACCAGACATAGTTTATCAATATTTTAAGTAGTTTCTCAAACATTCATGCTAAAGGGACAAATACTTACAGGGTCTAAGACTGATGAAGGAAAGGAAGCGAGTGGCGTGGATCCTGCTGCTCCTAGCAGTACTGTTCGCGATGTGCTGGATGCCATACAACATCATGCAGCTCCTACTAGACGTCAACGTAGTCAACGCCAAGGACCTCAGCATGTTTCTACCATACGCGCTGCTTATGGGTGAGCAAAAGTATTCTCCTTCTCATAAGTAATGCTCAGCCTAGTTCTGTCCCACTGCAGAGCAAAAGCCTCTCCTCATACAGAGAAGGCAGGAGCATTGATCACCACGCTTGCTCAAGGTTGATACACGATGTTATTTGCTTCACCGATGTCAGTGATGACCAAGTTATCTTGGTCATCACCGACGTAAAAAAACAGCACAATTGAATTGAACCCTCGTGCACGAGAAGCGATCCTTTAACCTTCGGGTCATCATGAGATTTTCTATTTCTAATTCAAATATTTTTATTGGTAGAACATAGGTAATCAATAAACCGGCCAAGTGCGTGTCCGACTTCGCACATTTAGGGTTCCGTACCAAATCTGTTTTATAAATATATTGGTTTTTGTTAGTAAAATATACATAATATTAAACATTATCACCAAATTTCAAATTCATAGGTCAATGGGAAGTTAAAAAATTCTTCGAAACAAAATTTTGTAAAAAAAAAAAGCTGACTTTGGTGGCTTCTCATTCCTTTGTTTTAATTTTTTGAAAAGAAAAAATACAGCATTTATTTATTCAACGAGTTCTAAAAAACGACACCCCACTCGTTGGGGTACCCAAGAGGTCCAAACGGAGCCCCCGTTTGGAACCGTCGGGAACGGAACCCTAAAAAGTACAGAAAATTCACATGTGTATTAAATTTCAACTTAATCTGTCGATTAGATTCAGAGCAAATTGGCTGTGACAGACGGACAGACAGACAAACGAGTGATCCTATAAGGGTTCCGTTTTTTCTTTTGAGGTACGGAACTCTAAAAAGATATAGTTAAAATTTTACAATTTAATTCCCCAAATCCCTTTTATTATTGGATGACCGGACGTACGTCACGTGGTCATGCGTCACAGTTAAAACGGGGTATTTATTTTACTTGAACGCAAAACCGTGTATTTAATTCATTGTGTGTGACCTACCGTTTGTGGAAGTTCTCCCCGGAGTCTATCTTTACCAATACAAGTACCTTTGAGACTGTAGACGGAATTTTTTCCTTTGAAAGTGGATATTTGAGAGTATTCTATTCAATTCTAGTCTATAAAAAATATCAAACAGACTATAAAAAACTAAAAATAAATGTTACCTTCCGATTCCATTTTCCTCTGTATGTTTGAATTTAGGTAATCAATTCAGTGAAAAATTAACATTGTTGATACCAATTCTGAATAATAAATTAATTACCCATTAAGTTTGTTTTGACGATAATTTATTTTATGGGAGAAAACAAAGTCAATCTACCTAGCCTTTTCCCAACTATGTTGGGGTCGGCTTCCAGTCTAACCAGATGCAGCTGAATACCAGTATTTTACATGGAGCGACTTCCTCCACAATCCATTAACTGGGTAATACGATACCCCTTGGTAAGGCTGGTTGTCAGACTTTCGGGCTTCTGACGACCCGTAACGACTGTCAAAGATCGACGAATGACAGCTGGGACCCACGGCTTAACGTGCTTTCCGAGGCACGGAGGAGTCTAGGATTTATTTTTGGAATTATTTTTGGAATGTACCTAAAATGCTGCCGGTTCATGAGAGGGTAGTGTTGTCGGTAGCTTTAGAACAGTATTGCAGCAATGAATTTACGAGCAATATTATACGCACAAGATCTCAAAGGAACAATAATAATATGAGAAGATTTGTTGTGCCCATTTCTAATAATAATTACTATGGTCGAAGGTGTAGAAGTTTTTTAGTCCCAACTATTTTTAATAACCTTCCAGTCGATATAAACAGTTGTATCACAAAAACTACCTGTAAAAATAAAATTCATAATTACCTCCTTAATATTTTTTGTCAAAGTCTCACTGAATAGTAGTTTATGTGAAAAAGTGTCACTATTATAAAAAATATTAAATGTACAAAGAAAAAGGGGGCTACGTCTGCCAACAAACTGCTTTGCAGTTTGGCAGAAGTAATAGATATGTATTTGAAAAAATATTTCTGTGAATAAACACTTTTTCTTTCTTTCTTAAAAAGGTATGTAAAGATAGTCACCCATCCACGGACCGACCTCGGGAAGCTTAGCGTAGCGTTATGGGTGAAAACGAAGTAAGTAAAGGTAATTGCGTCATAGGGACATTTATAACTTTCGTTTGGTTTTATTTATTTATTATTTATTTATTTATTAAAACTTTATGCACAAGTAAAAAAATACCGTACAAAGGCGGACTTAATGCCAATGCTTAATGTTTGGTTTTATTTGTTCTTGAACAGCAAATAAATATGTAACTAGGCCGCATATTTTGTATTCAAACCAAATATTGTATCTTATTCAAAATCATTACGTGTTTTCCCTGTTCAGTCAACTGATTTGCCTCATTTTTAGAGTTCCGTACCTCAAAAGACTTCAAAAAGCATGTAATGTCATGATATTATTACTTACGCATGTACTAAAAATATTTGCACGACTGATAAGTCGAATATAGCGGGACTAAAATTATTTTACCATGTCATTATGTACGTAATATATTCTTGCAAATAAATTTCATTTCATTTCATTTAAGGAAAACACGGAACCATTGTAGGATCACTTCATTGTCCATCCACCTGACTCTGTCAGTCTGACAAGACCTTTTTTCAAGTTGAAATTAAAATCAAATACGAAGGTCTACGGTCCCTTGGAGCTTTAAAAAATCAAGCTTTTCTAAGTCAACGCATTAAAAACAAAAATTACTTTTTAAAAAAAAAAAAAAAAAAAGTAAAAACCGAATTCAAAAACCTAAAACGAATGAAATAACTTTCATAAAAAACTTAACAGCTTCTGCAGTCAGTGTCAAGCTACGGTGCATTGAAGACTTAAAAACACCGAACTTTTGAGAAAATCGCGGACATAGAAACATACATTTATACATATAACTTCGTACATAAGAATAATTACCTAATTAATTATATACTAAAACCTTCCTGAAAGTATGTAGACCACGATAGTGAAAGAATCATCAAAATTGATTCATTTGCGTTGAGAAAATCGCAGACATATAAACATACATACATACATACGGATCTAATACAGAACCTCCTTTTTTGAAGTCGTTTAAAAATACGGCCATTTCTCCGACATATTTTGATACTTGCAAATAAATCAAAACCTAGGTACTTCTTCCCATTTACCGAGAATCATGAAATTTGGCAAAAAGCAAAGTCTCGCAGCACAAGTAAAGGAAAAAGTCCGAAAATTGTTAATTTGTAGTTTTATCAGATGAAAAAAACAAAAATTGCGTTTACAAACTTTCATTTGCAGTTGGAGAATAAAATTGACTGTGAGATATGTAGATTTAAGGGAGAACATGTTTTTCATGTTAAGTTTGTTTTTTAAGTAAATTCATCCTGACTACGGAACCCATCATTGTGCGTGGTCCGACTCACATTTAACCGGTTTTTTGATACTAGCTATGATTCTTGAGGGGTGACTTATTTTTCTCATTACTGTTGATGTTCTGATTAGATCTTGAAATAAAAACAAGATGGAACTTGTTTTTTTTTTTTTGCCAAGATAGGTTAGTTTTCTGCAAAAGTTAGTAGTAAGTCGAACAAGTTACAAAACTAGGGATTGATTCTGAGTTTATGTCTCAACAACATTAGCAATGTGAAGCAAATTCTCGAATCACCTCGATGTTCTTAAAGTAATAGTTCTGTTCTGAACTATGTAGTAGGTAATTAACTGAACAATAAGAGAAAATTACTTTGAAAATTATTAGAAAGTTAAAACTACCTTATTCTAGCAGTAAATAAAGCTCTTTACTCGACTTCAAATCAGGAGGTTCTGTATTCGACTCGCAGGTATGTATGTTTATATGTCTGCGATTTTCTCAGCACAAATGAATCAATTTTGATGATTCTTTCACTATCGTGGTCTACATATTTTCAGGAAGGTTTTAGTATATAATTAATAAGGTAATTATTCTTATGTACGAAGTTATATGTATAAATGTACTTAATCTCCGGCATTTTACATTATACTCAACTAAAAATGTAAAAATAAAACTTAAAAAAAAGTAAAAACTGACTTTTAAAACCTAAAACGAATGAAATAACTTTCATAAAACACTTAACAGCTTCTAAAGTCGGTGTCTTCAATTCTTCAATGCCCCTTAGCTTGGCACCGACTTCAAAAGCTGATAAGTTTTTTATGAAAGTTATTTTATTCGTTTTAGGGTTTAGAAGTCAGTTTATACTTTTTTTTAAATTAAATTTATGAAAGGTTACGTACCGATTACGAGTACATAGACACGCTATGGTAATAAAAGCATACACTGAAAATCTGGTACGGGAAGCGATTCGTGGATTCTGTATGCATATTAAATTAATTAAACTCTGTGGTTATTCAATCTGATTGATATCATTCTTGTCACGTACGCTCCCCATATCATGTTATTCGCTGTAGGAAGCGTGACAATGCATGGTATTGAAGCATGTCACCTACATGTTGTTGTATAGGTTTTTGTTGATGTGGAATGGAACTGGGGGATACACTGACCGAACACTAAGCAAAGCAAGAATTTATTTTGACCTTATTCAGTTTGTATGATAATATTAACAGCACGTGTTAACAAAATTTGCGAGTATGGATATTTAATACACCTAATTTATTTATTTTATTTATTTATTTATTTATGTCAGACACAATGATCCATAGTTATGTTAGTACAGGTACCTACTTAAAAATTATGTTAGTAACAACAGAATAAAATACACGCCACATTAATACTATTATAACTAAAATTGAATCACTTATAATCAATTTGTAAAATAATCTTAATAAAATCACAAAAAATCTTTAAAACACATAAGTACATTACACATTTAAAATAATATCAATTTAATCAAGAAATTCATAATACCTATTAAAAATAAAAATAATAATTAAATGGAAATATAATTAAACAATAATCATTTAATAAATGGTGACGAACTGGCATGCAGGTGCATCCACCTCTCCAACAGCACCGAGTCCCACCGCTAATGTATGTAATCCATCCCATTTGAAACTAGTGCATTTTGAGGTCGAATTAGCCATGCCATGCGAAACTGAAAAACATTAAATAAGAGTTATGTTTCAGAATAATCAGTCATTATATCATATATCATTTATTTCGGTAACAATGACCCATAACATAAATACCTTACATACTATCATACATATTTATAAATACCACAAAAATATTAATTGACTATTGTACACGAAGTGACGGCGTCATATTGTGCTGCGCGGTATCCCGTAGCCTTCCGCGGAATCGCCGATGCACGACACTCTTCGGCCTAAAGTCTTCCTTGAGGACGGTCGCAATATATTGAGTCGGAACTCGCACCACGAACGACTTGAAATTCGTGATGTGGCGCGCCGCCAACTTCTCGACCCATAAAGTCCAGCTGGTCTTCGCTCAAACATACTCCACGATCTCCTCAACCTTCGTGGTATTATATAGCCGGAACACATAGAGGGTGCGTCGGAGGTATTGCCGGAAGCTGCATATTAGGTCCTGCCAGCGCGGTCCCGCATTGGTTCCGACTTCCGAAGGATGACTTCGTGAAAGTGGAGAGGAGGCTTCTTCCTCTCCATTTTCACGAAGCCATCCTTGTCACACGTGCGCATAGCTGGACCTAGCTGTTTCGAACCCCTGCGGGCAGGTTCACAGCAGCTCTTCTTGTCCCCCTTTTTGGTCTGCGCCACAGGTTTGTGCATAATACCCAGAGAAAGTGTCATAGTTACCACCATCGGGCTAGCAGTTTATAATTAGACATAAGAAAGAAAAAAAGAAAGAAAACACATTTATTTAGCACAGACTAAATAAGAAGTGAGTAGTAGTAGTGTGGTCCAGTGGTAACGGCCGCAACTTTCGAGTTGTAGGTCGTAGGTTCGAACCCAGGCAGGCGCTTTACTTTGTGTAAATCATTTCATCACCACTGCTCTCAAAACGGTGAGGGAAAACAATCAATATGCCTAGCCTTTTCCCAATTATGTTGGGGTCAGTTTCCTGAATAACCGTATGCAGTTGAATACCAGTATTTAACATGGAGTGACTGCCTATCTGAGCTCCACAACCCAGTTACTGGGAAATACGATACCCCTTGGTAAGACTGGTTGTTAGACTTTCGGGTTTCTGACGACCCGTAAAGACTGTCAAAGATCCACGAATAACAACCGGAATCAACGGCTTAACGTGCTTTCCGAGGCTAGGAGGAGTCTCGGTATGTAATAATGGTGACCCATCCACTGACCAACCCCGGCAAGCGTGCGTAACCTGATGGATCAGCCCGTGCGGCTGTTATTACTTAACCACGAACTCCTCTTCTACAAGTTTCTCTTGAGGTGAGGGTAAACATCGTGAGGAAACCGGCATGCCCCAGAACAAAAAATTCTAAGACATATGACATGCACCAACTCGCACTGGGCCCGCGTGGTGGATTATGGCCCACTCCCTCTCACAGAGAGGAAGCCTGTGTCCGAGCGGTGGGAACATGGTAGGCTGATTACGCTATGCTAAGCTAAGCATTTCCAATTCAGTGTGACACCGCACTGAATTATCGGAAATGCTTGCTTGTCACATCCAGTCCGATAAGATGTACATACCAAATCCGACTCCATATTATCATTGTATCGTATCATTATCAATCCATATAGAAAACATATTATAAACAAATAGTTGCACGGCTGATAAGTCGACTATAGTGAGACTAAAATTGTTTTACCATGTTATTATGTAAGTGGGTACCTATATTCTGGCAAATAAATAAATTTCAATTAATTTTCTTTCATTTCATACTAAAACTGTCTAAACGGCTAAACGCATTTGGATGTTCGATACACCAATATGTCAAGACCTGCGTTAGGTCATACGATACTTTTTATCCCGGTGTCGGTAGTACGTTCCCGTGGGACAATTTCCAACCTCAATGCAGGCGAAACCGCGGGCAACAGTATAAACTCGTTTTAACGGAGTTTAATTTTGTCACCAGGTCACGCGAACTCAGCCATTAACCCCATAGTGTACTGTTTGATGACGAGGAACTTCCAGCGATCGGCTCGCAAGCTGCTCTGCGGGCGCGGCGTGTGTCAACAGACCAACTTCACGGTAACCTGTTTGTTACACTAATTGGCACATGACTCATTAGCGTTTGTTTTGTACTAGTTTGGAGAGATTTTACTTGGAAGGTGTTTATAATATATGAAATAATACCTACCGGTGCATGTTTTAGTTTTATCTGAATAGCCACTATTCACCAGATAAATTAAAGAAAAAACAGATTTTTAACGCCATTATCTGCCACGTAATTTAACGTATACTTTCTCCAAGACGGTGTAACAGGCTACTATTGATACGGTGCCGATTATCTTGTCACAAATGCCTCTAAACTAGACTAAAATTCACCAAAATTTAGTTTATTCCTGTCAAACGACGATTTCCCATTCTGAAATTGACTAAAGTGACACAACTTAACTTATTTTAGTTTGACAGCACTAAGATTGCACCGAGTTATTAATTAAGTGAAAATGGCAATTTTGCTATCCTGAATTTGACGTTTTGTTACCTAAAATTTTGATTTTCAAACTAAATCAGGCTATTAATAATCGCGATTAAAAAGGTGTGGAATAAAATTAGTTGTCATGAACTAAAATTCACAAAGTACCTACTGTCAGCTGTCTGTTCAATTAGAAGAACTTGATTATATACAGTAGTATGCAAAATAATTAACGCAATACAAAACATTAAATTATATTATTTGTCAAATAAAATAAACAATTTTAAGAACTCATATAACCTGTCATTATGTAAGCTAATTCTGGAGAAAGAATATAAACATTGTCTTGAGTTAATCACAGCGACCAACTATACTTATCGTTTAAGTAATCGCTGATAGAATAGTATGCCTTTGAACAAATGTGGGATTTTACTTGAATTTTAAACGCATTAAAAGGCAAATCTAGCAAAGAAAAGGGTAGTTTGTTATAAAAAGTTATACCCAGCCCAACAAATGAGTTATGAACCTTATGAAGCCGGTGAAATGGAGCACGTAAATTGTCCTTATTTCTGGTGTTAATATATATTCACAAGAATATCACTGTTTTTACTGTACAAATGTATATTTTGCCTAATGTATGTTGTTGGCGAAGATGAACTGTAATGCCACTGTGAGAATACCAATATCTTTAAAAAAATATCTCAGAGAACTGTAGCACCTAGCTGGTAAATTGCTCGACAACATTACCTATTCAATTTTGTAAATGATTTTGTCGACATCAATATTTTAAAATGTTTTGTGTGTTTCAATGATTAATACTTTGAATAGCTGTTTATTGAATGTAGAAAAAACGCTATTATTATCAATCCGTAGTTTCAGACACCGTTCATTTAAAATGATCACAATTTAACTATTGTTGGCGAGGTTTACAGTGCGAAAACTCAGGAATACTCTTAAGATTTATCATTTATTTTACGTAGATGTATCTCATTTTAAGTGAACTGTTATTTAAATTCTTTTATGAGAATAAAATTCTTTAAACCTATTTATTAGGAAGGTATAAAGATGTATCTATGAACAATGTGGAAAATGTAGTCTGGTACAAAACTATGTGTCAACTTATATCTAGTCAGTTTTCTATCCAGCCTGTGTTAGTACATGCAGCTGATTTACCTTCAACAACTATCTATAAAGAAGATATTTTAGATTTTTCTAAATTTACAGACAAGTTTAGTAAAGTACCAACCTATATGTCTTTGATTTCAACGGACATCTAGGGTCAAATACTCAATTACCATTATATCTAATGAAGGCATAAAAACTGCCGTCTTAACGAGGCTGGGTCAGGGTTCATCGCACATAAAAACTGACACAAATGACCGACCACACCTCCGCCATGTTTGATTTGTCCAACTGTCTAGACGACTCGCACACATCCTGAATCCATGAATATGTACGTAAACATATTGATGTTTGAGTAATTAGAACTCAATATGGAAAAGTTTGGAAGTTTATTTTGATTGATTGGTTAATGATGAACTTGGATGAGCCTGCTACAGAAGCATGGACATTGGCATAAATAAAAAGAGGCTTATGTCCGACATTGGGTGAAGATAGACCGTTTAATCATTTTGACATTTTGCATTGTCTACTTGAATCTGCCATCATTAACCGTGCAAAAAGATAATAATTATATATTCTTTCTCCATTACCTGCTGGCTGGCTATAATACATTATGTTTCCTACACCATGAATTCTCTTCTATGTAATTTGTGCCCTTACGAGAGAAGAACACAACCTATGGCAGTTAAACCTAAACAACGTGTCATTTTGCATCCTCGTCAAATTTCAGGGTGTGATACAGAACATTGAACCGAACAACTTTCTCCATGGGACCAACATCGTAATCGCAAAAAATATTTTAACTGTCCCATAGAAAACTTCAATACGTACTCGACGCAAATGTATGGGAGGGCTGATTTTTTTTCGCGATTACGGTGTTGGTGCCATGGAAAAAGTTGTTCGGTTTGATGGTCTATGCTACACCCTTAAATCTGTCCAGGATGCAAAACGACTCCTTGTATAATGGCTTTATTGCATAGAAAGGGATAGAGGGTCTTCGATCAGCGCAATGAAGCTTTGTTCGTTTAGCGACAGCGGAAGATCATGTTGACTTTAAATTGAATTTCAAAATGGAGGCTCCGGTAACAGTATCTATTCACTTTGAAAGCTGTTAAACCTTCATGGTTTTAGGATGCAGAAATATTCTTGATTAAAATGAAGAGTAAGTGGAAATATGTATAAAGTATTGTTCATCAGCTTAGATTAAACTTAAAACCACATTTCATATATAAGTAAAGATATAATTTTCGAAAAGTTTGGTATTACTTGGAGTAAGTACTCGATAAAAAAATTTAAGACCAAAATTGTCACCAAATTCGGCAATTATAATACAAAAATCTATCAATCTGCCTAGCCTTTTCCCAACCATGTTGGGGTCGGCTTCCAGTTTAATACAAAAATCTAATCAGCTAAAAAATATTTAATTTGGCTCAACGAAGAGATTCGTGGAGGTAATTCAATAAGATTGCAAGTGATAGTGAAATTTGGAAACACTCAGATAAAAATGTGTTATAAAAAGAAAATATAAAATATGCCAGTCTCAATCAAGAAAACAAATTTAATCAAATAAATGCTTGCTAGGCCGAAGAAGTGAGTTGGAGTATCTAGTAGGAAATGGAGGATTGAGTTTTGTAAGGAAACCTAGGATAGAATAATTATTTGTGATCGTCGGAGGTGGTTGTGGTTGTGGATGTATACATTTTCTAATAAGTACGATCAAAAAATTTCGAAACCATTCCATACGAAAGAAGTTGTTTTTAAACCAACTTTAATCGACTATATGTTTTTATAATTGTCACTGAATATCTCCGAAGCTTTTGTACTGATTATCATTTTACTGTTGCCTTTTAACAGCAAAGTTTATTTAAAACAATTGGTAAAATGTTTTATGTTCTTTAGGAAGTCCTCTGTGAAAACATTCCTTGGCTTATTTAAATATTTATTTCAGCTATTTCTATTTAGACTTGAACTGAAAATTGAATTCACAACCTATTGAATTGAATTGACGAAGCCTTGCGTAGCCCACTTTATTGCAATGTTTTCCTGTTACATGAGAAATCGAATTTCAAATGTCAATGGAAATTCTATTGGAGACTTCATAAAAACGTCGGTTTGAACAATTTAGTTCAAAAAACCGTATTATGTTATTGTAATTTTGACACCGACGTATTTTTTTTTTAATAAATTTAAATGTGTGTCTAGGTTCTCATAGATTGTCTTATCTTGTGTCAATTTCGGCGAATTAGCAAGTTTCGGAATTTAAAAATCATAATATAATTATATACACTTCTGGACACATCTTTTGGCCCACCTTGTATTTTCAGTTTCGTTTGGTCCTAGCTAAAATTTTATATTAGGTCGAGCAAAAAGTTTTTATGCAGTTTTGAACCTGGCACATTCACAAATTCATTCAATAGTCTTTTTTTGAATTTCGAACACAGAATTTAAAGAAACAAAAGACAATTTGGAGCCTGTTTGTTGATATCAAACAATCGAATACTAAGAAAACTTGGTTTTATTGATTTACTTGGATTTAATTCTTGAAAAAGTGATTGATATCTTTGGTTTTGCAACAAACATTACTTATTCTTAACATTAAGGTGAGGTTCTATCAATAATCTATGGATACTTCACCTGAAGTCGCCGCCCAAGCTGTGGCACTTATTCAGGCCGGACACAGCCAAATAAACGTGAGTGCTCAACTTAATTTAAGTCGATCTGCGGTCCGAAATGTTTATCGGAGGTACCTAGAGACTGGCGGCTTTGTTCGTCGCCAAGGAAGGCCACGATCTCGGGTCACAACTGAAAGGCAGGATCGATTCATCGTGACGACCAGCTTGAGAAATCGTCACCTTACCTCCATTGAGATACAAAACCAACTTCGCGACTTCCACGGAGTATCTGTGAGCGCTCGAACTGTTCGGAGAAGGTTAAAAGAACGCGATATGGTACCACACAAGCCAGCTAATGGCCCCAAACTAACGCGAGCCCACCGAACAGCGCGCCTTCATTTCGCACGCAGTCATTTAAATTGGACACAGCAAGATTGGAGCCGTGTACTCTTTTCTGATGATTCTAAAATTGTGTTACATGGCAATGATGGAAGGAAGAAGGTCTACCGACGTAAGGGAAAGCGTTTCGCACAATGCTGCTTTGAAGAGAGGGTTGCTTATGGCGGTGGCTCATGGACTGTCTGGGGCGGTATATCCGCGAGCGGCAAAACTCAACTTGAGGTTGTTACAGGACCACGGCTGCCAACATTAAATGCTGAAAGGTACATTCGTGAGTGCTTAGAACCTCACGTGATACCATACGCGGACTATGTGGGCCCAAATTTCCTTTTTATGCATGATAATGCAAGAGCCCATGCGGCCGGCATCGTCAGGGAATATCTTCGGGATGTGAACATTACAGTTATGGACTGGCTAGCCAGAAGCCCAGACATGAAACCTATTGAGCATATGTGGGACGAGCTAAAAAGACGTGTTAGGGCTCGTCAGCCAGTTGCCCAGACGATGCAGGAGTTGAAAACTGCCATAGAAGAGGAATGGGAGATGATCCCTCAAAATTTCATAGAGCGGTTGATAAACTGTATGCCTAATCGTATGAGAGCTGTGGTAGATGCCCATGGAGGCAACACGCGTTATTAAATTAAACCTTTATTTGATAAAACATGTTTTTTATTCAAAAATCAATTGCCTTTAACAAGGCGCATATCCGACTTGTTAGGCGTAGCTCCATGTCGTATGGTATTCTGAATTCAAATTTAAAACAATACGATCGAAAAAGATGGTAAAATGTATCAGGTTTAAAACTGCATCAACAGTTTTTGTTCAATCTAGCAATCATATTTCGGTAGGGGCCATCGAAACCTAAACTCTAAGGTGGGCCAATAGATGTGTCCAGAAGTGTATAATGCACTTAGTCCCTTTTTTTTTTTTTTTTTTTTTGTGGATGGGAAATCATCAAATGACTTCTCCCGCTCCGGGCAGAGCGGGAGGGTGTGTCAGACTTTTACTGACTAAAACCCACCCGTGTTCCTTCAGTTGCCCGTGCCAGGGCCATGGTATCTCTTTCGAACTACCCGCGACCTCGGCGGCTTCGGCCCTATTGGACCCCGTCACTGCTGACATCTCTTTGAGGCGCGCGTGGAACACAACGCGCCATCGACCCGGGCCTGATCCTTACCGGATGGCGAGCTGCCCATTACTCGTCGTCCGCAAGCCCGCGCCTACGGTGGCCGGGAATCGGTGATAGATTCCCGCCGCCCAGGGCGTCTCCTGCGGCGGCTAGGGGCGCGAGGGCGCGGCTGTTGCCTCTCCCTCTCGCGTCCCGCCTCCTCCTTTGCGAATGCACTTAGTCCCTAACAGTATCTCCAAAAGGGTTCCATTCAAGACACGCTAAGTTGGATGGTTGTAAGCCCAGTTTTTAATTAAACTTTCCAGTACTGCATTCACTTGAACATTCTATGTCGCGTTCATTTGAATTAACCTAGTTTCATCAACAAAAGAAAGATGTCTTCAGGACGAAGTCTGTTCGCTGATATTTGTCTAGCGTTGTACGGACAGCACTACAACAACAACAATTTCAGCTTTCAACAGTACCTTACACAACAATTTGTTCAATTGCTACAAGCTATGAGAATGTCATTACTTGTAGCACTTAAACAAATATTATTATCTTAATAAAAAGAGGTAGATAGGTTATACGCGCTTCGCAAGTAGCACGTTAAAACTTGACTAGTTGGCAAATTGGAAATCAGCGTCGCGCGACGTAAACGCAAGCATGCTGTGTAACAAAATGCTCTATAAAATTTTTTGCTCCCAATAATTACGACATGCCGTCCTACTTCTTCGTTCGTCTTATCATCTAATAAATATAGTGTGACATTAAAATATTACGTTATTTACGTATGCGTTAGTTTGCCATTTCTGATTCCCATTAAAATCTACAAGAGGCTCATTTATAAGCGTCTCAAGGACTATGCCGAAGCAAAGAGTCTCATCCCCAATGAACAGTTTGGTTTCCGAACCCAACACTTTTGCATCCAACAAGTCTACCGCATCGTAGAGCACTTAAGCACTTACTTCCAGCGTAACGTGATGACGCGCATTCGACAAAGTCTGACACAACGCTTACCAACCCAATCAAAAGTTTAACAAATTCGGTGTGCCAGACCATCTCGTGCTCATCTTACGAGACCTTTGTCGTATCGCACTTTCCACTGTCGTATCGAAGGCTCACTTTTCTCCCCTCACCCCATACGCGCGGGAGTCCCTCAGGGCTCCGTGCTTTCTCCCCTCATCTTCACATCGTTCACCAGAGACATTCCCGTGAGTAAAAGGCTCATTTGGCTTTATTTGCCGACGACACGACCATTTACTATACTGGCCGTAATCAGGACTTTATCGCTCGCACTCTCCAAATATCCGCGTTGCATCTAGTATCGTTTGGCAGGAGGAGGGGGGGCAAAATAAATAACTACGCGCAATTTGGTCAATTCAAAGTTGTATTAACTTTAAACCCTTAGTAATAATTAAATTCAGTCAGAGAAATAATACGTAACAAACAAATTACATTGCATTTGTAAGTTGTTTAGAGTAAGTTGCATTGGTAAGGTGTAGGTAGATAGGCAGGTGGGGGAGGGGGGGTCTTAGGTGGGTGTAGAAGAAAGGCCATAACATTGCAGTTAGTAACTTTAAAATTATGTGCTTAATTTTTTTTTTTATTTGTCGTTAAAAATGTCAAAGTTCCGAAGGTTTGCAAGATTCAGGCTTTAGTGATGATATAGCTTATACTAGCTGCGCCCCACGGTTTCACCCGCGTAGACCGGGATAAAAAGTAGCGGTATGAAAAATAGATGTTAGCCGATTCTCAGACCTACTCAATATGCTCACAAAATTTCATGAGAATCGGTCAAGCCGTTTCGGAGGAGTACGGGAACGAACATTGTGACACGAGAATTTTATATATAAGATGATGCATTCTATGACACGAAAAGTTTTATTTGGAGGAAGCTTAAGAATAAGGAATAAAATAAAAAAAAAAGGTCCAGCTCCATACAAAAAAATGTTAAATCGCAAATAACTTGTTAAATAATAGCTTTATCAAAAAAAGTCCTACTACATAAAATATTGGTATTAAGTAAAGGAATAAGCTGGCATCGTTCTTTTTTCAAAATTAGGTACTTGATTTTTGAGCGACGCTAAGTCTATGGAGCTTCATTTTCAGCCCACCGTGCGCCGGAGACGTTGCAGAAGCAACTTTAAAGTGTTTTGAGGTTAGGTTACAATAATAATTTTTTTTTTTTAGAATGGTGCATTACCTTTTCATGGTAGTGCTACCAGGGGAGTGAGGGCACCCCCCTCAACCCTCCCCACCCGACCCTTTCTCCCTCTTCCTGCCAAACGATACTAGATTTCAACCGACCAAGCCTAAGGTTCTCTAATTAAAGCTTTAGTCATTTTGAGAATTTAAGTATCTTACCTTTTCAAAAAAAACCAAGATGTGTGTGATGACCACGACATGCTATGCATAACGTTTATGTTTTTACTTCTGTGGGCACTTCCCGTGACTGCCAATTTTTTTTATTGCATATATCACACTAAATACAGCCGAAAGTTTGTGAGTGTGTGTGTGTTTGTATGTTTGTTACTTGTTCACGCTCAAACGGCTGGACCAATTTAGATGAAATTTGATACCTAGATAGCTTATACTCTGGATTAACATATAGGCTACTTTTTATCCCGGTATACGCGGGTGAAACCGCGGGGCGTAGCTAGTTATGTAATAATACTCATAATTCGGGAAGAATGCTCGGATTATTTACGTCAATAATCACTAATTGTGGGCGTCACTATAGAATTTCATATCAACGATTTTATTGAGGTCATGTTTTTGTCGGAATTTCCCGTAAATTCAATCAGAAAGGTTCTTCTGTGACTGTGTGTAATAATTTCGAAGAATATCGAAGATGATGAAAATTATGTCCATAGTATCAATTTGACATCGACAGTGCCTTTGTTTTGTAGCAGTAAGGGCGGTTTGCCAACTAACACAAAACATATTATACTAGCTTTTACCCGCGGCTTCGTCCGCGTTGTAGTCGGAAATTATCCCACGGGAACGTACAATCGGGATAAAAACTATTCTATGTTCTATTCCATTAAGTCATGGTCTATTTATGTGCTAATTTTCATCAAAATCCGTTCAGCCGTTTCAGTGTGAAAGTGTCACAAACAAACAAGCTCACTTGCGCATTAATTATAATATTAGTTATGGTGTAATCGCCAACTGATCTTGAGCAAGCGTAGTGATCAATTCTCGTGCCTTATCTGTATGAGAAGAAGCCTGTGCCGTGGCCAGCGGGACAATAATAGGCGGTTTGTGTAGTTCAAGCTTTACTAATTTCATTCGTAGTTTTTTACCAAATCGGATTTAAAAAGATCTGTTATTTAGATTAAGGAACCTTTATGAATACCAACTTATATGCGACTATATACGATTTATTATATAATACGATTAAAATAAATTAATAAATTATCGTTTCATGTACCCGTCTAAAACGCTTATGTTCTTGAAGAAAATAAATTATCCATTTGGAAATCTCAGAAATATGAGATATTCCGAACAATACACAGATTGTGACAGACGGGATTCACTCAGGGCCAGGGTCCTTGGAAAATGTTTTTGAACCATTGAAAATAAACAAATGAAGTATACTGTGGATAGTAAAAGAAGAAAGTTTGACTTGTGTTGCGTTGATCTGATTTTTTTTTTTTTGTAAACGAAGATCTATTCATAGCAAGTCATAAGGCCATAAAAGGTCAAAAGGTTAAGGAAGAGACGGTTAAGGTCATAAGGTATTACCTTTTTTGAAGATCACTCACACATTACTCAGTTGAAAATAAAGATGAAGGCCGGTAGCTACACATTAAAGATACTTTTTGGCTCTTTTGAACCGATTTATTTTTCGTTAAGAGCAAATAGAAAGCTATTAATCAAATATCAAACAGTGGTTTCGACTCGACGAGAATAGTGCGTGGTAATAAACTTGACAAATGGAAGGCTTTGACTCCATTACGGCCTTAACTATTATTAAGCGTGTGAGAGACTCGCCTTATAGATGACCGGTTGGTGAATATCGTAACAGAAAATGAAAAACATAAAATAATAATACGAAAAATACTTGGCAATTACTGAAGCCTCCTGGAATTATACAAGGTACAATAATTGAAATAACTGAAAACCTAACAGGAGGTCATTGAACTCATGATTATTTATGAACAACTTTTGCTAAGAGACTAACCCTGGTTTCACGTTAAAAAAGCAGCTGCTGCTTACATTTAATATGTTTGCATACCTCAAAAAAATGTAGGGAAAAGCTGATTTTTTTCGTGTTCAGTTTAGGGCCCTAGACCACAAAACTTTACAATAGGGTAGTTGACAGTTTTTAGAAAACCAAATAAAAATGCTCCTTGTGGTATTTTTTTCTTAAAACATGCATATTTCATCAAAATATTAACATTAACAATACTAATTTTTAATTTGCGCATGTGCACAAGTTGCGCGCCGACAAAAAATGTTCGGGGGCGTGGGAAGGGAGGTAGTGCGGGGGAGCCGGGCGTGTGGATGATGGGATGGATAGTCAAAACGGGGCACAGTGTAATGGCGGCAAGAGTTACCAACATTCAAACCACCACAAGGTTACATATTAATTTAAACAGTTGGTTTGTCAAATTTCCTAACGAAAGAACTGATGAATTGTTAGACAAGAAGTCTTGTGGTGGAGGGCCCTGATTTTTCAATTTCATTTTTTATTAGAAATGATCCATCAGGAGTAATTAGCAGGTATTTACTTGAATGTTTTTCTTATTTCAGTACATGTACAGTAGTTCCTTCAGATAGGTACAATTCACATAACGCAATGGCAATAAGTAATTTTATTTGTAATAAGTTTTGTTAGCTTTAAGATAACTTCCCAATTTCGAGTTGCGATACGAAGTACAAAGTTATCTTTTTGAATTGTTAGGGTTAAATAAATATCAAATTCATAAAGTTGAACTATTTACATTGCCAAGTTAGATCGCCTGATGGCATGAACGTGTAACGTTTTTTTCAATCGAACAATTTAAAAAATTGCAGCTTAAATCTCTGAAACTAAATTTAAGATTATTAGTATGGCATTCAAAATTTTCAAAATGATAAGAATCAAAGTAAATATAAAATACATAGTATGATAATATTTGGAGTGAAATCCAAAAAATAGTTTGAAATCTTCATCTATAGATAGAATAAAATCTAAATAAAAATATAAATAAAAAAAAAAGTCGTGACTGACTCGCTCATCAACGCCCAGCCCTTGGACCTAGAAAGCTTGACACAACACCACCAACACCGACACCGATGACACCGATGCGTGTTCATTATGTTAATGAATGAAAAACTTGTGAAATGTAAAACTTCTCTAATGAAGAAAAGCTTCTTTGGTGTTGCTCCACAAGTTACAATAAAATAATCGATGAAATAAAATGTATGCCACTGCAGAAGTTTAAAAAACACTTAACGGGTTACTGCTTGAAATATGTTATTATAGTCTGGACGAGTTTCTTAATGACGAATGTCTATAATTTTTTTTTTTTTTTTAATAGATACTAGACGAACGTCGGCTATGTGTAAAATCCTCGTAGTTGTAATTTGTAACCGTGTATTTGTATGCCTACTAGCCAGGACATAATGGAACTGTAACTTACATAACATCTGTCTGTATAACCTATGCCCACAATAAAAAGATTTGATTTGATTTGATTTGAAATTTTGCACAGAGTTTCCCTTTATAATGTAGACAAGAAACAAGGAAGGATTTTTCGAAATTCAACCCCGGGAGTCATATAGGCGGTAAAAGTTTGTATTGAAAATCGTATTTTTTGTATTTTTTTTTTCTGGTATCCTTACAGGATCGGAAATAAAGAGGATTTTCCGTTCCGTTATACATATATTCGCTACTGCACTCTATTCCTCGTTGGCATGAAATTATTTTATCCTTTGTTTTGTTGTTGAACTTCCACGTTTGGCAAGCATACGTTAGGCAAGGTTTAGGTTTAAGGTTTATAAAGCATGAATTTAGTACCTACCTTAGTTTTAATTTTAATTGATGAATATTAAAAAAAAAACAAAAAATAAGACACATCACCAAGGCAAGGGATGGATTGGTACACGCCCAATCATTAAAATGGAAATGGGCCAGGCATGTGGCGCGCCTACGAGACCAGAGGTGGACCAAAAGGGTGACCACATGGGCAGGTCCACAAGGCAAAAGAAGGAAAGGTAGACCTGTTGCTGGTTGGGAAGATGAGCTCAAAAAAACAGCCGGCCCCAAATGGATTCAAGAAGCCAAATCTAGAGAGGACTGGCCAGCTTTGGAGGAGGCCTTTACTTGCAGAGGGGTTCTTGCAGATAATTAAATAATACAACATATATTTAACATAGGATTAATTAAAAGTTATGTAAAATCTAAACTAACAACTAAATTTAAGAACTAAACTTAATAACTAACAAAGATTTATAGTACTAACATAGAATTTAACTTTTCTTTTGTAATCTGCAACGAAATATAAGGCTTTTTATTTTATTTTATTTATATATTCGTTACTATTGCTAAGTTTTAGGATTTTTTATCCTCCAGCAATCATTATATCAATCCTCCCGCCGCTCCCCGGGCAGAAAAGACATACTTACGTGTACCTGGATTAACACATAGGGTATTTTAATCCCGGTAGTACGTTCCCGTGGGATATTTACCGACATCCACGCGGGCTAAGACGCGAGAAAAAGCTAAATTCAACATAAATATAGAATAATGTAATGTTCAAACTATATACAACATTACAACTAAGTATAGCCCAAGTAATCCAGTCAATAACAACATCAAACATCGCAAACGCGCATGTAATTACGATTTTTTTATGTTGTTAAGTCCCCTGAGAGTAGTCTATACCCAAGTTTGCGACTCTGAAAACCTTGTGCTACTCCCATGGTGCTCGAAAATCTGGCACTGGTTAGAAGAATAAAAGTAGTATTCGCAAATACTGCTTATAAAATGCTTTTACATGGCAAAAAGAAAGAATCACTGAATCATAGCTATTATACAACGATCACAAGAGTTCTGGCGATATAACCCCTATGTTATAAGGATATTTTGCTACTTGGGTAGGCGGGTAGGGTATTGTAACTTATATAAATTACAGACTGACCCACTAAAAAGTGAAAAATAAAAAAAAATTACAAAAAAAAAAACAACCGACTTAAAAAAAAAATACTACAAAGTGAAAAATAACTTTAATTTCAGAAGTCGGTGGCAAAGACGAAAATACGTTTAATCAGACACCGACTTCCGAAATTGAAGTTATATTTCACTTTGTAGTGTTGTTTTTGGAAGTCGGTTGTATTTTTTTGTAAAAAAGTTTTTTATTGTATTAGGAATCACTGTATAATAATGAAGTGTATGGAAGAAAAATACATCTTTATACTCGTCGTTTTTTTACTTCAAATAAATTAGAAGACTGGAAGGTGGTAACGTAGGTACATCCATTCAGATTGGATTACAATAATAAAAATAAAATATAGGTAAACATTAAAGGGCGTCGCCATACAATAAACATTTGATTTTGAATTCTTTTTTCTTACCGTAACATATGGGGGTGTTATTGTCTAGAACTCAACGAGTAGAGTATAAAAAAAAAAATATCTTCAAAAATGAAGGAATAAGGGCCGCAACAGTTGTCAGTTTTCGACCATTTTTGTACGAGCTCTATCGCAACAACTAAACAGGTTAGGAATTTGAAATTTCTGTATATCATACGTAACATTATACTGTATTTAATCAACAAATATCTACTAAACACACCGATTCATAAGATATTTTCCTTAAATATTAACGATTTTCTGTAACTGCAAAACATAATTTTGTAATTCACAGTATTATAGTATTATAATATCTGTGGTATTATTATGAAATACAAAGTTATCTTTGCGATTGTTAAAATATAAGATGAAAAATATTCTTCGTTTAGTATTTTCATATTTCATTTTTCTATTCTAAATAAAACTGAAGTACGTGTGTAGCCGGTGTTCCAGTCTGACTCTCTGACTTGGCTGGTTTTGGCAAATTAAAGGACTATTTTAAGTTGTATGATGATCAAAATGATATTCATTCTGCGGCGTGGGAGTCGGTGCTGTCGCGGAGCGGAATGCGGGAATATTGTCATTTTCTGTATATTTTATCTATACCTATAGAATTAACATTATATTTTATTTATTTTTTAATTGCATATTATTTATCACATGCTGCACCGGTCGACGTCATCGCGTCAACGCCGGCTATCGCTGAAAACCAGCGCTGGGGCTCCGTTTCGCATGGGGTCGCGGCATTATGCTGAGCGGTAGCCGTTTTACGTAGATGTGACGCATATTTTCCCCAAAACTTGCTTTTTACTTTGTTTATTTTATTTTGTTGTCCTTTGCGTCATGTTTACCGCAAATAAACGTATTTTCTTTCTTCTTTTCTTTCTTTCTTTCTTTCTTTCTTTATATTACCCGCCAGACCTGCCAGACGTTGCCCTGTCCAAATTATATTACCCGCCAGACCTGTCAGACGTTGCCCTGTCCAAATTTAATTTATCTTTCCCATTTTTTTACTTTTAAACCACCGCAGTAAAGAGGAAAATGAAACAACAAAAAAAAAAATATTCAAATCAGCCAAGCCGTTCTCCAGTTATGGCGTGACGAAGGGAAATAGGGATTCATTTTAAACGTAATCTAAATATATACATAAAGAAACTGACTGACTGACTGGGTAACATATCAACGCACAGCCCAAATCGCTAGGTCTAGAGATTCCAAATTTGGTACGTAGGTTCGTTATGAGGTCTAGGGGTACACTGAGAAAGGATTTTACAAAATTCACCCCCTAAGAGGTTGAAACGGGGGTCCAAAGTTTGCAATGAATAGTCTTATTCCTTGAGTTGATAGACTTGAAACTTGGCACGAATATTTTTATCTACGTAAATTATAAAGTTTTTCATTTTTAGTTTTCCTAAACTATCCCCTAAAGAGGGATGGGGGCGTGTCAAAGTTTGTATGGAGTAATTTTAACGCGCGGTTCGATTAACTCGAAATTCAGTATTTCTACTTGAGACCAACAATGAAGAATAACGTGGTATCAGGGTTTTTCGAAAATCAACCCCTAAGGGGGTGAAATTGGTGTAAAAAATCATTCAGTCACGTTACGGAAATATCCTAAACGGTTTTTTAAATTCCACCTCTGTGGGGGTGAAATCAGGGAATACATCACTAATTTTTAATTAGTACAAATACTTAAGGGGCTGAAAAGGTCTTGTTATTATATATGTAAAGTCCCAATAAATAATATTCATAAACAGCAAAGTTATTAGCGTTTGTTTGTATCCCAAAATGTCACTCAGTTTATGGAAATATTGTACAGGCTACATAGTAGTTATTCATTAAACATGGAAAAGCACTGCGCGTAGTATTTTCTAGTTGCAATTGTTATGAATGATTGATTCAATTATGAAATTTATGAATTTACCAATTATGACAAATTTTCCTGGACAATTTTGGAATTTAATTTTTTTGATTTTTGACTACACAAATATGATCAGTAACGGGTACGGATAGAGCCCCATTTTTTTTTGTACTAATTAATAAATACTAGTGTATAGTTTATATGAAAAATCTTATTAATTTGGTTAATTAACTTGAAACTTTGCACAAATACTTGCCTAAGCAAGTAATAAAGTTTGCCATTAATAGTTTTTCCCCCCGAGGGAAGAGAAGAGAGTAAGGGGAAAGAGGAGGGGAAGGGGAGGGGGTGGTGAAGAGGTGAAGGGGAGGGGGTGGTGAAGAGGTTAAGGGGTGGGGGTATTGAGGAGACAAAGGGGGAAGGTAAAGTTGTGGTGAGGAGGAGGGAGGGAAAGGGTGAAGAGGAAGGAGAAGGGGAGGATGATGGAGCGAAGGGGAGAGGGATAGGTGTGTGATATGAGGGGGATGGAGGTGAAGAGGGAGAGTGGGGGACGCGAGGAGTTGGTGAGGGTAGAGGGGGAGGGGAAACCAGTGAAGGTGGTGTGAGATGGGGGGGGAGGTTAGCGGGAAGGTGATGTAATCAGGGGGGTAAGAGAGAAAGGGGGATGGGGAGAGTGAGGGGGTGAGAGGGGGTGGGAAGGGGAGAGGGGTTAGAGGGAGAGGAGGAGGGGTGAGAGGGGGTGATTGGGGGAATGCGAGTGCCTTTACATCTTAAAGTTGCTTTTTATATAGCACTGATTCATTGAAAAGAGATTGACTTGAGACTTTGATTGATTGGAGAGTGAGGAGAGGTGGAGAGGGATAGAATGGTGTAGTGAGTGGGGAGGGTATGGGGAGGGGGGTGAGAGAGAGGGGAAGAGTTGGCGAGGGTAGTGTGGGAGGGAAAAGTGGAGAAGGGGGTGTGAGAGGGGGTGAAAGGGGAAGGGGGAGGTTAGCTGAAAAAGAATATGATGAGGGGGTGAGAGGGGACGGTGAGGGGGAACGTAGGGGAAGTTGAGAGGGGCTGGGCGGGGAGGGGGCTCAGACGGGGGTTGGAGGGAAAGGGAGGGGGGGGGAGGGTTGGGGGGGGGTTGGGGGGGGGGTTGGAGGTGAGAGGGGGAGGTGACGAGTACCTTTACACCTTAAAGTTGCTTTTTGTATAGCATTGATTAATTGAAGAAACATAGTCCGACAGAAATGACCGAAAAATAAAAAGTTGGAAACCCGGAACGGCACAAAAAACAGGAGTAAATTCCAGTCGTGCGTCGGAGCTGACATACACTTTTTTTTTCTTGTTTGAACGCGCTAATCTCTTGAACTACTACCAGGCGGACTTTAATAATTATTTTTGCATTTGATAGCCCGATTCTTAAGGAGTGCTATAGGCATATTTAATGTCACTCTAGGACTTAGGTGCCGAGCAAAAAGAAAAAAAGTCAGAAAGAACGCTAAGCAAAAATTAATAGCGTCGGCAGGCAATGCGATGCAACGGGGTGGGTCGGGGGAACAAGAAATTTCACGCGGACGAAATCGCGGGCAGAAGCTATCGCAATATTTTTGTTCCTGTGGCATATTTTCCGACATCCATGCGGGCGCACAGCACTTCAAGCATTATTTATATTTTTAAATGTTTTTATATTATTTTTATTCTAATATTTAAAAATGTAACAAATATGTGTAAAGTGAAATAAAGGAAATATTATACAGTATGGAATTGGCATCTTGGCAATAATTGAAAGCTCAAGGAATATTACTCCATAGAAGTATAGAAAAATTAAATAATAAATAAAAAACCGAAAATTAAAAAGTTAAATTTTCAAACAAAATAAATATCAAAATAAATTCACGTAAAGTAAACACTCTGTTTAGACAACGTACCTTGACCCCAGGAGCGAAGAGTGGCAACGGTGCACGCGGGAGCATGGCGGCTTTTTTGTCGGCGCCGGCACTTTGATTCGTTTGACAATGTGCGACGAAAATAAAATCCACTAAGTTCATTTGTACCGCCACGTGTTTATTTCGCGATAACTGAACTGAACTAAATACTTCAATATTACACATTAGTTCCAAAAAGAATAAACTTAAATTTTCTCATTTTCAAAGTGTCCACCACGTTTTTGAATGCACAAGTTACATCGCCGCACAATGTTATCCCGAATCCTGCTCAGCAAATTTCGTTCAGGATCCAGAGCCATGGTTTTTAATTTGTCAAAGGCGGCGACAATACGATTGCGCAGTTCATCTTCGGTTTCGGAGACACGCGAATAAACTTCATTTTTAATAAAGCCCCATAAAAAGAAGTCGAGAGGCGTAAGGTCGGGTGACCGAGCTGGCCACCTGCGGGGGCCATAGCGACCAATCCATTGCTCGCCGAACATGGTGTTAAGCCGCTCTCTCGCGAGGAGTACGGAATGTGGAGGAGCTCCGTCTAACTGGAACCAAACCCGCTTGTAAGCTACCACAGACAATTCCTCTAGATAATCGGTTATTGGGCCGTTAAGAAGATCCAGAAACTTCTGTGCATTGAGGTTTCCGTTGATAAAAACGGGGCCGATTATTTGGTCTCCGTGAATACCTGCCCACACATTAATGGAAAAGCGGTATTGATGAGCGAGTTGCGCCGTCTCTCACGATAAGTACGTAGAGTTAAGGCTGAATTTTGGCCGCATTCGCCATACAATAACACCATGTCTGTATACTCTGCAGCACTGTAAAAATGCTGTTGTCTTGGCATTTTGTTAAAAAGACACACGCGAACACAAAAGTCAAGTGTCAATTTCACCTTAAAAAATGTATACAAAAAACTTTAAAACACAATTTACACACACACAAAGTCAAATAACTAATAAGTGTCCATTCCACTGATAAAAAATTAAACTAACTAAGCACTAAATTTACTGGTATTTGCTATTCGCGTTTTGAAGCAATGCGCGCAAGTAGACGAAATGCACACACACTATCCCGTAAGACTAGCGGTGAACTGATAAAGCGGAACGCAACTTCCAAGATGGCGAAAAAATATTATAATGTAGGGCACATGGTGCAATTATCGTAATTAACGCTTATCGATAACTTTTTACACATAATTACTTTCTACCGAAACAAGGCATTAGAATACAAGTATCTTTGTGTAATTTGAATATTTATTTTTAACAATTAAAAATATTAATTGGACATTAAAAATACGATTGAACAGTTTACGAAACTACCGTTAAGTTAGTGACTTCCTGAGTAATCCTGAGTATCAATCGGGTCTGTCGATCAACCGGAAGCCGGTCGGTAAATAACTATGTAACATGCGAAAACAATTCATAAATTGTTGTTGTTTACTTTATGCATTTTATCTCTAAATCTACTTAATAATATTTAATAAGAACACACATAAACAAAAAAGCTGTTTAGCTTTACTAAGGGCATAGTGGTTTTTAGAATTATGACAATAATTCTTAAAACACCATAGCACCACCTAAGTATTTAAAGCTAAACAGTTTTTTTGATTATCTATCTTTATTCCTTTTAACAGAAGCTAATAGTCGATAACAGGTGTGCTTCCCTACGTGGCGCGAGTGCACCCCGCACCCACGCGCCCCCCGCAATATTATTTCGCTGAATCGCCTTTGAAGAAAGCCGCGTGGCTCGTGCTGCTCTGTGTAAAGAAGCCGCCAAAAGACACCGCTGCCGATGTACACCCGCAGGAAATGTTGGCGCGTCCCAGTGATGGATTATGTTTGTGTAAACAAAACAAAGTTTCGACCATGGCAGGCCAAGGAAGTTGTTCAATAGGAAATTCCAAGTACTAGTATACCGAAAAAAAACCACATTAACATTAAATTTCATAGTCAGTCTGTATTGGTCTTGTGTCTGTGAGAGGTAGTGGGCCGTACCGTTACAGTATTAATCGAATGTGGGTGTCGTCGGGCGGCGCGGTCCGCGGCTGCGTCTCCCGTACACGCTTAGTTTTGCGCACGCACTCAAACGTTGAATTATTTTTTTTTTACATTAAATTCCAGCCTGTCGTGCAGGTATACTGATTTTACATTTCGGCAAATAAGTAGAATAGGTACGTAACAGCGTCGTGATAGTTTGCACTGAGTGGCAACGTCGCATTTTAAAGGGTTCATTGAATCATTGACCTAGTGATCCAATTCTACAGAGTGTTTAAATTTGATCAAAATGAAAACTCTACTTTTTGACGTAATTACTGGACCGATTTCGTTCATTTTTTGTATATCGTCAGAAAAGGCGATACCAAGTGTGTCCTAGAAATTATTGCATATAAGCGGTCCCCATACTGTATATAGGTAACCTCTGTGCACAGCTTTTTAGGTCTAATGGTTTGAGCTGGGCGTTGATGAGTCAGTCAGTCAGGACTTTTCTTTTTACTTATTAAGATATAAAATTAAGATACACACTTGTGAACAAACTGGAAAAAATTGGTATTAGGGGAACTTCACTCAATCTTCTTAGAGATTATCTCTCAAACAGGAAGCAAAGGGTTAAGCTGGGGCAATACGTCAGTGACGATGCAGAGGTATTGTACGGCGAGCCTCAGGGTAGTGTTTTGGGTCCCACACTTTTCTTAATTTACATCAATGACCTCTGTAATTTGAAAATTAATAATGCCAAAGTCTTTTCTTATGCCGACGACACGGCTGTAGTTTTCTCTGGAAGATCCTGGGATGACGTAGAGCAAAGTGCTTCAAGTGGCATGGTCCAAATTGCTAAATGGCTAAATAATAATCTACTGAAATTGAACACCTCAAAAACAAATTATATATGCTTTAGTATCTGTAATCGTACACAGCCAAGTAAGGACTTCACAATCAAGGTTCACGAATGTGGTGACTCTAAAAACAAAAACTGTATGTGCCCTACCATTAAAAAGGTCACACACACCAAATATTTAGGTGTCGTGATTGACCAGAGATTGCCCTGGTACCCTCACCTTGAGCAGGTCACTAACAGGGTTCGGAAACTAAGCTGGATCTTCACAACATTGAAACATATTGTTCCAAAAAATGCTACCAATACCGAGGACCCATGTAGAAACCTATTAAAGGATATATATATCGCTTTGGTACAGTATGTCTTAGTGTACTGCATCCCAATTTGGGGAGGTGCAGCTAAATCTAAATTTTTTGGAGTGGAACGAGTGCAACGAGCCCTAATAAAAATAATGTATTTTAAAAGAATTCGATACCCCACCGAGAGACTTTATCAGATAAGTGATTTGCTATCAGTTAGAAAACTGTATATAATTCATACTGTGTTGAAAAAACACAAAAAGCTGCCTTATGATAGCGCTATCTTATAAAAAGAAGGAAAGACATTATAGCACCAATTCCACAAACAAAAGCCAGGTTTTGTGGTGGGCAATATGAGAAACGGTCATCTCAACTCTACAATAAAATAAATAGGGAAATATATGTATACACCAAACAATATTATGAATGTAAAAGTCTTATAACTAAATGGATAAAATCTCTTGATTATGAGGACACGGAGGCCCTCCTGCAGCACACATCATAACACACTCATTCACGCGTACACTTACTCATATGTTCAAAATGTCGACGTGCACACCATACATACGCATACACCCCTCACACACACATACACCCCACACACACATACACCACACACACATACACCCAACACACACACACACACCCAACACACACACACACACACACACCCTACACACATATATCATACATTCCCAACTCACAAAACTATAACAATTATTTCGTAATAAGCTGATATAAAAATTTAGTCTTCTACAAATCTTTGTTTGGAATAATTTTAATTTACTTTATTTTACTTTAGTTCTTCAAAATTATATAAATAGTAAACATTGGCTTAATTTTGTTTGTGAATGTATATTACGTAAATTTAAGTTGCGGAAGAGCGGAGTGTCCTAATACAGGCATTAATTTGCTTAAAAGAACACTTCTATCACTAGCTATGTAGTACATACCAAGTTAAAGAAAATAAACTATTTATATTTGTATACAAGGCAATTGTGGTAAAATAATTTGTAAATTATAATAATTTGAAACATCAATATTTGTAAGACTACTAAGTAAAAATAATTGTGATCATAATAACATAACATTGCTCCTGTATACTCCGAAGGGTTCTGATCATTTCTCGAACATAGGCCGCACTTGCTGTGGTTCCTCTGATGATAGGTAACAATCGTTGTAAAACCTGTTATCTTCATGATGAGTAGGTATCTAAGTAAATTCAAATCCTTTTCTTTGTCAACAGTGGCGCTGTGCACAGAAGCCTGAAGCTTCGTCGAGCGACTATGAGTTGTACCACGAGCCCCATAAAAGGTGTTACTTACAGGTTTGCATACAGAATTCAGAAACTTAAAATCACGAATTTAGCCTTCGTCTTTGAGCCTACCTCCCGTAAACAAAAACAGCCAAGTGCGTGTCGGACCACGCACAGTGAAGGATTCCGTAAATGGGATGTTTGGTTGGGGAAAAAGTCTTTTCGCATTATAGTATGTATTAACTTAAAATAAAATCTCTTTGGCTATACTATTTGTATCTGGCTGGTTTTGGTATCATTGAAAGTTTAAATTTTAAAGAACATAATTCCAAATTCAAATTAGGAAAATGTGTGATTTTCATTTGTTTTTCGTACTGTCAAGATGAGTGAATCTAATGAAGAAATTCGATATATTTTAAAATTTTACTACTAAAACGGAAAAATGCAACGCAAGCCGCGAAAAAATTTGCGATGTTTATGGACCCAGTGCAGTGTCTGTGAGAGTAGCACAAAGTTGGTTTAAGCGTTTTCAATCCGGAAATTTTGATGTCAAAGATGCACGTCGCTCTGGTCGCCCTATTACGGATGAAATGGATGCCATTTTTGAAAAAGTAAAGCAAGATCGGCATATCAGTAGTTACGACGTAGCTGAAGAACTGGGAATTGACCACAAAACAGTTTTGGCGCATTTGAAAAAAACTGGGTACACATAAAAGCTCGATATTTGGGTACCTCACGAGCTCACTGAAAGAAACCTAATGAACCGTGTACTTGTGTATTTGTGATTCTTTATTACGACGTAATGAAACCGAACCATTTTTGAAGAAGCTGATAACTGGTGATGAAAAGTGGATCACGTCTGACAAGAACGTTCGAAAAAGGTCGTGGTCAAAGGCCGGTCAGGCTTCACAGACTGTGGCGAAACCCGGATTAACTCGCAACAAGGTGATGCTGTGTGTGTGGTGGGATTGGAAGGGCATTATTCATTATGAGCTGTTACCACCAGGCAGGACCATCGATTCTGAACTCTACTGCGAACAACTGATGAGATTAAAGCAAGAAGTTGAATGAAAGCGGCCGGAATTAATCAACAGAAGGGGTGTGGTTTTTCATCATGATAACGCTAGACCTCCCACATCTTTAGCCACTCAGCAAAAATTAACTGAGTTTAACAAATACTGTAACCTTATAGGTAACTACAGTTTTGAGCCGTTTGGGGTCGAAACGCTCGGGTCATGGGGCCCGAGTGCGCGTCTACTTTTTAAGGAAATTTCTCGCCGACTGGTCGAGTCTTCACGTGACCAGAGGGCTGGCTCGTTCTTTGGCCAAAGAATTAGCATTGCCATTCAACGTGGCAATGCTGCCAGTCTTCTGGGCACGTTTCCGGATGACATCGATGCGGACGAGTACTTCGACGCCTAAGTGTCCTTTTGTTTTGTATTTATTTGTATAGTTAGTTAGTTAGTCTTTTACAATAATAATTGAATTAAATTAAGATATTATATAATATGAGTAAATAAACACTGAGTTTGGCTGGGAGGTGTTAATGCATCCGCCGTATAGTCCTGACCTTGCACCTTCAGATTTCCACCTGTTTCGGTCTCTTCAGAATTCTTTAGGCAGTGTCAGGTTAACATCACGAGAGGACTGCCAAAACCACTTGTCGCGGTATTTTGATCAGAAGTACCAAAATTTCTATATCAATGGGGTCATGTCCCTACCTACAAGATGGCAAAAAGTTATCGAACAAAATGGTACCTACATACTTTAGATAAATGTACGAGTAAATAATGTTCAAAAATGTTTTGAATTTTCTTAAAAAATGCGAAGAAACTTTTTCCCCCAAGAACAAACTTAACATTGTAATTGAAAAATATGTTCTCCCATACATTTCAACTGCAAGAGTAAGTTTGTACGCACAATACTGAGAGATTAACCATGTTATTTGTAGATGACTTTTCCTGTAATCTACAATAAGTGTAAAAAAAAAAATTGTTAATAAACAATTTTTTTTTTTTATACCTACTTATTGTATTGTTTTAAATTAAAGATTAGGAAAAATGGTCTTCTTTTACACGTGTACATATTTAACAAAATACACTGCGTAACAAAACGATGGTGACAATAGAACTACCGCTCTTATTTCACATTGAAAAAAAACATGTTGTTATGAAATCACAGAACTACCTCCTTTGAAACCACGAACAATACCTTAGATGTTTACCTAATCTTCTGATGAAGATTGACCAGTAAGCCCCCTAACTCTGATATACGAGTCCTTATCTTCTGATGAAGATTGACCAGTAAGCCCCCTAACTCTGATATACGAGTCCTTATCTTCTGATGAAGATTGACCAGTAAGACCCCTAACTCTGATATACGAGTCCTTATCTTCTGATGAAGATTGACCAGTAAGCCCCCTAACTCTGATATACGAATCCTTATCTTCTGATGAAGATTGACTAGTAAGCCCCCTAACTCTTATATACGAGTCCTTATCTTCTGATGAAGATTGACCAGTGAGCCCCCTAACTCTGATATACCGAGTCCTTATTTTCTGATAAAGATTGACCAGTAAGCCCCCTAAATCTGATATACGAGTCCTTATCTTCTGATGAAGATTGACCAGTAAGCCCCCTAACTCTTATATAAGAGTTAGGGGGCTTACTGGTCAATCTTCATCAGAAGATAAGGACTCGTATATCCCTAACTCTTATATAAGAGTTAGGGGGCTTACTGGTCAATCTTCATCAGAAGATAAGGACTCGTATATCAGATTTAGGGGGCTTACTGGTCAATCTTTATCAGAAAATAAGGACTCGGATATCAGAGTTAGGGGGCTCACTGGTCAATCTTCATCAGAAGATAAGGACTCGTATATCAGAGTTAGGGGGCTTACTGGTCAATCTTCATCAGAAGATAAGGACTCGTATATCAGATTTAGGGGGCTTACTGGTCAATCTTTATCAGAAAATAAGGACTCGGTATATCAGAGTAGTAGTATGTAATACGTAGTATGAGTTCTATACCAAGAAAATATTTTTTTATTATTACTTAATAGTGATGGAACAACGTTAATAATAAAAAAATATTTTCTTGGTATAGAACTCATACTACGTACAATATTAGGTAAAATTACTTCACACCGAACTCGTGTGAGGGGATATACGAGTCCTTATCTTCTGATGAAGATTGACCAGTGCTTACTGGTCAATCTAAAAAAAAAATAAGAACTCGTATATCAGAGTTAGGGGGCTTCCCCTAACTCTGATATACGAGTCCTTATTTTCTGATAAAGATTGACCAGTAAGCCCCCTAAATCTGATATACGAGTAACAAACAACAATAATCTTGAAGAAACTCGTGCTACTGAAGGTGTTCTCGAACATAAAAGTTTTGAATGTAAGCTCAGAAAGTTTCTGGACTCACGAACAAAGTTTTTATTTGATACATCTCGTCAAGTTTTGCTTTATCTGGGTCAATTTATTTTCGTTTATCCATATAAAGGTCTAAGGTATGGTATTTCCCGTGGGGTCGTTGTGTGGAGATTGATCAAGCATTCGTTATGCAAAAAAAGTGTCTAAGAGCTATATTTGGGTTGAAGCAAATAGAGTCATGTCGTCCATTCTTTAGAAAATATAAAATACTAACTCTGCCATGTATTTATATATTAGAATCCTGTATATTTGTTTTCAAACATAAGAGACGTTTCCTGCAAGCGAGAAGCTATTATGCCCCACGATCTATGTATACTAATAAGTGATTTCAACCGAGGAAGAATCTCACATGTACAGGTAACAGCAGCTATATTATGTGCATAAAATTGTATAACAAAAGACCAAATTCCAAAAACTCTACCATTTGCTAGATTTAAAAATAATTTGACGAGGTTTTTAATTGAAAAATGCTTTTATAGTGTACATGAGTTTTTAGATTATAAATTATAAGTTTTGTAAATTACACGATCATTCTATATAGGGTTATATGTAGGGTGGAATAGGCATGTTAGGCAGGCTCATGGGGAGGCTCGTGCTGCTTTTCAAGAATGGGTTATATTTGGAAAACCGTCTTCTGGTTCTTTGTACAATAAAATTTACAACATGAGAAAAATATTTAAATCTAAATTGAAATGGTGTCAAAACAACCAGGATAAAATAAAAATGGACATCATAGCAGAGCACCATAAATTAAAAGATTTTTCTCGATTCTGGAAAAGTACAAATAAATTAAATCCGAGGCCGGGCATCCCCGTGAGTGTAGCGGGCCAACATGACCCCACTGCTATAGCAAACTTGTTTGTAGAGCATTTCAAGGTTGAGTCACCTCTTGGTCCCGCGTCACAGGTGGTCGATGCTGAGGTGTGTCAGGCGGAGCTAAAGGTTATATTTTCTGCTAAAGATGTCGCTATTGTGTTAAAATCTATGATAAGAGGCAAGTCTCCTGGACACGACCACCTCAGCATCGAGCACTTGCAGCACGTGGGAGTACACCTGCCACGGGTACTGGGGATGTTTTACACACTCTGTTTAAGTCATTGTCATCTGCCCAGTGACCTTATGAAAACAGTGGTTGTGCCGATTGTAAAGGACAAGACCGGGGATGCATCAGATCTTACGAACTATAGGCCCATATCACTTGCTACTGTCATGGCCAAGGTGCTGGATAGTTTGCTTGACAGACATATGGCAACCCGCATTGAATTGCATGATGCGCAGTTTGGATTCAGACCAGGTCTCTCAACAGAAAGTGCCATACTGTCTCTCAAGCACTCTGTCCAGTACTACACGTCTAGGAAAACGCCTGTAATTGCATGTTTCCTAGACCTTTCCAAGGCGTTTGATCTGGTGTCGTACGACTTGCTGTGGCAGAAATGATTAAATGATACTTCTGTGGATAGGGGGGTTGTATCAATACTTCGGTATTGGTATAACAATCAGACCAATTGCGTGAGGTGGGCAGGCTCATTTTCGGATGTGTATAGGCTGGAGTGTGGGGTGAGGCAGGGTGGCTTGTCCTCGCCTCGGCTTTTCAGTCTGTATATAAACCGGTTGATTGTTGAGCTCAGCAGCACCTATCAGGGTTGTCACGTGGACGGCGTATGCGTCAATAATCTAAGTTATGCTGACGACATGGTGTTGCTGAGCCCTTCGATTAACGCAATGGTGAATCTGCTTACGTTATGTGAAAGGTACGCGGAGGCCCATGGGCTCAGATACAATGTTAAGAAAAGTGAGGTAGGTACTAGTTTTTAAGGCCGGTACTAAAATCTACCCCATTGTGCCACAGTTGAAACTTTGTGGAAGTCTTTTAAAACAAGTTACTAAGTTTAAGTATCTGGGCCACTGGGTCACCGACGACCTAAAAGACAATCTGGACACTGAGCGTGAGCGCAGAGCGTTGGCTGTCCGCTGCAATATGTTGGCTCGCAGATTTAGAAAGAAAGAAAAATCGTTTATTTTGCACAAATAAAACGCACATTAAAAACTAAAAATAACAAAGTACACACGTTATGCAAAGTAAGCAAAAGCCTCGTATCCAAGTTGTCTACGATCTCATACCAAAGACAACAATTTAAAACAGTACAATAACTATGAACTCTATATTGCCTCTACTCTGTGTTGTGACACTAGGAAATGTCATGCAACAAACAATAACAGCAGCAAACAAACAATAACAGATCCGAATTGCATAGTGTAAAAATAATACTTTTATAACAAAAATAACTAAAACACATTAATCCGTGCGTCGTATCTGTGCAAGAAAGGTCGTTGCTCAGCAAAATGCCGTGACGTCGGACGAGCCTATCATCAGCGGCGCTGATTTTCAGCAACTACCTATCGAATGACGTAATGACGTCCCCCTGTGTAACATAATATCTCGGGTAAGTAACTTTATTCACAGAGATACGTGTGAGTTTAGCTGAACATAATTTACCAATAAATAAAGATAAACATACAGAATAAAATAAATAAATAACATACATACCTATATGTCTTCAGCTATGCGTAACTTATAGAAACAAAAATGAACAGCCATTTGCAAACAGCCATCAATCAAATGTGAATCAAAGCATGGCGTTTTCAACCGCAACTTTTTCTGTTAATTAAATGTTGTGTGTTTTTTTTTCTTCTAACCGACAAGTATGTTTCTCAGTTCAAAGCGGTTCAGGTATAGCTTGATATAATATAGTAAGTAATGCTAATGTGGAAATACTATTTTAGTGAGGCGAAAGGATCATGGATCTCTGGATCATGGATGTACGTTTACGAACTAGCTAGATGCAACAGCAACAACTCAGAATCACGTTTCCTCCTGAGATACTGACGCAGACCTGTCCAAAAACTGGAAGTAATCAGACAGAGACCACTCGCACTGCTGGAAAGCCCCATCCCTTGCCTGTAGGCCATAACCCTTTATGTAAGTACAAAAAGAGCTGAGTTGTGAGGCACTAATTATATTATTCATGTGGATTGCTGTATTTGCATGAAATATTTCTTTAATATACTCAGAAAATGCTTTTTTGATTTCAGGACTCTTACTGGAGGAGGAATGTTATTCCAACAGTGCGTGGCGGCGTATCTAAAGCTCCCCCTGAATGCTGCGGTCCTATGTGTTGATGTACTCAGAGGTTTGGTAGAGAAACGTGGTTCGTATTTACTCTGTCTCCAACTTAATTTCTCAAACAAATAGTGTGGTTTTTGTGTAGTGACTACCCCAAACAGTAAACTTGCCATATGTAACTTTCTCCTAGCGACCATTTTCAAAATATTATTCTCATTTATGTAAGGAGTAACATGACTTCTACGAGGTATCTTAACACAGAACCGAGTACATGCATTTTGTATCCGTTGTATCAGCTTCTCCGTTCTTGCTAATAGGCATGGGCCATATACGGTATCGCAATAGTTAAGCCTTGATAAAATTAGGCTGTCCACTAATTGTTTACGTAGGTCAACACTCAGGTAGTCTCTAATGGAATATAGTAATTTTAATCTATAAAAACAATTCCTCATGGTGTTACTGATGTGCTTCTCAAATCGTAATTGTGGATCCATGGTTAACCCAAGGTTGCATGCTATCTCTACCATATCTATTTTTTCCCCCCTGATGACAACTTCCGGCTTAGCTGACAGTATAGCGCTGATCATTTTTCTAGTACCTAAAACCATAAATTTGGATTTTAATGGATTTAATACTAGTGAGTTATTATCTGACCATTGCATCACTCTTTCAAAATCCCCATTGATTTTTCCCACTGCCTCTTCTGTATCAGCCGATTTAAAACTTATATATAATTGGATATCATCCGCGTACATATGATACCTGCAATGCTGAAATGACTTGATAATGTCAGCGCTGTAAAGGATGTACAGCAGGGGCCCTAAAATTGAGCCTTGAGGCACACCACGTAGCACCTGTCGAAGGGGGGATGACACCTTTGATCCATCCTCCTTCTGGATTTCAACGAGCTGTGACCTATCTTGCAAGTAACTAGCGAACCACTCTATTGTTTCGTTTGTAAAACCATAATAGGCCAACTTTGAAAGCAACAGAGTGGTGTTTATTGCATCGAAGGCCCGTGAAAAATCAAGGAGTACAAGGATTGTTCCCTCCCCCCTGTCCCTTGCCTCTAGGATATTCCCCACTACGTCAGAAAGGGCTGTGGCCGTCCCACGACCCTTCCTAAAACCAGACTGAAGGTCGGGGAGCATATTATTTGCTTCCAAATATACTAACATTTGGTTATAAACTACTCTCTCTAATATTTTCGATAAGCAAGGCAAAATACTAACAGGACGTAGATCTTTATATGTACTTGGATTACCGATTTTGGGTAAAGGACGCACAATAGCGCACTTCCATAAGTCAGGGAAAGTGTGGGTTTCTATTGACTTATTTATTATAGTAGTGATGGCCTGAAGGGTGGTTGGTAACGTGAGCATTATCATGTCCAGACTCACTCCATCAATCCCTTTAGCATTAGACCCCAAACTGCTAATAATTTTTTTAATTTCTTCCTCATTAACATTTCGTAGCTCAAATTGAGTATTACTGAATCTATTTGTTTCAAAAAAAGAAACTAGCGCTGTGGGAAGTATGCACTGTCCCGGTACATTCAGAAACGCCTTGTTAATTTCGTCTGGATCATTAAATTGACCGGGAAGCATACCGTCATTATGTTCCACAAATACATCTGACTTGAGATTTTTCCAAAGCTTTTTGGGGTTTTTTATCTGACTATTAATATGACCGTCAAAGTATACCTTCTTCTCCTGTGTTAGTGCTGAAATAGCTTGATTTTTTAAATCCAAATAATATTTTTTTGTAGTATCAAGCTTGTCTTTACGATAATTACTTTTTGCCTCGTCTCTTAGCTTAATCATTAATTTGATATTATCAGTTATCCATGGCGTGGGACGGTCCTTAAAGATCTTACTCTTTAAGGGGGCATGTAAGTCAAACAACTGTGTGATACAGTAATTAAAATGTTCAATCATGCTATTGACATCCGGCAGTGAGCTTACTTCAGACCATGGCATCAATTTTAGATCCACTACAAAATAATCCATCAATATATCCCTTAAAGGCCGATATACAACTAGCCTAGGTTTGCACTTTGCCTTCCTGATGACTGTATCACATACAATAAATGAGTGATGACCAAGTTCACTGTTATGACTCACTAGTACATTACGAACCCCTACATCGGTGCAGATCACGTCAATGAGAGTACTGCTATCTCCTACAAAGTGAGTTGGTGACTGTACTACCTGATTTAGATTGGTATAATTTAGGAATACCATCATATCTTTAGCTTTTGTATTAGTATCCAGTAGATTAACATTGAAATCCCCCAGTAATACCAAATGATCATAAGGTGCCAATGCGCTAATACTGTCAGTTATACCATCTAGAAATTTAGACAAATCAAACCATGGTGGTCTGTACGCAGTGCCAATCAACAACTTTCTACCATTTATAGTTAAGTTTAACCACATTTGCTCAACATCAGACTGCTCTGAGTGCGGCCGTACGCGCGCCCTTACTCCCGTTTTGATATAAAACGCTACTCCTCCGCCTCGTCCCCCGCGCACAGTCACGGGGCGCGGCACGTGCTTCAATCTGTATCCCGGAACCTTAGGCGCACGTCCCTCCTCCCCAGGTCGCAGCCACGTTTCATTGATTGCCATGATATCCACTGAATGTTGTGACATGGCAATCAGAAACTCATCCTGATTAGTTGCCAGAGAACCCGCATTGAATAAACCAAACTTTAATAATTTAGACTTAATCATGTTAAATAAGGAGTAATTGCTGTATAGTTGTATTTATATAGTAATGATAGTATTTCATTCATATATGAATCATTGTAATTTATTTTATTTCCTTTATTTAAGTTATTTTTGTACATAATTGTTAATTGTGGTAGTAAATAATTCAGTGTATTCCAATCATTATGAATTGAAAATAATCTATATCTATTGTTAGTAAATAATTTTGTTAGTACGTAAATAATAATATGTATATAATAATATATATGTTCAGTGTATTAACGCAGTACTCACTTTGATATTCCCACCTACCCAGATCACAGCAGATACGACACACAGACACCATGTATGACAATAATAACCTATTATAATTAAGAAAAATATCAACTATAGAGGAAAAATGTGCAGCATCAAACAAAGGCTTATTTGTTAGCGCCTGTATATGGTCCAATGAATTGAAGTATATCTTCCTCAGAAGCAATCCTGTGAGTGGCCTCTCCAGGCTTTTGTCGTACCAAAATGCGACCACGCTTCGTCCATACGAATCGCCAACCATTAATCCCCGCAGCGGCCCTTGTTTGACGAAATAAATGCTGGTTCAGTTTAGTCAGCCTCTCATTTATAAAGAAGCGCACAGATTTCCCCGAGACCCCGAGGTTCTCGGTTGTAGCTTCACGCCGCACGCGGGCACCGTTCAAAACGGCATCACGCTGGTCACGACGAGCGAGTCGCACCATAATAGCACGTGGGCGGGGCTCTGCTGAAGCTGTGGGGCTTGTCGCTTTTATATGTCTGCCGCCAACTCGCTCTGCGCTCACGATGTCTCGGTCCTCCAAAGCCACTCCTAACTTTGTGGCAATTATCTGGAACAGGTGTGCGGGATTTTCCGCTTGCGACTCAGGTACGTTTGATATGACCAGATCGTTTGCCATCAGCTCCTGGTCCCTGTCATTGAGGTCCTTCTTGAGTTGTTGGACCACACTCTCTACCGCACTTAAATTTCCTGTGGAAGCGCAACCAGCATCGTGACGCATTTCAAGCGCCTCCAGTCTGGACTCAATTCCATCCATACGGATGTGACACGAGTCGCTAGACGCCTTCAACTCTGCCACGTCTTTCCGAAGCTCAAAGACTTCAAGCCGCAAAGTGCGTAACTCCTCCACTACTAATTTTAAAGCAGAGCCTACGTCCGGCGGGAAGTCAGGAATCTCCACCACCACAGGTGACGATGGTGCCGTGATTGCCTGGGACATCAACGGTGTAACAGTTGTCCGAGGCGTCGGCGATGCGTCATTTGACATTTGCATCGTAGGAGGCGTCGTGGTAGCCAGCGTCACCACAGCTGGTGGCGTTGGCATTGGCATGAACACCATCTCCTCACCCTGTACTTGTGCCATACAACCTCGTACCGGCGTTTCGGCCTTATTGTCCCTACGAACATTTTTCTTACACTCAGGGCATTGCCAGGCAGAGACTAAGGGGCCTTTTGTAGGGAGGCCGACGCACACTCTGTGATAAGCGACGCTGCATTTCGAGCACTTAGCTGTGTCATTTGTTGACAAAAATTTGCCGCATCCACCGCACTTCATCGCAGGCATTCCTATTACAGGTCTTTTTTTGACAGATTATCGTCGTAAACTTATTATCAAAAATGTAGGGTGGTTTGCAGATTTTACTAATTTATTTTAAATTATACAATTATGCACTTTAGGAGCACTCACAAAACCTCACTACACTGTATATGTTGTATATTGTTTCTCAAAACTCAATTAAAAGCCCTTCAGACACTGTATCTTCGTTATTTTATTTTATTTCCGTAAAACAAATCAGACAACGATCCTACCAGTAGAAACGTCAAAACGTCACTCCAAAATTGATTGATTTGCGAAATGCACGCTTGCGGTTAAGGCTACGCTATTTACAGCGTACTGCCAGTCGTTGTATACATGCAGTATGTGGGTTAACTACACGCGGAGGACATACAACGCTCTGCGCGTACAGTACAATAACGCATTCAGGGTGCTGATGGGGCTGCCGCGCTACTGCAGTGCTTCGGGCATGTTTGCAGAAGCGGGAATAGATGGGTTTCCTGCACTCATGCGTAAGCGCTGCGCATCCATCATGAGCCGGATTCGCGCCAGCCCCAACAGCATTCTGAGGGTTATTGCGGACAGGTGGGACAGCCCCATGCTGGGGCATTGGATACGCCTACATGCCACTGAGTGTATGTAGATGTATAAATTAAAACAATTACTTCTGGTAGATTTAAGTACTAACATTAGATTAAGTTGTTTGTATACTAACCCAAATGAATTAAAAGATTTTTATTTTTTTTATTTATTTATATTATTATTGTTATTTTTATTGTCTGGCGGATCTCTTCCATTATTGACATTTATGACTATTATTTTGATTAATTTTACATTATTTTGTTGACATTTATTAATAAAAACACATTACATTATACATATTTTATAATACAGTTTTAATGGGATTATCTGTTTAATGACTGTGTTAGATTTGATATAATATAATTACTAAGCGTATATATAGCTACTACGCAAATAGCAAACCTTAAATGTCAGAATGGTTATTGGTTATTTATTGTACTTGAAAGTATTATGAATATGGTGTGTATGGGAAGGATTTCATAAAGAAAAGCACAGAAAGACAAGACTAGATATTTATTATTTCAATTAGGCTTGTCAATAATTATTCATCTTTAATGAGAAAACTATTGTCCGTTCGCAAAACTAGGTCTTCATGGAGAAGAAGGACAAGAAACTCCATGGAAACAGTATTATAGTATTCTATCAACACATTTCTTATATTTCCACAATTTATAGTTATCTCAAACAGTTAATTCTATCACTCGGAATAATAGCAACATAATAACAATATTTAAGGTATAATATGAAATTACGTAACTTACATGACACCTGGTAGATATATTTCACATCATAACAGCACTAGCACTAACTGCCTCAAGAATGTCATTACAATCCTTTTTATATCCTACCACCCCTTCCATTTATCACTTCCCATCAAACATCAACTGACAGTATTGTATCAATCGTTTCAAACAACCTGTTATATTAAAATAGCAATATAAATTCTAAGATATACTACAGGTACTATCAAATATTATTTAATTATTTATAGTAATAATATCTGTACGATTTTGACAAGTTAAGATTGGTATATTTTGTAAACACAATAACTAATCAAATTAGATACTTCTACATTGGTCTCAAGCTTCGTAAATGTGACAGATTGTCAATATCCAACAAACAGTCATTCTAATAATCTAAAGGTTGTTTTACAATGATTCGATGATTTTAATCACAACCAAACTAACTTCCGGAATCAAGGTAATCTCAAGTATTTATTTTTAAATATTAGACACATAATAATTACATTTATCTAGCACGGCCATACTGACAAGTACTTCGCTCTCGAAGTACATTAGATATCGTTTTTCTACAATTGTAATTTACTTTGGTTTTGTCATTGTCATTTTTGTTTTGTTTTGCCAATTGCCTAGACGTGTCAAGTCCCATCCACCCGCTGCCAGTGGGATAGACTTGCTCGACCAGCGAAAACAGTCATAGTCATAGTCACATTCAGCTAATTATAATTATCTAATACGGCCAAACTGACAAGTACTTCGCTCTCGAAGTACATTAGTTACCATCTTTCTACAATTGTAATTTACTTTTCTTTTGCCAATTGCCTAGACGTGTCAAGTCCCCTCCACCCGCTGCTAGTGGGATAGACTTGCACCAAGCAAATGACCGACCAGCGGAAACAAATTTTATCGGTTACCTCGTCATGCTGGTCCCTTTCACCCGCTGCTGGTGAGATAGACAAGCACCAAGTAAACGATCGCCCAGCGGTCAATAAACATAAGCCAACTACATAGACATATTCATCCGCTGTCTGTGAGACGACTCGACACCAAATAGGAGGCTACCAGCGGCATAGTCATAGTCAACTAATTGTAATTATCTAACACGCCCATAGTGTGAAACTTAATCACATCTTACTGTATGCGGCCAAACACCCGCCGTCGGTGAAGCTCAATCACCCGCAGTCAGTGAATGCCAGACAACAGTCAAGACAAGCTCTTTTTGTATTAATTAAATAAGTAATTAAAACAATATACCGCTCGGTCAACCTGACAATATCATTGCAAATTGTACTGATCATCCTTTTTACATTTTCTATTAAACAATTGCAAATATTTAATATGGTCACTCTGTTGGTACCTCACTCTTTAGTAAAAGGTTATTATAAATCAGTTCCGACAGAACTATAAGTTTATTTCAACAATACTATTAGTAAGCATTTTGAAAGTGAAAAATAATAAAATAAAGCTAATTATTAATAACCTTCAACCTTGTCATATTTGTTTATCAGCAAGTTATGTGATATTCGCTATTTCTTTCATAATATAAAAATACAATTATGTTTCATTTACTTTATGACATTACCAACTTCAATTTTGTAAAGTTTCCTCTAAAGCCATTTTTTAAATTAATTTGTGATCAACAGAGCAATAATATTAACAATTTTAAATTAACTTTCCGTGAACACTTGCATTTTTTTTTCAACCATACAATTCTCAGCACGTTTTCATCGTTATGATGAGGGTTGAGTCAACGACCCGTCGTTACCAATGGTTACCAGCAGAACACGATTACTCCAACGTTGATCATGAAAATAGCAAAATAAAATTCATTAGAAATATGTTATGTGAGACTGAGCACTATCCCACTTCTGATGTTAGATTTGATATAATATATAATTATAAGCGTATATATAGCTACTACGCAAATAGCAAACCTTAAATGTCAGAATGGTTATTGGTTATTTATTGTACTTGAAAGTATTATGAATATGGTGTGTATGGGAAGGATTTCATAAAGAAAAGCACAGAAAGACAAGACTAGATATTTATTATTTCAATTAGGCTTGTCAATAATTATTCATCTTTAATGAGAAAACTATTGTCCGTTCGCAAAACTAGGTCTTCATGGAGAAGAAGGACAAGAAACTCCATGGAAACAGTATTATAGTATTCTATCAACACATTTCTTATATTTCCACAATTTATAGTTATCTCAAACAGTTAATTCTATCACTCGGAATAATAGCAACATAATAACAATATTTAAGGTATAATATGAAATTACGTAACTTACATGACACCTGGTAGATATATTTCACATCATAACAGCACTAGCACTAGCCACTTGAACATCCACTGAGCAACTGCCTCAAGAATGTCATTACAATCCTTTTTATATCCTACCACCCCTTCCATTTATCCCTTCCCATCAAACATCAACTGACAGTATTGTATCAATCGTTTCAAACAACCTGTTATATTAAAATAGCAATATAAATTCTAAGATATACTACAGGTACTATCAAATATTATTTAATTATTTATAGTAATAATATCTGTACGATTTTGACAAGTTAAGATTGGTATATTTTGTAAACACAATAACTAATCAAATTAGATACTTCTACATTGGTCTCAAGCTTCGTAAATGTGACAGATTGTCAATATCCAACAAACAGTTATTCTAATAATCTAAAGGTTGTTTTACAATGATTCGATGATTTTAATCACAACCAAACTAACTTCCGGAATCAAGGTAATCTCAAGTATTTATTTTTAAATATTAGACGAAATTAAAGGCAGGATAAGAGGACAATTTTATACATATAACCAACCTTCTGTACCTTATTTATGCAAATAAATGATTTTTGTTTTTTTTTTTTTTATAGCTGCGATGACAGTTACATCGATAACCACTTTCTTAAAATCAATATCACCCTAGGAGTATTTTAACGTACCATTTGGTGCGTGTTTACGATACTTTTAATTATTATCTTACATGAACAAAAATCTAGATCCAGAAAAGCAAAACTTTAATCCAATGAAAGATTTGTCAACAAATTCAAAGTAAGCCTATATTTTTATTTCACGAAGAAATCTCTCACTGCGCCAACCAGTCAAGGTAAAAAAGGTGTATTGTTCTCACCGCAAAGAATAAATGAAAAATCAAGTGAAATTCCAAGGAGACAATAAAAGCCTTCTGTTTCAGAGAACGGAAGCGTCTTAAGAAATTTCCTTGATAAAAATTTTAAAGGCTTTGTTTGAGATTTCTGAAACAAACTGCTTAAGACTATGAATTCAATATACATTTTAATTTAAATGGGAAAATGGGAATTATGCGATATAATAGATATTGTATAAATGTACCGAAGTAAAAATTTTAACTTCGGTCATTTATTGAGAAACTATACTTATTTAAAATTATATTTATAGTTCAGAATCGTACCCTACACATCTATCAACAAATCGGACAAAAAACAATATAAGAATGCAAAGCATTTTATTTAATAAACATACTTTTGTGTAAAAAAGTAATGAATTGACTACTCATTTGTAACAGCGTCCTTAAAGATGTAGTTACTAATTCGTCGAATGCTTTAGATCATGCCTCGTTAGCTGCTCTCTCATCCAAGTTTGATGATATCTTTGCACACCCGGCACAAAATATAGGGGCAAGAAGGGCCAAGGGGTTTGAAGATCCGTGGCATACCTACTGTCCGCAATTTTGTTTTTTTTTTTTCAAAATGGCGGCCACGCATTAAATCAATAGCTGACATTAATGCAAACAGAAAACATCGTAAGACCCATACCACAGTCTATACATCATACAGTCATCTGACGAAGACGTCTAGACAGAGCAATCGTGCGGGGCGTGAGGGGCGAGACGCGGGAGGCGCGAGCCCAAGCTGCTTACTGTCACCGTGTTAGTAGCTCGGGACATAAATTTCAGGACTATAATCGTGTTGATTTTATTATCGTTTTAACTTATTATTATTATTTAATATAAGTACACCAAAAATACAGAGAAACGACGTTTCATTTGTGATGAACTCTCACAATTCAGATTCAGGTGTATAATAAAACTGCTTGCTTCGTAACAACTATTATATTATTCTAATCAATCACTCTTGCTGATATTCTTACACAACTTTACTGTAAAACAAATAACTAATGCACAGTTATTACACACCGATAATATTAAAACGTTTGTCTCGGTCGAGGTAGCCGATCAGAATGTCTCACTTTTTTTAAAAATCCCTGACCATTTCGTTCCGGACTGAACGAAGTGTATCCATCGATCTGTTCGTTCTTCATAGACTAACAAATGTGATGGCATTTTGAATCGACTAACGTAGGTACTAATACCGATTAAGACAAATCAAATACAATCATCGAATAAGGTATTGTAAATTGAATATGAATATTGATAAAAAAATAAACTTGATTTAACTGACAAATTTGTAAAATAATATTAAAATCAATCTGCCTAGCCCTTTCCCAACTATGTTGGGGTCGGCTTCCAGTCTAACCGGATGCAGCAGCATACCAGTATTTTACATGGAGCGACTGCCTCTCTGACCTCCACAACCCAGTAACTGGGTAACACGATACCCCTTGGTAAGACTGGTTGTCTGACTTTCGGGCTTCGGACGACCCGTAATGACTGTCAAAGATCCACGACTGACAGCCGGGATCAACGGCTTAACGTGTTTTCCGAGGCACGGAGGAGTCTCGTTATGTAAAGCTGGTCACCCATCCACGGACCAATCCCGGCAAGCGTAGCTTAACCTGATGGATCGTTCCGTGCGGTTGTTATTACTTAGCCAAGAGCTCATCCTCCTCCTGTAGAATAATATTAAATGATCATAAATTCATTACACATTATTGTAACATTTGAATGCTTGTTTGCTTATTAATTAAGTTTTTAGCGTTCCGTACCTCAAAAGAAAAAATCAGAATCTCAATAGGATCACTCGTGTGTCTGTCTGTCCGTCTGTCACAGCCAATTTGCTCCCAATCTAATGGATCGATTGAGTTGAAATTTGGTACACATATGAACTTCTGTGACCCAAACACGGACGGATAAAGTAAATAAATGAATTTTAAATATGGTGGTCACTTTTGGGGGGCAAATAAGAAAATTAAAAAAAAAAAATTGCAAACTATACCGTGAGACATATCAAATGAAAGAGCTTACTTACTCTAAGGGTTTCAAATATATTTTTTTTACGATTCTCCCCCTTATCTCCGAAACTACAGAGCCTAAAATTTTGAAAAAAATATGGAAAATAGTTCTTTATTACCTGTAGATTACAGGAAAACCTGTAAGAAGTCTGTGGTCTTAAAAAATAAGTTTAAAAACTAAAACACGACTACTGAAAAATCACGCTATATATATATTTTGGGGTTATAATTTCGTGATAAAATATTTGCAGAGCCACTTTACATTTTTAAACAAGAATAATTATTATAATTACCTATATGTATTTGGGTAGGTTTGGAGAGAAAATATGTTTGGCTCACATCTGAGGCGTGATTTTTGAAATTATTCCCAATTATCGGGTGCATACAAGCAAAGCCGCGAGTAATAGCTAACAGTATATATATATTTGAAATGTGCTAACTAAGCCTTGATATCCCACACGGCGTAATAAAATAAAATAAAAACTATGTACTTCATGAATTTATGTCCTCTAGAGGGCGCCATATTCAATCTTATGACTTGCGGACGGCCAAGACGCTTCTAACGACACCTTATTTGTCAAATTCTAAATTCTTTTTTTATTCTTTCTTTTTTTATTTTTTTATTCTTTTTTCTTATTTTCTTTCTTTCTTTTCTTTCTTTAAATTATGATAAGCAGTTTAGAAGGTATGAGGAAACAGATGAACATACATCAATCTGCCTAGCCTTTTCCCAACTATGTTGGGGTCGGCTTCCAGTCTAACCGGATGCAGCTGAATACCATTATTTGAAGCTGAATACCAGATGAACATATACGAGTAATATGTTAACGAAAAAGTGTGTAATCCGTCATTGTATACAATTCCTAAAATATATAGGAAATCTATGATATATTTTGTAATATGCACTTTTCCTAGGAAATCTATACATTTCCTAAATAGCAATTGGAAATGTATTACATTCTTAATGTTCGTATTAAATTATACGTAGATTTTTATGTGTGCTAGAGGGGCCTTAAAAGGAATAAATAGTTGATTTTCAAGTTTAATTAGTAATAAGCCCTATGAATATTTTATTTTTTACGATGTGATTTTTACGGCTAATTATATCAACGAGAGCCTTAATAAAAATTCTGATTTCCGTTTACAAACGTGTTTTATTTGTTTTAGTCACAGAAAGCATTACTTTTTATATATTTCCTAGTATCATCCCGGAATTGCATACAATTCCTAGGAAATACATACATTTCACAGGAAATGTTTGTATTAAATAATCTATGAAACATTATTTTACACATTTCCTAATTAGGCACGGAAGTTCATATATTTCCTAGGAATTGTGTACAATTCCTAGGTTTTAAACATTTCCGGTAACACATACATATACATACAAAATCATAACTCTCCTTTTTGCTTCGCCATAGTCGGGTAAAAATAACATGACGTGTGTGTGTGGTTTCAATATTGTGAGTACAAACTTACATTTACAGTTGAAATGTATAGGTGAACATGTTTTCAACTACAATGTTAAGTTTGTTTTTAAGATAAATTCTTTTAAACTATGAAACCTTTCATTGTGCGTGGTCCGTCACGGTTGCTGAAAACGATATTGAGGTCAAAATGAAAATCCGACATGGTGGCTGCGAAAATTTTAAAATTTTTCGTCATGGGTGTCATTTTCATAGTTTTTGAGGTCAGTGAAAACAATAACGTGGTCAAAATGAAAACCCAAGATGGCGGCAGCTAAAATTTTCTAATTTTTGTCATGAGTGTCATTTTTATGGTTTTTGAGGTCGCTGAAAACGATAATGAGGTCAAAATTATAATCCAAGATGGCGGTTGCGAAAACTTTAAAATTTTTCGTCATGGGTGCATTTCTATGGTTTTTGAGGTCAGTGAAAACGAAAACGAGGTCAAAATGAAAATCCAAGATGGCGGCTGTTAAATTTTTTAATTTTTTTGTCATGGGTATCATTTTCATGGTTTTCGAGGGTGCTAAAACCGATAGTTAGGTCAAAATCAAATTTTTTTGTCAAAATACACTTTGATTTTCACCTCATTATCGGCGTTAGCGTTCTTGTAAACAGTGGAAACGACACCTATGACGAAAAATTTGAAAATGTTCGAATGTGTGTAAAAAGGTCATTGACCAACACCGTTTTTGTATGTTCATCGTTTGTCTATGGTTCTGATCCAGCTATTAAGTAGCTTCATGGCAAAAAAACTCGTGTGGCGTGGCCTTTTCTTTCTCTTTCGTTTCATTTTCATCTTTGCGCTACAGGTTGCTCCAACTTGCTATTTTAGAAAATCATAAATAAATCAATAAATAATAACGTTTAATGAAATCAAAGTATCTTTATAGAACGGAAATGCGGAACCATAGACGGGTGTTGAATTAAATAAACCATAGCAGCAGCACGTTGGATAAAAACTATATATACCTATCGAAATACTTTTTTCGAAGACTTCTTACTTGAAACTGAATATTGTTGTGTTCTATGTCGGTTTTGAACCGTGTACCTAGGTATCTACCCATGTTTTTGAGAAAAGAAGTTACGATAGCTAGACTAGACTAGATTGTTGAGACAGTCTTGTGTCGATTAATCAAATATGACCACGTACATGATACGTGGCTTATGAAGTAGGTAATTAGGCAAGGGTGCATGTAGAATCTCGTTCCGGGATATAGTACCTGCATTAGCATTCAACCCTCATCACCACAGAATTTTTAGTAATTGTTTGTGATTCGGGAACTACATCCTGGTTGGATTTTTGCTTCATTTCTTCTTTCGATGGAAAGCTGTAACCAACACAAAAATTATGTAATTTAAATCACGCGATACATAGGTACAAATTTTATTTTCGGCTAACATTAATAGTTTTAATCAGAAATACACAAAAGCTTTAGCGTCTTCCGTCTACAAAACGTCTAGAGCATGGTCACACTACAGACTCAAAATTGTTATTCGGATCCTTACCGGTGAAATGAAATGCCACACAACCAGCATATGATTCACTTTTACATCTCTTGATGCAACACTTTCTCACCATTATTTTCACTATTTAAATTGAAAAAAAAACCGCAATGAAATCATTGCTGTCAGATTTCAGTGTTACCAGAATAATTATATGATCGCTACCAAACAATCTTATTTGATTATTATATATTACGTAACTTATATTATTTTACTTGTAGTTGGTGAAATCTTTTCTACCATCTATAACATTTTTATCTTTTGGCAAGTGAGCAAAAGGGACAAACACCCTCTGTTCGGGCTATCTCTCTCGTCTCGTTTTGCCTCAGCTAAGATATCCTATCAAAAGGAAACTTAAGGTGCAATCTTTATGGTTCATTTTTGTATGATATGATTTTTGGAGAGCTCAGTCCTGTTTATATTAGAATAGAATAGAATAGAATAGAATATTTTTATTTCAGACCGGAGTCCATAGAGTTAGTAACAATTTTAACTTAAATTCTAGTGTTAGTAGGTTACAGACACATAAAAATATACAATTAAATTTCGGCATGGAGCCGCATCCACCTCCGCAACATCGGGGAATCCCACCGATCTACGAATACACTGAGAATACTGTTGGTGCCGCCGCGAACACGAGACATCAGGGATGCACATCTGTTCCTAATAATAGCGGCAAAGCCATCAATATTATTATCTGCAAACATCCCTGACGCACTACATCGCCACGGCAGCCGCAGCAGCACCCTCAGTGCATTATTATATTGAACGCGTAGGTCGCTGTATGCCCTCTGTGTGAAGTTGACCCACAGGCTGCTCGTGTAGAAAGACTGACAGTAAGCTTTGAAAAGCGTTACTTTAACTGGCTTCGTACAACGCGCAAACCTGCGGGCCAACATGTTACAATGGACAGCCAGCGACCTACGTTCCCTTTCAATGTCACAATTATCTTTAAGGTCTTCAGTGACCCAGTGGCCTAGATATTTAAATTTATCCACCCTTCGCAGTGGTTCTCCACAAAGCACTACGTCTGGGATACATGGATATGTCAGACTGCCAGCTTTAAAAACCATTAGTTCGCTCTTAGCGACGTTATATTTGAGCCCATGAGTCACCGCATAGTTTTCGCAAATAGCGATCAGTCGCCTCAGAGCACTGATTGATGGGCTCAGCAACACCATGTCGTCCGCATAGCTAATATTATTAATGCACACCCCGTCAATATGACATCCAACATTGGTGCTGCTGAGCTCAAGGATCAGCTGGTTCATGTATAGGTTGAAGAGCCGTGGAGAGTTGCATTTTTACCTTTTTTGTTGTAAAATTTTAAAATGTATCGAATTTCTTCATTAGATTCACTCATCTTGACAGTACGAAAAACAAATGAAAATCACACATTTTCCTAATTTGAATTTGGAATTATGTTCTTTAAAATTTAAACTTTCAATGATACCAAAACCAGCCAGATACAAATAGTAGAGCCAAAGAGATTTTATTTTATGTTCATACATACAATAATGCGAAAAGACTTTATCTCCAACCTAATATTATTAGGTCCATGGATTAAAGTTGCATTAAACGTTCAATCATTCGATTATCGTTCATTCGAAACTGTATCTGATAATGATAACAATCTGATAACAATGTTACTATAATTTTACGAAACATCTTTTCTAAATTGTAACCACTTTTATGTTTCTTAAATTCCCCACTTTTTGTCGAAGTGTCAAAACTAGGTAGACACAGCTACTATACACTCCTACCAACTTATCTGTGAAATGGCGAAAATTGGAACTACGGGCGTCATGTTGAAATTTCATTCGATTGTGCCGACGCATGTCATTCGATTGTGTCGACGCATCGACGGTGCCGCCTCTTTCAGTTCACACATAAGTTGGTAGGACTGTATTTGTTACCTGTGTAGTAATATAAATAAGTAACAGTTTCTACACTACAACCGAAATGGCTGTATGGGAATGGTATAAAGCCGATAAACAGCCTAATATGAAAAATAGACAATTCAAATATTTTTGAGTTTAGAACACAAATAAATGTTAATTGGTTCATAAACGTTTTTTTTATTGTAATAATAATGGTTTTTGGTGATATTCTATTTATAAACATTATTTAAATATTCAAAAAATATTAACGCCGTAAAGACGCTTAACTCTTTGCTGAGATTAAAAATAAACATTCACCTCCGAATAGAGATGGTGTGAGTAGAGGCATTGAACCAATTTGGACTAAGTATAGATGTAAGTTATATGTGGCAATTTTTATCCTCGCATACGTGAAATCACACGCGTGTGAAATACATTGCATTGTGAACCTAATCATAGTGCAATATGAACCAGTTTTCGAGGAAGTGTATTGAAAACATATTTTCCCATACATTCCACCTGCAAATTTAAGTTTGTACGCACTTTAATGAGACATTTACCATGTTATTTTAAAACCTTAAACTTTTTATAGGTTTTCCTGGAATCTATAATCAAAGAACTATTTTCTGTATGTTTTTTTTTTTTTTAATTTTGGGCTCTGTGGTTTTGGGGAGAGGGGTAATTTGTTTTTTATTATAAAAAAAAAAAAATTTGAGACCCTTGACACCCTTTCATTCGATATGTCGCAAAGTACCTACAGTTTGCAAAACTTTTTTTAAATTATCTAATTTGCCCCCCAAACGTGACCCCATATTCAAAATTCATCTATTTACGTTACACTTCCATGTTTGGGCTACAGAAATTCATATGTACTACATTTCAACTTAATCGGTCCAGTAGATTCGAAGCAAATTGGTTGTGTGTAATAAATCTACTATCCTAATGAAATAAAAGGAAAAATAGACTCGAAACAAAATATAATTTAGGAAAAAAAAGTTAAATTGATTTTTAAAAAGACCTAACCTACCTAAACACACTCTCTCAAAAGGCAGGTTTACGAAAGATATTTGAAAAGGCGCTAGGCCAGGCTAGATGTCAGGCCTCGTTAGCTCTGAGGCGTGATGATCCCAAACAGCACGGGCGGATACTTCTGAACTCAGGTCACACCGGCAGTGATTAAGTTATGATAGTAAGCACAGATCCCGTCTCGATAAATAAGGTAAAGACGACGCAGAGATGCTTCTTTCTCAGAATCCAGATTAGAAAAAGCCAGGGAATGTGGCAGTGATCCCTTTTATATCGTCGTCTCCACGTTTTTCTCCTCATCTGTTGTTTTTCCTCTGTTCTTTTCAGGGTTGGAGTTTCGTTCTTCAAGAAATGTGACTTGTCAGTGATCTAAACGGCCAGAAACGGCGGTTTTTGAACGAGTATTTGTTCAAAAACCTTTTCGATGAATTCTGAGAGCGTGTCAATTATTTTTATAAATCTAAGTTAGGATACAGTTATTCAGTAAACAATCATAGTTATCTATAAAATACAATATTTGAGCTAACATATTGATAAAAATATTTTAAATTATATAAATCAGAAGTAACCTTCATAGACTAAGCCAGTAAAAAACTCTATGAGAGAAAATTAGAAGTAAAAGAAATGACAGCTTGACAGCCTGACATAAGTGTCATAACATTGAAAAATAAGAAAATTAAAGAAAGCAAATCGTTTTAGATGGATTCGCAAAATACTAATGCAAAATCAATAAAAGAGTACGATACATACATATATTATTGAATGCAAAGTGTAAGTATATGATGTAAAAATGTCTGTAGTACGTCGATACTATATTTGACAGACACACACAAGTGATCCGATAAGCTATAAGGGTTACGTTTTTTCATTAGATGGTACGGAACCCTAAAAAGTTACATCCCTATCCGCACTGTACGTGTATGTAGGTACTTATTAATATCCAAAAAAAAATTATTATGGAAAATATACCAAAGAGCTTTTATTTAGTTTCTACAAAATTTTTTCATGCTCGATTTCATTGCGAGTATCGATTAGGTTGAATGCAACTTTTGAATCGAAATAAGAAAATTGAGTATACGGTCAGCACTAAGAAGTGTCATGTAGCAACACAATTTTTTGGAATTTTGTATCAAGATTTGTTTGTGTTTTCTAAGTAAACGATGTATGGAAAATGGTAAAAGTAAGAATGCAAAGAGAATGATAATTGCTTCATTTTTCCCTTTTGCATTTTTTCAGCATAAGAGAGAAAGTTGTTTGTGTACATGTTTTCAGCGAATTTAAGTTGCCTACCTTTTGGATAGATGTAGTAATACAGGATTTTATACAACTTTCGCAGTAAACTGACGCGGTTTCACCGGCCTCAATTTATAATAAAAGATATTTGCCACAAACTTATTGTATAAAATAGCTGTGGTAACATATTTTTCTAAATAAATTCGTATGCTGAAAGTTGATGTAAATTCCTGAATTTCATGACGTAATTCCTAACATCCCATCGGGTCAGCTGGTATATAATTTGTCAAAATCTTGTCGAGCAGAGAGGTTAATATCTTGGAAACGTGACACTAAGGGATTTGCTCTTTTTTTTTTTTTTTTTTTTTTTTTTTTTGGCTTCGCACGGTTTGTGCATTTAGCCAATGTCATGTTTAGTTCATAGGTCAAGGTAGGGAAACGAAAATATTATAATGATTTTTAAACGGGATTTAGGATAGGATGAATATATAGGATCAGTATAATAACGGTGATAAAATAATGATAATGATCAAATTACAACGACGAAAATTTACAACTTAATATTATTTAAAATAATGAATGAGACTATACATTTATATACAGGGAAGCTATTTGTACAAAGTAAAGAAAGTATTGAGGTAGTAAAAGGAGTATTGAGGGACAAGAGGTTACTGAAAAAAGAAGAACGGTCATATAAAGGACAGGAGAAAAAAATGTGGTTTAGGTCGCCTACGTCTGTGCCACACAAGCACATGGGGTCGTCGATGATATGAAGTTTGGCAAGATGGGCTGGAGAACAAACATGACCCAGTCTCATCCGTATTAATACAGAGGTCTCCATCTTGCCAAACTTTGCCCTGCCAAACCACGGTTTTTCCGGAACATCGGGTTGAATTAATGAAAAATAACGACCCTTTGACTTGCTTCCGATATCCCAAGCTACCTTCCAGGTGTCCCAAAGAAAAGTCTTTGGTAGGATCATAAGATCAGTGCTGAAATTTGTATAAGGAGCTAAGTCCTCACACTGCACCGCATCACCGGCGAGTGTATTAGCCACTTCATTGCCATGGATTCCAGCATGAGCCGGAATCCACGCAAATTCCAAAGTATTACCTTCAGAGATGGTTCTGAACGCAAATTCTCTTATTAAATAAATGATTGGCAACTGCGATTTGTTTTCGAAAGGGGATTTGTTGATGGCTAGAAGAGCACTTTGGGAATCTGTAAAAATTATAGTTTTTTTGAGCTTAAAAACACGAGTATATTCGATGGCTTTTAAAATACCGAAACATTCCCCCGTAAAAACCGAAGTCTCCGGAGGCAGTTTTATTTTTTGTACGATGTTGTATTGAGAATGGTAAGTACCTATCCCAACACAACCCATCGGAGAACGCTTGGCAGCATCCGTAAATATATGGTGATATTCTAAGTGATCAGCAAGGAAATTGTTAAAACTTTTAGGACAATCGGGATCTAATTTATTACGTACACAGTTAAATTTAATGATGGGGCTGAATTGTAAACTCTCATATCTACAGTTAAATATGGGAAGTTTATTGGAACGGTGAATAGGAGAAGAAAGTGAAAGGAATTTTTTATAGCTTATAACTAAACAAGGCGCACGTTTATGGGACCAGTAATCTGAAGATTCAATCTGCAACACTAAAGAGTCTAGTTTAGGAATGAGAGGATGAGTTGAGAACTGAAGAATCCGGAACAAATATTTGTCTGATAAGAATTGTCTTCTAAGATGTAAAGGAGCTTCCCCACATTCAACTTGGAGAGCATTAATAGGACTAGACTTCATGGCACCCGAAATAATGCGTAATGCTTTAGACTGAATACGATCCAATTTTTTAAAAGCCATGATACTACCAGGTTCTAAAACGAACAATCCATAATCCAGAGTGCTTCTGATAATTGCGTTGTAAATAAGTTTCAACGAAAACGGATGTGCACCCCACCACACACCAGAGAGGCATCTAAGCATGTTTAGGTGATTTTCACATTTGTTGACAATATAATCACAATGAGGAACACTACTTAATTTACAATCAAGTATTATACCTAGATATCTGAATTTATCTATAACTGGAATAGGTATATCCTTATAAAAGAGGTTAACTAAGGGAATATTTCTCTTCCGGGTGAATAAAATAGCCGCGCTTTTAGACGTGGATAAATCCAAACCGTTTAGATGTAACCATAACTCCAAATTAGATAAAGCAGAATTGATGGCACAGCGAGCTTGTTCAACAGATTGGCTTGAAGAATATAATAATAAGTCATCGGCATATTGAAGAACTTTAACATGGTTAGTAATTAAAGACGAGTCTAGATCAAAAGTGTAAATATTGTATAAAAGGGGACTGAGCACAGAACCCTGTGGCAGACCCCTCCATACAAGATGAGATACCTCGTGATCTCCTATTATCATGTTAACAGAGCGTTCAGTCAGGATATTAATAATAAAATTCGACAAAATCAATGGAACCTGCAAGGCTTTTAATTTATTTAGTAAAACTGATAATACAACATTATCATAAGCTGCATTAATATCAAGGAAAACTGCAATGGTGGAATGGTTATTAGAGAAGGATAATCGAATATCCGATGTTAAAATACTTAAACAATCAGTTGTACTTTTACCTTTTCTAAAACCATATTGTGATTCTGCCAAAAGACTGTTACTTTCCACATACCATTCTAGGCGATTTTTAACTAAGTGCTCCGCTAATTTCATCAGGATTGATGACAAGACTATGGGACGGTATGAAGAAACGTCAGATGGAGTTTTATTTGGTTTAAGGAATGGCAACACCATTTGACGTTTCCATTCAACAGGGATGTTTCCTGAATTCATGATAGAATTAATAAGCTTTAAATAATAAATGAGGACGCCATCATTTATATTAGCAAAAAAGGAATACGGGATACCATCAATGCCCGGTGCAGAATCCTTAGTTTTATGAATAACACCTTTTAATTCAGTGAGAGTGAATGGAAGATTTAGTGTCGTATGAGTATCTTGGATATTGGATACGAGAGGCAGGCTAAGGTTAATAACCTCATCCGGTACCCATGGCGGTGCTAATTTATCTAAAAATTCACTGGCTAAAGAATCAGGGATGGGACAAGGGTTGTTATAAATGGACCTAAATCTACGAATATTACGCCAGACAGTGGTAGGGTGAGTATTTGGAGAAATTGATGAGCAAAAATTACGCCAAGACTCAAATTTTTTCTTCTTAAAAAGTTTACAAGTTACATTAATTATGTTGGTGACTATTTCAAAATTAATATCAGACATATCAAGGTTGTAATTGTATTCAGCCTCTTTCCGTTTTTTAACCAATTCAGTGCACTCTGAATCCCACCATGGAGGCGAAGGAATTGTACTAATATTGTTATTTTTTTCAGGAAAAACTTCATCTGCCGCTGCGATTAATATAAGTGCTAAAGCTTCAGCACAACTATTTTCATTGCCATCAGAGATAACAGGCAAAGAGCAAAGCTTACTGTCAACAATGTTCCTAAATTTGTCCCAGTCATTATTATTTCTATTAGGTAATTTATGTTTTAAGTTTGATCTCCTTAATGGTGCGTTTGGTTTTGAAAGAGGATAAGAAATAACTATTGGAAAATGATCACTGCCATAAGTAGAGGTCAAAGTATGCCAAGTTAATGAAGAGGCTAAGTTTGGAGAACAGATAGAAAGGTCGATTGCACTTTGGTTTTGAGTGGGATCTGAGCGACGTGTGGCAGCTCCCGAGTTCAAGATGCATAAGTTATGTAAGTCTATTATATCAAGTAATTCATCGCCATAACAATTAGAAGTTGAACAACCCCATGATTGGTGATGGCAATTAAAGTCCCCCAATATTAAGAAAGGCTTTGGAAGAGAAGAAAAGAGATTATTCATCTCTTGAAGGACAGAAGAGGAAGGGTGAGGAATGTAAATAGAAACAAGACAAGTGTGATGCACTTTAATAGCTACAATTGAGATTTCCACACTATGAGGAGGTAATGTAATGATAGAAAAAGGTATAGAATTCTTGATGAGTATAGCTACTCCACCATACCCATCAGATCTATCCTCTCTAATGGTTAAATAACCGTTGATTTTAAAACTATGATTAGATTTGAGCCAAGTCTCTGCAAAGGCAAAGACAAATGGCTCATATTTGTTTAAAAGATATATAACATCACTCTTTTTGTTTACTAGACTGCGGCAGTTCCACTGGATTATTTTGGATGTGTTGTCCATTATGACTGGATTGAGATACATTGAAAGACGGGGCAACGTTGGACGGTGAAATGTTGAACTGAGAAAGAAGATTGTGTAATGCAGAAAGAAAATCATTTATGGAAAAATTTGTGTCGTTTTTTCCATTATTATTAGAAAGAGCACAACCATTTGATGGTTGGGGAATGTCATAATCTTTAATAATGGCATTGTGAGCCTCTTTATTATATCCTTGTACAGATTTGGGAGGGGAGCGTGGTTTGAGGAAGACATTTTATAGCTACTTGAAGCAGGCATTCTATTAGGTGAAGAGATTGATGGGGTATGTGCAAAGTTTTTGGAAGGAGAAGATAAAAGTGTATCAGCATATGATTTAGTTACTGGTGGATAAAGTTTTTCCGCTTCAGCATAAGATACTGAACTTTGTGCCATGTATGTTTTAATTAATTTTTGCCTAGAAAATTCTGGGCAAGACTTATTCGTAGCATAGTGAAAACCAGAGCAAAGGCAACATGATGCACTTTCTTGTTCTCTTTCACAACTGTCCCCAGTGTGGCCTTGGCCACATTTATAACAACGAGGCTTGGACCTACACTGAATTTTAGTATGACCAAAACGACAGCAATTAAAACACTGTACAGTAGGGAAAATATATAAATCTACAGGTAATGCATTATAGCACATAAAAATTCTCTTTGGTAGAACCTGCCCATCAAATGTAACAACTATGGATTGGGATGGTTTCCAAATTGTTGTACCATCAACAGTGGTTTTAAAATTGAGGCGTCTGACTTTTAAGATTGGCCCGCAACCTATAGGTACTGTTATGTTATCAATAACCTCCTCCGGAGACCATTCCGCAGGAACACCACGCACTAAACCCATTCTAGTAACATTAAAAGTAGGTATAAAAGCTTTGTAATTATATGTTTCAAGACTATTATGTGTAATAAAGGAATTTGCGTTCAGAAAATTCGAAAACGATAAAGAAATTTTATTGCGTCCAATCTTTTTGACACTCCCATTGATAATGTTTTGGAAGGCATTGTGTTTTAGGAACTTGCCAAAAGTGATTGGGTGCAGTGTCGATCCATCATCTGGTGAAATAATATTTTTTTGAACATGAATGACAAAAGGCGCGCTGTCCGTTTTGTCGTATGTTTTCCGACCTATCTGAGATTGAACAACTGAGGGAAGAGTAGAGATATCGGGCATTTTGTTAGAAGTATTAGTTGTTTCCTTAGGGACGATTATTTCAGAGCAGCTAGGCTCTGATGCAGTAGGTTCTAGAGTAGAGTCCATGCAACCACAACCCGAAGACGCTGAACCGTGGTTTTTCCGGATACGGCGACGCTTATTACAGTGCTTGCACACATGAACACGGCTTCTTTTCAAATGTCGAGCTGAAGACGACCCATCGGTATCCATGCCCGATTCATTGGAAATAGTAACAAAATTGCCTGCCGGGGGCACATCCCCCGGATCAGGCGGGTCTTTCATTATCAGTTCAAATAGCTAAAAAAAACTTACCACTACCGATGAAAATATATAACAATAAAATTAAACTACAAGTAAAAGAGAATAGAACACTAAAACTACGACTACTGATCTTATATTTAGGGTTTTTAAATTTATAAATATTATATCAAAAAAGACGCGTCCGCCAAGTACGAAGTTTCCCGCGCTTTTCAATTTGCTCTTATGATGTTTTGTTTGCATTGATGTCTATTGATATACACTTCTGGACACATCTATTGGCCCACCTTAGAGTTTAGGTTTCGATGGCCCCTACCGAAATATGATTGCTAGATTGAACAAAAACTGTTGATGCAGTTTTAAACCTGATACATTTTACCATCTTTTTCGATCGTATTGTTTTAAATTTGAATTCAGAATACCATACGACATGGAGCTACGCCTAACAAGTCGGATATGCGCCTTGTTAAAGGCAATTGATTTTTGAATAAAAAACATGTTTTATCAAATAAAGGTTTAATTTAATAACGCATGTTGCCTCCATGGGCATCTACCACAGCTCTCATACGATTAGGCATAGAGTTTATCAACCGCTCTATGAAATTTTGAGGGATCATCTCCCATTCCTCTTCTATGGCAGTTTTCAACTCCTGCATCGTCTGGGCAACTGGCTGACGAGCCCTAACACGTCTTTTTAGCTCGTCCCACATGTGCTCAATGGGGTTCATGTCTGGGCTTCTGGCTGGCCAGTCCATAACTGTGATGTTCACATCCCGAAGATATTCCCTGACGATGCCGGCCGCATGGGCTCTTGCATTATCATGCATAAAAAGGAAATTTGGGCCCACATAGTCCGCGTATGGTATCACGTGAGGTTCTAAGCACTCACGAATGTACCTTTCAGCATTTAATGTTGGCAGCCGTGGTCCTGTAACAACCTCAAGTTGAGTTTTGCCGCTCGCGGATATACCGCCCCAGACAGTCCATGAGCCACCGCCATAAGCAACCCTCTCTTCAAAGCAGCATTGTGCGAAACGCTCTCCCTTACGTCGGTAGACCTTCTTCCTTCCATCATTGCCATGTAACACAATTTTAGACTCATCAGAAAAGAGTACACAGCTCCAATCTTGCTGTGTCCAATTTAAATGACTGCGTGCGAAATGAAGGCGCGCTGTTCGGTGGGCTCGCGTTAGTTTGGGGCCATTAGCTGGCTTGTGTGGTACCATATCGCGTTCTTTTAACCTTCTCCGAACAGTTCGAGCGCTCACAGATACTCCGTGGAAGTCGCGAAGTTGGTTTTGTATCTCAATGGAGGTAAGGTGACGATTTCTCAAGCTGGTCGTCACGATGAATCAATCCTGCCTTTCAGTTGTGACCCGAGATCGTGGCCTTCCTTGGCGACGAACAAAGCCGCCAGTCTCTAGGTACCTCCGATAAACATTTCGGACCGCAGATCGACTTAAATTAAGTTGAGCACTCACGTTTCTTTGGCTGTGTCCGGCCTGAATAAGTGCCACAGCTTGGGCGGCGACTTCAGGTGAAGTATCCATAGATTATTGATAGAACCTCACCTTAATGTTAAGAATAAGTAATGTTTGTTGCAAAACCAAAGATATCAATCACTTTTTCAAGAATTAAATCCAAGTAAAGCAATAAAACCAAGTTTTCTTAGTATTCGATTGTTTGATATCAACAAACAGGCTCCAAATTGTCTTTTGTTTCTTTAAATTCTGTGTTCGAAATTAAAAAAAAGACTATTGAATGAAATTGTGAATGTGCCAGGTTCAAAACTGCATAAAAACTTTTTGCTCGACGTAATATAAAATTTTAGCTAGGACCAAACGAAACTGAAAATACAAGGTGGGCCAAAAGATGTGTCCAGAAGTGTATAAAGATTTCACGCATGGCCGCATTTAAAAAAAAACAAAATGGCGGACAGTAGGTATGCCAGACTCCATAGAAAAATCTTCAATCCTCTTTGAATTCCTCCACAGTGGCTAAATTGTGGCCTCTACCAGCAGTATTATGTTAACAAAGACTTCTTCGTTCTGTACCTTTGATTGACACCATGGTGATATTGTTTACAAATAGTGAGCAAATTGTTAGGTATCACGCAGGGCACAGTCCAAACTTAAACGCGAACATGATTTGATTCACCGCTCGAATGGCAGCGTCGCCATATAAGGACGGGATTTAAACACAATAAAACATCTTGAATGCTGGTTAGTCACTGGATGTAGGTATTTGATTCCCTTTCACGTTGATTTTTAAACCATTTACGCGAGAATAAGCCACCTTAAATAAGAGATTATAAACTGGTGTGAACCTGCTACAGCTTCACTTACACTTCACACAAACTGAAGTCACATAATTATTATTATTATTTTTTTTCGTAAATACGTTGTTAACGCTTCAATATATGTATTTACTATGCATATATGACGTCATTGACGACCATCTGGAATTAAATCAAATGAGTGCATTATCGAAACATTATCTTTTTATTACGATTTCGTGATACCGGTTAGGCTTTATTAAAAAAATCGATTCAAAATCTCACCGATAAAACTTGAGTGAAGTGAGCTGTCATTCTGTCTAATGATAGAAATTGACACTATTGAATTGACAGCTCACTTCACGTAAGTTTTCACGGTGACATTTTTACGGAAAAATTTGGGCTGATCTAACACAATTTTTCGTCCACAGATGCACAGCCTTCGCTATAACAACGTGCACATGCACAACACGCACATTCCCCGCGGCATAGAAATTCGCGCGCAGACCACGCAGCTCAGCCACGTCACTAGATCCTCACGAAGAACGGCACCCACGCACGCGCTGTCCGTAGAAATGCTGCAGCGACATGGACTCATTGACTATAAACGTTGATTTTATTAACGTTTTGTGTGTTTGGTAACGTGTGTTTGAGTGTGCAATGAGTGTTTGTACTCCTGAGCTTATTAACCTGTAATTTCCTGAGCTTAATCCTATAGATTTTTTACAGCACCATTTAATTTGGGTGATGTGACTACACTATCTACATACTCATTTACTATAACTATAATATCGATAAAATCTACCTGTATAAAAATATTGAACAGAGATGAATTTTATAATAAATAAATTACTTAGACCTTTTAAGGTTTTTATTATCAAAATATTCACACTTGTTTTACTTAGCACCTTATTTTGACTAACAAAACATCTCAGTAAGCAATTTACACAAAAAAGCAAAGTGAAGATTTAGGGTATGGCTAAAGTAGGTAAATAGAAACCCTAATGTTGGAATAAACACATAATTATATTACGTAAAATTATTATACGACTTAGTTGTATGATACACACAGTCACACAGTCACACACAGTCAGTCACAGTCAGTAACCTGCATAGCCCGACCCCTCATTCTCTCTTCTTCTTTGTTTGGTCAAGTAATGCGGAGTACTGACGTACAGTCAGTAACCTGCATAGCCCGACCCCTCATTCTCTCTTCTTCTTTGTGTGGTCAAGCGGAGCACTGACCGTACCCATACTATTATACACCAGTTATTTTATAAAACTATGTAGGTACCTAAGTCTGGTTTTCGTTTTCTCCCAATTCGAGCTCAGCTGGCTTCCTTCGACCTCATTTTTCTTAGTGAGTATTGATTTTGGTCAGCCAATCCACAAAATGTCCGTCTGTGTGGGTTGTTCAAACTGTGTAAAAATTACTTGTAAATAAAATCTAACATACCAGCTATATTATTTTTACTTATTACAAAAACATTTGTACAATAATGTATGTTTCATTGTTTGTGGTACCCGTTGTTAAGTGTTTAGACCAAGCTTTATTAATTATTATTGTTCCCATACCAAAATTAAGACTTGAGAGCCTTTTCACGCGAGTAGTCAAGAACTGAATAAAGTAAAGGGTAACCCAGTTACCAGCCGGTCTATTCTGTAAAAATCTCACCGTGAAAACTTAGGTGAAGTGATCTTAAAGTGAACTGTCAATAGTGTCAATCCCTAGCATCAGGTGGAATGACGGCTCACTTCACGTTCACTTCACTTAAGTTATCACGGTGAGATATTTACAGAATAGCACTACTGTACCTTCCTACTTACCTTCAATAAATAACGCGATTGAGAAAAAAAAAAACAAAAAAAAAATTTTTTTTGATAAAAATTTACAAGAACGCTCGTGTGAACAACAACCTCTTTAGACACTTTATGATTAGTCGGAAAGATATCAGAAAACAATCAAACCAAATGTAAATAATAAACCTTGTAAATAAATATTTTTATGTATCTAAATGTTCATGTGTATTTTTTTATATTCAATGTGATACTAATGTATAAAAAATAACGATGAATAAAATTATAAATATTACGGTTTTGTTTTATTTTTAACACGTTCCGAGTAGAATTATTGTTTACTAACGGAACTGTTAGACGTTGCCTGTCCCATACAAAATTCTCATGGAAAATGCACTTTCAGTTTTTAAGAATTTTCCAATTTTTCCGGAAACTCCAAGTTTTCCTTCCGTAAGAACCTGATTTGGACTATTACGAACATTATTTTTCAAATAAAATATAGCCAAATCGGTCCAGACGATATCAAGTTTCATTTTTAGGGTTCCGTACCCAAATACCTTACTGTCCGTCCGTCTGTCCGTCCGTCTGTCTGTCCGTCTGTCACCAGGCTATATCTCATGAACCGTGATAGTTAGACAGTTGAAATTTTCACAGACGATGTATTTTTATTGCCGCTATAACAAGAAATACTAAAAAAACAGAATAAAATAAATATTTAAGGGGGCTCACATACAACAAACGTGATTTTTTTGCCGTTTTTATAGATGGTACGGAACCCTTCAGTGCGAGTCCGACTCGCACTTGGCCGGTTTGTATTATATGGATAGGTACGCGGTATTTTTTTTTAAACAACAGGCCTCTCCTGGAATTTTAATACTTTCTTTTTCAGACACAAAAAAGAATAACAGAAGAACCCAATAAATTCCATCTTCAATATCTCGCAGAATATGTAGGTATCACATTTTTAATGCGATTCCAAGAATTCCATCAGTTATTTTTTCTGATTTTTTTCTTAAGAATCTAAGTTGCCAGTATTTTGCCTTTAGCATGAAGTTAAATTCTTCAATAACTATTTAGGTATCTACTGGTAATCCTATAAAAAAAAGTTGCCATCCTAAAAAAATAATTTTCAGAGACCAGTTTCAACAATATCTGGCACAAGCAACGTCAAATCAGATTATCGATATCATGAAAAAACCAGACAAGTGCGAGTAGGATTCGCGCCCTGAGGGTTCCAGCTAAAAGCTGTGCTTCCCGCAAAAAGAAACGTGAATGAATGATAAAAATTAATATTTTCCTTAGCCTTGAAATATCATAAATAGTTATAATAGTCAGTTTATAGTTTGAGATTTTCGGGTTTAAGATCCATTTGGGGATTATTATCTGTGTTGAGGTTAAATATATTCTGAATTAAATTAAGTAGTTGTTTTAGAGCAAGGGTGATTATCTAAAGCAACATATCCAATATTTGTTTTAGAGCAAGGGTGATTATCTAAAGCAACATATCCAATATTTGTTTTAGAGCAAGGGTAATTATCTAAAGCAACATATCCAATATTTGTTTTAGAACAAGGGTAATTATCTAAAGCAACATATCCAATATTTGTTTTAGAGCAAGGGTAATTATTAAAGCAACATATCCAATATTTGTTTTAGAGCAAGGGTAATTATCTAAAGCAACATATCCAATATTTGTTTTAGAGCAAGGGTAATTATCTAAAGCAACACCAATATTTGTTTCGCTCAATCAGTTAGGAATTATTTTAGTGATCATAAAATATCTGCGATTGCCATGAATACTGGCCGCAAAATGTAGAAATTGGGCCTTTTTCCATAGAAATCCCTGATCTGCTACTGACTGATTAATTAGACTAACAACGATAAATATTCCCCGAATCAGTAGTTGCGCATGTACAATTACCTACCTAGATTCAAGTTGGTTTCGATTAGCCGAATTAAAAATATTATAAGTGATTTAGAAAGTAATCGTGTGGTGTTGGACGTAAATACTAGCACCATCCCATTTCTTCTCGTGGTTGTCGTACAAGGCGACTAAGGGACCTTGAAACCCAGTGCATACACTTTTAGCACCTTGGGTCACCCGCACGGTGGCGGGTAAACCACCAACAAAAGCATTCCCAAGGAGGGTTGGTGTCAGGCTGGCGGCCGACTCTAAAACTATGTGAAAGCCTACACAACATATAGTATAATAAATATCACTTGAAATAACGTTCTTATGATATAATTTTCAAAATTATGCTATTAAAAACAAATAACCTAATTTCATATGATCTAAATGTTATATTTCATCGTGTGTCGGCCATTTTGTCGAATCTTTGCGTCTGTGTCAGTACTTCTGAGTGCTCTCGCGCGATCTGATAGCGTTGTTGGTGTGTTTTAGAGACTTGACATATGACGGTATGCCATCCTTGTTCTTTTTCCTACACTTTGTGTAAGTTAGAGCAGTAAAGATACAGATTATTAACACAATAACGTAATTAAATGTGGTTAGAGCCGCACGAACTGGAGAAGTCTTCGACACAAATATGACTGTAATGGCCGCGGACTGGAGGTTCTTCAACATTGACTGGATAAAACCTTCATTTTCTCTATTTAAATTCAGTATAACGTTCATTTCATATAATTTTCAATTTGTATAATGCTCTTTTTTATATAACGTTTATTTGACCTAATTTTCATATTAACAAATTTTCTAAGGTAACGCACAGTTCTTGAGAAAAACAAATTATATTGTAACCTAGGTTAGGTTACAATATAATTTGTTTACAAAACACCGAGTTTACAAAACACCTAGGTTAGGCTTGAGTTAGGGTTTTCCAGAGTGTGCCACATGGGAGGAGCCGCGGCGTGCGCTCGAAGCAGAGGTCGGAGCAGACCTCTTACCGCCGGCCGTCGCTCGTTCGATGGTCGGGAGCGCCAAATTGTGGTACGTGGTGATATCCTTCTGTGAAACCGTCATTTCGCAGAAGGAGGCTGTAGAAAGGGAAAGGTAGAGCGAGACGACTCTCCCGACCCGCAGAAGGCGGACCGGGCGTCGGCGGAGGGCGGAAAATGCCCTCTTCCAGCCCCCGTAACCAGGTCCCGAGGCGGCAGTGCGTAGGGTTCCACGTGCGCCCCTATTTGACGTCGTGAGGGGAATCCTACACCTCACTCCCCTCGCGGGCCTAAGGAGGCCCGCAATGGCGGGCTGGCACTAGCCGGGGATCGTGGAAGGCGCGCAAGTTCCCATGATCCCTGGTCCAGGTGTGGAAAGAGAACACCGGGGTGGTTTTAGTCAGTAAGAGTCTGACAGACCCCTCCGCTCACCCCAGGGCGGGGGACATCCATGAGGATTTTCTACCCCGGCAACAAAAAAGAAAAAAAGGGTTTTTGTCAGCAGGTCGACGGAGCGCCGAGAACCGGGGCTCCTATTTTTGTCTGCAGGGCTTAAAGGAACCTAACATGAGCAGAATGACAAAATTATATTAAACGTCACTTACAGATTTGAATATTATAGTAACTGAATATTATACTAATTGAATATTATTTCAAATGTGCATTAGGTATATAAAATATTCATTATACCGTATAAAATTAGGTAAAATGAAATTATAACAATAATTCATTATATCATTTAATCGTTATATTGAAATAAATTATATTAAATGAAATTAGGTGTTATGATCATTAGAACTTTTGTTATTATATCAAACGTTACACACCCAAAGCCTAATGCAACATGAAAAAAAATTGTGATTTAGAATTAAGAAGTAATTCAAATTACTTTGCATATACGGGATCCCTTCAGCGGCACTTACAAATGGCAATGTACAACTTATTTGTAAAGTTAAATTACTTTCCCTGACAGATAAGCTTGTCACGCTGTTGATTTGCAGGAGAAGCTAATGCAGCCGAGTTGTTTTAACGTTAAATTTTGAGTTCGTTCTGCAGGTTTTTGTAACTCAGCACGCCCATCTGAAATAGGAGTTTCAAAACAAAACAAAAGCCATATGTTGACATGGGATTTAATTGTCTCCTCGTAATCACAATTGTTATAACTCTTAATATAACAGTTATTACAAAAGAAACGAACAAATACGATATTTCTACTAAACTTATTATGGAGCCGCCGAAACTCAGGGAGAAAACACCACCGTACGTAGCTGAAAAATGGAGAAAATTAATTTTATTTTCATTTTGCAAACGCCTGATGAATCCTATCTAATATTATAAATGCGAAAGTGAGTTTATTTGTTTGCTTTAGACAAAAATTTGGCACGTGGTTAGACCATGACTTGGATTAGAACATAAGATACTTTTATCCCGGTAGTACATTCCCGCGGGATAATTTCCGACCTTCACGCGAGCGAAGCCGCGAGCAAAAGCTAGTATAGTATAAAGTGGAATAATTATTCTGTGTTTTACCCTTGTCCAGTAGTAATTAATCATGACAAAGAACAATGAACTGTGAAATAACAGGATGAAAAAGATCCGAGCGGCGGAGGTCAGTTATTATGAAAATGTTTTTACATTTTTGGAGCGAGATTAAAGACCCAAGCAAGTCTGGTTAGCCATTGAGTGTGAGGAAAGAACCTCCTCACAACGATTGACCCACTACTTATGCCTTATTTCCTGTAACCATTAGCCGTCATAAAACAAAATGAGTTCTGACGTTGGTCCAAGCTTAAACTACAGTATGATAACTTTATTACAGGTACCTACTCTGATTAAACCTTTCTGACAGTTTTTGTATTCCACCTCAGTTGAAATAAAACTTAGGATTCTGACCTGGCCAAAAAAAACCCAGAGTCGATAAAAAAAAACTTATAGGTATGTACGACGGTATGGTACGAGTAGGTATCAAATGTGAAATCAGTTTCTCTCATTGTTGACTTGGAACGCAACCAATAAGCTGCCCCACCTGTCATCTGTCAAAAAAGTAAACAGAAGTACAGAACAACACCGAAAATAAAAATTTTTCATCAAGAGGGAACATGTTTTATTGATAATAATTATGTTATTTTCATTATTATAAACATGACGTCCACTGAGAAAGATGCGGAGAAAAGTGAACAACAGCCAGACACAGAGGGCAAAACAGAAAATGCGGAAGACGAGAAAGCAGCTCTCGATGAATACACGTCTAACCTAGAATCTAGGATAAAACAAAAGTCTGAACTTAGAAATCAAAATCTGAATTGTGTACGTCCACCAGACAATCATTTCTCTAAATTGGATTCTGGATTAAAGAAGAACACAACTTTTGTGAAGAAATTGAAGTCGTTTAGCGCTACACAAATTGATATACTTTTAAAAGATTTCAACGCCCTAAATCTTACTAAATACATCTCAGAAGTAGCAGCAGCGATCGCGGAAGCTAAGCTGAAGATGTCTGATATTGCAGCTGCTATTAATTTATGTTCTGCACTCCATCGCACCTATGCAGATTTTTCTGCAAATTTCTTTGAAAACTGGCAGAAGATCCTATTTTATTTATTTTATTTTATTTTATTTATTTGGCTCACCAACAATTGAATACACTGATACAAAGATATGAGATACATGCAAAATAATTATTGACTAGTGTACCAACTTCTAACAGGTAAGCACAACATGCATTACTTATATGACGATAAATAATGGGCACCTAGGTACACACCGAGCATAAATTATGTTAGAGACCAAATTCTAAAATAAAATCAAAATAAAGCCAAAATTAAGATTACATAAAAACAAGTTAAAATTAAAATCATGATACAATTAAAAATTAAAATCGGACTGCAATTAAAATCAAAATTAAAAATCAAAATAAAATCAGAATCATAGCCAAAATCAAAAACAAAATCATTATTAAACTTAAAAAATAAATTAAAAATCAACACTAAAATTAAAATCAAAATAAACACAAATTAAAATTAGGTAAAATTAAAATTAAATAAGCGCTAAAATTAAATTACAAATTTTTGTACATAATACTTCGGAACCTACTAAGTGAGTCACAGTGCACATCGACAAGATCACTGCAGCTATTCAATAATTTACACAGGCGGGGGATTGGAGAATTAGCACCAAGGACAGTTCTGCGAAAAGGAGGACACAAGGGGGTTATAGGAGCTCGTGGGCTTTTCGTGGGCACACGGATTTTGATCCAGCTCAACAATTGGGGGCAGTCAATATTACATCTCAAAATTTTAAATAAAAAAGACGAGTCCAGTAAATCTCTCCTCTTCTGTAGGGATATCATCTTGAAATGCAAAAGTCTCTCTTTATACGATCGTTTCTTTTTAGTTATTCCAGAAGAGTATGCTAAATGCCACAGAAATCGTTTTTCAACCCTTTCCAATCTTAGTGTGTGAGTGGCATAGTGAGGTCTCCATACAGTGCTGCAATATTCTAAAGAGCTGCGGACCAAACAATTATAAAGCAGTATCTTAGTCTTATAGCGACGGAAACAGGTAATATTTCTTATGACAAACCCAAGCATTCTGGAGGCTTTTTTAACTACATTTTCTATGTGGGGTACAAATGTTAACTGCCTATCGAACAAAACTCCCAAGTCTCTTATCTGTTCCACTTCCTGAATTAAGTTGCCACTAATACAATAAGCAGATCTAGTTAAATTAGTTTTTCTGGTGAATTTCACGTGGTAGCACTTACTGATATTTAGGCTCATATCATTATCATCACACCACTTTACTAATATGTCAATATCTCTCTGTAGCAACTCAATGTCCAGGTCTGATTCAATTATTCTGCAAAATTTTAAATCGTCAGCATACATGTAACACTCAGAGAATTTCAATTCATTGGCGAGATCATTACTAAATAAGTTATATAAAACCGGGCCAACATGTGATCCCTGTGGGACGCCAGATGTCACCTTGTAGGTATTCGATTGGTAGCCATTGATAGCAACAAAGAAGGAACGACCTTCAAGATAGGATTTAAACCAACTAAGGAGGGAGCCAGTGATGCCGTAAGCAGTTAATTTATGCAGAAGTATATTATGGGGGACGCGATCAAATGCCCTGCTAAAATCAGTATATATCACGTCAACTTGTTTCCCAGAGTCAATGGCGCTTGTTAAGTTCTCCATGAAGGTCACCAGGTTTGTGCATGTAGATCTGGACCTCACAAAGCCATGCTGGGAATTACTAAGGTAAAGTTTCAAATGAGACTGTATGTAGGGACAAATCAAGGATTCAAAGACCTTGGCTAGGGTAGATAAAATTGAAATTGGCCTATAGTTATACACATAACTACGATCACTGCATTTATGAATTGGAATCACCTTTGCTACCTTCCAAATATTTGGGAATATGCCGGACGCAAGTGATCGATTAAATATTTGTAATAAAGGAGCTACCAAAGGCAAAGCACACATGGCGACAAAAAAAGGAGGGATTCCGTCGGGCCCAGCACCTTTTCGACGATCCAGCGATTTCAATTTGTTGAGCAAGGCATCACTTTCAATCATGGGTGTTGTCAAAGGTAATCTATAAGCCAACATGTCCTGCATGTATTCCGAGGAAGGTAAGTGATGAGTCACATTTTGTTGACTGTACATGGAAGAGAAGTGAGTAGCGAACATTTCTGAGATATTGATGCCATTCGAAGACGATGCAATGCCGTCAGTCATTGTTAAGGGATAAGAACTGGTGCCACCTCGCTTGTCCTTGACATAACCCCAAAATCGCTTCGGATCCTTGATTATTACTGCTTCTAGATCACTAACATATTTATTGTAACATGAGGCAGCCATAACCGAACACCGTTTACTCAGCAGCTTCAATTCAAGCTCGTCCATAGGGTTTTTGTAGGTTTTGTATCGCCGGCGTATCTTTTCCTTTTCTCTCAAAGTTCTTATTAAGTTTTTATCGAACCAAGGCGGGTATGTCTTATGTTTTCGTGTGGTAGAGGGATCCTGCATTTCTATAATATTATTAATTTTACCGTAGAATATACTGAGCATTTCGTTCACATCGTAAGTGCCATCAAATAAAAGTTTCCAATCGATCTCATTAAATTGTTTACAAATAATATCATAATCTAGTTTGTAAAAATGTAGTCTTTTATTACTATTATAAGGAAGTCTTGAGTCTTTGTACGATTTCAAATTAATTTCGATTGGGGGATGCAAAGGGTCAATTATACTTAGGGGACTTAGAGCAGGACATACGACACCAGAATTCAAGTTAGTCAACGCAAGGTCCAATACGCGTCCTGACTTATTTGCTATATTGTTAAGTTGAAATAATTTGTTTATATAACTAAAATCAGTTAACAAGTGACCAATACCTGGTGCCACATAACCACTATCCAACTCACTTACCAGGCTCCAATTAATATTACATAAGTTAAAGTCACCAACTATACATGACTTCAAACCCGACTGTTCAAATATGGTATTACAAGAGTCCAAAAAGTGTTCTAGAGTTGAACGAAGTACAGGCGGTGGCAAATAAACTGCGCAGAGAGCTAGTTGACGAACAGACTTTGTAATCGAGGTCTCTATGATAACCCACAAATCCTCACAATTGCTTTCCCAATCAGTCACGCGCTTTGAATTTATTCCCTTTAGTACAGCAATCAGAACACCACCACCATCTTTTTTCCTGTTATCCCTATCTCGCCTATAGACTACATATCTATCGTCAAATAGCTCCGAGCTCATTACAGAGTCATTTAACCATGTCTCGGTTAATATTATTATATCGTAGTTTTCGCATGAAACCTGACGATAAAAATTATGACATTTAGTGCGTAAGCCTCTAGTGTTTTGGTAATATATCCTTAAATCCGAGAACGATAGTGAATTTTATTTACTGTTACATTGCCAAAAACCAGAAAAAAAGAAGGAAAAAAGAGAACCATAAGGTGAAACAAAATTAAACCAGCTTATTCAATGTATCCTTATTCCTAACCAGAATTTGTTCCGATTCCTGTACCTTCCGCATGAATATGCGACCACCTCGTACCCAGACAAACTGATATCCGATCTCCTTGGCTTTGATTCTAGCGGCAGCATGGAGTGCCTTATTGGTGGTGGACAGATGTTCTGTAATATATATCGGGGATTTAGGTCCTGAGTATCCCAAGTGTGTTGTATTCAATTTGTTGTCTGGATTCCATTTATTAAATTTTATAGTAGCTGCAAGGAATTGGTCACGATTACGGGGGGAAGCAAGTTGAACTACCACGGCGCGCGGGCGGGAATTGCTGGCATTTTGTTTTGCGACTCTTGTGCAATGTTTAATATCATTGTCTTGAATACCGCTCCCTACTACTTTAGATAGTTGTGACACAATCTCTATCAAATTTTCTTGCTTCTTTTCCGGCAGGCACTGAATTTCCACATTGTTTGCACGGGATTGCTGTTCCAGTTGATTTATGCGTGAAGTCAAATCGTTAATACACACCTTCATCTCAGAATTTTCCCTTTGCAGATCCTTCATACTCTCCTTGGACGCTGTGTACTCCTTTAAAAGATCTTCATACTGAAGGTTCATAAATGCCATTGATTTTTCCATATTCTCCATTTGATCTTTTATTGGTTGCAATTGCTGATTCAAAGTGAATTTCATATTTTCTATGATCTTAGTTAGCATCTCTGCCTGTTCCTTTTTAACAGCTTCCTGAATAAGTTGACGCATAGCGTCGGGTGCTAACGAGATATCAACAGGTGTCTGAGGCGGAGATGGAGATTCAATGACTTGCCTCCTATTGCCTCTGGAAGTTGTGACATTACGCAACGGCGTATTATCGGATTTGCTAAGTTTCAGGCCCGAATTTAGGCACTCGGTACAACGCCACTTAGCAGGTACCTTGTATTCATCAGCTACGGAAAGACATGTATAATGATACGCCTTAAGACATTTTACGCATTTAGCATATTTTTCGTTGTCAGCCGTTCGGTCACAACATCCCCATAACATTCCAGGACTCAGCGACATAACAGAATCTGTCATTATAGTGTTGTGTTGTGTTATTACCTTATGTGGCAACGTTAACAGACGAATAAGAAATTATAACGTAGGTATTCTTGACTTAGCTTGTGCTCGGTCGCGAGAAGAAGGTCGTAAGCGCCGTGCATAATATCTCGTCGTTTACGCGTTACGCTGAATCACTTCTCACTTATTGTTAACACCGGTAGTTTGTAACTTAATGCATATGTTATTTACGAATTCTGCAGCAATTATACACTTCACCAAATTGGATCACAATGTAATGGTACACTGAAAACTTCAACTTTGTATTTCTAATCACTGATGAGAGTTTAAGCGTCTATAAACAATTATTAAAATAAAAAGCTTGGAGCGAATTGTACCGTGACACCCTCCATCGACTTCACTCCTAACTTTAAAGCTACAGATAAGATAACCAACTCATCTAAATTGCGTGTGGATATACGATTCTATGCAGAACTGGTAGCTGTTGGTATATTTACTAATAAAATGGGCCTGCCTTTGTTGGGCAATGTCCTCACAGTTCTTATAAATATGGATAAAGAAGAACATAACAATATACCAATACTGTTGTCATTTTGTAAACACTGTGGTGAGGACTATGCCGGATTAGTTTCCTACACTCATAATAATCATTATACTGCTAACCAACTTTGTTTACATGGAGAAAGAATGAAAATCATTACGTATTATACGGAATGGGATACTTGCAAAGATAGGTACTAATTTCATATTTGTTATTTATACAATTAACCCTTACAACTAACAACAACAACCCCACAATCTCTACAACAACCCCTCTCTCTACCTCAACCTCTCTCTCTCTTATCTCTATCTTACAATTAACCCCTTATTAACCCTTTTAACCCATATAAGTTTTTTATCTATCAACTCTGGGTTGTTTACCTATACATTTTTGGACATTCTCCGTAGATTTACAGCTTAGACTCTGGTTTAAATTAATATTATTAATTATGATAGGTCACGAATGAGCCGACGTCAATAAATTTTTAACAATATTTCCTGTCATTGGACGGTCTCTACAGTTTTGCGGTCGGCAAAATTATTACCGTTTCTTATTTCTGTAGCTAGAGCGTAAACTAATTGTCCATAATCTTCTAAATAATTCCGGGTAATGGCGGTCAAATGATGACGGGTCACGTCCTTAATCACCTTAGGACTAAATGGGTGTAGATGTGAGGTATATAAGTTTTATTATGTACATTAAAATGTTCGTCAGACAGAGTCGGTTTGGGCGCTATAGTCTCATTTAGTAATTTAGGGTATAAAACAATCACTGATGTTGCTAAACAAAGGTGTCTAGAATACAATGATTACATAACCATTTTTTTTTTCAGGTAGGCAACACTGAAAGTTTTCGAATACTTCAGCTGCAAGTATTAAACTATCTGCATGATTGTGTGTTGTCGAACAGAAACCACAACAACTAAAGTAATAATGAAACTTATCAAACCCATTTCAAGCTTCAGATGAGGAGTATTATCGTATTACTAAGCAATCCTTCATTCGAAGCTCTTCGCAAGTAATGTACGAGTTTATGGCGCAAAGACGTCCATACAATATTTATCTACCTGCTTAGTCTTACCTTATGACCTTGGGATAGAACTATGATAAGTGGCCGGTGGTAAGGAAGGTTGGTTGGTGCGGTCAGCCACGAAAGTCGACGATCTAGGTTTTTTGACTAACATAGCGAATGGCTCGATTGACTGCCCGAAATAGTAGCATGGTTAGCATTTCACACTAACACTATTAGATTGCGTAAAAGGCCGCTTCTAGGTGTGCCTTCTACCACTACGAATTATACATATACGTAGGTAATGCTTTTCTTTTATGAAGCGCTCGAAGCTTAAATGAGGTATCTTCTGAACATAATGTTGACTTATTTTTCACTAAGATAAGCACAGCAAGGACGCTCTTAGCCAAATCATTTTTTGTGGATGATGCACCGGCTAGTGGTTCTTAAACTCATATGTAGCAATATAAATAAATAAAACTAACTTACTTACTTATGTACGTACACAATAAACTTTAATTGTTCGGCTTTAATTAATCGATTTGTATCGATATCTGTGGAGGCTTATTATTAGCAAAGTGATAATACTGTTGTGGTTACCTATTACCATGGCTGCTATGCCATCGCAAATATCTCATGACACTTAGCCATGACATTTATATATGGATCTATTTATTTATTGAAGTCATAATATTTAACTGTAGAAGTAAAATAGCATAAATAGAAGCACACCACACTGCAATGTTTTTGTTAAGGAATTATTTAGTATATTTTTTATTTATTTTTTTTACTATTGAGGCCATAATTATAAGTAAGTACTTATTTATTTTTTTTATTTTTCATTTACAAAAGTTACGCACTGACATATTTTATTTGTGTTTGTATTAATGTTCAGCTAGATTCACACGTACGTATCGCTGTGAATAAAACTTACCCGATTTATTAGGTCACACAGGGGGGACGTCATTGCGTCATTCCATAGGTAGTTGCTGAAAATCAGCGCCGCTGACGACAGGCTCGCCCGTCGTCTCGGCATTTTGCTGAGCAACGACCTTTTCTTGCACAGATACGACGCACGGATTAATTTGTTCTTGTTGTTTTTGTAATAAAAGTATTATTTTTCTACTTTTTAACCGACTTCAAAAAGGAGGAGGTTCTCAATTTGTCGGAACCTTTTTTTTTAATTTTTTTTTTATGTATGTTCCCCGATTACTCGAAGATGGCTAAACCGATTTAATTTTTTTTTGTTTTATTCGAGAGGGTATACATCACAGTTGGTCCCATATAAAATTGATTAATTTTGCTTGGGTAGTTTTTGAGTTAGCTTCAATAATACGTATTTTTCCCCCACTTTTATATGGATGATGTTCTAGTTTGTTTTGCAGATAGTGGTATTAGATTTTGTGTGGGGTACGTACACAACTAAAAAGTGAAAAATAAAAACTTTTGTTACAAAAAAATACAACTGACTTCCAAAAACAACACTACAAAGTGAAAAATAACTTTAATTTCGGAAGTCGGTGGCAAAAAACGAAAATACATTTAACACCGACACCGACACCGACTTCCGAAATTAAAGTTATTTTTCACTTTGTAGTGTTGTTTTTGGAAGTCGGTTGTATTTTTTTTGTAAAAAAGTTTTGTTTTGATTGTTTGTTGCATGTTTGATGATGTAGGTATGTTTTCATTTACTAATGTCACAACACAGAGCAGAGGCAATGTGGAGTTGTAAGCTGGAAACTGTCGTTGGTCTCATATCAATCAAGCTTGAATATGAGGCTTTTGCTCACATTGCTTTTGAGTGTATTTTGTCATTTTTTTTTTTTTTTTTTTTCTATTTTGCGTTTTATTTGTGCAGAATAAACAAGTTTTCTTTCTTTTTTCTTTCTATTACTTATTTGTAATTAGCTGGTAAGCCTTCCTAAAAGTACCTACCTAATAAAAAAATGAATTAACACTTCGGTTTCAATCATCTTAATTATTGACCAATTAGGCTACCAAGCTAAAATGGAATTGAGTGGGTCATGTCAGCCGCATGCATAGCGACCGCTACGCAACATTCTCCACACGGTGGAGCCTGAGGATGGACGGCGCGCCGAAGCCAGCCCAGGAAGAGATGGCGAGATGACCTGGATGCGTACCGCAAGGGTTTGATCGAGGTGGCCCTAGAAATTGGTGCTTGGAGAGATTTAGGGGCCTGTACTCAGCAGTGGGAAAGTGTAAGCTTATATAAAAAAAAATATGTATATAATATGTCGTGGATTCTGATTGGAACGTCAAGTTGTACCGACTTGGGTGTGTTCGGAAATGGGGGTTGGCAACACTGTGCGAGCTGTCAATGTCATTTTGAGTTTGAGGGGAAAATAACAGTGACAGATGACGGCTGTCATTCAAGGTTCCTGGTACCTGAGGAGGACTTCGTAATTAGACACCGAACTGAACGGATGTGCGCTACCAGCCTCGCCCCAACCTCGCCGCGTTTCGACACAAATCCAGTTCCATCCGACTCATGTGTGCTACTTTCTAACCGATTGTTTGTTAAATCGATCTAATTAAAACTGTAGAGTGCATATTGAGTCTTATTTCGGCTACAACAATGAACGATAACTAGTCTAGTAATATATATATTGACCAACATAAATAATATTTATAAATAATCTGAACTGATAAAATGTATGTACAATTAACTCTTAGTTAGATGACTAAAAAGCAATGTATTATTAATCCATATCAATATCAATTAGTAAAACCTTAAATCAATATAAAATAAAAACCGGTATTTCATTATTAGATGTTACAGTTTTCAAACGAAGGACAAAACATTTTCACTTCTAGCTATTCTTTTGAGTTTCAGCGTTATCACTTATCACTGTCAAACCCCATTTTAACTAAGTAAGACAGATGTATGGAGTAAATGGTGTTTAATTTTCTGAAGGAACTGTTAAATAAGTACCAACAAGCAAAAATTATTTTAGTCCTAAGAAAACTAAGCACAAAATAATTACTTAAGCTAAACTAGTCCCAATTATTTAGTTGACGCACAAAGTTTTTATAAGTATTGCTGGATGGATTTAAATCTTGATTTTGTAATTTGCCACTCCTTGGAAAGACGTTAAACCTATAAGAACTTTCAAACATATGGCTTATAATTAGGTACTTAGACTAAGTAATCAATTAATTATAGCTAACTTACTTTGAAGATTTGTGACTTTGATAAGTATCAAAGATTCCGTAAACAGTTCGTTAAGAAGGATTGCGTCTGCCGTACCTAAATTACCTACCTTAATATGGTTATTATCTTAATTTTGATTGATGTTAGTTAAGACACTGACTTTGTAGATATTATAATTAAAATCAGTCAAGAGTAATCAATTAATTCTAGTTTATGTTCCGTCATATGTGTATGTGTATGTGTTAGGTTATGTGTAGTGTGTGTTTGTGTGTAATAGCGGTTGAGAGTATGTCATGCTCACTCAAATGTCTCGCTGATGGTGGCGTGTGTGTTGGATCATTAAGTTCCCTTCAAAATGGTTGAGCTAAATGGTGCTGATCCATGCGTCATGTTCGTGAACGGGCGCCGTCAGTTGGGACTGGTCGTCTCTTAGCTGCCATGGCTTATTTTTAATTTTAATATTTAATTTAGTTGTTTTAGTTATTATCTTTTTATTACGGACGCTTTTTAACGTGCACGTCGTTCTACATTGTTCTCACATGTATATTTTCAACTTGAACGATGTAACCAATATTTTGTAAAAATATTATGATTTAAAAGAGTGTCCGTGGAGTTTCTTGCCCGTTCTTCTCCATAGGGATCTACTACGCTTTGGGATGGGCAACTAGCTTCATCTTTCTGACTGACCGACCCATTGACAATTCAAAAGTGCCTGTAATTGGTTTATTTGAAATAAATGCTTTGAGTTTGAGTTTAAGTTTGAGTTTGAATAGCATCCCCCTTCCGTTGGGTTTCTATAGAATATGCTCAATCAATTGAAACATATACATATCCTGCACTTTTAAAATCTTTCGTTAGATGCTTTAACACAACATTCTACTTGGACCTTTTCAAAGAAATAAAACGTAAATAATCAATGGCAATCCCGCGTTTTGGTATTCTGTGAGTCTGCGTGTACTTATTTGATTTCTGTCGTTGGCGCGGCGTCGGCGGCGCTCTCAGAATTTTCAACTACTGTTTCCGAATTCTATAAAATCCCTAACTTAAAAGGTTGTCAGCTGCAAAAAGCAAGTTTAAACCCTTGGCATATGTAACGCGAGACACAACGGTTTTTTACTTTTTTCTGTAGTTACGAAAGGTTAATAATATTAAGTATTCAGCCTCGTAAAGGTACGCGTAATGTAGTAATGAATAAAGTTCTAGGCGCGAGAGAAAGCTTTCGAACGAACGAGAATAAAATTCTTGGCACGGAAGTAAGCTTTCGATTAAACAAGAATAAAGTTCTTGGCGCGAGAGGAAGCTTTCGAACGAACTAGAACAAAGTTCTTGGCGCGAGAGAAAGCTTTCGACCGAACGAGAATAAAGTACAGCCGACCTCATCATTGCTTTACCACCCTGAGGTTGATGTTAAGGTTGAATGTTATACTTATAACGACAAGGTCTATTTATTATAATTTGTGACAGTTAGACAGTTTTAACCTATAATGTGATTTTTTTACATACCTATTAAAAGACTATTTTATTTTATATAATTACAGTGATTATTTCATAATGTTTTTACCTTGTCTCGCCTGAAACACAGGATGTCCTAGTTCAGGCAGTTAACACTAGTGAACTCGACATACATTTAAGCAAAATTGTATTTACTGTTTTACTTTTTAATTTGAATAAATTTTATTTATTTTATTTTATTTATTTATTTTATTTTACTAAGGATTGTTGGCAAAAGTGATAAGTAATTACGAGGTTGAATTTACTTTCAAACAATAGCATATAATTATTATTCAATACGCACCAATAAAATAGCTCAAATCAATCAGCAGAGTCAACTTGTAACAGTTGCAGTTCGATTTACCGAAGAACACTTGCAATGCAGCCAACTCGCTCACGTTTACACCAGCGCTGAAAATTCACCGTATCATTATTTTCCAAATACTGTGTGTGACTAACACAATATAGAAAAGAAAAGCGACTTTATTCTATAGTAATAAAATCGTAGCGAAGTCAAACCATTACTATTATAGTTGGTACAACCTACACAAAAAAAAACATACAATATTGACATGTACATGCCTCAAGGGTATTTAGAAATTCATGGGATTATTTGATGAAAAGTTGCCAAAATGTGTTTAGGGATGTCGCAATGGGCATAAGCATTGGGGCATAATGCAAAGTGTTTTCTCCAAGCGGCATAAATTTAGCTTAAAATATCTTTGAAGTCAGTCATTCAAAATGAACTGAACATATTGGAACGTTAATGGGAACTCTGAAGCATTGCCATGGAGGAACGCAGCCCACGTTTTCCGTTTCTCCGCATTTTCCGTAATGTAATTCAACTTGATTCTCATAAAGTTCCAACTGTCTATTGTAGGACCACTTTCCCTATGTTATGGAGATAAGTTATTTATTGTAAAAGATGCTTAAGTCGAGGTCGCTTTACCAATAACGGTTGGGAACTGGAACCGAGCGTTTGTTTTCAAAGTCACTTACGACGAAGGCGGAAAAGGGTTTCAATATTGAATTTACAAATTTTTGGAAGGATTATTCTAGAACTTTCCATCTCATCAGGCACTTAGCGACAATTATTGTATACGAAACACCAATTTAGAAGTTTTTTGATGGCATAACAGGCTTTTGTTCTTCAATTAAAAGAATATTGATGCAGAAGCCTCAGGTTCGTGGTGTGGGCGGCCAGCTCCGCAGATGTTTTAATTCCGAAAGGGTTAATTTCAAAGGCTTTTTGGCAATATTTTGGAGTTTTAATTGGTTAATAAATGACTTGGTATTTCAGGTATGCTTTTGAATAGGAGGCTAATTGGCAGTACTTTTACTGTGTGATCTTACATAACGCGTTAGGGAACAGTCATATTGGAAAGTTTCAAAATGACCACGCTTAGTAGTCTGATTCAGATCCCAATTTTTGACTTGTCAAAGTAATACCTACCCTAATGGTTGTTAAATCTGGTTAGTTAGATTTGAAACAAAAACTTATTAACCAAACAAATGTGCGGAGAAAGAAAAATCGTTCGACTAATCTTGATTTGATCACATTACTCACATCGTTTTGTTTCTACTACAACTTGCCATCTTCCTCTTTTCGAATGTTGCTGTGCCCGACAGGGTTCGTATTGATCTTTTAGTTTGTTACACCTTATGTAATACATAATGGAATGCAATAAAGAATTGAGCATAGAGTAAAGGTCAGTAGTCCCGTTTCCTTACAAAGCTGCGCTCTGATATTTGGAAAGTCTGACTCATGCAGCGATTTCCTATGCCCTTTTCAACCTGATTGATCCCATATTTGAAAATTAGTAAAAGTTTCCGGACCAAGGGAGTTGCGAGTTGTTATGAATAACCAGTTAAACGCCGTACTATAGAAAAGTTGTGAAGTTATTTGCCATTCAATTTTATAAGTCAAGCACAAAGTTTTTTTTCTTAATATAAAATAATTGTTTTTATTAAGCAATAGAGTTAACATTTCCGCTGTTCATACTTAAATTGGCGCAAAATTGATTCTGACTTGACTGGTTCAAACGCCCGTTTATTTTTAACAATATTCGAACTTTTGCTGTATTTAAAAGTTTTCCTTTTTATTCTAAACTGTAAAAATGAACCAATCAAATCAAATGAATGGGTAAATTCTTCCGATAATGATGCCAGAATTAAAATAAATAAAAAAAAATAAATAAATTGTTTATTTATCCAAAATAAATAGGTACACACAGACACAGTTCAAAACAAATCAATACAATAGAATAAGCATAAAAAAAACATAGCTTGTGAACAGGAGATTTAGGTTTGCAAAAAAGGTCTATGCATACAAAAATAGTGAACCCTGTCTCTTAAACTATAGGAAGAAACCTGTATCTTAAGAGACAGTGATTGGCCAAAATTTAAATTGAGTAAAAACTAAAAACTTACAAGAGTGAATGAAAGTGTGTCGATTACCATTACTAATGCATATTAATATTAATATTAGCGTTAGTGTTATTCAAGTATGTGTGAGTGTTGAGGTGTATGTGTGTGTATGTGTGAGGGTGTGTATATGTGTGTGTATGTGAGTATGAGATCTTGTGGGTGTTTTTGAAGTGGTTAATTATGTCAAGTGACGTATGATAGCAGTATAGACTCTGTTTTAATGTAGTCCTGCTGTATGAGCCAGTCAGAAGTTTTTGATTTGACATTGTAATTATTTTTACAGTATCCAAAGGTTTTTAAGCTTTCAATAAAAATGAACCGAACAAAGGCAAAGTTCACGAATTACAATATTTTAGTTTAGTTTTCGTTAGATCTAAAATATTTTTGTTGTTACTAGCTAGGTATCTTAAGTTAGGTTTAAAAGAAAAGCAACAGATCCGATAAAGTTTTGTAGTTAAATATTCGAGTTGAACTTTCTTGAAAAGAAAACCGATTGTTTCAAAAATGTTACGAACTTCGAAAAATATTCAAAACTGAATAAAACAGTTTGTTGTACTTAAGTTATCCATCATGATTTGTTTGTTTTGTTTAGAAGAATATTTAAGGAGATTTTATTTTTTATTTTAATTTTTGTATGTTACTTTCTTTTTATTTATTTTAGGTACAGTGGGCTGCATCAATTGGGTACCCCAGTTCTATTAAAATTTTAATACAACTGGGGTACCTAATTGATGCAGGCCACTGTACATAGGTTTTAATTTGTGAAAGCTTTTAAATGGCAACTGTAAGCGATATTGTACACAACTTACCTTTGTAGATATTAGACTGTAAGCTTTCCGAAGAATAAAGAAATAAACAAATGTTAAAATTCAAAAATATGTTGTTTTTAGGAAAAAATAATTTAATTATTCACACAGATGATGATTCACAAAGCTACTTCTGGTCAGTTGGAAAAAGTGTTACCTGCACCGTCTGACTCTCAACATATAACAATGTGGTTCAAGAACCTACAGATACCTACAGTTGGGTCAGTGGCTGAATAATTTTAGTACAGTTCCCGTAAGATGAATGCACGTACGGTGCTTCCTAGGCAGATCAATCTCGGTGACTTAACCCTAATCATTCTATGATTATTTCAGGTTTCATCATTATTATCATCATTTCCGCCATAAGATGTCCACCACCTCCCCAAACAATCAATCTGCCTAGACTTTTCCCAACTATGTTGGGGTTGGCTTCCAGTCTAACCGGATGCAGCTGAATACCATTATTTTACATGGAGCGACTGCCTATCTGACCTCCACAACCCATTAACTGGGTAATACGATACCCCTTGGTAAGACTGATTGTCAGACTTTCGGGCTTCTGACGACCCGTAACGACTGTCAAAGATCCACGAATGACAGCCGGGACCAACGGCTTAACGTGCTTTCCGAGGCACGGAGGAGTCTCGGTATGGTCACCCATCCACGGACCAACCCCGGCAAGCGTAGCTTAACCTGATGGATCGACCCGTGCGGCTGTTATAACTTAGCCACGAGCTCCTCCCCAAACGTCAAGAGGAATTATTACAGAAAATAATACAAAGCAAAGCAGATTCAAAAAGCACACAGGACTCACGTGACTTCATCCGGATAGTTGTCAGGTAGAAAGGGCATCAGGTCGCTGGTGACACTGTACTTCTTGTCGCGACACTCCATGTAACAAATGGGATCGCAGTGCATTTCCTTCGTAGATTTATGTACTGTAACAAAATATTATTTTTCATTTAGTCATTTAAAGTCAGGGCAATAAATTGCTAAGCTGATTGGCTACCTGCTTAAATTATTCGTATATTCATATCACAATTATTGTCATTTTTTGATAGTTGTATGAAATGGCTAAAACACGGATTTACGTAGAGAACACTAATTATCTGCCTGTACGTGAAGGCGGGCCATACATGGGAGATCATCTAATGATTCAGTAAACGGTTCCAATACGTTTGCCAAGCAAAGTATTGGTAAATCATCTCGAATAGTCTCTTAAATTTGAATCAAATGATAAGCAACAGATTACCAAATTCTTATTTATAAACGCTATTTTGCGTCAAGAGATTGCTAAGCAGTTGATTAATAGTGTCAGGGTGCCTCGCTAGCCCCGCGATTTTCGCGAGCTAAGATGGCTGCTTGGTGTCCTTTTAAGGGTTCCGTACCTCAAAAGGAAAAACGGAACCCTTATAGGATCACTTCCTTGTCCATCTGTCAGTCTGTCTGTCAGGCTGTCAACGCGTGGAGGTATCAAGTTAAAATTAATAACACATACATAAGTCTATGGTCCCTTAGAGTTCTTAAAAAATCAAGCTTCCAACTCAAAGCAATCAAAAGATACGGCCATTTATGCGACATATTTTGAAACTTGCAAGTAAATCAAAACTTATAGGGTACTTCCCGTTGACCTACAACCATGAAATTTGGCAAGAAGCAAGCTCTCACAGCACATGTAAAGGAATAAGTCCGAAAATTGTGCATTTGTAATTTTTATCACAAAAGGTTAGGTTAGGTTTTTTTTTTGGGATTACAATGTTACGTTTGTTTTTGCGATAAATTCTTTTTCACTACGGAACCCTTCATTGTACGTGGTCCGACGCGCACTTGGCTGGTTTTTTTTGCGTATCCGAAGGATTCTGTCAGGTAATCGGGTAATGATTTATATTATCTACCTACAGGTTCTGTGAGGACCCGGACCTTACAGGCCCTCAGGTTCGTAGCTAGCTAATAAATCAAAGAGGGAGCCGGGAGGAGAGCCGTAGGCCACAATTTATTATATTCTGTTTCAAGTTAAATATCACACAGCCTACGCGGAGCCCTAGCTAGAATCTGACTGTCACCATTGAAAAAAAACGAGCTGTGTTTTTTTCAATAGTTATGCGATGTTTGAATGATAGAATATCTGCCAGTATTACGCTAAGGTTTGATACAAGGTTATACATATATATGATATAAGATTTGTACTGTACCTACACATTTTAAATGCTTATATTACAGAAGTATTTAGTTAGGTACGAGGCAAGTTAAGCCCGGCACACTTCCTACTCGGCCGGCCACTCCTCTCACCAGCCTGCAAGGACCTGACAGAAGCACTGATCAATCGTCTGACGCGGTTCGAGAGGGTGGAATAGATGAGACAGCAGTTTTGGAAGCATTGCTCTACAGACTACATTTCAGAACTTCAGAGAAGTACCAATTGGAAGTCACATAATCAGGACATACTCGTAGATCTGAACACTCTTGTCGTCATTAAAAAGGACAATTTATCACCTCTGCTATGGCGCATGGGCAGGAATGTAAAGTTTTTCACAGGAAATGATGATGTGAGCCATGTAGCTACAATTCAGATAGCTACGGGCCCTGTATAGCAAGTTTTCACCAAAATCTACCCACTACCGCTGCCATCAGTGACGAGTGATGACACCAATGAAGACTGCAGAGTCTCTGATGCAGCTGCCACATAAATTTATGAAAAATTAAGATTTCAAGGCGGCTGGCATGTTTACTGATATGCCAACACCAAATAGCGAGAACGGCGTGAGCCTCCAGCCGGCCGGAATGCGGCGCTGACGGTGGCGCCTCCTCAGCAGACGGCACCACCGTAAAACGTGTGGATGTGAATCAGAATGAAGTAAGTGACTAGTGACAACAATATGGTGAATTCGTGTGGTTCTTTGCAAAACCTGAAAATATTCTAACCTAAGTATATTTTAAGGTTTTGCAAAGAACAATCGCGACTAACACCTACCTACGCGACTAGCGCTGAATGACGTATTTCGTGACAGTAAGAGATTATATGAAACCGTAAAGTTGTTGTTGTGGCTAAGTATCAACCTAGCAACAGAGAGATTGATAAATGAGATGAATATTCATAAAGTTTCCTGCAAGTGCCTCCACAAGCATACAATATATACATAACATTATCAAAGTCAAGTAATCTACGTCTGATTTGATTATTGGTAAACTGAGCCGCCAGCACTGTCTACTTGTACTCTACCTACTGAATAATTTAAGGTAATTAGATTTACTTACTAAGAGGAGCTCGTGGCTAAGTAATAACAGCCGCACGGGTCGATCCATCAGGTTAAGCTACGCTTACCGGGGTTGGTCCGTGGATGGGTGACCATCTGTACATACGGAGACTCCTCCGTGCCTCGGAAAGCACGTTAAGCCGTTGGTCCCGGCTGTCATTCGTGGATCTTTGACAGTCGTTACGGGTCGTCAGAAGCCCGAAAGTCTGACAACCAGTCTTACCAAGGGGTATCATATTACCCAGTTAATGGGTCGTGGATGTCAGATAGGCAGTCACTCCATGTAAAATACTAGTATTCAGCTGCATCCAGTTAGACTGGAAGCCAACCCCAACATAGTTGGGAAAAGGCTAGGCAGATCGAGATTTACTAATTAAATTCCTGATTTAATGAAAAAATTAATGGCGAGTACGTCAAAGGAAGCCGATATGCTTTCATAGAATCTTGGGACTGGGTGACAGCGAGATAAAAGGGTGATGCTGATATGGTTTCATGATAAGCTCACAAAATAAATCATTTGAAAGTGTGATTGATGTTTTAATTTGTATATGTCACCGCGAACTTCGTTAGTTTATAATATAACTCGTGAGATTGTAAACTGTTAATAAATTGTGACTGTACCGTATACTGCTTACAATATAACGTATTAATTTTTGAATGTTTATAATCTATTCATAAAAACCACATCAAAATCTGTTGCATAGTTTAGAAAAACCACTGAGGATACGCAGACAGACACGAAAAGCTACAACTTTCAAACTACTTATAGATTTATATTAATGTTATGTGTGTTTCTAAGAATCTTTTGCAGCGAAGCTAAAATAAAAGCTGTGTTCTACTATTCATATATACATATAAATAACAGATACTAAGGTAATTATTGTAATTTATTCAAGTTGTTTATCGCCATCTTCGTCCGCTTCAAGCCTATATTTTACCGTGACAGCCTATTACTTCGCGAACCGCCTTGAGATTCATTCGTGCAGAGAGACATCTCAAAATATTCGATAGGTACATTCGTAATAAATTCAGTAATGATGTATTTCCTTTGAAGTATTCTTAGAATAAAATTTTCTAAAAATGGTATAGTAAAAAATAAGTCGGAAAATAAATAAAACTAAAAATAAATACTGTAACAATAAGCACAGCGTATATACATCATACAGTCGTCCGACGAAGCCGTCTAGAGAGAGCAACCGTGCGGGGTGTGTGGGCCGAGACGCGGGAGGCGCGAAACCGAGCTGCATACTTCCACCATGTTAGTAGCTCGGTACATAATTTTCAGGGCTATCGTGTTGATTTTATTATTTTTTTAATTTATTATTATTATTACTTTTTTGACGTTATAAAGTGCCCAAACATACCATAACCACGATCAAGCCAAAACGACAACATGTGGACGGGTGCTAATTTGTATGAAAGTGAATAGTTTATTCACAAGGACCACATTTAGCCAACAAAATTAACCACATGCGTGATACTGACACATCAAGGCCACGTCGCAGACATAAACACAACGCAACTACCAGCGAGACCGCGGCCACATCGCGAACACAACGTTATGTCGGCGTCTTCCTTTACGGAAGCCGGAGTCGATCTATCTGTCTGCTAACACTACATCGTAACCACGTCACAGCGACAACGCAACCGAAATTATGTAATTACCGCAACGCAACTATAAACCCCCGTTCGCACGGGCGTAATAAAATCGCGGCGGGATTTTATAGCGCACTGGATTTTCAACGCGCCGAGAGTGCAAAATCCAACCGTGTGTTTTTTCGACGCGCTAGAATGTACTCTGTTATTGTTAAGTTGGATTCTCAATGCTCGGCTCAACAACGAGAGTTGAAAATCCAGTGCGCCATAAAATCCCGCCGCGAATTTATTACGCCCGTACTTACGGGGGTTAAGTCGACGTACGCACGGACGTAAAAATATCGCTGCGATTTTCGGTCTGCTTAGCGCCGAAAGTGCAAAATCCAACATTTTGTTTTTTCGATGCATTAGAATGTACTCTGTTATTGTTAAGTTAGATTCTCAACGCTCGGCTCAACAACGAGAGTTGAAAATCCAGTGCGCGATAAAATCCCGCCGCGATATTTTTACGTACGTGAAAACGTCGGCTGAGAAGCTGCAGCAACACTATGCACACGAAACCACTGCTTGTCCACATTTTGTGGTAATATAATATAGAAAAAGCTCAAGAGTGTCATAAAAAAAAATAAAAAAAAAATAAATAAAATTGTAAAATTAATACTATAGTATTTATTTTCTACATCATAGCAGTTTTCCGACTAACTGCAACTCTTGCAGTTGCAGCTGATATTCATATAAAAAAGCGGGTGAGTTCGAACTAGCGATGAGTATGAACGAAGCCGGAGGATGCCTGGAGGACGGAGGAACAATGGCCTAGCGTGCTTTCTGAGGCACGGACGAGTCTCATTATGTAGTGGATGGTCTCATCGTCGACCTCGCCAAGCATAGCTTTGCTTTGTTTTTTTGTCTTTTTATTTTTTTTATTTATTTAACCATTTATGTAAATAAACAGACAAACAGAAAGGAACAAAAAAATACGTACGAAAGTGATGCTTATTTCAAAAGAAATCTCTTTCAGCATACCTGTCGTTAGGCCCGTGCAGCTGACCAAATTGTAGAACAGCTTTATGTCCGGTTCATCTTATATCTATGGGTTCATCCTACTTACCTGTTGTTAGACCCGTGCAGCTGAACAAATTGTAGAACTACTTTATGTCCGGTTCATCTTATATCTATGGGTTCATCCTACTTACCTGTTGTTAGACCCGTGCAGCTGAACAAATTGTAGAACTGCTTTATGTCCGGTTCATCTTATATTTATGGGTTCATCCTACTTACCTGTTGTTAGACCCGTGCAGCTGAACAAATTGTAGAACTGCTTTATGTCCGGTTCATCCTACTTACCTGTCGTTAGAACCCGTGCAGCTGACCAAATTGTAGAACAGCTTTATGTCCGGTTCATCCTATTTCCTACTAATATTATAAATGTAAAAGTTTGTCTGTTTGGATGTTTTTTTACTCAATCACAGAAAAACGGCAATACAGATTTAGATGAAATTTGACACACAGATAGTTTATAACCTGGATTAACACATAGGATCCTTTTCATCTCGGTAGTAGGTTCCCGTGGGATAATTTTCGACATGGCTGGAAAAAGTGAGTTTCATAAAAATCTGTCCGATTTTGGTTAATGATTTATGGCTTTATAGGTAGAATAGAAAAACCAGGAAGACCTATTTCCCAGTTTATTCTAATAACTATTAGGTTTATTATGAGTACCTACATCAAACACATAATACTCTCATATTATGTAACATTAAGTCGAAGTAATAATATGAATACGTACGTACGTACACTAGATGGCGCTTTAGCTACAAGCATCTGAATTGCTGATCTCTGTTTTTTTTTTAATTCACAAAAAATAATATACAAAGTGTAATAACAATAAATGTGCATGAAAAACATTAAGCAAGTTATAAATATTAAGTGTCAATGTTATCTTCGAAAAAACTTAAGTGCTGTGGAAGATTATTAAACATTTGTGATTAGTGTTAAAAAGCCCTCATACAAACAATAGTAATAAAATATGAATTCAAGTGAAGCAACAGTGCAAAATAAGTGGCTAACAGTACATAATAAGCGAACAATAGGTACTTATAAAATAATCCGCTATTCTAACTTGAATCACTTGAGCTGTTCAGTTATGAGGAAAAAGTTCCATTGGCATGACTCATATCTTAAAAAAGAGTAGCTAATTCGGAACTAAATGTAAGCTTTAATAATGCAAAAACTGAAGAAGTTGCATACACAAAATTTTTAGACTTAATAATCGGCAATCAACTTATGGAAGCAACATACTTCAATATTAAATTAAAAAAATTGTACGAGTAAGTTTGCTTTCGCTTTGTATAAACTAAAGAAAGTAGTCAATCAAGCAGTCGCAGTCACTGCATACTATGGATATGTCGAATGTAGGTATACTACGCTTCGGAGTCATGTTTTGAGGTAACTCCTGCAATAAGAACATGGTGTTTAAATCGCATAAAAGATGCATTAGAGCTATTACTGGTATAAAAATAACTGATAGCTGTAAACCTTATTCTGTATTGTTAAAATTAATGGCATTACCTTGCTTGTACATATTTGAGACTGCTTTATTTGTTAAAAAGAACATGCATCTATTCAGAAAAGCATCTGAACATCGCTATAGAATGATTAGACAAGTATATAGACATGAATTATGCGTTTGACCAACAAAGACCGCCTTGATGCACAAAAGCATACTTTGCATGGCCCCAAAAATATTTAATAAATTACCAAATGGAATTATGGACTTTAATATTATTCAATTTAAAAACAAATTAAGACATCTATTTTTGGAAAAATGTTATTACGAGTATACTATTGACGAATTCCTTAATGATAAATTGTAAGTTATTTGACATTGATATTTATTTAATTTTGACAATGTATCTTTAATTCCATAATTATTTATTTATGTGTACTCAATTGTTAATGTTTTGTTTTTTCTGACTTAAGTTATGTTGTGTTTTGTTTAAATTATTTTATTTTAATATGTTGACTACTTACTACTATGATACAAAGATTTTGTCTTCACAACTTCGCCAACTACTACTACCATTTAATAATATACATATTGACTTTATTAAGATATCAGTTCCTAATTCCATGTTTCCTAGTTTAATGACTGAAGATGAAGTTAAAAAGGAGATAATGGCTTTAAATAATACTAACTCTGAAGGTTATGATGGAATTAGTACAACACTAATTAAAGCGTGCTGCACTGAATTAATTTCTATATTGACATATTTAATTAATCTTTCTTTTTATTTAATTATCAGTCGTGAAACCACTTTACAAAAAAAGCAATAAAAATGACGTGAAAAACTATCGCCCAATTACACTTATTCCTATTTTGTCAAAAGTATTCGAAAAATGTATGCTCAACAGACTTGTCGACTTTTGTAGCAAATATAACATTATAGCAAATGCACAGTTTAGATTTCAAAAGTGTAAGTCGACAACACAGGCATTTTTTTGCCTTTTGAGCAATATCTTGTGTAATTTAAATAATAACCAAATGACAACAGAACTTTTTTTCGACCTGTCACAAACTTTCGACTTTGTAGCACATGATATTTTATTGAAAAAGTTAGAAAGCATTGGAATAAGAGGATTAGCACTGCAGTGGATTTCGTCTTATTTAAGTGATCGGAAACAATACGTTGTCATAGATAAAGTACAGGAAAACTTACACACTTCATATTTGTCCGACTACAGGGAAAATAAATGCGGCGTCCCACAAGGGAGTATCTTAGGACCCATTTTATTTATATTGTATATAAATGACATTCCACTAGTGACTTGTCATAAATGCATATTATTTGCAGATGACATTTCAATTATAGTGACATCTGATAAGAAGTATAAGTCAATATCTGACCATGAAATGGACATTAATAATACTATTGACAGTATTTTAGGATGGCGACAGACAAATAAATTAAAAATCAACTTAGACAAATCTAATTTTATACAATTTAATAAATCTAAACATGCTAAATACAATTTTAAACTTAATATTGATAGACTGAAAGAAGTTACACAAACCAAATTCTTGGGTGTACTAATAGATCAAGACTTAAATTGGAAAGCTTATCTAGATAATTTGTGCAATAGGATCAATAAGTTTGCTTAAGCTCTCAGACAAGTAAAGAACATGACAAACATAAAAACGGCAATTACTCGTACTACATACCACGCACATGTAGAATCCATTTCACGTTACGGGCTTATTATATGGGGGAACAGTACGGATAAACATCGAGCGTTTATTGCACAGAAAAAATGCATGAAGGCCATCTGTGGACTAAAACCAGATGAGTCCTGCGAACCGTTTTTTAAAAAGTTAGGTTTATTACCACTTCCCTCACATTTACATATACGAAATCTGTAAATTTGTGTACAGTAATAAGGGATTGTTCAAAAAAGCCTGTGGAGTAACCTCTCGACCCACAAGGGATCCACTCAGACTTATATTTAAAGATAATCCTAAGTCGGCCAAGTATGCTAAAAGCTGCCTTGTGATGTGTATACGTATATATAATAAAATCCCAAAAGAACTAAAATTATTAAATAATTCAAACTCAAACTCAAACTCAAAGTATTTATTTCAATTAAACCAATTACAGGCACTTTTGAATTGTCAAGGGGTCGGTCAGTCAGAAAGATGAAGCTAGGCGCCCATTCCAAAGCATAGTAGGTACCTATGGAGAAGAACGAGCAAGAAACTCCACGGACACTCTTTTAAATCAAGATATGGTTACAAAATAATGGTTACATCATTCATGTTGAAATTTTACATGTGAGAACGATGCAGAACGTTAAAAGCGTCCTAAAAAAAAAAAAACAATTCTAATATTTAAATTAAATTAAAATAAGCCTGGCCGCTAAGGTATGCCCAATGGTAATTTTTTTAAAAATAAACTGTATAAATAGCTGAATGGACATAACTTTTATGACATTAAAGATTTCTCTAACTTGAAAATATAAAATGTATATATAGGTACTTATAGGTTTTAACGAAAATGTTTATGATGAATGATTTGAATGACTATTCAATCTGCCTAGCCTTTTCCCAACTATGTTGGGGTCGGCTTCCTGTCTAACCGGATGCAGCTGAATACCATTATTTTACATGGAGCGACTGCCTATCTGACCTCCACAACCCACCCATTAACTGGGTAATACGATACCCCTTGGTAAGACTGATTGTCAGACTTTCGGGCTTCTGACGACCCGTAACGACTGTCAAAGATCCACGAATGACAGCCGGGACCAACGGCTTAACGTGCTTTGAATGACTATTAGTATCAATTAATCTGTGACATTCTATAATTCTGAATCTAACATGTTTTATTAATTATTTTGCATGCAATTGATAACAATTGACTGTATAGCTAAACATGAGGACATTATATCTAAACCACTGTAACAACTTTATACCATGTTTAAGGCAAATAAAGACTTATCTTATCTTATCTCTTATTCTTTTTTTATAATAATTACGTGAAAGAGTGTACACCTTTAAGGTAGATTTTTTGAGAAACGAATTATTTATTATTAAGATCTCATGTAAAATGTACCAAAAATCACACCAATAAATGAATTTGAATTTCAAATTGAAACAAAACATACCTACATACAAAGTCGAGATAATACTCATTAGAATTATCATGACAAAGTTAAGTAATCTATATAAATAAAAAGAGAAGTACTGACTGACTGACTGACTGACTGACTCATCAACGCCCAGCCCAAAAAAAAAAAAGCTAAAGTTTTGCTCAGAGGTTCCCTTTATAATGTAGACAAGGAATTAGGAAGGATTTCCCGGTAGTACATTCCAGTGAGATATTTTCCGACTTCCACGAGGGCGAAGCCGCGGGCAAAAGCTAGTAAATATTAGGTCTTTACCTATGAAATTGCCGTTCTGCAGTACTGAACATTTCAAATCAAAATAATTTTTGTTTGGCTAAGAATTCTATTTTCAAATTAATTTTATTTTAAAAACATGGATTTTTTTTTCCAAAAGTAGTCATTTGTTTTGGTTTGCTCGCTTCCGTTCTGGAAATTTCGACCTGAAAAATGAACCTCGCGGTCGTCCGAGGGCTTTGGTCGACAATGACGAATTAAAGGCGATTGTGGAAGCTGATGATACACAATCTACGGCTGAATTAGCAGCAGCTTTCGACGTTAGCGTCAAAACCATATTGGTCCATTTGCGTCAAATTGGCAAATTAAAAAAGCTTGACAAATGGGTGCCCCACGAACTCAATGATCGCCAGCGCGAAGTACGCGTCGAGACGTGCCTTGCACTGCTCAACAGACACACAAATGAAGGAATTTTGAACCGCATTGTTACCTGCGATGAAAAATGGATTCTGTTTGATAACCGCAAGCGCTCAGCAAGTTGGTTGGATCCTGGTTCAGCACCTAAACAATGCCCTAAACGAAAACTTACCCCTAGAAAAGTGATGGTCACTGTTTGGTGGTCTAGCGCCGGTGTGATTCATCACAGCTTCTTACCAAACGGGGTGAGCATTACTTCAGATGTGTACTGTGAAGAACTGAACACAATGATGGAGAAGCTGGCACATCTCCAACCAGCATTGGTCAATCGCTCGTCTCCGCTGCTCCTGCACGACAACGCGCGACCTCATACTGCACAGCAGACGGTCTCCAAGTTGCAAGAACTGGGGTTGGAAGCTCTCCGTCATCCGCCCTACTCACAAGACCTTGCGCCTACAGACTACTACTTTTTCCAGAATTTGGATAACTTCTTGGCGGGAAAAAAATTCAATACCCGACAGGCAGTACAAAATGCCTTTGAAGAATTTGTTGCCTCCCGTCCAGCTGATTTCTTTAAGAAGGGCATCAATAAACTGCCACTGCGTTGGCAAAGATGCATTGATTGCATGGGTGATTACTTCGATTAATACAAATAAAAAATGCATGAAAAAAATTCGTTTAAATTTTTTCATACAAAACGACAATTTCATAGGTAAAGACCTATTATTATCCTACTAATATTATAAATGTGAAAGTTTGTATGTTTGGATGTTTGTTACTCAATCACGCAAAAACTGCTGAACGGATTTGGATGAAATTTGGTATACAGATATTTTATAATCTGTATTAAGACATAGGATACTTTTCATCCCGGTAGAAGGTTCCCGTGGGATAATTTCCGACATACACGCGGGCGAAGCCGCTGGCAAAAGCTAGTAAAATATAAGTAACAAATACTGTACTCGGTATATCGATGTTAGAGGTATGAAGTAGTTGTGACCCTTACACGTTAGAAGGTAATTATGTGGTATTGGCATTTTGAATAAAGCTTAAGTATTTTACCTCAGAAATGCAGGAATGCTGGTTATGTTCAATTTCTTTAATTACTACGTACTTAGTTTAGTAATCACAATAACGTATGTCGAGTGATACACTTTCCTATTTACATAACAATAGTAGATTTTGGAACAAATTACTAATTCTTATCATAGAATCTTGTTTACAAACATAATTATCTCGGATATAATTAGTGCAGTGTCTGTAAACGGTTTTAAGAATAACACTGAATGGAAGCACGAATATATTTGTTTATTGAGTTACCTGTCACGTTGTTCAAACAATTTAATTCTCCGAATTCACAAATACGCGTAGATTTTTCTGAAACAAAAATATTAGGAGTTTAATTTTTATGGCGATTCAGAATTGGGGGCTGAGTAATAGATTATTTGATGATGGTACATATTTTAATTCCATGTGAAAGGGAAACAGTTTCACTAATCTAATTTATAATCTAACCCTAACCCTTCGGGGAATACATGCGCGATGCTATATTTATGTTGTGTTAATTTAATTTATTTGGCCCAAATCGCATCTTCTATCTCGTCATAGATAGAAGATGCGAGTTGGGCCAAATAATGAAATTATATACCGTACAAAGAATTAGTTCTATCTTCTGGTAAGTAGTTACTGAGAATTTGAATAAACTGAGCAGAGTATTCTGAGCCTCAAGCTTGCGGCCTCAAGACCGCAGGTTGTCTCTCAATGCAAAGTCATCGCAGCAGTCAAAGGAGCATTGACAATTTTTAAAGCGCTTATTGATAGCTATTTCGGATTATTCAAGTCCTTCAAAATATTTTCCTCCACCACGTAGTAGTGGTTTTATTATAACTATTAAAAAACTCTTACCTCTCGGATACTTATAAGGCACACAATTACAAGCTTCCATATAATTCTTCATGCGACATTCTGTAACGCAAGTCTCATAGCTGTACCGATTCGTATGGCTGAGAACCACCTCGTCATGGAACCAACACCCCCTGTTCTTAGGTTCCACCCTGCGCACGTTGGAGTCACTCTGGAAGACCATCGGTTCCACTTTGATGTCCACTGACTCCCCGAAGGTAATGTATCTGTAGAGGACTGTCGTTTCTGGGTAGTCGTTTGGATCACTTATGAGTACCTGAAATGCAAAAGTTGCTGATACCTGTATATATTAGGTTGGGGAAAAAGTCTTTTCGCATTGTAGTATGTATGAACTTAAAATAAAATCTCTTTGGCTATACTATTTGTATCTGGCTGGTTTTGGTATCATTGAAAGCTTAAATTTTAAAAAACATAATTCCAAATTCAAATTGGGAAAATGTGTGATTTTCATTTGTTTTTCGTACTGTCAAGATGAGTGAATCTAATGAAGAAATTCGATACATTTTAAAATTTTACTACAAAAAAAGTAAAAATGCAACGCAAGCCGCGAAAAAAATTCGCGATGTTTATGGACCCAGTGCAGTGTCTTTGAGAGTAGCACAAATTTGGTTTAAGCGTTTTCAATCCGGAAATTTTGATGTCAAAGATGCACGTCGCTCTGGTCGCCCTATTACGGATAAAATGGATGCCATTTTTGAAAAAGTGGAGCAAGATCGGCATATCAGTAGTGACGACGTAGCTGAAGAACTGGGAATTGACCACAAAACAGTTTTGGCGCATTTGAAAAAAACTGGGTTCACAAATAAGCTCGATATTTGGGTACCTCACGAGCTCACTGAAAGAAACCTAATGAACCGTGTACTCATTTGTGATTCTTTATTACGACGTAATGAAACCGAACCATTTTTGAAGAAGTTGATAACTGGTGATGAAAAGTGGATCACGTACGACAAGAATGTGCGAAAAGGTCGTGGTCAAAGGCCGGTCAGGCTTCACAGACTGTGGGGAAACCCGGGTTAACTCGCAACAAGGTGATGCTGTATGTGTGGTGGGATTATTCATTATGAGCTGTTACCACCAGGCAGGACCATCGGTTCTGAACTCTACTGCGAACAACTGATGAGATTAAAGCAAGAAGTTGAGAGAAAGCGGCCAGAATTAATCAACAGAAGGGGTGTGGTTTTTCATCATGATAACGCTAGACCTCACACATCTTTAGCCACTCAGAAAAAATGAAGAGAGTTTGGCTGGGAGGTGTTAATGCATCCGCCGTGTAGTCCTGACCTTGCACCTTCAGATTTCACCTGTTTCGCTCTCTTTAGAATTCTATAGGCAGTGTCAGGTTAACATCACGAGAGGACTGCCAAAACCACTTGTCGCAGTATTTTGATCAGAAGTCCCAAAATTTCTATAGCAATGAGATCATGTCCCTACCTACAAGATGGCAAAAAGTTATCGAACAAAACGGTACCTACATACTTTAGATAAATGTAAATAATGTATATTAAAAAATGTTTTGAATTTTCTTAAAAAATGCGAAGAAACTTTTTCCCCAACCTATTATGAACTGCAGTGAGGCATTGAGAAAGCGCCGTTGCCTCGTGTGCCTGAATCATGTAAAAGAATAGGTCATATCTCAGGGAAAATAAAGGCTAGTTAGAAAACTGAATTGAGTTCACTATAATATTGTGATTACCATATTTATCACGTAAAGTAAATAGTATTATTCAGGATAAGTCTCGTTTCTCTAGTACATGTGTCAAACGGTTTGACAAATTCATCCCAGTGTCCATCCTATACTATTAAATGAGCAACATTTGTATATATACCTCATTTGTAATCACGTTTTCGAAAACGGCTCTAAGAGCGCTTTCCATTTAGACGTTTCGTGTCGGACCGCTGTGGTGCCGAAGCGGCGCGTTTGTCGTATTTCGCACGGACGGTCGTTTGTTTTCATAAAAAGCGCGCGGTGCGGCAACAGTGCGGCGTCGATATCGCGAACGCTCGACAACAGGACGGCTACGTCGCAATCTCCACGTGTATGAAAACAAACGACCGTCCGTGCGCAATATGACAAGCGCACCGCTTCGGCACCGCAGCGGCCCGACACGAAACGTCTAGAAACGTTGAAAGTGCCCTTACGATTTCGATTATGATTATAGGTTCACGTGGGTAAAAAATCGATCTAGCTAGGTCTCACATTATCTGAAAAAAAAAATGCTTTTTCTCTATTTTCATCAGAGCAGAGCTCGGTCGCTCAGGTACTTTATTTGAAACATAGGTAGTTTTCAACCAAATTATGACAATACCTTGACCTAACAGTGTGACATAATATGTTCTATATTGTCTACCAATAACGCGCAGTGAGTATTCCATTATTTGCCATCTAACCGCCCTTTGTCTCGTAAAAATGGTGCAAAGACTGTATTGCAACCAAATGTAGCAAGAACTAGTGTAATTACGGTCAAGTTCATATCGGGTTCATAATGAACTTGGGAAGAACATGGGCCATCACATTACCTATACATTTCACACAGTTAGATTGCCCCTTCTTTCGTGGGTAAATAAATGGTGTCCTTTTAATTAGCCTTAATAAACACCCCCCAAAGTCACTTCAACGACTGCTAAAGTGTAGGTAAATATCAGCAGACTTTTATACATTTTACCACATTAAAATAATAGGAAGCTAGGTGTTAGTATGTTCTATACTTTTAAATCAGCATCAGAGATAAATAAAATAAACACTTTTTGAGGGAGTTCTCAAACTAGGTTTCCGCCTAATATCATAAATTATCATATTCGCTCTTATCATAAATCACGTTGATTTATTTCTCTATCTTTTTGCTATTCTTAAGAAAAGATAATCTATAGAAGTAGGTACCTCACTAATTTGTAAAAGCTACCCAAAAATGTTATACATAGAACCCGCAATTCAACCCAATATCTACGAGTTTTAAAATAAATCGTAAAAATATTCCCTGAACATAATTCACTACTGACGCTGGAACAAAAAAAGAGAAAGAATAGCCTCAAGGGATGTGCAAAATTGGAAGGTCGACGCACAAAATTAATAGAAATCCTATTAATGTATTTGGCTCAGTAACTAAAGCGGCAACGGTCTCAAACTAATTGATTATTATTTTTATTTGAAAATAAAGTACCTATTTTTGGCAGAATTTCTCGTTTTCTTTGTTATTATAACTTATTATTTATTTTATTTATTTATTTATTTATCAAGAACAATTTATATTGTGTGTGATACATTACATACTTCATTAACTTAATTTAATATTAATATAAATTCTAAAAGTGAACATGCAGCAATAATAAAAAATACATTAAAAAAAAAACAACATAATTATTAAAAACAATAATAATAGATTTTTTTTTTTTTAAATAGAAAATTAAATCATATTAAATTACAGTTCTTCTATTGAGTATAAGTTCTTATCCAACAGAAATGCTTTGAGCTTAGCTTTAAAAGAGCTAGTATATAACAAAATTTTCAAATCTGCTGGCAGTCTATTAAATATTTGAACAGCTTGGTATTGAGGGCTATGCTTGACAATGTTGAAATTAGGTTTAATTTTATTATTGAAATCTTTTCTACGAGTTTTTTCCCTGGCTATTCTTTCTTCCCCAGATTCGTATTCATGGACATATTTTTTAAAATTAACTAACAACACAAGTATGTATAAGCTGGGCAATGTTAGTATATTTAGACGCTGAAAATGAGATCGACAGCTTTCTCTTTGCGTGATTCTGACAATTGTACGTATTGCTCTTTTTTGGAGAATGAAGGCTCGCTGAGAATTATATCCGTAGCTTTTCCCCCAGAACTGTATACTGTATCGAAGTCTGGATTCGACTAGAGCATAATAAACCATCTTTAACTGACCCGTATTTATTTCGTCTCTCAATGTCCTCAACGCATAACACGCAGATGATATAGTGGAGTCTATGTGTGCTAGTTCTTTTTTCCAGTTGAGGAATTCATCCAAATGTATACCAAGAAATTTGACGTCTCTCACTAACTCTATCTTTTCATTGTTAAGGGTTATATCCATATTATCTTTATTACCTGCAGTAGTTCGAAACAACATGATGTTCGTTTTCTTAATATTTATTATTAATCTATTTGTATTGAACCATAACTGAAATGCTGACAACGTAGTATTCACCTTGTCTGTCAGGTCACTAATACTTTTCGCCGCTACTACACCATTTGTGTCATCGGCAAAGACCACAAGATTAATGTCTGGAATGATTTTTTTTATATAATTGATCAGATCGTTAGTAAAAATAATAAACAGAATGGGACCTAATATGGAACCCTGCGGAACGCCAGTGGTAATATTAATCATGGATGATTGGTATGTTTTCCGTTGTCCATCCTGTTCTATAGTGCTGGTTTCTACATACATTTTCCTGTTTCTTAAATACGATGTAAATAATTGCAGGGCTACTCCTCTGACACCATAATAATTTAATTTAGTAATAAGTAGATTGTGATCAATCGTATCAAATGCGGAAGATAAATCTAGAAAAATCCCTGCTACCTTTAATTTATGGTTTATTTTGCTAATCACATCATCTAAAAGTTTACAAATGGCGTCTCCAGTGCCAATTCCTTTTTGGTAACCGAACTGTCTCTCATGTAGAACTTTATTTAAATGAAGATGAGTCAATAGCCGAGATTTTAATATTTTTTCAAAAATTTTTGAAAGTGTGGGTAGAATAGAAATTGGTCTGTAATTTTTAGGGTCCGTTTTTGAACCCTTTTTATAAACTGGCACAACCTTTGCAATTTTTAATTGTTCCGGAAAAATACCTTGCTCAAGACAGTTGTTAAAGACAGTTGTTAAAGAATGTAGATAGTGGCCCAGCCAATATGTTTGTGTGCTCTTTAAGAACAGCAACAGCAATAAAAAAGAAAGCATTATTATTTTTAATTTTAAAGCAAATATCAGTTCTCGCCCGCCTTGGTTGAACTGGTTTTGTCAGTTCAATTGCCGCAAGACGATATTTTCTTTGTTTTTTCTATTAAAATGCTTTATATCGAGGTTTAATATTTTGCACAGAAAATAGCAACACGTTCGACTCAATTTTCTCTAAGGCATTTACCAAGAACACGATTTTTAGGGTTCCATACCTCAATAGGAAAAAACGGAACCCTTATAGGATCACTCGTGTGTCTGTCTGTCTGTCTGTCTGTCCGTCTGTCTGTCTGTCTGTCTGTCTGTATGTCCGTCTGTCACAGCCAATTTGCTCCGAATCTAATGGACCGATTAAGTTGAAATTTGGTACACATATGAATTTCTGTGACCCAAACACGGACGGGTAAAGTAAATAAATTAATTTTGAATATAGAGGTCACTTTTGGGGGGCAAATAAGAAAATTAAAAAAAAAAGTTTTGCAAACTACACCATGTACCATGTCAAATGAAAGGGCTTACTATGAGGGTCTCAAATATATATTTTTTTATAATTTTAAAATAAATTGTTTTAAAGTTATTTAAGTAAATAGACGAAAATTGACCATTCCTCCCACTTATATCCGAAACTACTGAGCCTAAAATTTTGAAAAAAATACAGAAAAGCAGTCTATGGTCTTAAAATAACATGGTAAATCTATCAATATTGTGAGTACAAATTTACATTTACAGTTGGAATGTATGGGAGAACATGTTTTTCAACTACAATGTTAAGTTTGTACTTAACATTGTACTTGTTTGTACTTGTAATTTTCATCCCAACTACGGAACCCTTCATTGTGCGTGGTCCGACACGCACTTGGCCGGTTTTTTACGTAAACTAATACTTCAACATAACCGTTGAAATATAGGTGTTGTCAGTCGGCTCATCGCAATTCTTCAGGCCATACAGGCGTGAGGTTATGATGTAATGTGTTAGGATAGGGATCAGCGTTATACTGCTATCAACGAACTACTTGTTATCGCCAATAGGATTGTCTAAAACAAATGTTCAGAAAAAAATCACAAACTGTTATTAAGGCTGAAATACGCAAGCGTGTCGATGTCAAAAATAACACAAAAAAATATTATGATCTAGCTGCTGCCCGCGACTTCGTCCGCATGAAATTTCTTGTTTCCCCGACCCACCCCGTCGCATCGCATTGTCTGCCTGCGCTATTACTTCGTTTTCGCTTAGCGTTCTTTCTGCCTTTTTTTCTTTTAGCTCGCCACGTAAAGGTTCTAGAGTGATGTTAAATATGCCTATAGCTTTCCTTTAAATTTGGGCTATAATATAGTTCCAGAGATTAGCACGTTCGTTCACCGCATCCTCTTCCCGCTAACCTCTCCCTCCCCCTCGCACCCACTCTCACACCCCCTACACCACATCCCCTTCCCCTCTCTCCCTCACCACACCGTCCCCATCCCCTCCCCTCCCCTTCACCTCCTCACCACCCCCTCCCCTTCCCCTTTCCCTCCTCGCCTCCCCCTTTTCATCCTCACCACCCCCTCGTTTGCCCCTCTTCCCTTCCCATGGGGGAAAAACTTTATTACTTGCTTAGGCAAGTATTTGTGCCAAGTTTCAAGTTAATTAACCAAATGAATAAGATTTTACATATAAACTATATTCCCTGTTTACGTGCCCACAGAAGTGGAATTTAAAATAATCGTTTCGGATTTTTCCATAACTTGACTGGAAGATTATTTTTACCAATTTTCGAGTTAATCAAGCCCCGCAGTAAAATCCACCCCTGGAAAATTTAGTACCCCTTTTCACCCCCTTATGGGTAGATTTTTGAAAAACCCTAATACACGTTATTCTTCATTTTAAACCGATGAAAAAAAAAGAAGGAGGTTCTCAATTCGACACGTATATTTATTTTTTTATTTTTTTTTATGTATAACCACGCATAACTTTTTACAGAGTCGTCCGATTTAATTTTTTTTTATTATATTCGAGAGGATATACATCAAAGTTGGTCCCATATAAAATTGATTAACTTTGCTTTGGTAGTTTTTGAGTTAGCTTCAATAATACGTATTTTTTCCCCACTTTTATATGGATGATGTTCTAGTTTGTTAACCGAAAAAAAAAGGAGGAGGTTCTCAATTCGACACGTATGTTTTTGTTTTTGCAGGTAGTGGTATTAGAATTTGTGTGGCGTAGGTACTACAACTAAAAAGTGAAAAATAAAAACTTAAAAAAAAAATACAACCGACTTCCAAAAACAACACTACAAAGTGAAAAATAACTTTAATTTCGGAAGTCGATGGCAAAAAACGAAAATACATTTAACCAGACACCGACTTTCGAAATTAAAGTTATTTTTCACTTTGTAGTGTTGTTTTTGGAAAAAGTTTTTTATTGGTCTCAAAAATAAAAATACTGAGTTTCCAGTTAATCACGGCGCGGCAGCGCGTCGTCGAACGGAACGCGTGTGGCATTTTTATACTCGTGATAACTTCGAAATTAAATGTCCGATTAGAATTAATTAAAAAGTATTTTATTGCTACGTAAATACCCTAGATGATAAAACTATTTATTTGAATAAGAATTAATACTACGACACGAATGCAACCAACTTTTGTTTCTACCGGCGATCTAATTAAATTTTAGAAAACAAAAGCTTCTATTGTGACTTAACTGTGATAGTTAAATATCTTGCTTCGCGGACTTTTTTGAAGGTGATAATGAGTACATTAATCATGTGGTACATACTTTTTATGTATCATCAATAGTTTTCCCAGCGCACGCCAAATAATGAATTTTATAGGCAATAATTTGCTACTTTGGGTTAAATTATTGCAATTTTCTAAAGGATCTCTAATTTTTTTGAAAATAAATTATAGCCTACGTTACTTCCTGATCATTTAGCTTTCTATGGGTGTAAAAATTATTCAAATCGGTCTAGTAGTTTCGGAGCCTATTCGGTACAAACAAACAAACAAAAAATCTTTCCTCTTTATAAATATTATATAATAACGATATTACGGTTTTTGTTTAGTAGGTATACGAATATCTACTCATGATAATTGTGTGCTACTAGGTAGCACCTGCTCAAAATTAGTATGCTGTGTATTCCAGGGTTAAAACTCTTAGATCCAATATACGCTACAAGAAAATAAGGCTTTGTACTAGAATTTGGGTATAGTCACCTTTTACAGTCTTATTTATTTATAAACGTCGGTTAAATTTTAATCAATTGCTAAGCAACTGATTAGCAAAATTCTTATTCATAAACGAGGTTGCTACGCAATTGATTAGTAGCTTTCAAAATTAAACACCACAAGTATACTGTTTAAAGCTTGCTAAGAGGCAAGATGGCTGATTTTATTTGAATCAAATGATCGATTTAATGGGATTATTGAGTGCTTCGAGGTAAATATTGTTCATTTAATTCCGCTCGCTACGAGGATGAATACCTATTAAGTAATGTTCTTCATTCGCAGTACACATGATAAAAGGATGTATAGGGAAAGGAGGAGGCTGAGTAGGTGCTCAGGAGGTTTGAAGAGAATGAGTTCGTGAGGAAGTTCATCGGAGAATGTCGTGATTATCTCATGTGTTATCCCATGTGCCCCAGTCTTATGACGCCAGCTTTAAGGCCCAAAACTACAGAAATGCCACGTTGTGGTCACACACAAATAACAAGAGACATTTTATAGAAAACTATTTATTTTGATACATAATTACAAAAAAAAAAAAAAATATACAAAAACATTTATTTTTAACTCAACATTGTGTTGTAAATTGAGGCAGCCCCACTAAGTTACAATAGTACTTGTGTCGGAGCTGTCTCACTCTTCCCTAAGTGGTAGCTTAACAATGATAAGGCTAATAAGTTACTAGAAAAAAATAAAATAAAATAAAAATAAAGTAAAACATTAATTTAGCAGCTCTCAGAGTATAAGGGGTGCACGTGAGCGTAAGTGTGTGTGTATGTGCTGTGTGGGGGTGTGTGTGTAGCTGTATCGTCTTATTCATTACCATGTCGTTTATTAATCTTCTTTCTTATCTATTTACATTTTTAAATATTTCTTAAAAAAAGGATATCAAAAGAACATTTAAAAATATAAAAAAATAGAGGTCCGCCGGTATCGGGAGCAGGGTCCAAGCTACCGGTGGTTAGGGCTGCAAAGACAGGAACCTTCTCACAATGCGAGCCGTATCAAGGAGTACTGCCTTCTGAATCAGGCCCTTGATCCAACCGCCTAACGATAGCCTCGAGAGATGATGGTCGAGGCTTTCAGCCATCAGGCCATTGGCCGTGACGACAATCGGCACAATGACAGCCGAGCTCACATTCCACATGTCAACAACCTTGTGAGCCAAGTCGAGATATTTTATTTGTACAATAAGTCCAATGATTGTTTTTAAAAAATACTGAAAACCTTGTGCAAAAGCAATAGGAAAAAAAAAGAATAGCTATGTATTTTCATGTGTTTGCCATCTTTGCTTCATAAAACAGACACAAGTATCAACATACATTTCTAATAAAAGAGTACCTATATTCGTTTTATGAAGAAAAGATGGCAAAGACATGAAAATATATAGCTATTATCGGCTACTGATTTAATATTCATTTGGTCAGTTTACATTAGTAAGTAGATATAAATTCAGAGATCCTTTTCCTGTTTACTCCAATTCAATCTGCAATCTGCCTAGCCTTTTCTCAACTATGTTGGGGTCGGCTTCCAGTCTAACCGGATGCAGCAGAATACCAGTAATACTTAAATGACTGAGTAAACTCACTAAAAGAGAAACAGCCTTTTTATGACGTATTCTACCATTGGCTAGAGCCACGCGTTTTTACAACAACTTTAGAATTGCTAAGATGACTTCACTACTTGCCATGCAGATAACTAACAAAACTAACATATTTTACTAGCTCTTACCAACTCAGTTCCCGAGGAGCGTCTGTTGATTCAAAAGAAGGCCCTAAGTGCATCACAAGCTAAGCTTAGGAAAACAATAAAAAAGTTCTAATTTTGACTGTTTTTTTAAAATTATCGTTTTGAATTGCCGAGTTTCGTAGTAGGTTCATACTTTTTTAACCATATACAAAAATGATTTTGAATAATAAGATATTATATTTAGAGAGATATGAACTGTCAGATTTCTTAAATACTTATTCCCTTTTGTGTAGTCAGTGCATTAAATAGTCCCATTTGATTGGGCACTTATAAAAATAGTCCTTTTTGATTTGGACTTATTTGTTTTGTGTTCTCAATAACATGGATATAGCAAAAGATGGCGTTTCTCCTCAAGAGAACAGGGTATTTTAAAATTAAGGAAAGTGGATCCGAATAATTTTATTTCCGGGAACAAAAGAAAAAATTGTAAATGGAAAAGAATCGCAATTAAATTTTTCATTGAAATACCTAGTCATTTATCTCCTTATGACTTATCTTTTACGGTAGACTGATCTAACTTTCCGCCATTTTTTTAACTGACTTCAAAAACGGAGGTTTCTCAATTCGACCGTATATATATATTTTTCTTTATGTGTGTTCGTAGATAACTTCGTCGTTTATGAACCGATTTTGATGATTATTTTTTTGTTGGAAAAGAATTATCTTAAGGGTGGTACCATGATAAGGACACCAGGATCTGACGATGGAATCTCAGAGAAATTGAGGGGAAACTTCAAATTTTATAGGCACACCTTTAGCGATTTGGGTATTTTTTATAGTAACTCGTGCATTTGCTCTCGGAAAGCACCATTTGGTGAAGTGAAACTGATGAGGAAGACCACAGATGGGGATCAGAACTATTCAATAATACGTATTTCACGGCTTGTGATTTGATTATTGCTAAGCAATTTATGTTCGTCACAATACATATGTTGAAGTGGAGCTGATGGTGATTTCACCATCAGTTGTTTGTTTTTCGTTGTTTTTTTTTTTGTAAAATAGTTTTTTCTTGACACCAGAATTTAAACTCTGAACAGTATTTTGTCTTTTCAAAACACGGAAATAGCCACACGTAATCACAATAGGGGTATAGGGTCTGTACCAAAATGGTAAAATGGAAGTTTATGGTGCGACTCAGTCTATCTGTCTGTCTGTCCGTCCGTCACAGCTGGATATCTCAAGAACTATTAATGCTATCAACTTGAAATTTTGCCTAACTTATTTGCAAATAAGAAAGAAGTAAAAATATTTTTTGTTTTTTTGCAACAGGGATTGCAAGAGGGTCTTAAAAATTGGAACTGGGGCGACTAGAGCATGTGGGGCATTATATGAAAGAGCGTTGTTTGCAAATTCTCAATTTTTTTTTTCCTTTTTTTTAGGCCACATAGTTTTCGACTTTTGATAAAAATGTAAAAAAAAAATACCGTGTCCCCCAATGTAAAGATTATAGGAAAAATAAAACGATGTCTTTAAATAGCACACTTTTTCAGAAATCGGAACGGAACGGCGCGCGAGTCCGAATCACCCTTGACCAGTTTTTTTTCGAAAAGCGTGCCAAAATATTTGCAATGATTGACATAACTGACAATTGACAGTAGAATGACATCAAAATATTCTTTTTTTACAAAATGGCAAATAGACCCTTTTCAACAAACATTCCTCTCATTATTTGCCCCTAATTGTATAGAGTGTTCATACAAGGCAAGCAAATTGGATAACATAATATTCGAACAATATAAGCTAATGGCTCGTTAAATTACCTTTATTGAATGTGTTTCGTGAGCAAAGATTTACTTTAGGATAAATAAATGCTTATTCTGTTTAGCGTAGAATATAAGACAAATATTGTGTTTGGAAAGTAAGATAATTCTTATCCACTTGTTGTCTTGTTACAAGCTATCGCGTGGATCAAGTGTTATTGAACAACTTATTACTAGTATTCTAAACATTCCTTCTGATACAGCATATTCTCCTTTTAGAAGTTTGTTAAAACAAGCTTGAACTTTTCTTGTAACTTCAAGGTATTGAGCTAGGCTGACTGTTTGTAGTTGTTTGTGTGTTTGTTTATATGGAGAATTGGAAACTTTAGTGCTCATTGGTAAATTAAAAAACAATTGTTTACAGTGGGCCTAGACAAAGCAACATTCTAGAAAAGCCAAAAATGTATGGAGTTGAGAAAAGCTATCGAAATATCACGTGATCATAAGTCAACGCCAACGATAACTTCCATAGAGATGCGTCGATAGCGATTGTAGAAATAGATTCGCTCCGAAGCGAATGCCATTTGTCTACGTCTACAGATGTCTAGAGATAGTGGAAGATAAATAATCCAAAGGTACCTTGACTCCATAAGAGGGCACGGGAGACCAGCTCGGATAGTCTTTTGGTTCCACATTAAACACCACGCTAAGACCTGTTTGCCTGAAATAGTAAATTGGTTAAATAAAAAAATAAAAAAAAATAAAAATATTTTATTGACATAAAAAATGGAGACATTTTCAATTGAAGCCCTAACTCCTGTGCTAGGTGGTACCTGTGTTACAGGAGTCAAAGCCATAAACATACAAATCGTAAATAAAACTTTAAAGAATATGAAGTACAAAGAACAAAATTTAGATCTAGGTTATGAAAATTACGCTTCATTATCGAAGTTTTAACTTTATAACCAGTACCGAGTAATCAAACGTTTCACAGTTAGTTCTGATAATAAATGTTCTAGCTACTAAGCTACGACTACGTAAGGGAATCTGTGGGTGGTCTGGTCACAAAATCAAAGTCAATATCAACTTTATTAATTCCGATAAGTTTCCTTTTGTTCGGGTAGGATCTATTTCTGATGCCTTAAAGCACGAACATTGGAACTACTTTACATGAAGAGAACTAAGTAACATATTGGAGAAATTTTCCCATTGGAATAGCTGTACACTGTGTTTAACTGTATGTAGGGACCTAAAACTTGGTCAAATAAAATAAATGTGTATATGTTTTACACTAAATCTTCAAACAATAAAGCATTGTCAAATAATATATTATGAATAAGTTAAAGTTACCTGCCAGACTCCGAAGTGGCTATAATTGTTGGATTTGTAGCAGTTCCTCCATCAGGGTTCTGGTCATCATAGTATTCTAGATCCTTGTCTGGTGTGGAGTGCAGAAGTGGCCTGCAAGCATAAATATTACTTACGAGTAAATGCTACAAGTACTCGTATGAACGATATGAATGAAACCAAAAATATAATAAAAAATAATAAAAATAGTCTCACGTAGTCATCAGTATAATGTTGACATTTTTAGCACGCTTTTATTAACTTCATCTGTATGCAAAGAGATTAAAGATAATATAGAGAGGCTATCAGAAGAAATGTCAGAGAAAAACTGTGATCCCATGTGTCAGTGACTTTTGGTAGACACGCATTGTCATCACGCAGTCGACATGACATATAATATGTAGGCGTAGACTTTGTCCACTGGTCATAAGTATCGGATTACGATTTTGTTCGCTATGTCCTGTCTATTGTTAAGTAATATTGAATGTCTTTGTCTGTATGTATGTTTGTATGTAACGGAATCATTGAACTCGATTTTTACCCACTTTAAATGGTCAAATTAACTCGAAATTTTGCACACTTATCAGGGCCCGATGACAATACAACAGTTTATTAATTTTGTCCCACTATCCTGATCGGGATCATCAGACAAACGGCTACCATATCCATGTTTCGGTTTCCAAAAGCAGGTATAGGTATCAGCTAGTTTCTACATGTACCGGCTTCACGATGTCTTTTAACTAAAAAACACGCTTTTTTAGAAGATCGAACTAACAAATTAAAAATATTTTTTCAAAAAGCGAGTATTTTAGTTTTTTTAAACTATAATTTATTTAAAAATAAGTTCAATCAGAATCAGTATAATTTCTCTCTGCTGCATGCTGTGACATAGGCCTCCTCTCTGTGAGAGGGAGTGGGCCACACTGGCCCAGTGAGGGTTGATGGATTGCTCCTGCTAATTACAAGAAAATGAATATATTTTCATTATTTATCTACATGGTACATTAATAATCAGCCTTCTACGTTCCTACTGCCGGGATATAGGCCTCCTCTTTCTGAAGGAGTGGGCCATAATCCACCACGCGGGCCTGGTGCGGGTTGGTGGACATAATACATTAATTATGCTATATCATTACGAGTGGCCGTTAATTTCTCACTCAGGATAATAAAACCTTAGTACTAATAATACATTAGTTTTATTCCTCTTGGGCCATTTATTGCAGATTGATCGCAGCAATACAAATGTCTTGCTGCGATCAATATTTGTAGGTACTGTTTTCCTTACATGAGATTTCTTTTTTGAAGTAATTTCGTACAAAGTAGTTTAGAACTGTACTTTTATGATGTCAGGTTTTTTATTTTTATTTTTAATCCATACTTATAGCAACTCTGTCTGCCTGTCTGTCTGTTTGTTATGTGCAAGGCGATAGTTGGCGTCCTGGGAAGGGCATATTAGCTATTTTTTGTCTCAAAAATGATCTTACAGGAGTTACAGGGGATGCAAGTTTGTATGGAAGACCCAGCATTTCTTAAGTTAGGGATATGAAAATTCAAAGGACATCATTCAGGTATCGATCATTTTGTACCCAAAAATTAAAGCCAGAGAAAAAAATACGGTTTTCATATGGAAAATAACTCATTTTTTACTATTACAACAATAGTATAAAATTAATCCTTCCGCTGCTATTTTAGTTTGAAAATACAAAAAATCATATTTTGACTAAACATTTTTTGAGCATTACATTTTAATTCATCATGATCAGTGCGTGTTACCAATGATGACCTATGGCACTGAAACGTGGTTGCTCACAATGGGCCTCACAGAAGGCTGAAAGTCACCCAAAGGGCAATGGAGAGGGGTCAGTCTGCCTAGCCTTTTCCCAACTATGTTAAGGTTGGCTTCCAGTCTAACCGGATGCAGCTGAATACCAGTATTTTACATGGAGCGACTGCCTATCTGTCCTCCACAACCCAGTTACTGGTTAATACGATACCCCTTGGTAAGACTGGTTGTCAGACTTTCGGGCTTCTGACGACCCGTAACCACTGTCAAAGATCCACAAATGACAGCTAGGACTAACGACTTAACGTGCTTTCCGAGGCACGGAGGAGTCTCGGTATGTAAAAATAGCTTGACTGATGGACCGACCCATGCGGCTGTTATTATTTATCCACGAGCTCTTCCATGGCTCCTCCACGGCAATGGAGAGGGTTATGCTTTGAGCTTTTCTAGGTGATTGAATGAGACATGAAGATACCGGAGAACCAAAGTAACCGACATAGCCTGAAGAATTGCCAAACTTAAGTGGCAGTGGGCAGGGCACATTTCTCACAGAACAGATGGCCGTTGGGGCTGAAAGGTTCTGGAGTGGCGACCGCGTACCGGAAGACGTAACGTTGGAAGGCCTCCCTCAAGGTGGACCCATGACCTGGTAAAGGCGGCAGGAATCTGCTGGATCCAAGAAGCACAGAACCGGTCGAAGTGGCGATACTTCGGGGAGGCCTATGTCCAGCAGTGTGGACGTCTTTCGACTTAAATTATGTATCGTAACCAGCTATTGTATCGTAGTTGCCAGCGCGTCTCACACCCCGTACCCTGATCCCCATACCCATGGGGCAAACGTGGTTTATTTTGTTTTTAAAGATGAATGTATTACTAATTTCCTCTAGTGCGTTATTCCGTCAGAATTATTATATACTCGCTCTTGCCCGCGGCTTTCACCCGCGTGGATGTCGGAAAATTATCCCACGAGAACGTAGTAATACCGGGATTAAGTAAACTAGGGCAGTAGCCGCCCGATGTTATAGAAGTTGCATGCATAACAGCCGATCTATTCTTTAAAAGTCTCTGCATTCCACCTGATGACACTATCGACAGCTCACTTCAAACTCACTTCACCTAAGTTTTCACGGTGAGATTTTTACAGAATAGATTGAGTGGTTTTAATTTCACGTGACTGAACGTGACGTTTAATTGGCACGTGACTGGTTAAATCAAATATTGGTGCCGATTCTGTTGTGCACAAACTAAACATAATTTAGGCTATTGCTAACTTTTTCTCTCTATTATGACAAGAAAGGGACAAAAGTAAATTAGAGCGGTCAAATTAGTTAGAACTAATTTTTCCATAGACATTTAGACGACACGTAAAAACATGTCGACTAAAAAACACGGTGAAGCGCAAGGCGTGAACTAGTTTGACATCTCCAACTTAGTGCATAGCTATAGCCGTCCTTTTCTCGCGCTGCCTGTTAGTAAAAGATAGCGATTCTCTAATTTTAGTTTAGTGCGTTCACAAGGGAATCGGTTGTTTGAATAACATTATTTAATTGTGATTGAAAAATCAACGACAAAAATTTAAGGTATAAAACTCAATAACCACAAAAGAATTCCAGGTTAAGTATAATCAAATCAAAGCACTCAACTTGTAAGTGGCGCTGCGAAGTGGCATCGAATACGTTTTCCGATCCATTTGTTTACATTTTCATCAGATATTTTTGGAACAGAACATACGTTATTATTATTGTAATTTTGTTGGACTTTCCTGTATAACATGCTATAATTAAAAACAACCACGAATTATGTACGTACACTTCACTAGCATCATTCAGAGCCGCATAGTTGAAAGTGCAACAATGTCCCTCATACGTCTTGATCAGCACAAACATATCTGCACAATTCTTCGCCTTTCTGTTGAACGTACAGTACAGGATCAGATTCTCGCATTTTTGATGCACCTGAATCACAAAATTCCTTGAAATAGATCAAAAAAACTGAAAATAGAAGATATGTTACAGGTACGCTTCAATTTATTGAGGAATCTTTGGCACGGTTTTTGAAATGCTAATCAACACAAAAAAAAAAAACGAACAGATTATTAAACTCATGTCAAGTGATTTGATTGGTTGTTGTTATTTCATTCAGCCAATCAAATAAATACAAAAAGTTTTACTGGCAAAAAGAAAAGGTAATGACAGACAGTGATTTATAGTAGTAGAAAGTATGAAATTGCCGATTTGTACTGATAAATTGAAATTCTTTTTTTTTTTAATTTAACATATTTATTTAATCAAAATAATTACCATTATTATCTATACATTGCTGCCATCTAATCAGAAGGTCATATAAACCTTTGCGATAGAACTCTCGTGGTCTAGATTCGACAAGCTGTGTGAAAGCATTTTGTACTGCCTCCTGAGAAGAAAACTTTTTATCACGTAGAAAATTGTCCAAATCACGAAAAAAAATGGTAGTCCGTTGGAGCAAGGTCTGGCGAATACGGAGGGTGACGAATGGTTTCTAATTGCAGTTCCTGTAGAGTAAAAATGGTTTCTCGTGCTGTATGAGGTCTCGCGTTATCATGGAGCAATAATGGTGAAGATCGATTCATGAGTCGGGGCTGTTTCACTGCTAGTTTTGCTATCATTGTTCGGAGTTTGGCACAGTAGACATCTGCCGTTATTGCTTGACCAGATCGCAGAAAGCTATAGTGAATAACACCATGCTGAGACCACCAAACAGTTACCATTACCTTTTTATTGGTAAGCTTTGCTTTAGGACACTGTTGTGGCGTTTGACCTGGGGTTAGCCATTACATTTTTCGCTTAAAGTTATCGTAAAGAATCCACTTTTCATCACATGTCACAAATCGATCCAATATTCCTTCATTTCTGGAGCTCGTGGCTAAGTAATAACAGCCGCACGGGTAGATCCATCAGGTTAAGCTACGCTTGCTTGCTTTACGCTTGGTTGGATGGGTGACCATCTTTACATACCGAGACTCTCCGTGCCTCTGAAAGCACGTTAAGCCATTGGTCCCGGCTGTCATTCGTAGATCTTTGACAGTCGTTACGGGTCGTCAGAAGCCCGAAAGTCTGACCACCAGTCTTACCAAGGGGTATCGTATTACGCAGTAACTGGGTTGTGAAGGTCAGATAGGCAGTCGCTCCATGTAAAATACTGGTATTCAGCGGCATCCGGTTAGACTGGAAGCCGACCCTAACATAGTTGGGAAAAGGCTAGGCAGATGATGATGATTCCTTCATTTCTGTATCGATTCAACAAGGCAACACAAGTTTCAACACGCTTTTTTTTCTGCAGATCAGTCAAATCATGAGGCACCCATTTCTCAATTTTTTTATTTTATTGATTAGACGCAAATGAGTCAATATTGTTGGTAAGGTAACGTTAAACCATGCCACTAATTCCTGGGTAGTTTGGCTCGGAGCGGCTTCCACCATCTCTTTCAATTCATTGTTATTCACCTGTGTGGGCGGTCTTCCACGTGATTCGTTCTTCAAATCAAAGTTTCCATCACGAAAGCGTTTAAACCAAAATCGCACGGTGCGTTCATTAGCAGTCCCCTCTCCAAACGCAACATTGATATTGCGAGCTGTTTCTGCCACGTTGGTTCCGAGTCGGAACTCGTGTTTAAAAATAACTCGAATTTTCGAAGTATCCATATTTCTTGTCTAAGCAGAATAAAAAAAATAACTGAAAGTCGATAATCAAATGTTTCACATTTTTTAAAAGAAGAATTTCATAGGTACCATGTGAAAAAAGTTTTACTCAAAAATCTCAAACCATGAAGGTTCTATGTCAATTCGAAGTTCCTAATACAATAAACGGCAATTTCATACTTTAACCCCTATTACATATATAACCACTCGCATGTCCAATCCTTATAATGGCGCTATGCGAAAACTCTGAAATGTTCAAATCCTTTATAATGGGAAAGATTTTTTTTTGTGGACAGCGCTCTATTTAATTTTTTTTTTTATTTTGAACCCTGCTACAGCCATCGTTCTTGTATTGACAGAAAGCCAATGAAATTCCTGATGTTTTCGTTCAGTGGGGTTGGTTGCAGGAGGTATAACAAAATATTGAGTAGCATGTATACAACCGCAGCTCGGCTGATCACATATCACCACAATTCAGTAACAAATGCAAATTCGTTTCCGATCGATATCGAGTCGCGTCGTCCGTACCGGAACGAGGCAAATAATTTATTTTTCGCTTTCATTGCACAGACGATAACACTCTTTCTGACCAGCTCAAGCCGATTTCATGTCGATAAGTGTTAGATTGATATTAATCTCAACAAGAGAATGATTAGTATTTATTTATAATACTATACCTCTTCCATAATAGTATCAACGGTGAAGAAATGATGTTTCAAGATATCCATGATTTCTGTGAAGTTTCCCGACTGTTGAGTTCTCTTGCCGAAGCTTTTCAAGATCGGAAGTGCGTTGAAAAAGTTTCTAATTTCCTCGTCGCTTCTGTTGTAATGTTTTCTGAAATTCAAACATTTTTGTTTAATCTCGTATTTATATATATTTTTTTTTAATTTCAATTCCGAATCAAAGATTAAGTAGGCACCTAGTTTTGTTTCAACAGTAAACAAGGCATCAGCTAAGTACCTTAACTTACGGAAACCTGCATCTAGGAAAAAACCCAAACTGCTTAGGCCTCTGTCTCGAATTTCGCGGGCAGCGGGGCGGCGGCGGCGGCGGCGCGTCTCGCATTGTCCCGCCCCGCTACCGCGCCGCTGTTTTCGAGTTACGGTCCATTTGTTTTTACCCATAAAATCCTGTCGCTCCCGCGCTGCCGCCGCTGCCGCCCCGCTGCCCGCAAAATTCGAGGCAGAGGCCTTAGAGACGGCAATAGGTATTGCGGCGTAGTAGCACCTCCTTGAACGAACTCAGTATAACACAAAGATTCAACGTCTTAAAATTTTTTATGCATCACTAACACATAATGTTGCCATAGGCAACCTCAGGCATTAAGTCCGCCTTTGTACAGTATTTTTTTACTTGTGCATAAAGTTTTAATAAATAAATAAACAAATAATAATGTTTTTTAATAATACAAAATTTTGTGGAGCAGTCAAGCTCTATTTTCTTGATTCTTTACCTAAAGACTAGGTAACTGACACCACTAATCCATATTTTATATGTATTGTTTAAAATTAAGTAACAATTAGCGACCGTTTAACCATACATGTTTGGTGTATATGTTACGGTTAATGTGATTAATTGAAAATTTTTAATAATTATCCATCATTATTAATGATTACCTCATGATGTGGTAAATGTGAATATAAAATTTAAATTCATAACTTTTAGCAGTATACTCTGGTCGGTTAAAGTAATAAAATAATATAAGACTCGAAGTTATTTGTCCAGTTGGTATTTATTTTTAACCGACTTCAAAAAGGAGGAGGTTCTCAATTCGTCGGAACCTTTTTTTTTTATGTATATTCCCCGATTACTCGGAAGATGGCTGGACCGATTTGGATTTTTTTTGTTTTATTCGAGAGGGTATACGTCACAGTTGGTCCCATATAAAATTGATTAATTTTGCTTTGGTAGTTTTTGAGTTAGCTTCAATAATACGTATTTTTTCCCACTTTTATATGGATGATGTTCTAGTTTGTTTTGCAGGTAGTGGTATTAGAATTTGTATGGGGTAGGTACCACAACTAAAAAGTGAAAAGTAAAAACTTTTTTACAAAAAAATACAACCGACTTCCAAAAACAACACTACAAAGTGAAAAATAACTTTAATTTCGGAAGGCAAAAAACAAAAATACATTTAACTAGACACCGACTTCCGAAATTAAAGTTATTTTTCACTTTGTAGTGTTGTTTTTGGAAGTCGGTTGTATTTTATTGTAAAAAAGTTTTTTTAACACCACTGTACTTACAAATACATAAAAGAAAGTTACATGAAAAATCGCTTTCGTTTGGTTTTGCTTAAAAATATAAGTACAATCATAGACTTCGTAAAATCTTAAATTAAAAATTTAAATCTTTCTTCTATCACAACATGCATTTTAAACCATAAAAAGTATAAGTCATCGCTTGTTTTTTTCTTTGTAGAAAATCTAGAAATCTAGAAATCTAGAAATCTAGAATCTAGAAATCTGAAACTAACTGTGTTTGCTCTTATATATCTTCTTATATTATGTACCTGTTTTTTGTGAATTTTATATGATCATACATTCAAACGAAACATACACTACGATAGAATCTGGTTCTTTGGCATCCATAAAAACATTCAAGCGTTACAAGGTTCCAAGAATCTTCGTCGCTTCGGCATTGTTTTTAACCACGTGCGAATTGCCGGCTGACGTCACGGTGCGTGTACGCATGACTGTATGATGGACTGTTTTTTGTGTAGAGCCGCTTTCGTACTGGTGACTACTTCTTTGTTCAAAAGATATTTATTGATAATATCCACTACAATACTTAAAGGTCCTGAACTAAATAAATAATAATACTAAATAAACTTTCAAAATTATTACATTTATCGGTTCTAAAGTTATATTATTAATAATCACCGGTAAATGTGATTAATTCGTTACTTTTACCTCGACTTTCGGTAATCTAAATATTAGGTCTTTACCTATGAAATTGCCGTTCTGCAGTACTGGCCATTTCAAATCAAAATAATTTTTGTTTGGCTAAGAATTCTAATTTCAAATTAATTTTATTTTAAAAACATGGTTTTTTTTTCCAAAAGTAGTCATTTGTTTATTGATTAGTGTTACATTTTCATCGCATTTCAATCTTTTTCGTCATCATGGATACGTTAAAAATTCGAGTAATTATGGAATATGAGTACCGTCGTGGCAGCAACGCGGCACAAGCGGCACGCAACATCAACGACGTTTACGGAGCTAACACTACAAACCAACGCACCACTTGTTATTGGTTTGCTCGCTTCCGTTCTGGAAATTTCGACCTGAAAAATGAACCTCGCGGTCGTCCGAAGACTTTGGTCGACAATGACGAATTAAAGGCGATTGTGGAAGATGATGATACACAATCTACGGCTGAATTAGCAGCAGCTTTTGACGTTAGCGTCAAAACAATATTGGTCCATTTGCGTCAAATTGGCAAGGTAAAAAAGCTTGACAAATGGGTGCCCCACGAACTCAATGATCGCCAGCGCGAAGTACGCGTCGAGACGTGCCTTGCACTGCTCAACAGACACACAAATGAAGGAATTTTGAACCGCATTGTTACCTGCGATGAAAAATGGATTCTGTTTGATAACCGCAAGCGCTCAGCAAGTTGGTTGGATCCTGGTTCAGCACCTAAACAATGCCCTAAACGAAAACTTACCCCTAGAAAAGTGATGGTCATTGTTTGGTGGTCTAGCGCCGGTGTGATTTATCACAGCTTCTTACCAAACGGGGTGAGCATTACTTCAGATGTGTACTGTGAAGAACTGAACACAATGATGGAGACGCTGGCACATCTCCAACCAGCATTGGTCAATCGCTCGTCTCCGCTGCTCCTGCACGACAACGCGCGACCTCATACTGCACAGCAGACGGTCTCCAAGTTGCAAGAACTGGGGTTGGAAGCTCTCCGTCATCCGCCCTACTCACCAGACCTTGCGCCTACAGACTACTATTTTTTCCAGAATTTGGATAACTTCTTGGCGGGAAAAAAATTCAATACCCGAGGGGCAGTACAAAATGCCTTTGAAGAATTTGTTGCCTCCCGTCCAGCTGATTTCTTTCAGAAGGGCATCAATAAACTGCCACTGCGTTGGCAAAGATGCATTGATTGCATGGGTAATTACTTCGATTAATACAAATAAAAAATGCATGAAAAAAATTCGTTAAACTTTTTTCATACAAAACGGAAATTTCATAGGTAAAGACCTATTATATAAAAGAAGAAACTGACTGACTGACTGACATATTATATCAACGCACAGCCCAAACCGCCGGGTCTAGAGATTACAAATTTGGCACGTAGGTTCCTTATGAGGTCTAGGGGTGCACTAAGAATGGATTTTTAAAATTCACCCTCTAAGGGGGTGAACGGGGGTCCAAAGTTTGTATGAAAAATCTAGACTTGACTAGAATATTATCTAAATAAAATAATAAATAATGTTAGCGTCCGTAGCCTGGCTGCGTTCCGGTGACCTCTTTGGGGAAACCGAAGGTTTTGTCTGTGCAATTATGGACGAAGTTATGATGACGAACAACTACCGGAAATATATTGTGAAAGACGGCACGGTTGACATCTGTCGGGCATGCCACCGTCCAGGAGAATCAATCCGACACATTATCTCTGGGTGTTCTCGTCTTGCTAACGAAGAGTACTTGCATAGACACAACCTTGTAGCCAGGATTATCCATCAGCAACTTGCACTGAAATACAACCTTGCGGAATCGGAAGTGCCGTACTATAGGTATGTGCCCGACCCAGTTCTCGAAAATGGAAATATCACATTGTACTGGGATCGATCCATCATCACTGACAGGACTATTGTTGCCAATAAGCCTGATATAGTGGTGGTGGATCGAACAGAGCGGCGCACAATGATTATTGACATAACGGTCCCGCATGACGGGAACCTCGTGAAAGCCGAGAAAGATAAGCAAATCAAGTATCTTGACTTGGCTCGCGAGGTTGTCGACATGTGGGATGTGGACTCAGCGATCATTGTGCCGATAGTCGTATCAGCCAATGGCTTAATTGCCAAGAGCCTCGACCAACATCTAAGGAGGCTCTCGTTGGGTAGCTGGATTAAGGGCCTGATTCAGAGAGCGGTACTTCTGGACACGGCGCGCATTGTTAGGAGGTTCCTCTCTCTGGAGCCCTGACCGCCGGTAGCTTGGACCCTGTTCCCGATACCGGTGTGCTACTATGTTTTATATTTTTAAATGTTTTTATATTTTTATATTCTAATATTTAAAAATGTAATTTGTATGTATATATTAACGAAATAAAGGAAATAATAAATAATAATAATAATAAATTTATTTCATATAGCATATTTGGCTTACAATGCCTGTCGAGGAGTCTCCATTTAGGCATATAATATGCCTGTAGTTGAAGGCTCCGCTCTTCCCTTACATTAGAAAACTTACGAGTACAAATAGGTATATGTATAAAGAAACAAAACAAGGAAAAAATGCGATCAATTTATACGAGTGTGTGCGAGATTTATATGTGTGCGTGTGTATGTGTATGTGGGGGTGTGTTTGTGTATGAGGGGGTGTGTTTGTGTGTGTGAGGGTGTGTGTAGGTATGTGTGTGTGAAAGAGATTTTGGGTGTACATGAGTGACTAAAAAAGCAAATAACATCACTCTTATAATAATATTATTAAGTCACACGTTGCAGAAGTAACTCTACGTCATTATAGTTTAAAGTGTGAAGCCATGCTATTAACTTCTTTTTACATTCATATTTTTTTTTATCATAAATATATATTAATTTATTAATTTTATTGTATAAAAAAGCTGAGCGCTTTTTATATTGCCTACTGGCAAATTCTGTCCTAGTTGGGGGAACGTTTACTATGCAGTGTTTATTTCTTTTTCTTAGTATTTTAGCATCATATGGTATCTCTTTGTGCATTTTGAGGATGATAAGAAGGATATACAATTTTCTCACTGACAGCAGATTACATAATTCGTATAGCTTGTCAGTAGAGAATCTTCTTTTTTTGAAATACATCACCTTAAGTATCGCTCTTTGAGCGCGTTCAACCCCTAGAAAGCTAGATTTCGCTGCTCCACCCCACACAGTTATGCAATACACTAAAACAGACTGGACCAAAGATACATAAATTTCATTTAATAGATTTCTTTGGTTATTCTTATTTTTATTTACATGTATTCTCCTTGGTACAACATATCTCAGCTCTTTGAATATCCATATAAGTTTCCTTACTCGACTCATGACTTGTTCCAGTTGAGGATACCAGGAAAGACGCTGGTCAATAATGACTCCTAGATATTTTGCTTGGGTAACTTGTTGGATAGTTGGGCAATTGCAGCTAGTTCTATCCCTAGCAATGTCGCACGTATGGATTCTTAAATTAAATTCCTTGTCTGGTTGAACCCGATCATAAATATTAATGCAGATGTAATTGGTCTTGCTAGCGTTCAGGGTGAGCAGATTTTCTTTTAACCAAGTTGCAATAAGAGCAAGCCCATCTTCTGCACTATTTTTAACATCATCCCATGTTTTTCCTGTGAAGACGACAGCTGTATCATCGGCGTAAGAGAATACTTTGGCATTATTAATCTTCATGTTGCATAGGTCATTAATATAAATTATAAATTAATATAAATTAATATAAATTAAAAACTACCCCCTAAAAAGAGATATAGGGGGTGTCAAAGTTTGTATGGAGTAATTTTAACACGCAGTCCGATTAACTCGAAACTCAGTATTTATACTTGAGACCAAAAATGAAGAATAACGTGTGTCATAGTTTTCGAAAATAAACCCCTAAAGGGGTGAAAAGGGGTAGTCAATTTTACAGGGCAGGGTTTACTGCGGGGCTTGTTCAACTCGAAAATTCGTGTAAATATTCTTTCAGTCAAGTTACGGAAATATCCCAAAAGATTTTTTTAAATTTCATCCTGTGGGGATGAAAACAGGGAATACCAATTAACCAAATATATTTTTCTTATAATTATGATTTTTCTTATAAACTGTTAATATGAAAAATCTTAAGAATTTATCCCAAAAACAAACTTAACAATGGATCCCAAAAAAAAAAAAATATGTCATGAAACTACAAATTAACAATTTTTGGACTTTTTCCTTAACTTTTGCTGGGAGATCTTACTTCTTGCCAAATTACATTATTCTAGGTAAACGGGAAGTACCCTATAGGTTTTGATTTACTTGCGACAGTTGCGAGTATCAAAATGTGTTGCAAATGGCCGTATTTTTTTATTGCATTGACTTAGAAGATTGCTTGATTTTTAAGAACTCTAAGGTCCAGGCCAATAGATTTAACTTCTTATTGGAGGAGTTGTAAGTCTTTAAAAACGGTTTCTACACCACCTCCTAGCGTTCCATCATCTAAACACCACACGTTAAATTTTGAATCTAGTGTCTGGATAATTACATGAATAGCTAAGCTGAAAACGACTGGCCCGAGAGGGTCACCTTATTGGTATCCAACTGCAGATTCCAAAATATTGTCTTTGTCTAATATCTTCTAAAATTGAAATCTGGCTAATTTTATCAATAATAAGCAGTTCCCGCGCGGCTTCGCCCGCGTTGATGTCGGAAAATATCCCATGGGAACGTGCTACCGGGAAATTCTTCCTTGTTCCTTGTCTACATTATAAAGGGAACCTCTGTGCAAAATTTCAGCTTTCTAGGTTCAAAAGTTTGGGCTGGACGTTGATGAGTCAGTCAGTCAATCAAGACTTCTCTTTTTATTTATATAGATTGAAAAACATTAAACACACTATTAACTGTTTAAATTCAAACCATTACCATTTTACATATTTTATACAATGACATGAATATTTGCTTTGTAAAGTAAAGTATTATATTATTATTCCTTTATTTCATTTACAAACATATTAATTACATTTTTAAATATTTTTATAAAAACATAAAATAAAAAAACATTTAAAAATATAAAAAATAGTAGCCCACCGGTATCGGAAACAGGGTCCAAGCTACCGGTGGTCAGGGCTCTAGAGAGAGGAACCTCCTCACTATGCGTGTCGTGTCCAGGAGTACTGCTTTCTGAATCAAGCCCTTGACCCAGCCGCGCAATGAGAGCCTCCTGAGGTGTTGGTCGAGGCTCTCCGCTATTAGGCCATTAACCGTAACGATTATCGGTACAATGATTGCAGAGTCCACGTCCCACATGTCGACAACCTCGTGTGCTAAGTCAAGATACTTGATTTTTTTATCTTTCTCAGCTTTCACGAGATTCTCGTCATGAGGGACAGCGATATCAACAATCATTGTACGGCACTCTCGTCAATCTATCATCACAATATCAGGCTTATTGGCTTCAATAGTCCTGTCAGTGATGATAGATCAATTCCAGTACAATGTGGCGTGACCGTTCTCGAAAACTGGGTCGGGCACATACCTGTAATATGGTACTTCGGACTCCACAAGGTTGTACTGTAAGGCAAGTTGCTGGTGGATAATCCTAGCCACTAGATTGTGTCTGTGCAAGTACTCGCCATTAGCAAGACGAGAACAACCGGAAACAATATGTCGGATTGATTCACCGGGACGGTGGCATGCCCGACAGATGTCAACCGTAACATCCTTGACAATGTTTTTCCGATAATTATTCGTCATGATAACTTCATCCATAATTGCACAGACAAAATCTTCGGTTTCCCTGAAGAGTTCGCCGAAACGTAACCAGGATACAGACGCCAAAAAGTCTACATCAGGCCCATAGAGGGCCCGGAAAAAGCGTCCATGAAGCTCTTTGCCTTGCCATACTTCCTTACGATCGTTAGTATCAAGTACTGCAGGTTAGCGCCAGTTCTCTTTCGCCAAGGAGAGTGGAGTGAGGCCCTTGTCCACCGCAACCACATCTCGATGCATCCCCACGTCGGCTTCTAGGAAATATTCCCTGAGACTGCATATCTCGCGTTTGTGGAGGGTCTTAGCATTTAAAAAGCCTCGGCCTCCACACTTTCGCGGGATATACAGTCTCATTACCGATGACCGTGGGTGATGCATTCGATACGCAGTCAGTAGCGTACGGACTCTCTTATCTAGGGCGTCGAGTTCGGTCTGAGTCCATTTGAGTATACCGAAAGAGTACATCAAGACCGGCATGACCCAACCGTTGAAGGCGCGCACCTTGTTTCCGCCTGATAAAAGACTATTAAATAGGTACTTTCTTCAGGCGGCCAAAGAAGCGCTCCTTCAACGAATGCTTCATGTTAGTAACATTGATGCCCAACGCTTCCGACATACCTAAATATTATTATAATTATTGTGAATGTGAACACTTCATGGGCTGGCGAAATGTGGGTGTACTTCAGGTAAACGTCTGCCTAACCCTTGGGCAGGCGTGATGTTATGATTATGTTGTAATGTAAAATAATAATTCTCCATATGTATTCAGAAATGGTAGCTTTTAGTAAATTCAATGTTGCGTGGGAGTCGAGGATTATTTGTAATTTATTAAAAGTTATGTTCATTAAAAAATCATCAGATTATGAAAATTATTTTTCATAACAATATATTGAATCTTTATTCTAGCAACCTGCATAAAAAATAAAATGTAAACCGAATTTTTGCCATGAGACAAACAGTTTCTTGGATTGATTGTAAACATTGTCGCATCTCACAAAGAAGACTGAATATTTATACAAATGAAGATTCGAGTTCCAAGATGTTTTCATATTATTAACTAAAAGCTTTAAATACCCGTACAAGGTTCTGAAGAAAAAAGGAACATTATTCTCGTATCATTTTTCTCGGAAAATTTTAACGACTGCAAAGTACCACTACAACAATTGGCCTAAAAACAATTGGTACCTATTATAAGACGGCGAGTTATCCTATGGTACACAATGCCGCGTTGACAGTCTCCGGCCTGTGTGTTAGTCTTCGATAATGGTAGATAGGTAGGTATTTTTCAATTACACACAACACCTAACTCAAACTGAAGCATTTATTTCAATTCCAACTGTCAAACACAACACTTAACGAGCAGTAGTTCGGTTCATAGTTATTACACTGAGAATTTACACTGTTCAGTTTTAAGTTTGAGTTTAAACAATAAATCTACGCCCAGTTCGTAAATGGGTAGGTCCTTTTTGTATGGAGAAGAATGGGCAAGAAAGTCCACGGATACTATTTTTAAATGGAAATAATATGTTACAGAGGTGTCGATAATTACTATTTCAGTCTTTTTCTGTTATATTATTTTTTTTTGACTGCTAAACTAGAAAACTAGCTGACGCTACGCCATGCTCTGCTTCACGTGTCCATTGCGTTCCAAAAACTATTCGGCGGAAACACACTATTCAAACCTTATTACTAATTTAGCCGAATAAAACTTACAAACAGTACGATGATGCTTCAGTTAATTATTTTATCATTCACAAATACAAAGGTGTTTTCAGAATTAAAGTAAATTTAGCCGCTTTTGTACTTTCTACAACTTCATAATTCCCACTTGACACTTCCTGTAATTCAATGAGTTTAATTAAACAACAGGCATTAATTAGTGAATTGCTGTGTAAATTAATTGAGTGTATTCTAATTTCTAGGATATTCGGTGACGTTCACTCATAAACAGAATTTACTATGGCAGGTGTGGAATTGTTGATAAAATTTTTAACCAAAAGTCATTAGATAAATATTCCCTTTTAATACTAGTTATAGTTTTAACGAGAACATCAGAAAGAGTTTAACAATTAATCTGGAAATTGTGAATTGTGAATTAGAAACAACTGGTAAGTTGTTTCTAATTCACAAAGAAGCCAATAGATGGCGATAGTCGAATAAAAATGTATATGGTTACGCAATTAAAGACTATTGTAGGTTCTACAGGCAAGCTTGCGGCCTACCTGCTGCGGCGACATAAAAAAGAAGAGCTCTAGCTGAAATGAAAATACATTCTTGTTTGTCGGTCAATACATACGTCTTGTTTGTCAGGCAAAGTGAGTATCGAGGAGAATGTTTCTATGTTTATCATGTACCGTTTATACAACTGATTGGATTGAATGCACCTATTGTATTTGATTGAGGGTGAGTAGTGAGGAGAATATTTCTATGTTTACCAAATGCACCGTTTGCACAACTGATTGAAATGAATGCACCCATTGTATTTGAATCTGGGACACTTGCGCGAAAGACAATTCCGCGAAAGACACTTGCGCGAAAAGACATTTCCGCGAATGAACTTTTGCGAGAACGAACTTTTACGCGAAGGGACACTTGTACGGAAATACATTTGCGTAAAAACACATTTCCTCGACTGGACTTTTGCGCGAATGTACTTTTGCGCGTATGGACATTTGCGCCAAAGACACTTGCGCGAATCCACTTGCGCAAAAGGACAGTTTCAAGAAATAAAGGGCACGAAAACAATAAGTGACGAAAACAAAGGCCTTGTTTTCGTCTGCAACAAAAGAAAGCCGCCTGACGTAAACAAAGGACCTCTGGTCGGGCACACGAAAACCGCCCATCCTGTTCCACTAACATGAAGACGAGGGACGAAAACAAAGGAACAAGACCTATGGTTTTTTGTTTTCGTCTTTTCGTCTTTCTTTTCGAAAATCGCCCGTCCTATCCGATGACGACGACGACGAGGGAGGAAAACAAAGGACCAAGTCCACCAAGACCTTAGGTCCTTTGTTTTCGTCTATTAATCTTTCTTTTCAAAAACCGCCAGTATTGTGCAACGACGAGGACGACGAGGGACGTAAACAAAGCACCAGGACCTTAGGTCCTTTGTTTTCGTCTTTCTTTTCATGAAACACTTGTCTTGTCTGACGACGACGACGACGACGAGGTCAGGCGACTTTAAAAAAGGCAAGGCAGGTCCTTTGTTTTGACCTAAGGTTCTTTGTTATTGTCATGCGACTTTCTATTGAAAAGACGGGCAGTTTTCGAAAAGATAGACAAAAAGACGAAAACAAAGGTCCATAGGTTCTTTGTTTTCGCCTGACGAAAACAGGACGAAAGCAAAGGTCCTTTGTTTTCTTCCCTCGTCGTCGTCGTCGTCGGACAGGATGGGCGGTTTGCTTTTGCTTGATCTAAGGTAATTTGTTTTCGTCAGGCGACTTTCTATAAAAGGACGGGTGGTTTTCAAAAAGAAATACACAAAGACGAAAGCAAAGGACCTAAAGTCCTGGTCCTTTGTTTTCGTCTCTCGTCGTCCTCGTTGTCGGACAGGACTGGTGGTTTTCAAAAAGAAAGATGAAAAGACGAAAACAAAGTACCTAAGTTCTTGGTGGTCCTGGTCGTTTGTTTTCGTCCCTCGTCGTCGTCGTCAGACAGGACGGGTGGTTTTTGAAAAGAAAGACGAAAGACAAAACAAAGGACCTAAGGTCTTGGTCCTTTGTTTTCATCCCTCATCTTCGTCGTCGTCGGCCAGGACAGGCAGTTTCCGTTTGCCTGACCTAAGGTCCTTTGTTTTCGTCAGACGAGTTTCTATTTTTGTAAACGGAAACAAGGCATTTGTTTTCGTCCCTCGTCGTTTTCGTTTTTGTCCCCTTTTTATCGTGCAAGTGTCTTTCGTGGAATTGGATTCGCGCAAGTGTCCTTCTCACAAGTTTCTTTCGCGCAAGTGTCTTTCGCGCAAATGTCCATGCGCGCAAAAGTCCATTCGCGCATAAGTACAGTCGCGGAAATGTGTTTTCGCACAAGTGTCCCTTCGTATAAAAGTCGTTCACGCAAAATTCCATTCGCGGAAATGTCTTTTCGAGCAAGTGGGTTCGCGCAAGTGTCTTTCGCGATAATGTCTTTCGCGTAAGTGTCCTGCAAACGTGGACAATGTATACTAACAAGTCTAATTGCGTAAGTAGAGGTGTTTTTAATTAATAATCTTTCTTTTGAACTTTGAAATTGAATAAGGATTCATAAAAAAATTTCCTAAAAGTATTTTTCAATCCCACAAGGTAGCACCTTACCAAGGTAGGTACCTTTCAATGAAAAATATTTTTCTAGTCTTAACATAAAATTAAACTGTAATCCAAAATTCCAAAGTGTCAATACTTACAAAACTCTGGCAATATTCTGGGATTCTTTCACAGACACCATATTGAAGTTGCAGATGCTGACCGCTGGGAACGGCACCTGGTTCACTTTGCAGTTCGCGTTTATCTGTTCAACACAAATAGGAATATATTTCTCAAAAGGGATAAATGTAAGTCAGAACTTAATAAAACGTCTGCAATGAATAATTTGTCAAGTTTCTCAGAAGGTTGTAATCTGGTTGATATAGTGAAAGTTTGATAGATTAAGAAAATGAATAACTGAGTAAGTGTCTTTTTTAACCGACTTCTTGCCAATTGAGGTCGTATTACGTACGATTTGCCAATTGATGTCGTATTACGTACGATTTGCCAATTGATGTCGTATTACGTACGGTTTGCCAATTGGTATCGTATTACGTACGATTTGCCAATTGGTATCGTTGTACGTACGATTTGAATTCTGAAATTGTCTTATCAGTAATATTTTTATTTTCAGCCTGGTAACAATTTTTTTAAACCTGAAAGCGGTTTTAAAGAAAATGTAGGTCAACGCAGTTGCCCAATGCAGAAAATACAATAAAAAACATTAACATTAATAAAAGTAATAAACATGCAATTCCTGCAACAAAACAAAGATAGTCGTTCGACAAGTAAATAAAGAGCAATTTATGAAAAAAAAAAATGTTTCAGTTTAAAGACTGGTTGATTTACTGACGTCTATTACCGACATCAACCTACAAAACTACGTCATCGCCAAATATTTTGTTCACTCAATAAGCAAAAACAAAGCCTAAAATAATATTTTCCAAGCTCAAGCCGAACTTGACCAAATTATTAATATGTGTAAGATTCTTTACGGAAAAACGGATGCTCTTGAACTGCAGGACGAACTATCCCATCTTTTTGCTCTGTCAACAGATTGTGCGATTTGAATATAGGCCTGCATGAGTCAGACCATTGCATTTTGAATAGTGCACGAATACACTTTTTGTGGGCGATGAAGATCTTCGCCATTTCGGAAGAGTTTCCCCACACAACTATACCGTACCGTATTACTGAGCAGACGTATGCGTGATACACCATTATGGCGGTACGCAAAGATGTGATAATTTTAATTCTTTTTAAAGCAAATACGAATTTATTGATTTTTTTTTAAATTATTTCGATGTGATTCTTCCAAGTAAAATGTTCATCAAGTGTTACACCCAGGAAATTTGCATTACGTACCTGTTCTATATTATTATTGTTAAGTTCAACATTATGGTGTACAGGTTTACATTTAAATGTTTTGCAATGAAGCACATTCGTTTTGGAAATATTTATTTTTAATTTATTAATATCTAACCATTTTTTAATGTCACTAAATGTTTGCTTAATTTCAATGTCAAAGTTTTGTAATTTTTTACATTTAATAATAATAGTGGTGTCAACTGCGAACAATACACACTGATGTTTATTGACTGAGGCAAATCATTTATGTAAAGAAGGAACAATAATGGCCCTAAAATACTACCTTGTGGTACACCACAGCAATTAGTCCGTGCGTCATAATCAAAATCTTCTAAAGTATTACTTAATTTGTTTAATTTTGTTACCCTGGTTACCTGTTTTCTGTCAGTTAGATAAGATTGAAACCATTCTTTTGCTGGACCTCTGATACCGTATCTTTCAAGTTTTTCTAGAAGCCGCGTATGATCAACACGATCGAAGGCCTTACTTAAGTCTAAAAGTAATGCACAAGTAGGAATTTTATCATTAATATTCGTCATCATTGCTTACACTAGCGTAAATATTGCCAAAGTCGTCGATTTATTTTGATTTTTTTAGGAGGGTTATAGGCTATAACAGCACTCTAGAGCCCTTAGTAGCCGAGCAAATAGAAAACAAAGTCAGAAGGAACGCTAAGCGCGAGCAGGCGATGCGGAAGGATATAGGCTATTTAACATCACGCTAGGACCCTAAGGAGCCAAGCAAAAAGAAAACAAAGTCAGAAGGAACGCGAAGCGCAAACAAAGTAATAGCGCGGGCAGGCGATGCGGAAGGATATAGGCTATTTAACATCACGCTAGGACCCTAAGGAGCCAAGCAAAAAGAAAACAAAGTCAAGGAACGCTAAGCGCAAACGAAGTAATAGCGCGGGCAGGCGATGCGGAAGGATATAGGCTATTTAACATCACGTTAGGACCCTTAGAAGCCAAGCAAAAAGAAAACAAAGTCAGAAGTAACGCTAAGCGCAAACAAAGTAATAGCGCGGGCAGGTGATGCGGAAGGATATAGGCTATTTAACATCACGCTAGGACCCTTAGGAACCGAGCAAAAAGAAAAATTGTCAGTATAGACGCTAAGCGCAAATGAAGTAATTGCTTGGCCAGGCGATGTGATGCGATGCGACGGGGACAAGAAATTTCACGCGGTTGAAGTCGCAGGCAGAAGCTAGAGAACATAAAACGTGCGATCAATGACAAACGGTGCTGAAACGTGGACACTGACGGTCGGGCTGGTCCACAAATTCAAGGTCGCTCAGCGCACTATGGAGCGGGCTATGCTCGGAGTTTCTTTGAAGGATAAAATCAGGAATGAAGTTATCCGGAAAAGAACCGGAGTAACCGACATAGCTTTCAAAGTAAGCAAACTGAAGTGGCAGTAGGCTGGCCTGGCCATGTTTGTCAAAGGACCGATGGCCGGTGGAGCAGACGAGTCCTAGAGTGGAGACCGCGTATCGGTAAGCGTAGTGTGGGACGCCCCCCAGCTAGATGGACCGATGACCTGAAGAAAGTGGCTGGGGCAGACTGGATGCGGAAGGCGGAGGACAGGGTGTTGTGGCGCAACCTTGGAGAGGCCATGTCCAGCAGTGGACTGCGATTGGCTGAGTTGATTGATCAATTGTACCTAGTCCTGTCACAAGTGTTTGGCCTTTTCTATGTATTTAAGAGACTAAATTGAGTGTGCTAGGGAAATATTTGACGACTTGGAAGATTATTGGGTAAAATAATGCATACTCGTTTAATACAGTGACTCAGAGTGAGAGTCCAGAGTGAATTTCAATCTCGCCGAATAGGTCACTTTAGTATATACTTAAAACAAGCTATTCAACGCAAGCTGGATTATTACCTAGTCCTAAAAGGATTAGCTGCTTTTATCAATTTTAGGATTTAGTTTTCTTCGTTCAAGAAAATAATTTGACAACCAATGAGAATAAATCAATAAATCAATATGGCAATCTCACTTTTCTGTTATACTCGTACCATATTCTTTCTTACCCCGTCAAGCAGTATAGTTATTTAATTGAAAAAAAAAGCGTTTAGTGCTCACAACGCAGGACCGATCACAAAAATCACTGATGGCACAGAAGGTAACTAAAAAAACCGCTAGTATGTAACTTTGTATTTCACCCCAAAAGCATAGCTAGCTCGTGTTGACATTTCAAATAGTCACCTTCTGTGGTACTCAATGTTCACCCAACAGGATATTGCTCGGCATTTTCAAAATGTTACGTCCGAAGATAACGTCACATACAAAGGTCTAAAAGCTCTTAGTAATCTGTCAGCAGGAACGCAAAGGCAAACGACTTTGACTAGTTCAATCAGTCCCTTTGATCGAATACCAATTTGAAAAGGCAATCAGATTTCTAATTCTCCAGTGAGGTCATACAAAGTGAAGGTATGGCTAACCAAAGAATATTTTATTAAAAAGCGATCACAAATGCCCGTATACCTGACTGAGGGCATGTCAGTGTAGATGTTACGTAAAACATAAACATATGCTCAAGCCTTTTTCCCATGAGGGTAGGCAGAAACTACAGAATACCATCTACTTTGATCCTTACATACTCTTTTTGCTTCATTACTTACGAGATGAACTCTTGATGAAAGGATTTTTTTTTTACTATTTTCACTTTTGAATTATTTTGTGGATAATGATGCTGGTTGTGTGATTACTTAAGTGTTCTGTAATATATCTGTACCTAACTATTAAGCATTATTACGCAATTTTTTGTTATCCTGAAGAAATAAAAATAAAAATAAATAAATAAAATAACTGTATGTAAAATTAAATGTTCTTAGTTTCATGTTTTTGCAATTAGAGTAGAATAGAATAGAATACTCTTTATTATGCACACCATTAAAATTACAGACATCATTGTTGAAATTTTACATAATGGTGACACAATGGGCGGTCTTATCGCTAAAAGCGATCTTTTACCTGTAATTTAAATGGTGTGCATAATAAAGAGTATTCTATTCTATTCTATTCTATTCTTTTACAGACAACCTTTGGATGCAATTCAGTATTTTATTTTAGTTTTATTTCTTCAGGATAACAAACAAGTAGGTATGCTCTCCAATAAAATATTTTTTCAACACCTGTGTTCTTATAACAGCCATGATCTAAAAGTATATTGGTACTCATATCGATGATGACACTTATTTACCTTTACGAGTTTCCTTTGAAAACATCTCAAAAGGTTTCTTAGCAGTAACGTGATTTGATATGAAAACCTTTTTATCAGTGATTGATTCTGAACTAGGAAAGAAAAATTTTGATATCAGTTAAGTTTGTTATACAACCGTTTTGGTCTGAATGAGAATTAAATATATCGATTTTTGTTTTTGTAAAGTAGGTACCTACATAAATTGTTTTTTTGTGAATATATTTGTTATCTACCCTTGGCTCCGTTACGGTAAAAAGCTATGGTAAAAGTACGAACGCAGATAAGTTGTTCAAGCTACAAAAAAGGTGCATACGAATCTTAACGAACATCGGAGCTATGAACAGCTGTAGATCACATTTATAGAACACAATATCCTTACATCTCTATATATCTTTGAAATTAGCTACCACGGCTTATTTTAATTTAATTTGAAGTTTGAATTGTTTTTTTTTATATATTTTTATTACCGAACGCTTTTAACGTTATGCATATTTCTCACATGTATAATTTTAACATGAATGATTTATTTATCTTTAAAACGCTATAATAGCTTTTACATGCGTGAACCCTTGAACCATACGATAAATTTCTATACGATCTTTTACAGATACGCATGATGTGATCCCGAAAAGTCAAACAGGTGTTGAAGCTGTAGGTAACCAATATTTTGTAACCATTATTTTCATTTAAAAGAGTGCCCATACAAATGCTTTGAGTTTGGAATATGTCTGTTTGTCAAAAAAAAAATATATCAGCTTTCTCCGTCAATAAAGATCTCTACACCCAGCCACGAAAGCGACAGTAAAACGATCTATCATTACCGGTTTCAAAACTATCCATTTTCCATCCAGGCCCGTGTGTCATGTGTATCAAGATTTATAACAAAATCTCGACGTCATTAATAGAAATAAAAAGTAACAATTTATTTAAAACAAAATTGTTAATTTATTTGAACCAGAGTTGCAACACCGCAAGGAAAAATAAAAAGTACCTAACGGAATAAATGTTTTTTTTTTTTAATTTATTTACTGAAATTACAATACAGCGGTGTTTCTTAAATCTAAACTCGCCAAACTTTTACGTTTGATGGCGAGATATAGCTCACTAATCAATCAATCTGCCTAGCCTTTTCCCAACTATGTTGGGGTCGGCTTCCAGTCTAACCGGATGCAGCTGAATACCAGTATTTCACATGGAGCGACTGCCTATCTGACCTCCACAACCCATTAACTGGGTAATACGATACCGCTTGGTAAGACTGTTTGTAAGACTTTCGGGCATCTGACGACCCGTAACTACTGTCAAAGATCCACGAATGACAGCCGGGACCAACGGCTTAACGTGCTTTCCGAGGCACGGAGGAGTCTCGGTATGTAAAGATGGTCACCCATTCACGGACCGACCCCGGCAAGCGTACCTAAACCTGATGGATCGAACCGTGCGGCTGTTATTACTAAACGACGAGCTCCTCAGCTAAATATAACTCATCATTGTTACATATTTAATTTATTTGAATTAATTTATTTTATTTTGATTAAACTTATTTTAATTCTTTATTACTTATTAATAATATAATTCGATAGCAACAGCAACAATAAACAACAATTAGCGACAGTTTCCGGGGGCCCATTATTGAGTGTGCAAGTCGGCGCTGCCATTTGATCCATGTCAGCCAGGGCCATAGTCCTTTCATAGTTTGTAACGTAACAGATAGCCGTGACTATTTGTTGGTCACAAGTAAACAATTTATAGGTAAAAAATACAGAAAATTAGTAAGAAAACATGGAAATAATAAATTTGGTCTTCTAAGGAGTCTTCAGGTAACGAGAACGTAGCATCAGGTCCAGGATCAAGGTTAGCATTCAGGTCTGCAGCGCTAGATGCGCGCAGTATCTGCAGCAGGCAACAGGGTCCGAAGATGGGGGTGTAACACTTTACCCCTTGGAGGAATATGGCTTTAACAATACTCTTGGTGCTAGAGGACGTAGAGTAGAAGATTAGAACTTTAGAGGAGGTGCTGCTAGGCCACTAGAGGGACGAAAGGGGCCTTTCTGTCCGGGAGTAGCACTAGAGGAGTGCAGCGTTTCTCGCTACGCCGCCAGAGGGGCTTCAGAGGTCCCTCTGTCCGAGAGTGGACAATAGTTAAGTAGGAGGCGGCGCAACAAGCCACGCCGCTTAGAGGGCCCCTCCTCGTCAAAGACCTCTGAATGAGTAAATGTATGTAGGCTATTCGCAACTTGGGCTGGTGACTGGAGCCCTCCGGATAAAAATACTTCTTGAGGTTACGTCGTGGTATTTATTAGACGGAGATAGCAAGCCTTACAGTGGTGAGCTCATTCAACGTAAACAAATAAAAAATGTGGTCGATGTGGTTTCAAATAGCGAAATACCACATTTTTTGTAACAAAATTTTTTGATTTGATTTTTTGTAAAAATGTCACATGATATGAAATTTTATGTATGACCTATTGTAAAGCTTATTCATTTTGTTTTGATTTGCAGCACTCCTTTTTTTTTTTTTTTTTTTGTGGATGGGAAATCATCAAATGACTTCTCCCGCTCTGGGCAGAGCGGGAGGGCGTGTCAGACTTTTACTGACTAAAACCCACCCATGTTCCTTCAGTTGCCCGTGCCAGGGCCACGGTATCTCTTTCGAACTACCCACGACCCCGGCGGCATAGGCCCAATTGACCCCGTCACTGCTGACATCTCTTTGAGGCGCGCGTGGAACACAACGCGCCGTCGACCCGGGCCTGGTCCTTACCGAACGGCGAGCTGCCCATTAGTCGTCGTCCGCAAGCCCGCGCCTACGGTGGCCGGGAATCGGCGATCGATTCCCGCCGCCCAGGGCGTCTCCTACGGCGGCTAGGGGCGCGAGGGCGCGGCTGTTGCCACTCCCTCACGCGTTCCGCTTCCTCCTTCGCGAGCATTACTGCTTCGCAGAAGGAGGTGACAGCCTCCCATGCACTCTCGCTCCGCACCATGGCCTGGACCAGGTTTGGACGCGAGAGATCGCCGATTTGCAGCACTCCTAAGCCGGGTCTCCTGCGCGTCTTTTTGCGAAACATTACAAAAAAAACCTTACACATAATCAATTGTTTTCTTAGGCAAGCTAGTAGTTAAGCGCTGGGTTGCGACAACCGCACTCTGGCGACATGGAGAGTGCGGTTGTCGCAACCCAGCGCTGGGCACGCCACAATTGCGGCGATAAGTCCCCTCTTTGAGGAGTGGTTGGAGAGGCGCCACGGCGTCCTCACTTTCCGCCTGACGCAGGTCCTCACCGGACACGGTTGTTTTGGGAGGTTCCTGTTTCGGATAAGGCGGGAGGAAACGCCCGGGTGTCACCATTGTGTGGATCGCCCAGAGGACACGGTGGAGCATACAGTGGAGGTCTGCCCGGCTTGGGCGGAGCACCGCCGTGTTCTCACGGGGGCGATCGGCGGCGGCGATCTCTCGCGTCCAAACCTGGTCCAGGCCATGGTGCGGAGCGAGAGTGCATGGGAGGCCGTTACCTCCTTCTGCGAAGCAGTAATGCTCGCGAAGGAGGAAGCGGAATGCGTGAGGGAGAGGCAACAGCCGCGCCCTCGTGCCCCTAGCCGCCGTAGGAGACGCCCTGGGCGGCGGGAATCTATCGCCGATTCCCGGCCACCGTAGGCGCGGGCTTGCGGACGACGAGTAATGGGCAGCTCGCCGTCCGGTAAGGACCAGGCCTGGGTCGACGCCGCGTTGTGTTCCACGCGCGCCTCAAAGAGATGTCAGCAGTGACGGGGTCAATTGGACCGATGCCGCCGGGGTCGCGGGTAGTTCGAAAGAGATACCGTGGCCCTCGTTCTAACCTCTGTACAACATGTTAGCAAAAAAATGATTTGATATGATTTGGTTCGACATTTTGCAAAAAAAAAAAAAAAAAAAATTCAAAATTCATTTATTTTGTGAACACAGGGTACAGTGATCTTATGTATATTGTTTGGTCCAACCTATGTTCCGCCAACAGGCATACAAAATAGTGATGCTATGATCAAAATTAAATTTAAAGAAAAAACAATGTCAGCAAATAAAATTGAAAAAAGTAAAAAAATAGTACATAAAGATAAATCAATGTCAACAATATTACAGTCGTCAAAATTAATTAAATTAAAATAGTCTAAATGTCATAAATATATATATATATATATATAAATATATATATATATATGTTTTTTATTGGTTATTACCACTGAGGTAATATGTACTTACGTAGCTACCTCAATGGATACTACCTACTTAACTATCATCACCACAGCAATAATATTAATGAATAATGTAAATCACAGCCAAAGCTACGATTATAAAGTCTGTAGCAACCCGAATACAATCTCGGCCAGTCAGAGCGTCCCGTGGCCGCATGCCATCACGATATATTGTATCCTCTGTCTCTTTCCCTCGCCAGCGGGCCGTAGCGAGCAAGGCACTTGCTTGGCGACGCGCGCGCCACAGTCCGTCAGCGTCGGTCCCCTGCCCATACGCTAAATGCATAGACGTGTATTTATTATAGTAGCACGCAAGCCGCCACGTGCCTGGCTCGCGCCGCCATTGTTACACGACTTAGTTTTTTTAAGGTTTTCGTTCCTACTTTTATTTTACAACCTGTTTACCTGTTTTACCTTCCAAATAATAGGTCTTTACCTATGAAATTGCCGTTTTGTATGAAAAAATTTAAACGAATTTTTTTCATGCATTTTTATTTGTATTAATCAAAGTAATCACCCATGCAATCAATGCATCTTTGCCAACGCAGTGGCAGTTTATTGATGCCCTTCTTAAAGAAATCAGCTGGACGGGAGGCAACAAATTCTTCAAAGGCATTTTGTACTGCCTCTCGGGTATTGAATTTTTTTCCCGCCAAGAAGTTATCCAAATTCTGGAAAAAGTAGTCGTATGTAGGCGCAAGGTCTGGTGAGTAGGGCGGATGACGGAGAGCTTCCAACCCCAGTTCTTGCAACTTGGAGACCGTCTGCTGTGCAGTATGAGGTCGCGCGTTGTCGTGCAGGAGCAGCGGCGACGAGCAATTGACCAATGCTGGTTGGAGATGTGCCAGCTTTTTTTTTTTTTTTTTTTGTGGATGGGAAATCATCAAATGACTTCTCCCGCTCCGGGCAGAGCGGGAGGGTGTGTCAGACTTTTACTGACTAAAACCCACCCGTGTTCCTTCAGTTGCCCGTGCCAGGGCCACGGTATCTCTTTCGAACTACCCGCGACCCCGGCGGCTTCGGCCCTATTGGACCCCGTCACTGCTGACATCTCTTTGAGGCGCGCGTGGAACACAACGCGTCGTCGACCCGGGCCTGGTCCTTACCGGACGGCGAGCTGCCCATTACTCGTCGTCCGCAAGCCCGCGCCTACGGTGGCCGGGAATCGGCGATAGATTCCCGCCGCCCAGGGCGTCTCCTGCGGCGGCTAGGGGCGCGAGGGCGCGGCTGTTGCCTCTCCCTCTCGCGTCCCGCCTCCTCCTTTGCGAGCATTACTGCTTCGCAGAAGGAGGTGACGGCCTCCCATGCACTCTCGCTCCGCACCATGGCCTGGACCAAGTTTGGACGCGAGAGATCGCCGCCGCCGATCGCCTCCGTGAGAGATGTGCCAGCTTCTCCATCATTGTGTTCAGTTCTTCACAGTACACATCTGAAGTAATGCTCACCCCGTTTGGTTAGAAGCTGTGATGAATCACACCGGCGCTAGACCACCAAACAGTGACCATCACTTTTCTAGGGGTAAGTTTTTGTTTAGGGCATTGTTTAGGTGCTGAACCAGGATCCAACCAACTTGCTGAGCGCTTGCGGTTATCAAACAGAATCCATTTTTCATCGCAGATAACAATGCGGTTCAAAATTCCTTCATTTGTGTGTCTGTTGAGCAGTGCAAGGCACGTCTCGACGCGTACTTCGCGCTGGCGATCATTGAGTTCGTGGGGCACCCATTTGTCAAGCTTTTTTACCTTGCCAATTTGACGCAAATGGACCAATATATTTTTGACGCTAACGTCGAAAGCTGCTGCTAATTCAGCCGTAGATTGTGTATCATCAGCTTCCACAATCGCCTTTAATTCGTCATTGTCGACCAAAGTCTTCGGACGACCGCGAGGTTCATTTTTCAGGTCGAAATTTCCAGAACGGAAGCGAGCAAACCAATAACAAGTGGTGCGTTGGTTTGTAGTGTTAGCTCCGTAAACGTCGTTGATGTTGCGTGCCGCTTGTGCCGCGTTGCTGCCACGACGGTACTCATATTCCATAATTACTCGAATTTTTAACGTATCCATGATGACGAAAAAGATTGAAATGCGATGAAAATGTAACACTAATCAATAAACAAATGACTACTTTTGGAAAAAAAAACCATGTTTTTAAAATAAAATTAATTTGAAATTAGAATTCTTAGCCAAACAAAAATTATTTTGATTTGAAATGGCCAGTACTGCAGAACGGCAATTTCATAGGTAAAGACCTAATATACTCTTTTACTGAAAAGGTGGTTTCAATGAGACAACCTAACCTCATAAGTCTTATTTTACGAACTTTTTAAAAACTCAAGACCTACTAAATGGGCAAAGAAAATCGAATTAATAAAAGAAAGTACTCACAGCAGTAACGATCTGGTTCTCATTGAACTTCTGTTTGATGACCATGATAAAGGCGACGGTCAGGATGGCGTTGCCGAGCACGGCCAGGCTCCACAGCACCAGAGACCTTCCAGTCTTGGACGTGAACTGACTGGTGCCGTGCAGCGTCGTGATCCTCTCGATTAAGGACACGTAGTACGCGCTGTCTATCTTCTCCTTCTTCTTTAACATTTTGATCTAAGGGAGTAACAATATAAGATAGAAATTGCATCGACTATTTATTTATGTAAACTCTATACTTTTAAAAGTACCCACAAATGGTTTATTTCATTGCAATTCGTGCTAGAAACGAATTCTGATATTTTTTTAGTAAAACATACATTGAAAAAAACCGTCTTAGTTGAAAAGAATTTAACCCAAAATCAAACTTAAGTGTAAAACCCAAAATTATTTTTTATGTGATAAAATTACAAATTAACGATTTTCGAACTTTTTCTTTACTTGTGCTGTGTGTGAGACCTTGCTTCTTACCAAATTTCATGATTCTAAGACAGCGGGAAGTACCCTATAAGTTTTGATTTACTTGCGAGTATCAAAATGTGTCGCATAAATGGCCGTATTTTATTGCGTTGACTTAGAACCTTGACTTTTTTTAGAACTCCAAGAGACCATAGACCTACGTATTTGATATTAATTTAAACTTGATACCTACACACGTTCCTGAGAGAAAGGGTCTTGACAGACAGACAGACGGATAACGAAGTGATCCTTTAACGGTTCCGTTTTTTTTTCTTTTAGAGGTACGGAACCCTAAAAAAGACATATTTATATAACAAAATTAATAGAATCTTAAATATTTATCCGCTAACGCTACTCGAATGTAAACTTAAAGTAAAAAACTGGCTCTTTACACTTGATTATGAGGATGTAGAGAAAATAATAAATAATTACTTATGTCAATAAAGAATTATGAATTATGAAAAAGACCACTAATGGACGTACTTGCATCGGTGATCACCGATTCATTTGCCAAAATGGCATTTTTGCGATTGGCAAACTTCGAAAAATGGCGGTTAGCAATTAACTTTCAGTTACCGAAAATGGGAAAAATAACAAAAAGAAAACGATAAAGAATCTTTGTTTACAATTAAGCACCAGAATTTACCTATTGAATACAAACAGCCTATAGCTAAATTCATAATTCACTGTTTCTAAATAATAAATCTCACCTCAAAATGTTTGTACCGCACCTATCTTTTGATCCTTTGCCCGAAATGAATGTGATTTGAGCTCGAACGACGAACGTGTCTTAAAAGCATTGATTACATTTTAATTTAGGCATGAATACGTTATTTTCTTCAAGTCACATGGAATAGAAATTGTTTGTATGTTTTTGTGTCGTGATTTATTATAATATCTAGTCTCATAATTGTCGTAAAATTCTTATTATGAAACTAGCTGTTCCCGCGACTTTGTTCGCGCGCATGTCGGAAAACAATAGTGTGTCGCTTAGATAAGGTGTAGGTATAATATATAATAACTCCTCCATTGAAAATGAAGAATCTTCCGATCTTGCCTGGTAGGAAGCACTACTTCCCACCAGGCAAGATCGGAAGATTCTTCATTCCTGGGGTTCTCTACCATAGCCCTTTCGAATGTAGTTACTGCGGTTTATAATGTCAAAGCGACGAAGTGTCACTTTCATTTTTGAAAATAAATAAATATCAAGGAACTTGCGCATTAACGGTGCACCTGCCGTACTCAATAAATTGACTGCCAGTCTGGCGGAGTGTGTGTGTGTGTGTGTTATCATGGTCAGGAGTAATAGTGTTCAGGTGATCATAGTGAAGAAGGATCACGCTTTAAGAGCGCTGTTAAAAATTTCCCAAGAAAATACGGAAAACATTTATGAAATTATCAGTATATTGCGATTTCTATTGTATCTGCGTAACCTTTGTTGGAGATCCAAATAAATAAATAAATTGCTTACAAACTTGTTTTAATTAAGAAAATGTGAAAAGCAACCCACTTATTGAGATCCACCTCTGGTTATGGCCGCCATTTTGGATTTTAATTTCCTGATTTCCAAGCCCAGCGCCCTCAAAAACTATGAAGATGACACCCCCTTATCGAACATTTTGCACATCATTTTGATTTAAACCTCTTTTTACTCCCGAAAACCATTAAAATACACCCCCGCTTTAAAATCAATACAGTTTTTTATTTATGTGTCCATCGTTAAAAAAAACTTATTACAAAAACAATAAAACCGACTTCCATAAAAAACACTACAAAGTGCAAAATAACTTTAGTTTGGGAAGTCGTTAGCAAGAAATTACCGAAACTTTAACGGTCTTCAATAAATACTAATAATTAAACGTGTTTTGCATTCTGGTACAATACGTGTCAGTCGTGTCACTAAGAGACTTGACACACCATGTGGTTTGACTTGCGCAGTAGACGATTTATGCAGGAGGCGCGGTGCGGCGCTCGTCAAGTGTCATCTTTCGTGGCGCGTATTACCTACCTTTTTTTTTTTTTTTTTGTTGCCGGGGTGGAAAATCCTCATGGATGTCCCCCGCCCTGGGGTGAGCGAAGGGGTCTGTCAGACTCTTACTGACTAAAAACCACCCCGGTGTTCCCTTCCCACACCTGGACCGGGGATCATGGGAACTTGGGCGCCTTCCACGATCCCCGGCTAGCATATTACCTACCTTAATCAATTTGCCTAGCCTTTTCCCAACTATGATGGGGTCGGCTTCCAGTCTAACCGGATGCAGCTACCTACTACCTCACACTAATTCGTGTACCTACTTCTTTATATTGATACTCAGCAACTTTTTTCACATACCGTACGATAACTCATGTCAGAATAAGTAGGTATAGGTACTGTTCGTCATTGAGGAGTTCCGTGACAGTAGTTTTTTCGGAGTCCATGATCAGTTGATCACTGTTAGGTACTTAACCTACTGTGTTTCATCTTCCGTACGATTACCCATTCACAATAATGTGTACTGCTCGTCGATGAGGAGTTCCATGGGGTAAGTAGGTATTTACCTACCTACTTATCTTCGAAGTCCATCATTAGTTGACCACGGGTAGTAACTAACCAGTAATTTTCTTTGATTTCTGTACAATAACCAAATCACAGTACGTTTACCTACTGGACATTATTGAGGATTTCAATTGTCAGATCTTCACCATAATAAAGGTGACCATCTCGGGAGAAAACTCTTTCTAACATTGGGTGTGTGACGTACGAACAGGACGAAATGAAAAGAGTTCCCTTTCTATGTGCCGTTTGGCTACGGACCCCTAAAAAACAGACGAATAGAAAACTTCTTCCTTTTTGAAGTCGGTTTTAAAGATGCCTCGAACAGTCTCAACCTCTAGAGAGAAATCCAGAAGTTCTGGATTTCTCTCTGGTTCTGCACCAGAATCAAATATTCCAGCTAGAGCCCTGGGGTCTGGACCTGTCCAGAGACCAGAATTCCAGAACAGCAACGCATGAGCATGCTACCCGAAACCGAAACTATTTCCAATAATATTATTATTGTAAAATGATTCCGCGATTCAGAAAATGGCGACATTTTTGCTCAACGCCATCTATCGGATACAGTAATTAACTCGAAGCTTGCTCTGCGTAGAATAAACTTACAAAGTGAAACCCAGTTTGCTTTAAAAAAGTTGTTATGGTTATTAAATTATAATATAGAGGTTAATAAAGAGATTATTATATTATATTATATTATAGAGGAACTCGTGACTCAGTAACATAACAGCCGCACTGGTTGATCCATCACGTTAAGCAAGCTACGCTTGCCGTGTCTTTACATGCCGTGACTCCTCCGTGCCTCGGGTCCTGGCTGTCACCCGTGGATCTTTGCCAGTCGTTACGGGTCGTCAGGAGCCCAAAAGTCTGACAACCAGTCTTACCACGCGGTGTCGTATTACACAGTTACTGGGTTGTGGAGGGCAGATAGGCAGTCCCTCCATGTAAAATACTGGTATTCAGCTAGGCTGCATCCGGTTAGACTGGAAGCCGACCCCAACATAGTTGGGAAAAGGCTAGGCAGATTGAAAATTGATATGAATAGCATTACATTCTTTATCGCTCAGAATCACCACATCAATTAGTAACCTACTAACTTACATTATCACCACCTTTTATTTGAAATTCCTTTAGCGCCACAAATTAACCACCAATGGAAAGCGATTTTTATAACATAATCAATATCATTACTTTTTGAAAAAACACAGGCGTAGTTACCGTATGGACGTGTTATTAAATTATTATGGTTATCACATACATTTGTTAGTACCATTGTGTATTAATAGATGTCGTGTTTATTTAGCTATACACCGCAATGAAAAGTTATTCTTGAATATTTTAAATTCATTTATCTTTTGATATATTGAAGCGATTGCGATGAAACAAAAACTAAATATTGAGTTACACACAATATTTGAGTATAAAAGTTAACCATATTGGTTTTGTACTTTTTACGTGATACTGTAACAATAAAACCTCTCATAGACAAACAGTCAAAAATTACAAAAATGGTAGAAATGGTATCTGTTGGTGATTCTTTAAAACGTCTACAATTTTTTTTTTTTATATTTGCAATGTACAGAAACGCCTCGTCTACAGATTTACTATAATGTATAGATAAAACATAGCACCATATTATGACATTTATCCTCGTGCGACTCTATTACACTCCTACCAACTTATCTGTGAAATGGCGAAAATTGGAACTACGGCCGTCATGTTGAAATTTCATTCGATTGTGTCGACGCATCGACGGTGCCGTCCTCTTTCAGTTCACAGATAAGTTGGAAGGACTGTAAAATTAAAAAAGTTGCTATTGGAAAACGCATCTTAGAACATCATCATCATCTGCTTAGCCTTTTCCCAACTATGTTGGGGTCGGCTTCCAGTCTAACCGGATGCAGCTGAATACCAGTATTTTACATGGAGCGACTGCCTATCTGACCTCCACAACCCAGTTACTGGGTAATACGATACCCCTTGGTAAGACTGGTTGTCAGACTTTCGGGCTTCTGACGACCCGTAACGACTGTCAAAGATCCACGAATGACAGCCGGGACCAACGGCTTAACGTGCTTTCCTAGGTACGGAGGAGTCTCGGTATGTAAAGAATGGAACGCATCTTAGAACATACTGCTTTGAAAATAACTTCTTTTCTATTAAAGTGCAGCTCGACCAATTAATAGGTTTAATAGGCTTAATTCATAGGTTTTACTTTCCGTCGATGAACTAAATAATTAAATAAAAAATAAGTTCAAAAACTAATACGCGACTACTGCAAAATCACGCTCGCCGCGATCGTTCTACAGGGTGTCCCGTAAATAATGGATCAAACGTAACGGGTAGGTAGCTTACCTAATTTCCAACAACTAATTTGAATATTAAAAAAAAAACCGTTACAGTAACCAGGATATTAATTTTTTTTCGAATTTTACGATTTTGTCTTCCAGAATTAAGCTTTTTTAATGCTGTCGCTGCAAATGATGACATTTTTAGGTATGATTTTTATTTAACATTTCTGAATAGCTTACTAATGTTATAAGATACCATTTTTTTGAATACCGTTTTATTTGCCTTAGAAAAAAAATCTTGAGTTGAAAAGTTTTTTCTTTACGATGTTAGGACCAAAATTGAAAAAATTCTCCTGTAAAAAAAATGTATGACACCGAAAACCACCATTATTTTAAAAACTTGTACATTTAATAAGGTTTGCAAATTGGTGTAAAACTTACGTCTAGTCTTTATCGTTACAAAGATATTGCTATGAATGTGATGAAGACAGAAAATAAATTAAATTGGTACTATTCCATTTTTTCATTTTCGTAATGGCTTATGCTTGAATGCTTGTAATCGAAGCAGGTAGTTAAGCGGCTAGCATATTCCGACCCGATGACGTCATCTGTCCGGAATTTGGGACCGCTACCTGTGGCGGAGTTGCACCTCAGTCAGCGTGAAGGGGATAGATAGCGCCGCTTTTGTATTTTTGGTAAATTGGTATGAAGTTGTACATTCTAGTCCTTGTCGTTACAAAGATAATTGCTATGAATCTGAGAGGTGCTCCAAATCAACGTTAATAAAAAAAATAAAAAAGTGTGTACATTTAAACTTTTTCTTTAAAATGTGTAACTGTAGTATTTCAGAGGCAATGTTCATTGAATTATTGAGGCGTATGAAAAGAATTAGGAGGCCGTACTAAAAAAAACAGTTAGTTCAAATAAATCGTTTTATTTGGTTTTTACAATAAATGTTCGAATTGCCTTCCCTCTACAAGAATGCAAAGTCTGCATCTCCTAATAAAGGAAGCTCTTATCTATTTTATTTTATTTTATTTTATTTTATTTGATAGGAATAACAAACAGCAGTATATTACACAGTAGGCATACAATATATAACTTGCAATAAAAGTAACAAATACACTACTCAAGACGTTATCCACAGATTACCATACAGAATAGCTAGCTGTTAGCAGAGCAAGTTAAAAAAGCACTTATATTACTTATTAACTATATATTACACGACAAAACGGCTTTGGTTTATTTCTGATACAGCAGATTGGATGCGCTGTCGTAATTCTTCTTCCGACGTTATTGGATTCTTGTAGACCCTGTCTTTTAAACATCCCCAGTAAAAAAAATCTAGGGGATTTAAATCCGGAGATCGCGGAGGCCACAAAATTGGTCCTAATCGGCCGATCCATCTGTCCGGATAACTTTCATCAAGGTGCGCCCTTACTGCCGTCGCATAGTGAGCGGGGCACCCATCATTTTGCAACCACATTGCTTGCCGTACGTCTTCTGGAACGTTTTCTAATAACCTTGGCAACTCATTCCTTAAAAAATGGAGATAATATTCGGCGTTTAGAGTAGCTGGTAGTTCAAAGGGCCCTATTATTTGCCCATTGATTATTCCCGCCCATAAATTTATTTTAAATTGATGTTGGCTCCTGTCCTCTCGCATCAAATATGGGTTTATCAGCTGCCAACTGTGCAAATTATGCAAATTTAAATATCCATCTCGGCGGCATGAAGACTCGTCACTCCATAAAATCTTGTTAAAAAACTGCGGGTCCGCCCGAATCATTCTAAGCATCCTTTGGCAAAATTCTATTCTTGGCTGGTAATCACGCGACGTCAGCGTTTGAACACGTTGCACGTGATATGGGTGCAATCGGCACCGTTGTAGCACTCGATGCACCGTCGATCTAGAAATTCCTACGCGTCGCGCTATGACGCGAACGGAGACTGACGGATCTTCCTCGATTTCTCGAAGAATGACTTCGTCATTAACTTGTCGCGGTCGTCCTTCACGGGTACCACCAACTCCGGTGCCAAGAATTCTTCCCTCAAGAAGCGCGTTATGCACTCTAATAAAGACGCGATAATCGGGATAACGAACCAGGTTCGGGTATCTTTCACGGTACAATCTTGCAGCCGCCCTGGCTAATGCCAGGGAATGCCTGGCTAATGGCAAGAGGTAATCCTCTTGCTTCTCCGTAGATAAAATGCATTTCGGCGTACTGCCGTGGCGTGTACTCATAACGAGGCATTGGGCTGAATAAGGTTTCAGCGCTACTGCACACACGTACAAGCACACACAAACGAATGTTTTCGGAGTCCGTAGGATCGCCAAGTCGTTTGTCCAATACGCAAAGAGTTCCAAATCGATAGGCAAAGCAAAGTCCAAAAACACAGCACAAGTCAAATTTTACAGAAGAAAACACCGAGCCACTGACCGGGAGCGAAAGTTGTCTGACGTAGCAACTCGAAGAGAGACTAGTTACAACTAAACTAATAAAATCAAGCAACAATGAAGCCTGTACGAGTGAAGGGCGCAGGAAAGAACAAAAGAACCTGCGCAACTTCATACCGATTTAACCGATTTACCAAAAAGCGGCGCTATCTATCCCTTTCACACTGACTGAGGTGCAACTCCGCCACAGGTAGCGGTCCCAAATTCCGGACAGATGACGTCATCGGGTCGGAATTATGCTATCCGCTTAACTACCTGCTTCGATTACAAGCATTCAAGCATAAGCCATTACGAAAAGGAAAAAATGGAATAGTACCAATTTAATTTATTTTCTGTCTTCTTCATCACATTCATAGCAATATCTTTGTAACGATAAGGACTAGACGTAAGTTTTATACCAATTTGCAAACCTTATTAAATGTACAAGTTTTTAAAATAATGGTGGTCTTCGGTGTCATACATTTTTTTTACAGGAGAATTTTTTCAATTTTGGTCCTAACATCGTAAAGAAAAAAACTTTTCAACTCAAGATTTTTTTTCTAAGGCAAATAAAACGGTATTCAAAAAAAATGGTATCTTATAACATTAGTAAGCTATTCAGAAATGTTAAATAAAAATCATACCTAAAAATGTCATCATTTGCAGCGACAGCATTAAAAAAGCTTAATTCTGGAAGACAAAATCGTAAAATTCGAAAAAAAATTAATATCCTGGTTACTGTAACGGTTTTTTTTTTTAATATTCAAATTAGTTGTTGGAAATTAGGTAAGCTACCTACCCGTTACGTTTGATCCATTATTTACGGGACACCCTGTATAACCAATTAAATTAATATTATTTCCTCCACTTTTACTTATTTTTAACAATTTAAACATATTTATTTACTTAAACAATGTGACATAATGTACATATTATATGTAATTTGCTGGTCAAGACCTTTCTTTTGACACCAAACATGTCAGTATTATCTCAATTTAATTTTTTTCGTGATCAGAAATTTGTCCACCATATTAAATTTAGGGAGAATTTATAAAGCCTATGGTCACCCGGAACATTATTACGTATCTATTGATACCTCATTCATTAAAATCGGTTCAGTAATTTAGGCGCTACGGTGAAACACACACAAATACATACATATACATGCACAACAACAATACAACCAACAGTCAATACATACTTACATACATATTAGGTTGGGGAAAAAGTCTTTTCGCATTATAGTACGTAAGAACATAAAATGAAATCTCTTTGGCTATACTATTTGTATCTGGCTGGTTTTGGTATCATTGAAAGTTTAAATTTTAAAGAACATAATTCCATATTCAAATTAGGAAAATGTGTGATTTTCATTTGTTTTTCGTACTGTCAAGATGAGTGAATCTAATGAAGAAATTCGATACATTTTAAAATTTTACTACAAAAAAGGTAAAAATGCAACGCAAGCCGCGAAAAAAATTTGCGATGTTTATGGACCCAGTGCAGTGTCTGTGCGAGTAGCACAAATTTGGTTTAAGCGTTTTCAATCCGGAAATTTTGATGTCAAAGATGCACATCGCTCTGGTCGCCCTATTACGGATAAAATGGATGCCATTTTTTAAAAAGTGGAGCAAGATCGGCATATCAGTAGTTACGACGTAGCTGAAGAACTGGGAATTGACCACAAAACAGTTTTGGCGCATTTGAATAAAACTGGGTACACAAAAAAACTCTATATTTGGGTACCTCACGAGCTCACTGAAAGAAACCTAATGAACCGTGTACTCATTTGTGATTCTTTATTACGACGTAATGAAACCGAACCATTTTTGAAGAAGCTGATAACTGGTGATGAAACGTGGATCACGTACGACCAGAATGTGCAAAAAGGTCGTGGTCAAAGGCCGGTCAGGCTTCACAGACTGTGGCGAAACCCGGGTTAACTCGCAACAAGGTGATGCTGTGTGTGTGTGGTGGGATTGGAAGGGCATTATTCATTATGAGGTGTTACCACCAGCAAGGACCATCGATTCTGAACTCTACTGCGAACAACTGATGAGATTAAAGCAAGAAGTTGAGAGAAAGCGGCCGGAATTAATCAACAGAAGGGGTGTGGTTTTTCATCATGATAACGCTAGACCTCACACATCTTTAGCCACTCAGCAAAAATTAAGAGAGTTTGGCTGGGAGGTGTTAATGCATCCGCCGTATAGTCCTGACCTGGCACCTTCAGATTTCCACCTGTTTCGGTCTCTTCAGAATTCTTTAGGCAGTGTCAGGTTAACATCACGAGAGGACTGCCAAAACTACTTGTCGCGGTATTTTGATCAGAAGTCCCAAAATTTCTATAGCAATGGGATCATGTCCCTACCTACAAGATGGCAAAAAGTTATCGAACAAAATGGTACCTACATACTTTAGATAAATCTAAATAATGTATATTAAAAAATGTTTTGAATTTTCTTAAAAAATGCGAAGAAACTTTTTCCCCAACCTATTACATATAAGTATTCCTCTCATACTGAGCACCTGCCATCTAATCTCTTCACCACCCTTGGTTGACTGGTAGAGAATGCCTAAGGCATTAAGTCCGCCTTTGTACGTTTTATGTGCGAAAAGGTTAAATAAATAAATAAATAGACTGCTAAAATCATAACTCTTCCTTTTGGCTTTGCCGTAGTCGGGTAATTATGCAACATAATAACCTAGTGATATTTTAGTAGGTAGAAATAGGTAACAATAACGTATTTAAGAATTATATAGATACCTACTCGTATAACAATAATGACTATACAACAATGAAAAGCATTGTTTTCTGCCTAAGGCCAAGTCCAATATTTGTGAATAACGTGCTTAGACTGGCGGCAATGGCGGCGTGTCAGCGCAAAAGCTGATCGGTTGCTGTGGCGCGTACCCCCGCGGTAGAATGTTGGATTTGGACGTCATGGGTCTCCCTTGTTTGACCGAAAGGAATTTGACAAATTTTCACTTCCCAAAAAATTTTTCGCATAATTTCATTTGCCAAATTATTACTTAGCAAAAAATCTATTCACAAAAAGTTGTAACGCAAACCTAATGTTTGGCAAATGAACGTTTAAACTATAACTTGTTTACCAACTAGTACTTCTAACATTTTTTATTTAGTCAAATATTTCATATGGAATAACAGTTTTTATGCAAAATCAAATAAGCCAAATACTTATTTAGTATCGTCAGTTTTCAATTCACCCTTTCCTATTCAGTCAAACTTCAATGACAAAAATGTGAACTACTAAGTGGGTAGGAGGTAAATCATAAATGGCGCTCAATGTGTGCTCTTTTTTTTCTATATAATGTAGTCGTTCCTGGCACAGTAGGTAGTAGGTCACAGTTTTAACCTAACCTAACCATTTTATTAAATTAAGTAATTAACCTAATCTAAATAATTCAGTTCCGGGTAACCTACTAAAAACAATCTCTTTTTTCTATTAATGCAAGTCGTTTCTGGCACTCGCCGGCCGCTGCCGCGGCACCGCTCGCTTCGCTCGCTCGGCTCGTGCGTAGGAGGTCACAGTTTTAACCTAACCTAACCTACCCATTTTTTTAAAGAAGAAATTAACCTAATCTAAATTGTTGAGTTCCGGATAACCTACTAAAAACAATATATTTTTTTACAGTAACGCGCGTAACGCCGACGCGAGCGCACGTAGTTTGTTTACTCCGTATCGCTTAAGTGAATTTTTTTTTTTCGGAGTACCCACATAAGTTGAGAATGGAAGGAAAAAGTGACGGAAATAACGCGGAAGACAACAATTCGATGATTACTTCGTTTTCCTTTGCGGGTGAAACGAGTAATAGTAGTAACCAGAAGGATTGTGAGATGAATAGTGGAAGAATTGCGGAGAAAAGGGACAGGGAAAACGGCGATGAGAGCTGCAGCGAAGAGGGTTTTATAACTGTGACCAGAAGGCGACCTAAGCGCCTTTTAAGGAGTGAGTCTGGAGTTGAAGGCGAATCGGGGAAACGGATGAGAGAAGAATATATGGATGACACATATAAGATGAGCTTAACGTCCTTAAAAGTCTTGCCCAAACAAATGGCATTAGCAAAATTATTGAAAAGTGAGAATATTCAAAACATATTGAGAATCAACTATAAGAGTCCCTACAAGGTTTTCATACATATTGCGACGAAAGAAGATGGAGAAAAGTTAATCAAATGTCAGAAGTTCATTGATTTAGGAGTAAGAATTCAATTTTTTAACCAACTCCACTTATCTTACGGAATAATTAAGGGTGTAGACTTGGAACTGAGTGAGTCAGAGATATTAGAGTCATTAGAGACCACATGCAAAATACTATCAGTTAGAAGACTAAGGCGTTTCAGTCAGGACAGGGAGTGGGTGGACAGTGAGACTGTGCGTGTGTGTTTTGAGAGCCCTACAACTCCAGAATTTATTCTTGCCTATGGATGCCGTTTTAGAGTAGAACGATATGTATTTCCTGTCTCTCAATGCTCCAACTGTTGGAAATTCGGCCATATAAAGAAATTCTGCCCAACAAAAAAGATGCTGTGTCCTAAATGCAGCAAAGAGCATGAGAATTGTGAAACAGACATAATTGTATGTTCTAATTGCAAAGGACCTCACATGGCACTTGATAAAACGTGCCCTGCCTTCCTAAAAGAAAAAGAGATTCGAACTCTAATGAGTATAGAGAACATTTCCTATAGAAAAGCCTTAGAAATATATCTAAAGAACAACAATAAAGGCAGTATGGTTGCAGCAATTGAGGATTCTGATGAAAGAACGGAGGAGAGTCAAATTACTTTGATGAAAACTTACAGTAGTACTGTGCAATCGACAGTTACTACTCAAGAAGTCTTAACTAATGAAAGTACAGTGAATCAAACAGAAATCTTAGGCAACAGACAAATACAAAATCAAAAAGTGGACAGGTCTAAGAAGCAAAATAAATATAAAGATGGGCGAGAAAATCAAACTACATTTGTGGAAACAGAGTGGGAAACTTTTTCTATGGAGGATGAGGTAATTGGAAGTAGTCAGGAAAATAGACAATCGGAAAAAGAAGAAGCTGAAAAGAGGAAGAAAAGAAAATTCAGATTTGTACAATTATATTTAAAAATTAAAGAAATAATTTGTTCAGAGAAAGGATTTGAAGAAATAATAATGTCAGTGTTGAAAGTGATATACGAGGAATGTAAGGTATTTGTTAAGGATTTATTAATTGGAGGAAGTTTATTTCAATGGCTGTTAAAATTTTTAAATGGATAATTACCGCAAAGACGCTTTGATTAATATACTACAATGGAATAGTCAAAGTTTAAAGCCAAAATCACCTAGCTTAGACGCGTTACTTGGACAAGAAAAAATACACATTGTTATTGTAAGTGAAACTTGGCTTAATCCAGACGTTCGTTTGAATATGAGAGGTTATAATATATATAGAAAAGACAGAGACGATTCTTACGGTGGTGTCGCGATAATTATCCATAAATCTATTCAGGCGCAAATATGCCCAATTAGCTTAAGTAATGTAGGTATAGAGGTTATATGTATGAAAATACTTAATTGTAAGAGTTTGGAATATGTTGTATCTATTTATTGTCCATCTTCAGTGCGTACAACAGCATCAGATTGGGAGAATATTTTCTCGTTGGTGCCTAAAAAATCATTAGTTGCAGGTGACTTTAACGGTCACCATACGAACTGGTCTTATAAAACGGATCAGCGTGGAACTCAAATATTGGACTCATCTTTGGAACACGGCTTTGTGACATTAAATAATGGAGAGGCAACCCGGGTCAAGTTAGTTAATGGAAATATAAAAAGATCATCACCGGACATCACATTAGCATCATCTGACATCGCTATTAAATTTCATTGGGCTGTCATGAACGAAAATTTAGGTAGCGATCACCTCGTAATGAAGATTTCGATGAATTTTCAGGAACACATCGAGCATAATAAAAGACGAAATTTCAAAAAAGCCAAGTGGGAGGCGTATCGTCATGAGCTTACGGAGTCTTTTTCTGGGGTAGTTGACGTCAGCCATGATATTCAGGCATTATACGACTATTTCTTGGAACATGTTGATATGGCAGCGAATAAGCACATACCTATGATTAAAATGTGTACTAGTCCCTTAAGGAATTTTAAGCCAAAAGAGTATTGGGATCCATCGTTATCTAGAGCAGTGGCTGAACGTAGGTTAGCTTTAGCCAAATTCAGAAGAAATCCTACTCCTGACAATCTTATAAGATTAGAAGAGAAAGGGGCACATGCACATAATTTAATAGTAAAAGCCATAGATAGCGGCTGGAAAAATTTTTGTAGTAACATAGATGAAACTTCTTCAGTGTCTGATATGTGGCGAAAGATGAGATGGCTTAAAGGTTATCGTCAAGCTAAATTTAGTGTGTCGGAAGAAAAACTTAAAGGTTTGTTATATTCACTTACACCGGACTCCGTGATACATTTACCACCAATATTCAAATCACAAAACGTTTTGATAGAATCAGCATTTACAATAGAAGAATTAGAGAATAGTTTAAAAAAGAAGGACACTGCTCCGGGTAATGATGGAATAACGTATTCTATGATTTATAATCTTCCGTGTGAGGCCAAGGAGTTTCTTCTCCGCGTATACAATGACATATACAGAACTGGAGTTATTCCAAAACAATGGCGTGAGATAACAGTTATTGCTATTCCTAAAGCTGGGCACGACACGAATACGGAGTCTAAACTTAGGCCAATATCTCTTATATCCTGTGTCTGTAAGATATTCCATAATATGATCGGAAAAAGAATAGAATGGTATATTGAGTAACATTCAATTTTGTCACCTAACACGGTTGGTTTTAGGAGAGCTCAATCATGTTTGGATTGCATTTCAAGACTATCTACTTATGTTCAATTGGGTTTCACTAGAAATGACCCTACATTGGCTTGCTTTCTGGACATTACAAATGCTTATAACAATGTCTTAGTGGAAAAGGTTGTTCAGACATTGGATGATTTGGGAGTTGGGTCAAAGGTTTGTAGTTATTTAAATTCATTTCTATTAGAGCGATACTTGATGATAAGAAGTGGTAGTGATGGACGAACTGTTGATGTTAGACGAGCAAGCAGGGGATTGGCGCAGGGTGACCCATTATCACCGATGCTTTTTAATATTATTACATCAATAGTTTGCCAACAGATTGAGGCTGTAATTGTTTCGCAGTACGCGGATAATTTCGTATTTTACCTCAGCCATAAAGATTTAAACCACGCGGAATCGGAAATGCAAGTTGCTCTTAATTCTATGATTGTTATGCTGGATGATATGGGTCTAGACATGTCACCAGATAAATCAAAGATGTGTCTTTTTAGTAGAGGTAGAAGAAGACGACAATTGCAACTTACAATTAACAACATACCAATTGCCTCAGTAGATTGTGTGAAACACTTAGGTATCTGATTAGATAGGTCACTTCTATGGAAGAGGCATATTAATGAAATACAGGAAAAGACGGCAAAGTTTTTAGGTTTATTTAAAGTTTTGGCGGGGCCGACTTGGGGAATCCATCCGAAACATTTGAGATCTTTGTATATTTCTTTGGTACGCAGTAGGATCGACTTCGGTTGTTTTCTCTATGATAATAGTGCAAAGAGTCATTTAAGTAAACTGGACAAAATTCAGAACCAATATTTGAGGAGTATAGGTGGTTTTATAAAAAGCTCTCCAATACACGTAATGGAAGCTGAAATGTGCATTCCTCCTTTGTACGTTAGGAGATTATACTTAGCTTACAAGTTCTGTATAAAAAGTATGTCATGTTCGAATAATGTAACTATCAAATTAATAGACGACTTGAATGACCTCTCAGTAGCAAGATATTGGAACAATAAGAAAAAACCATTACTTGTGACCGTATACAATGAGTGTAAACTGCGTAATATACATTGTTCAAGTATTTTAGACATGTACTCACTAGAGAAATGGGTGACAGGTATAAACGTACGGGATAAAATTTGTTGTAATTTAGACTGTGTCAAAGTAGCAAAACGCAGCCATGAGGTTACATCACTTAAATTCGATGTTATCAAAGAACTTAATGAAAAGTACCCGGGGTGGAAAATGTACTTTACTGATGGGTCTAAGAGCAAAACTGGATGCGGTGCTGCTTATTATAGTTTAAGTGATGGAACTTCGGCCTTGTTTAAATCTAGTGATACAAACGTATCTGTAATGACGATGGAACTCGTAGCAATCTCAAAAACGTTAGAGAACATAATTCTTTGTGACAATGCGAACCATTCTGTGAATCAAAACATTGTTATATGCACGGATAGCAAAAGTGGTTTAATGCATTTAGCTCGATGCGCCTCTGGTTGCAGAGGTATACCGATAGCTTATGTAATTCTTGGACTATTTTATGAACTTAGTGACATTAATTTGAGGTTGCAATGGATTCCATCTCATATTGGTATACATGGAAACGAGAAGGCTGACATGCTTGCAAAAAAAGCTAGTTTGGAAGGATTGGAAATGAATATCGCTCCGTTCTACACAGAAACACTTAGCTATTACAAGAACATATGCCACAATCTTTTTAAAGAGTATTTTGACAGGAAGTCTAAAGAAAAAGGCATATGGTATAAGACTATGCAAAGTGAGCCTCCTCGAATCCCTTGGTTCACTGAAAGTCATACAAAGAGGTCGTATGTTGTTATGGCACATAGATTGCGTTCTGGTCACTTTCCATCCAGGAAATTTGGATACCTAATGAAAAAAGTCGATTCCCCTAATTGCCAAGTGTGTAATAAAGTCGAAGATGTCCAACATTTACTGGTGGAATGTGAAAAGAACAAGAGAGAGAGGGACATAGTGATGCGGGAGTTAAAAGTTAATATGTATGATGTTGGGGCTTTCATTAGAATATTATCTACACCTAATTCGGAAGAAGCGAAACTGATTTACGAAATGGTTGCTGCATCACTATCTCCTTCGCTAACGCAATAATATATTTGTACTTATAATATTATAATTACGGGTAATAATTAGTTAGATTAGGATATGATGAGGCTGACGTACCTTTGTAAGGTAAAAGCCTCTAAATAAATAAAGATTAAAAAAAAAAAAAAAAAATATTTTTTTCTATTAATGCAAGTCGTGTCTGGCACTCGCCGGCCACTACCGCGGCACCGCTCGCTTCGCTCGCTCGGCTCGTGCGTAGGAGGTCACAGTTTTAACCTAACCTAACCTAACCATTTTTTTTTAAATAATTAACCTACTCTAACTACTTCCATAAATAAACTATTAACAAGTAACCATAAATTTGATTTGTTTTAGACAAATTCAAGCACAAAAACTTACAAAGAAGTACGCAAAAGACATCAAATTTAACCAGCAAGTCAAATGTCTAAAAATCATATTTTTGCCTTAATATTTTTTGTCTTAACAAATCATTTCACTAAAACGTTTATTGTCTGAAGATTGTTTGCTGTAATAAATCATTTGATTAAAGACCAAATTCCATAATGACATTATACTTAGTAATATTTTGCCAAGTAAAAATTTGACCAAATGAAAATATGCGTACTAAAATCATTCGAAATATTGCAATGGTATAAAAAAAGGTTGCTAAAATTTGTTTGGGTAATGAAATTTTGTCAAAATCTTTTTGGCAAAACGGCAGGCACCCGGACGTCATATTTACGACTAACTTCTGCCCGCGACTTCGTCCGCGTGAAATTTCTTGTCCCCCCAAACCCCCCCGACCCACCCCTTCGCATCGCATTGCATCGCTTGCCCATACTATTACTTCGTTTGCGCTTAGCATCCTTTCTGACAAGTTTTCTTTTTCCTCGTCTCCTAAGGGCCCTAGCGTGATGTTAAATAGCCTATAAGAATTGGGCTATAAAATGCAAAAAGATTTTTTCAAATCCGACTAGGGTAGTTCTAGAGATTAGCGCGTTCAAACAAACTAACAAAAAACAACTCTTCCGCTTTAATCCACCGACAATATTGAAATAATAAATCGAGAGGATCATCAATCCGCGGAAAATCTCGCAATTCAGAAAAAGTACGTATTTTTACAACGCCATTTATGGGTAAATGGATAAAACGTCCGCACTAAGTTCTATGATCAAGAGCGCGGTATGAATGAAAGTTATTTTGTGTGTTAGTACTTGTATATTATTTCCGTATTATATATCACCAATTGACATACTGCAAAGGCCAAATCTTATCTCCATGATGTCCTTGTGATCATAAAATAATTTATTTTGATAAGGATTAATATTTTGTTGTTTAAATGTTATTCAGTATATGCCGAAACAAGTTTGATTGCCCTGACTTGGTGACTGGTTTGTGTTACCTGGTTCCTCGAACAGCACATGGACGGGAGGTGCGCACCAGGCGGCTTTTCGCTACCGGCTTTTGTAGATCCAATGCTGGTGTGCGCTCACCACTGTACCGCTTAGTCGACACATACAATACGCATTTTGGTGCAATAGACATATTATTCCTCAGCAGATATAAATTTAAAACTGATATTGTTAAGATTCTCAAGGATCGGCTGTAGGCTCCATAGGCACACAATCATTATTAATAGGCTAGGGACCTGTATTGTATATGACGCATGAATTTATTTGTTTGTTACATCTTTTAGAACTTCTTTTTCATTAAGGTAGCCCTGCTACAGTTCACGTTTGCTAATAGCTTGTTTTTATTATATAATGTAGTAATCTGTGGAAAATGTGGTGGGTAGTATATTTGTAAAGTTCAAATTTTAAGACAACACTGTTTATGATTAAAACTACTGTTTGTGTTCCCAAATGAAATAAATAAATAAATAATCATTCAAACGTAAGTACGTCGAAAAAATACTATTTTAAAACAATAAAAGAAGTATAAAATATAAAAGGTAGAAATATGGTGTCACGGACGTTTTTGTAGAATAATTTAAGACGGACCTTATATTGTTTTTCAATTTTAAACAACCATTAGGCAGCGCATGCAAATAATTCTGTTTTAAGATGTATTTATTTCCGACTTGCTACACAAAAATTGTGATAGCTTGGATAATATGCATGAAATAAATATAATTTATAGCCTATAGCACTTAGCAATAATGTGTTTTTCAACCAGTGAAATATTTTTTAGAATTGGATCATTAGTTACGGAGATTATCCCCTACATACAAACTTACAACATTCAAACTTGCAAACAAATTTTACCTCTTTATAATATTAAGTATAGATTAGCTTCTGCCCATGACTTCGTTCGTGTGAAAGTTGTAAGACACCATAATATACTAAAATAACAGCCACACGTTATTACTTCGTTTTAGCTTTGCGTTCTTTCTGACAATTTTTCATTTTGCTCGGCTCCTAAGGGTCTTATCGTGATGTTAAATAGCCTTTGTCTTACCATTCTTAAGAATTGGGCTATCAAATGAAAAAATATTTTTTTAAATCCCATTTCCACAGATCAGCGCGTTCAAACAAATAAACAGAAGAAACAAACTCTTCAGCTTTATCATAATTATTTAGTGTTGAGTTTAGATAAGTAGTGCTTGAAACTGCACATAACTATACTCTATCGGTTTAGGTAATTAAATAAAGGTAAACAAAAAAAAAAAAAAACGTGTCTGGTTAACCGACTTAACGTAATACCTGTCACTTCAGTCGTCATGCTACGACGCGGTTGTACTCTTCAATTTAGCAACGTTATACAACGAATTCTAAAGTTGCTAAATTGAAAAGTACAACTGTGTCGTAGCATGACGACTAAGGGCTGATTTTTCAATAGTCAGTTAACTTTTATCTGAAAAATAAATATGATAGTTTGTCATATTTTCTATACAAAAGCTGTCAATCTGCCATATTTATTCCATATATAAAAGTTATCTGACGATTGAAAAATGTCAAAATGACAAAAAAGGTGGATTACAGCTGTCATTTTGGTCTAGCAAAATAGAAATCAGAGTTTAGTACATTTACTACAAATGCATCTTCAGAATATCTAATCAAATAGGTTCAATATAATGGTAAGTGAGCTTACTGTTAAAAAATACTAGCTTGCAAAATCCGATGCTATATACTAGTCGACAATACTAGCTTGCAAAACCTGATGCTATAAACTAGTCGAAAATACTAGCTTGCAAAACCCGATGCTATAAACTAGTCGAAAATACTAGCTTGCAAAACCCGATGCTATAAACTAGTCGAAAATACTAGCTTGCAAAACCCGATGCTATAAACTAGTCGAAAAACACATAAAACTCAGATCATCATTAACTTAAATCAATTAATAAAAATACATTTTTGTTTCTACTTAATAACGATAGTTTTAAATTGATTTGAAATTAATTTCACTTCTCCAACAACTACAATTTATTGTAATTACCGAAATGTTAAAAATTCAGAAATGTATGCTTTGTTTAATTTTAATTTAGATTAGCTTTTAAATGAAGCATTACTTACAGAAATATTTGATTGAGAACACTTTAAGCTTAATCAAAGTAGTTTGTTCATGAAAATTATAAAAAAATATCTTAATTGACTGTTGGATAAACCATAAAAAACCTTTCTGATTTAATACCTGATCAAGATTACCTGATTGAGATTAAGCACCTGCTTGGCACTTACCTGGACTATTTTCCAAAATGTCAACGGACATGGCATTAAAATCGACGCTCGTTTCCAAATCCAAGTCGTTTTGCAAGCACTGCACCCTACACGGAGTGTACTACTTCTGCAAAGCTTCCAGTTGTGGCGTGCATCTCCTGTGGGCTTTGATAATAGCAGCGAGTATGGCTTTGTGCTGCTTTCTCGGACACATGATCTGGGAAAAGTTTGTGATTGATCCTACTTTGACTGTGGTGAGTAGAAATGTGTTTTTATATTTTACTAGCTGACCCGACAGACGTTGTCCTGTCCAAAGGAGACGGGGAGTGATAGGCCAAATTGTAATAAGTTGAGGTATGGTTTTAAAAAAAGGTTATATTTTTCTATTTCCATATGCAAAAAATTAACGCAATTTAACATCTGGAAAATGAGAAATCCAAAAATTATGTTTAGGTTACGATAAAATGGAATATCGATTAAATTATAATCGAATAACGTGGAGTTCAAACTATTTAAAATAATGCTTTTACCAGATGAATAATTCAATTATCATAATTAAATCTATTAGAATGAATGTGTTAACAGTTTAAAAAAATAAAATATCTATTTAATACGATAAATCTTAAAGTCAATTCACGTTTACTAATCGATTATTGTATATTTTTTAGCCTGTGCCATAGTATAATAATATTGTTTTAAAAACCATGATCTGTGGACATTTATATATATTATATAAAGATGGGCAAAGATCGTCACCCACTGGACGCCTGAGGGAGGACATCGCCGTCGAGGCAGGCCACGGCGAAGGTGGTGTGACGATCTGATAAGGTTTGCAGGGCCAACATGGCCAGAGATCGCACAAGACAGGGAGGTGTGGAAGGAAAAAGGGGAGGCCTTTGCCCAGCAGTGGGACACAATGTGGGCTAATAAAAAAAAAATTAAAGGACACTGATACTTTGCCATAGAACCATGGGCCAAGGTTGTGCCTTTTTTTTTTTTTTTTTTGTGGATGGGAAATCATCAAATGACTTCTCCCGCTCTGGGCAGAGGCGGGAGGGCGTGTCAGACTTTTACTGACTAAAACCCACCCATGCTCCTTCAACTGCCCGTGCCAGGGCCACGGTATCTCTTTCCAACTACCCGCGACCCCGGCGGCATCGGCCCAATTGACCCCGTCACTGCTGACAACTCTTTGAGGCGCGCGTGGAACACAACGCGCCGTCGACCTGGGCCTGTTCCTTACCGGACGGCGAGCTGCCCATTACTCGTCGTCCGCAAGCCCGCGCCTACGGTGGCCGGGAATCGGCAATCGATTCCCGCCGCCCAGGGCGTCTCCTACGGCGGCTAGGGGCGCGAGGGCGCGGCTGTTGCCTCTCCCTCACGCGTTCCGCTTCCTCCTTCGCGAGCATTACTGTTTCGCAGAAGGAGGTGACGGCTTCCCATACACTCTCGCTCCGCACCATGGCCTGGACCAGGTTTGGACGCGAGAGATCGCTGCCGCCGATCGCCTTCGTGAGAACACGGCGGTGCTCCGCCCAAGCCGGGCAGACCTCCACTGTATGCTCCACCGTGTCCTCCGGGTGATCCACACAATGGTGACACCCGGGCGTTTCCTCCCGCCTTATCCGAAACAGGAACCTCCCGAAACAACCGTGTCCGGTGAGGACCTGCGTCAGGCGGAAGGTGAGGACGTCGTGGCGCCTCTCCAACCACTCCTCAAAGAGGGGACTTATCGCCGCAATTGTGGCGTGCCCAGCGCTGGGTTGCGACAATCGCACTCTCCATGTCGCCATGAGATCCCGCCGGAGCTCTGTCCGCTACAGCGGACACGCCACACGGTACACCGTGATTTCTCGCGGCAGCGGAGTTATACCCCGGCGTATCGCCTCCTCGCGCCATTCCCACACGTGCGCGAGGACTTTTGCCTCCAGATCCCATGGCGGTAATCCGGCAAGGAGGCATGCCGCCTCACAGGAGACCGTGCGGTATCCCCGGACTAGCCGGATGGCCATGACCCTCTGGGACGCGTTCAACCGGCAGGCTGGTCGCAGCCTCAGGGAACGCGCCCACACCGGTGCCCCGTAAAGGGCCATGGACCGCACGACCCCCGCGTAAAGCCTCCGGCAGGAGGCGTTTGGACCCCCCAGATTGGGCAGGAGCCGCTTCAAGGCAGGCCAAGGTTGTGCCTGAGTTGTAAAAAGATGAAATTGGTGTCAATTGATGGCAATTTGATTGATATTGATTGATTGATTGGTTATTATGAAACCATCACTGAACATTTTGCGGATTTTGGCGGTCTGAGAGCCGAGCTAAAAGGGATTTAGTAAAAGTGAGGTTACGTAACAATCTATACTTAACAACTGATTTTTGAAGTTTGTGCAGAGACTTGAGGCTATAGGGATCAGAGGCAAGGCTCTTTCTCTTTTTGACAGTTATCTCCGGGATAGGAAACAACAGGTTAAGCTGGGTAACTCGTGCAGTAGTGAGGAAAATGTTGTTTTCGGTGTTCCGCAGGGTTCCGTGCTCGGCCCGCCACTGTTTCTGGTGTATATTAACGAGCTCTGTAACCTACGAGGCAGTGGTGGGAAAATCTTCTCATATGCGGACGATACGGCTATTGTCTACTTCGGCGACACTTGGGAAGGGGTACGTAGTAAGGCTGAACAAGGGTTAGTGGTCATAGATAGATGGCTCAAAACAAACTTGCTAACTCTTAATATTGCTAAAACAAATTACATTTGTTTCTCCCCAAGTGCTAGGTCTAAAGCAAGTACTAATTTCAATATTCGTATCCATATGTGTACAAACAGCATAGGGCAGAGCTGTGACTGCAAACCCATCAAACAATTACGTTCTGTAAGATATTTGGGAGTTATAGTCGACGAGTGTCTGACGTGGCACTCGCATGTCGAGGTTATTATGTCGCGTGTTCGAAAATTTATATGGATTTTTAAAAATCTACGACATGTGATGCCTCAAAAGACACTCGTCAACATTTATAAAGCACTCGCGCAGTCAGTAATCACATACTGCTTACCTGTATGGGGAGGGGCCGCTAAAACTAAGTTTTTAGAGTTAGAAAGAGCCCAAAGATCACTTTTAAAAGTAATCTATTTTAAGCCACATAGGTATCCCACACTCGATCTATATAGAATTGATGGCCTATTATCTGTCAGGAAACTGTACCTTTTAAACATCATTCTATATTTACATAAATACCTTCCAGTTAACTCAGAAAGACAGGCTAAGAGGAGGAAAGATATTGTGGCTTCCACTACACCGGTACGTACGGTTTTTGCAAAGCGTCAGTATGTATGCCAATCAGCCTACATATACAATAAAATTAACGCTAAACTTAAGTTCCACCATGAGGTCTCGCATCAATGCAAAATAGTTATAACTGAGTGGTTAAAAACTCTAAGCTACGAACAAACAGAGCATATTCTAGTTAGACTTACATGAATACTTCTCTCATAATCTTATACTTTTTGATCACCTAACTGTACCTTTAATAGCGATTTATAATGGCACTATCAGCTAACACGTAAACTCATACATAAACACACACTAATACACACACACACACACACACACACACACACACACACACACACACACACACACACACACAAACAAACCATGATCAGACACAACTACAGTCACACAAACACATACCCACAATTGCAAAATACATAGAGCTGCTAATTATTATTATTATTATTACTTTTTTTTTTTTTTATATCATTGCATTCTCTTTGTTTCTAAATTAGTTCAATTAGATTTATTAGTTTTATTTTAATTGTTACAGAGTCTCAATAGTGTATACTTAACAATTAAGGGAAAGAGCGAGTCAACCCCAACACAAGTATTATTAATTACTTACTGGGGCTGTCTCAATCACATCTGCAAATGTAACTGTTTGAGACCCAATAAACAATTTTAAACAATTTTAATTTATTTTTTTTTTTGAAGCTCGAGGACCACGTAAACCACAGCCTCTAGTCGGTTTGCCACAGTTTACACAACGATCCATGGTGCCAAACCAATATGCAATAGGCCGGTCGTAGAATCCAAAAAGACAAGTACAACTCCAACGTTTATGCGGGGTTCTCCCTACCGTGTCCGGTGTGGTACCAAGGGTCGTACAAGAAGCAAGATCAGAAGTCCGTAGAAAGAAAGCAGGGGTCGAGGAAAATATCAATAAAACTATGGGAAACACACTCAAAACGCGTACGCACTAAACGTCAACAATAGAAACGAGTAAGGTATAGATAATACACTATATAACAGTGTGTTCAAATACAGAGCGGCATCCCACCCGATTCGCGCAGGTGTCCCACAGGGCTCCGTAATTTCGCCCCTTATTTTTACAAAAGTAAAAAGGCTTAGTTGGCTCTGTTTGCAGACGATACGGCCATCTACTGTTCGGGACGAGATCAAAACGCGATAGCTCGTAACCTCCAAACCGCAGTCGATGACCTCGGTTGCTGGTTTCGTCGGTGGAGAATCGAGGTCAATCCCGAAAAGAGTCAAGCGGTTCTCTTTCTGAAACCGTGTTTCTCACGTACCCTTCCCCGACAAATCACCATGTTTGGTAAGCCGATCCCTTGGGAGAAGCGAGCTAAATATCTAGGTGTGACACTCGATCAGCGCCTCTCCTTTGCCAAGCACATTAAGAAGGCACGTCCACGGGTCGCTTTTGCCCTCGGTAGATTACATTACGTTTTAAATGCACGCAGCAAATTATCTCTTAAGTGCAAAATTGCGCATCTATACTGCGTTCATTCGTCCCATCATGACTTATGCGGGTTCGGTATTTTTACACGCCAAACCCCGCTATCTGCATCGGATGCAGACATTACAAAACCGTATCCTCCGAAGGATAACAGGAGCCCCCTGGTTCGTTCGGAACGCGGACCTTCACCTTGATCTCAGAATCCCCACTATCCATCAATTCTTGAAACGCAACTCGAAGCGTTTCTTTGATGCCGCCGCAAAGCATCGCAACCCTTTGGTTGTCGAGGCCGCGCGCTACGCCCCCTCTAAAATCAGTAAGACTCGCCGTCGGAGACATATTCTCTCCGACCCTGATGACCCCATAACCCTCCTTCAGGAGAGTAATAGGGCCACCAGTACGGTTTGCAAACGCAAACCACCTAGAAATACATTACGACCTCGCCGCCGAGGTCGCAATCGTAACCGCCCCCCCCCCCCCCCCCCTACCCCCTACTTGGTGAAGCTGTGCCTGCTGGGGGCACAGCTGAGCCTGTAGCTCCTAACCCCCCCATTATGATCCAGCCTGCCCCGTCTGGCTGTTCTCCTATTAGCGACGCACAGTCGCCTAATATACCTTAGTTTGTAAGCCCTGGCCGGAGGCTTTAAGTTCCCTTAAAGCACTCACAGAAAACGCTCGCTTAAGCAGTCTCGACCTCCAATGGTCAACTGCGAGATGCACTTCACAAAAAAAAAAAAAAAAAAATACAGAGCGGCATTTGAGCGCGGCTGCTGCGTGCGGCTGTGTTGAGCAAGCGGCATTCGCAGTCAGCATTCGTCACTGTTCATGCCTGGAGTCCATACGTAGTCTTGAAATGGATAACGAACAATATCTTTGCTTATTGGAAATGTATGGATCCTTTAAGTATTTCTGGGATTCTCGTCAAAATAATCCTCGAAACCTATTCTTCTGCAACGAGGGGTGAGACAGGGAGAAGTTAGTTTCGCCAAGCTGGTACCTCCCGCCTCTGTAGTGGTCGTCGCGGGTACCAGTGGAGAAAGTACCCCAAAATGCTCCCTAAATAAGTTGACAATTTTGTCGGCGTCACTATCCCCCTCTACACTAATTGGAACCCTCGGCCTCGGATATATGTATAGAAATAGATTGTTTTTACTTTTTGATACTGTCTCACTTTGTCTACAGATAGTGCCATCCACGAAGACACGCCCCACTCTTCTTCTTAATCGCTTACGTTCGTATTTTCCGCTAGTGTTTTAGTTTTGTTGAGGATTATTAATTACCTATATAGGTAGGCAACTAGTGAGTACGCTGGTACAGTGTTGCACACTTGTACTGGGCGCGTCTTCGAGGATGGCACTATCTCTACAACGGTACAGTATTAATTTTCACAAGCAATCAACGTTTCCTATTATTTCCATAGAGAAAAATATAATAAAATATAGTAATGTTTTGCAGGGTAACATTGGGGGTTAAAAATAGGTATCTATCAAGTAAAAGCAAAAAAGGTTGCTAGGTTACTTTTATGCCAAAGATAGAAAAATAATACCTGTCAAGTTATTCGAATAGGTAAGTAGGTACAAGGTGCTTTTTTGAGATTCATCCCTCAAACAAACTATCCTGCAGTTAGAAGTTCATATTTCACCCTTTTGTTGTGAACCTTTGTAATTTCGACAAGAAAAAAAAGTAGCTGACAATGAAATGATCAAAGTCTATTATGGCCGACAAAGGTTCAGCGGTAGCTAGCTGATACCCACGCCGACACGTCAAGAAATACTCGTAGGTGTAGGTATTCTTTCATTTCGTTTAGAAAAAAAATAAAGAATACTGAATTTCCAGCCAATGATTTCTGAAACTTGTGTTTTTTTTATTTGTTATCGCTTTCTTATGGCTACTTCTGTGATTCTATATAAATAAGTAGGTATATTTCAGATCACATTAGGGTCCAGGCACGTTAGTGGTAACATAATCAGTATGAGTAACGTGCAAGTATGTATTAACGTGCACGTCTTTCTACATTGTTCTCACATGTATATTTTCAACTTGAACGATGTAACCAATATTTTGTAAAAATATTATGATTTAAAAGAGTGTCCGTGGAGTTTCTTGCCCGTTCTTCTCCATAGGGATCTACTACGCTTTGGAATGGGCAACTAGCTTCATCTTTCTGACTGACCGACCCATTGACAATTCAAAAGTGCCTGTAATTGGTTTATTTGAAATAAATGCTTTGAGTTTGAGTTTGAGTTTGAGCTGGCCTCGCATTCTATTAAATCTCCGTAAGTTCTACGCTAGGCGAGCTCCAGGTCAGTGTTACCACCCGCGTGCTCGACTGTACTTAAAATAAGACTGCTGGTCAATCTTTCTGCTACTGCTGGTCATAACGTACAGAAATATGTACAGACAACAGCACATCAGGTTATACCAAACTGCTACAAATGATTTTAAACCTTAAAATGCTGAAGGTTAAGTTCAAAATCGAATGAGATAATTTGACAGTTTGTACTACAAACTGACAAATTATCTCATTCGACTTGACCTGCTGCTGTGTGTACATAATCAGCCTATAATATTTCAGGCTAGGCTTTCTCTCCGTGTAGCGAGCCATAATTCACCACACGGACGCAGAGTGGATGAATTCATGGTGGATATCACATGTTTTTTAATTTTTGATTCTAAGACATACCGACCGTTTTCCTCGCAATCTTTTCCTTTCAACGTGTATGTGTTTTAATAATTCACGATGTATAGCTTTACTAAGGAATAACAGCCGCACAAGTCGATAGATCAGGTTAAGCTACGCTTGCCACAGTTGCTAGTTGGTTCGGGGATGGCTGATCATTTTACATACCAAGACCCCTCCATGCCTCGGAAAGCATGTTAAGCCGTTAGTCCCGGCTGTCATTTGTAGATCTTTGTCAGACTTACCAAGGTACAAGTATTATCCAGTAATTGGCTTGTGGAGGTCAGGTAAGCAGTCACTCCATGTAAATACTGGGATTCAGCTGCATCCGGTGAGACTAGAAGCCAACCTATAGTTGGGAAAAGGCAGGCAGATGACAAGCTTTAAAAGGCTGCTCAAATCTTGCAAGTCCACTTCAGAAATGAACAAGTAGCAGAATGTTTTGAATGTTATCACAGACACGTCTTATTACATTATGTAATATGAACCTAGTTTGTGATATTAATGAACTAAGTACATGTTCATTTAGTACTTACTTACTGCACCAGTCTCTCTACTTGAAGTGTGGCTTATATAGCAACTAAGAACATCATTACTTCTTAATAAATGGATAATTGTAAACATTGTTTGCACTCCACAACGCGCTTTTTGTCATATTTTGAAAATAGTAGTTCAAGTTTATTTATAGTGCCACAAACTTATCTGACCCGGTAATGGAAACAATAATAAAAAATAAATAAAAAAGTTTGAAGTTTAAATTAACAATATCGAGTATATCAGGTATTTTATATTAAGATGTGGAAAGAAAATAAGTGTACAGTTAACAGATTACGCGTAAAACGAACTTATTTAGCCGCAACGTTAAGTGAACGACAGCTATCATTGTTAACGTTTTGCAGTCGTTCGTTTGCTCTTGCTACGTATTGTACAGTGCGATTTTGGATTATCTGATACCCTTACAACTTTTGCATTTTCTACGGACTTCCGATACCTAACACTTACGATTACTTAGTCCTGTGTTATACGGATACCGGTTTAGTGCTTTTTGAATAGGATCCAAGACGTTATAGCTCTTAGTTAACATTTTGATCCGGCTCGAAGGACCAAAATGTTCGGGTCGCGACCTAAGTGGTATTAACTATTGGGATGGCTACTAAAAACACTGAGTTTAACTTGCTAGAAACAATTTATTTTATAACGATTAAAAGGCTACGCTAAAATGATGGCTAATGACAATAAGGCGAATGCACCCGGTTGCTGTCCGAATATGCACTGTTGTCGGCGCGCGCTCAACGCGGCCATATTGATTTGATTTGCTAGATCAGCAAAATCGTGTTCGAATAACATCGAACACTAAATAATAAAACAAAACCTATGGCTGTTTTATAATTTATCTTTCGACTTGAAATGACATAAGTGCCCAAGATAGTTTAATGAAGTAAGGTCGTCTATAGGCAACTTTTAGTGGAGCACGCTGAGCTTGTTCTACTTTAATTAGTGTTGTCTCGCCCGCACCGCCCCACGCTACTCTACTATGCAATAGTTAAGAACGGATTGACAAAGTGAAAAATAAATCACATTTTGGACAGAATCATCAGCAATCTTGCCTAGTTGCTTAATTATACGCAGCATTGTTCTAATCAAAAGCGCTCAGGTGTGTGGACCATGTCAATCTGTTATCTGCAATATATGATGATATATAGAGTCAGTTTGTTTGATGTAAGACCAAGAACACTGGTCGGTAATACTGGAGTGCAGCTGTTAGCAAGATACTCTGTTAGGCGAAGAACGTTCGAAAATAGCAAAAATGATTACCTTGATTCTTGATATTCAACGTCAAAAGATTATGTTGTAGCCAGTTTCAAACAGCTTTTATCACCGCCTGCAACCGCGCATTGTACGTCACTCCATGTTTTCCCATGAAAAACTATCGTGGTGTCATCAACATAATTTTGTGAAAATTTTATGCTGCATAATCCATTTAGCCAATCTTTAGCTTGTGGGAGGTCCATGAACCTCCTACTAGCTAAAATTAAATTAGCAGGGGACGGGGCCAATGACCTGACCCATCGCAGTGGGACTAAGGCTGCCCAGACACGGGGTCGACTGGCGCCCATGTGCTGGTTTGGTCCCTAGGTTGGTCACGGCGTGCAATGTGTTCTGGTGCGCCGGTGATGGGGAGTACTCCCCAGAGGAGGGTCCGGTGACGGACAGCCGCGGCGGGTTCACGGATGAGTGCTAACGCGTGCCCATGTTCCCGCCGTAAGCGGCAGAGGAGGACAACGTAGAGTTTTAGTGGGTGCCAACCCGAAAGTCATATTAATTGTCTAACAGTGACTTATTTTTTTCTAGGTATGCAAATAGTTTACAAATCGGTAAGTAGCTGTTCGTTTAAAATAACTCCAAATTTTAAAAGTTCTCATTTCACATCCCGCATTCATGGGCTGTATAAAATCTCCAAAGCTTGTTTTAGCAAACAATAAGCAATTAACATTTCTGGTAAATAACTCACTTCATATTTTCAGTAATTTATTTATCATATTGATGAAGCTTTTTAATATTATACATATTATATTCCCCTGAGGCCTTTAACAGCAGCCACGTTCTAATAATCGAAAAAATATTCAAATGATTTTGACGCTCCTCTTTATAATGTTTATTTAACATGTTATGAGTCTATTAGATTTGGCATTTGTATTAAGAACGTAATTCTCTTCCTAATAATTCAATAAAATACAAAGCCGCCAGCCAAGTTTAGTTCATAGTAAATGAAGCCACAGTAACTTTCATAGTAAGTTAATTTGAAAAAGGAAATTACTTTGGCAAGCTTACGAACTATAACAATAGTTCGGGAGTGATTATCGTGGGAGTGATTCAGCTTACATAGTAATAATTGTTATACAGGAAAATAGTTTTCTTTCACTGTCGTCCCGTAGACGTAGATTATAATAAGATTATACTAAGTAGGTACCTAGTTAAAAAACCATTTACGTATCAAAAAATAAAAAAAACACCATCCCCTTGGCGTTCTTTGTGTTCACATGATCCTCCGAAAAACTGTTTAAAAAAAATATGTATTATGAAAGGTGAAGCTCAAGGTGCTACGCACACACGTCTACTGATCCTGACATTTTGATGACGTTATTACCTCACAAAAATGTTAACCATTATACAAGTGTCAGTGGGGAAAGACCAAAGAAACTCATAAATTAAAGGCGACTAACGAAAGTCGACTAAAGAAAAAAAAAAAAAAGTGGCGGATGTGAGTGGAAACAACGGGATGGGACGTCTTAGAAGGATATAACACACTGACCTTAATGATGATGTCCGTCAGAAAGGTCAGGTGCGTAGCACTCTTTGCAGGCGTGCGTGTATGACTAGATGTATGAACGTAACGAAGCAAAAGAAGTATGTCAGGATCTTAGAGATGGCTTCCGTAGTTTCTACCTACCCCCACGGGAAAAAGGCGTGAGTTTATATGCGTATGTATATGTAAAAATTAAAAGTAAATATTATGTCATTGTACTGACCTTAATTTGTCATGGAGCCTACCGAAACAAAACACTGTAATCATAGACCTATAAAAATCAAGACATGGCGCTGCGAACAATACAGTGAAGCATACAAAACTACACCTTGCTCAGTCACACACTTTTAACCAAACTACACCTCACCGATTAGTCTAGACTATTACGTCAAAGAAGCATAACGTTGAACAATAAACATTGTTTAATCACAAAAATGCCGAATTGTGTGGTTAAAGGGTTCAAAAATCATTCCTCAAAAAATAAAGATGGAATCACATTTCATACGTTGGAAAAAAAAACTACGTTACGAGTATTTAAGGTTTTACGTACGAAAAATTACGTTATTATAAACTATTTTTCAATATTTTATTTATTTGCAGGTAGAAACAACTCACTACTCTATGGTCAACATACCTTTTCCAGCTGTAACTATCTGTGACACCGAGAGTGTATACTTGCCCAAGACACAAAACATCACCAACTTGCTGTAAGTATCACACTAATAAAGTTTGTGAGTGAGTGTGTGTGAGGGTATGTGTGTGTGTGTGTATGTTTGTTACTCCTTCACGCTCAAACGGCTGAATCAATTTGAATGAAATTTGGTATATGCATAGCTTATACCCTGGATTAACATAAAGGCTACTTTTTATCCTGGTCTACGCGAACCAAACCGCGGGGCGCTGATAATACTTGCACTATGAAAATTGCCCTTACATGCGCAGTCAATGTCAATGATTCTATTGAAAATTGCCAATTGAACGTTAGGGATATTCTCGGGGCTTCAATGATGACCAAACAGCTTTCTGGCAGATTAATCCTCTGAATGCAGGTTATGTTGTCGTATACATCTGTCTGTCGGTTACTAAATTAATAACCTACAGAAATAAAATAAAATAAACACTGAAGTTTATTTAAATGTAATATAAACATAACCTAAAAAATAACAAAATAATATCCTAACATAACTAAAACTATTCACAACCTACAACATGGCATCGAAAAATTCATTCGCATCGCTGTCGACTGGTAATGTATCCAAGAGACTGGCGGCGTTGCCACGTTGTATGGCAATGCTTAGCCTCTGGCCAAGGTAAAAGCCAGCCCTCGGGGCACGGGAAGTGTCAACCAGCCGTTTCGATGATCACTCCGACCCCACGGCCCGAGGGTTTCAACCCCAAACGGCTCGAAAATATAGTTACCAATAAGGTTACTAAATAAAATAAATAAATAAAATAACGCAGACGATAACAAAAGAAAAAAAAAACCAGCCAACTGCCTTTCGGGCCACGCACAGTGGAAGGTTCCGTAATTGTAAAGAATCAAAAATAAAGTGAAAAACATGTTATCCCATGCATTGATATAGGTCATGGTCAATTTTTCAACTGCAAATTAAAGTTTGTAATAATCGCAATTTGTTTTATGTTATTAAGCTAAAAATTAACGATTTTCGGACTTTTTCCTTTATTTGTGCTGTGAGACCTTGCTTCTTGCCAAATTTCATGTTTCTATATCAACGCAAAGTACCCTATAGGTTTTGATTTACTAGCGAGTATCTAAATAAGTCGCATAAATGGCCATGATTTTTTATTTAAGATTTTCGTATTTGATATTAATTTCAACTTGATTCCTCCACGCGTTCCTGAGAAAAAGGGTCTAAGGGAAAAGGGGAAAAGGGGAAGGGGGACAGACAGATGGACAACAAAGTGATCCTAATATAAGGGTTCCGTTTTTTTTCCTTTTGAGGTACGGAATACGGAACCCTAAATATTATGTTGTTATCATTTCCGTAATTTTATGCAATTAATTTTATCTAATTTCTCTCAGGTGAAGCAGATTCAATTCCGACCCGAATTATTGTCAATCTCAATCAATTTAATCTTATTCTGCCTAGTAATTAAAACTTGAGAGAGATCGTTGTTGATCCTTTTAGGCAAACGTAATTTTATGTTCGACAGTGCATAAATATCGGCTAACTGGCATTAAGGTCTGCTGATTTGTGAGAGGGAAACCAAATAAGATTCAAAGAAAAAAAAAAGCTAGGCTTTTAATAAAATAAATATTCCTTGGTGAATTATGTATAATTTTCGACCGAGGTAAGTATTAAGTGATATAATATTGACGATCGGGGTAGTTCACACATTAGGTGTACTCGCAGACTTTGGATAGTGAACTGTGTTCAGTGAATTGAATGTTTCGGATAGCATAGGTAACCAAACAGAAAACACATCACAACGGTAATATAATATTGCTGTAATTTATAATCCCAACTGCTGCCATAATCGCTCAGTGCGCCCAGTACGAACTTGTGACGTAACGTAAAATCGAACGATTTTTTAATCTAAAATACAATTATCTCATAGCATTTTGGTTTTATTTTTTGCGACAAACGCAATATGTATCACCCGTTTAAAGGAATAAAATCTTAAAACTAAAGATATTATGTGCAAAGCGGGTATTTTCAATTTCAAAATCGTTCGACTTTGACAGTGACAGGGGAGAATAGAAGAAGAAAACGTGTTGCGCTGACCCCAAGTAACATGGGATTAGGGCAGGAAGATGATGATGACAATTATTGAATTTATGTTACGTTTACTCCACGCGGTACACTTTTTGTCTACCGCACCGTGAGTGGACATCAGCGAGAACGAGATAACGAGTTACATTTACTATGGCCGAATATTCTCGTTTCTCGTTGGCTTCCCGTTTCCGGGCGCTGGACAAATAGTCTTAAGCCCACTGCTGACTTAATGTCAGCAGTTAGATTTGTGAAATACAGCGATCAGCAAATAAATAAGGTTCAAAGACAATGCCTAAGATATCGTGTAACTGTAGAGCAAGGTGTCAAATGAGAAACAAATACATGTTTATTAATTCAATGTTTATTTTTCAGAATCCTTCGCGGCTATAACATGACTGAAATAAACGATTTCTACAAGAGTTTCTCGGAGGTCAAACGTCAGGATTACACGCCAGAGCCGTATGTCAGGAAGATGCATTCCTTGCTTGAAGACCTTGGATACACTTTGAAGTATCTGCTGGAAATGGTAATGATACTCTTTAACTCAATTTGTTTGTTTGTACTATGGTAGAAAAAGTAGCTATTTATTAAAGTATGGGTAGCTGGGTAACTACCCAAGGTTCGCCAAACGAACTTAAGATCCTGCAATCGTTCAACTTCGTTAATGCAATTTAAGGATGCTGGAAGTAGTAATTATCCCAATGATTTGGAGGAAAACTAAAAAGAATACTTAGTTAGAGAAAATAAAGAAAGAGAATTCGTTTATTTATTTAGTTAATACGGTTTAACACAGAGATAATAATAATGTGAGACGTCTTTCATTACTTAATGAAAGAGGAAACTGATGCATAGGAGCTTCATTCGTGTCATACCACGCTCCTTGACAATAAATTATTCTAAAGTGCATGTAAATGGTTTAATTGAAAAATATACTTTGTCTTTGACCTGCTTTTCCAGCATCTTTATAAGTATTCGACGCAAAAAAATCCCTTTGTGAATCGTTTCTCATTTATCCTTTTATGTCTTGAAACAATAATCAATGAAATTAAAGGGAGCTTGATGATGTGACAATTCGTTGGAACCCATTTATATTAGGTACCGAATTTATTCTACAGTATTAATTCCTCTCTTTTATTAAGAAGCTTTTATAAATATTTTGGGTGGGCCACTGAAAGCCCTAGAAATATTGCATTAGGTACTGTGTTTTATTAGCATTCTTGCTTCTTTCAAATAGATACCTTAATACTAACCAATTTAGAGGAAAAATTGCTAATTTCACAAATTATAAAATCTTGTTAATATAAAAAATACAACCGACTTCCAAAAACAACACTACAAAGTGAAAAATAACTTTAATTTCGGAAGTCGGTGTCTGATTATATGTATTTTCGTTTTTGCCACCGACTTCCGAAATTAAAGTTATTTTTCACTTTGTAGTGTTGTTTTTGGAAGTCGGTTGTATTTTTTTGTAAAAAAGTTTTTATTTTTCACTTTTTAGTGGTTCACATGTGCTTACCCCTTCACAGCGTACTGGCGTGATGTTATGTTATGAACTGGTGTGAACAACAAACAGACATGAGATTTCAGCAATCCCAGTCCATTTGCTATCATTTATTGAGGAGTTCCGTTGCCTATCTCAGAAGTTCTTCATCAGGTCTTCACCAAATTGAAATGGGACCACTCCAAGAAAGTACTCTTCCAAAAACTATCCAAATCGCTTCAAGTGTGCCTATAAAATTGGAAGAGTTTTCTCTATTTCTCCAGGATCCCATCATCAGATCCTGACTTGATGATCATGGGACCACCTGGGAAGTATACCCTTTTAAACAAAAAAAAAATAATCCAAATCGGTCCAGCCATCTTCGAGTAATCGGGGAACACACATAAAAAAAAAAAAAGGTTCCGACGAATTGATAACCTCCTCCTTTTTGAAGTCGGTTAAAAACACGTGGACGCTACTGCCCATTAGACTTAATAGCTTATTTCTCTATACAGAAAGGAACTACGGTAGGGACCAGAAAAATAACAAAATAGAAGCTAATTTACTTTGGTCTAAATAAAGAGACTTGCCCCCATGACACAGCCATGAGCTTAAAAACAAAAACAAAATAATAAAAACAATTGAAGTCATTATCTTTAAGGGTTTCGTACCCCAAAAGGAAAAAACGAAACCCTTATAGGATCACTCGTGTGTCTGTATGTCCGTCTGTCATAGCCAATTTGTTCAGAATCTAACGGACCGATTAAGTTAAAATTTGGTACCCTGTGTTGTACCCTGTGTTGAAATTTGGGCTTCTGTGACCCAAACACGGACGGGTAAAGCAAATAAATGAATTTTGAATATAGGGGTCAGTTTTGGGGTCAAAGAAGAAAATTTAAAAAAAAAGTTTTGTAAACTGTACCTACCGTTTGACAGGGCCTTTTTTAAATTTTGAAGAAAATACTGAAAATTGTTTTTTACCTGAAGATTACAGGAAAACCTATAAGAAGTTTGTGGTCTCAAAATAACATGGTAAATCTCTCAATATTGTGTACTAACATACATTTACAGTTGGAATGTATGGGAGAACATGTTTTTCAACTACAATGTTAAGTTTGTTCTTGGGATTAATTCATCCCGACTACGGAACCCTTCATTGTGCGTGGTCCAACACGCACTTGGTCGGTTTTTCTAAAATACAGATTGTCTGTCTCAAATAATGTTCCTATCGTGTTGCAGTTCAAGAGACCATGCAATGACATAGCAGTGGAATGCAATTGGAGGTCCAGAGCGCACAACTGTTCGGAGATGTTCCGCTCCGTGCTCACGATCGTGGGACATTGCTGCCAATTCGATATACCGTATTTTATGTGAGTATGAGAACTGCTCATTATTTTAAATGTTGTAAGTAAATAAATTTTCACGAAAATCCAATTTTTTTCCCATGTTTCCTTAGGATTATTTATGTAGGTGCTGTGGTTCATAATACATACACATAATTATTATTGTCTTATGTCAACATTAAACGGAACAACAATAAGGTAGGCCATACAAATATTTTTATTCCGTTCGGGAATCGAAACCCCAACTAGCTACTCAACCCATGCACTGAGTCTATCTTGTGGCTCATATGCACAAAATATATGCTAATCGCTGTTAGTCGCCTTCTCAAACTTAATAGACATTTCTTTGAGCGTAAAAAAACAACAATTTCCTAAGAGACAACTTGACAAGTTCAACAGACGTTGCTGCTTATGGTAAGTTTCATTTCATTTCTGTCCATTACAGGGAGCATGCAGATAACCAGACTAACTTAATTTCTGGACTGGATTCCACTGAAGCGCTGGATGTTATAGTCAAAGGCCAGAGCTCCAATGGGTATTCTGTGGTATGTTGAGGACAAAATTATTATTAAAAAAAACCAGCCAAGTGCGAGTCGACTCGCACATGAAGGGTTCCGTACCATATCGTACAAGTATTACTCACTTTTTGAAAATTGCATATGTCTACTGATTACGGTTCAAAAGATAACGCCGAAAAAACACTTTTCTTGTATGGAAAATTAAAATTAGAAAAAAGAGAGGGACCCCTTTAGTTTCAATATTTTTTTTATTTTGAATGTAATTATTATGTTGTTTGTGTTTAAAAATCGCAAAGATAACTTTGTATTTTATAATGATACTGTGAATTACAAGGTTATTTTTTGCAGTGGCAGTAAATCGCCCATATTTAAACAAAATACCTTATGAATCGGCATTTTTGTTTATTTATTTATTTATTTAACCATTTATGTACACACAAATAAACAGACAAACAGAAAGGAACAGAAAAATACGTACAAAGGTGATGCTTATTTCAAAAGAAATCTCTTCCAGCATACCTGCGATAGGACAGAGGATAAAAAGAGATGTAGACAACGTAGGTATTTGTTCATTAAACAAACATGGTACATGATATACAGAAGTTTCAAATTCCTAACTTGTTTGATTGTTTCGATTGAGCTCGTACAAAAATGGTCTAATATTGACAACTTTTATGGCCCCTATTTCTTAATTTTTGAAGATAAAGAAAACTAAAAAATATATTTGAACTCCAATCGGTGAGTTCTAGACAACAACACCCCATATACTAGGTTAAGAATTTTTTTTTCAAAATTAAATGTTTGTTGTATGGGGTCCCCATACAATAAACATTTAATTTTAAATTAATTTTTATAATTTTTTGTTATTGCCATAATAGAAATACACAATCTGTAAAAATTTCAACTGTCTACCTATTACGGTTCATGAGATACAGCCCTGTGACAGACAGACGGACGACGGACGGGCGGACGAACAGCGGAGGCTTCGTAATAGGGTTCCGTTTGATACCCTCCGGGTACGGAACCCTAAAAACTAGCTACTATGTGGCGACATGTCAAAACATAAAGATTTATGTGCTTTATCTAAATTATAATTAATTAATTTATTTAGTCAAATGGCATTAATTATCTCATAAAACCAATAATATTAAAATCATTACACAATTCAGAACAAAACAAAACAAAAAGCCCCGGTCGTTAGGACTTCGGTTAGGGCAGACAGGGGCCAGTTCTAACAAATTTTGTATTTTGGTTTATATTTCCTAACATAACCATGTGGATAATAGACTTTTCGACATTGCTTTCGATTAATAGCAAACGTTAGTTATTCAGTTAATATTATAGTTACAAAAAACGTGAATAAGACAGATACTTTCAGAATTAGATGCATTTTTAAAGAAAAAGTCAGTTGTTAATACTTGCCCCGGTTTGAGGGTAAGTTTTAACAGCACAAGGGGCAAGATGTAACATGGGACTTTTATATTTCCATTTTTATTCGTAAGTATCTTTAATCAACTTAAGTTCTATCAAATTAACTTATTTTCAAACACAGATACAAAATATAAGTTGCACTATCTATTCCGCAAGACTGCTCCAACATATTGCGTAATTTTTTAACATTTCCATAAAAACTTTGCCATAAAATTTCTTAAAAATGAAAAGAAAGAATAATTAAACTTTACATGCATGAGCTAGACACATTTATCAACATATTAAATTACTAACATATTCAAAAAACTAATTTAGAGCGATTTATAGTTTGTATGAATACGCAAAATGTTCCAGCAGCCTAAAGTGTTAATTAAAATAATTAAATAACTAATAAAACAACTGAAATTTTAAGAATTAAACTCGTAATGTATTCCGTCTCATAATAATAGTCTTTAGTTAGTAACTTGCTCTTGTTCATGTCTTTAGTAACTTGCTTCAGTCAGTCAAAGTACCTACCTAAAGCTAATGTAAATTAAAAAATACGAAAATTCGTGCATAGGTGCCTACATAATGAGTTGCCAATATTTGTCAATGATTCCTGTGCTTTGTAATTATCGTCTGATAAACAATTTGGCAGAATCCTCTTGCAGAATTTTCTTCTTCACCTTTTCTGCTTCTACCTTCCAGTTATATTCTCCTTCCGTTTTCCTTTGCCTTTATCCTTACTCTTCATTTCTTCTTGTACGAGCAAACCCGTACATATCAATAATATTACTTTTATGCTGACATCGACGTGCAGCGAATGAATAAAATGCATGTATTGGAGTAAGCAATCAGTAGTCGCATAGCATCGTTCGGGCTATCATCAAAAAGACTCATTCGCCGCGGGTCGATCAGTTATCAGTTTTGGGTGTTTTTCTGTGTGACTATCAATACACAAGTTGAACTCCTATATCAGTCTATCATTTAAATGTACCTTACCCGTACACTTCTTTTTGGATAACTTTAATTTAGTTTCCTCCTCTATCAGGTATGCTCGTCATTCATCTGTTAACACTTACGGGGTGTGTATTAATATGTTAATATTTACCCCGGTCAATTTGTTACTTTTATCGCCAAGGTTACTCTTTTTTATAATAATAAAAACACATAGCACAATAATGTTATCAGTAAAATTAAGCTTCATTTTGGGCAATATTATATTCGATTAAGTGAATAACTGCGTCTTGAGTCAAATTATTGCAAACCACGAATAGTTCGTTTACCTGTCAATCCGGGCTTGCTGCGCACAACTCCTACAAGAGACGATATGCCGCGGACTGACGAGTCGTGACATGTTTGGCGGCGTAAATAGTGCTGGGAAATTGAGTAACATGATTGTAACGCTTACCGTTTAGCGGGTATAATTAAGTTAATTCTTACCCCCCTTTGTACCAGCCCCGGTCTCCCCTACTAATGTTATTCTAGCCTAGATCGATTCTAAACCATACCTAGCCTAACCAAAGCATACCTAGATAAAAACATTATTTCATCCAACAAGATTTCGGTCCGGTTATCAATATACTGTCATGTTTTGTAATCACTGAAATGTCAGCAGGCCATCAATAAAATATATTCATGAAAGGCGACACTTTGTTTCACAAACATATCTGCTTTTATCACAATACCATAAAAAAAAATTTACAGAAGCGATGCCAGTAACGCATTCTTAATGCCTACAGTTTGGGTTGGGACTTGGGGCGTACGATACGTTCAACACAGTCATCAGTGTATCTAATAATAATTTAGGGACCTTTATTGGTTGAAATTAAGACTCTTGTATCTTTATCAATAATTAATTAAAGACCTCATAGCTTTGCATAGTAGACCCTCCCATATGGAAGTGCTATCACAGGTAATATTGGCTTACGAATCTATATATATATTTATAAGCAAAATGATTCGTTTTTGTTTAGAACCGAGCAATAGTCGCTTCCGGCGTACGTAATATACTCCGCGGTCAATCAAAGAGGTTCACTTCTAAACGGATTTCATATTCTGTGACCTTTTCTGAAATAACCACACATTTTCTCTAAACAAAGGAATGTATCCCGGCAATTACACTTATATACATAATCTTTATTACATAGGAAAGTGAATTACAAAATAATAGTGTGAAGTCCCTGACACTTGTGCTAGGTGATAAACCTGTGTTACAAGTGCCAGTGCCCTCTCCCGGGAGTAAATACTATTGAAAACTTATGCAAAAAACTTCAAAAAAAAAATTGAGGAGCAGTGATGGCGCAGTGGTAACGGCCGCAACTTACGAGTTGTTCAAACTCAGACAAGCGCTTTACTTTAAATTATTTCGTCACCTCTGCTCACAAAATAGTGAAGGAAAACATCGTGAGGAAACCGACATGTCCTAGAACTAAAAATTCGAAGACATGTGACATCTACCAACCCGCACTGGGCCCGCGTGGTGGATTACGGCCTACTTCCTCTCACCGAGAGAAGACCTGTGTCCCAGCAGTGGGAACGTTATAAGCTGATTATGTTACAAAAAATGGAGTATTTTTTTTGAGAAAAATCAGGGTTGTACAGAAATGTTATACAAATATAACGAATGAAAGGATGTAAAATACATAAAACCAGCCAAGTGCGTGTCGGACCACGCACAATGAGGGGTTCCGTGGTCTAAAAGAATTTATCCCAAAAACAAACCTACCATTGTAATCCCAAAAAAAAACTTTTTTATGTGATAAAATTACAAATTAACAATTTTTGGACTTTTTCCTTTATTTCTGCTGTGCGACTTTCTTCTTGCCAAATTTCATTATTCTAGGTCAACGGAAAGTCATCAATCTCCCTAGCCTTTTCCCAACTATGTTGGGGTCGGCTTCCTGTCTAACCGGATGCAGCTGAATACCAGTATTTTACATGGAGCGACTGCCTATCTGACCTCCACAACCCAGTAACTGGGTAATACGATAACCCTTCGTAAGACTGGTTATCAGACTTTCGGGCTTTTGACGACCCGTAACGACTGTCAAAATTCCACGGATGACAGCCGGGACCAACGGCTTAACGTGCTTTCCGAGGCACGGAGGAGTCTCGGTATGTAAAGAAGGTCAACGGGAAAAAATAAAATAAAAAAAATAAAATAAAAAAAAACCTATAGGGTACCCTATAGGTTTTTTTTTATTTTATTTTTTATTGCGAATTAAGTGTATAATTTTGAAGATGTTAACAATAGATAGGTTCTTAGAACTTAGTTGCCTGTTAAGACATTGCAATTTAAATTGATATAAATATAAAAATAATTAAAACTTACGAGTAGGTATACGTAGGTACTCAATATTACAGTATATTATATTATATTATAATTTACATTATATTATATTAATTATCATTATTCATACATTTTTTATTTTATCAGACTATTCTTACAATTTACTTCTCATTATATTATGTATCAACAATATTTTAATATTTAATAATAATTTTAAAAATACCAATTGAATGTAGGTTCTAAAGAACACATTCTTCTCTTAATGATTCTTAAGAGACATTAATGTCTATGGGTAACATAATATATATTTTTAAGCCCATACAAAACATGCTATTGCTATATACTGCAGTGTGGGATGATTTATTGCGTAATGAATTTTTGAATCTACTGCTTGTTAATGTGTCATAACTACTGATGTTTGATTTAACTAAAATTGAGGCCGCGTAGATATACAGAGTAGGGAGGGTTAATATCTTGAGATTTACGAAATGAGGTTTACATGAATTTGTTTGGTGTATCCCACATATTGATCTAATACACTTTTTTGTGCCTTGAACGCAATTTCCTTATCAGTTGAGTATCCCCAATATAGTATCCCATAAGATAGACTGGACACGGTTTGGTTAGATACTTTTTTGAGCATGTAGAGGGCATAAGAGAATTGGTTTAATTTGCTACATACTACTATTTACATGTGTTTTCCATGTCATATTAGAATCTATATAGATACCTAGATTTTTTATTTATTTAATCCCTAAGGATAACCCCCCACTTCCCCCCCCCCCCTCCCCCCCTCCCCTCTCCTCCCTTTGATATAATTTTATCCCTTATATAATATAACACCTGCCATACTGCAGAGAAATTTGTCGGCAGTAGGTTCTCCTGGATTTTGCACCTACATATTCAAATTAAAATTAATTCCAAGTTAAAAACTAAGACCATGGCTCTGTAGGCAAAGACTCCGCATGTGAATACAGAGTAGTTACCCACACAACCACAGATTCTACAATCATAACTAACTTTGTACTAGTAACCTCAAACACAGTTGATTTACTTACGAGTATCAAAATATGTGTCACATAAATAGCCATATTTTTTTATTGCGTTAACTAAGAAGCTTGATTTTTTTAGAACTTCAAGGAAATATAGACCTGTGTATTTGATATTAATTTCAACTTAATACCTTTACGCGTTCTTGAGAAAAAGGTCTTGACAGACTGACAAACTTGAAAATACTTTTTTATGTGATAGAATTACAAATTAACAATTTTCGGACGTTTCCTTTACTTGTGTTGGGAGTCCTTGCGTCTTGCTAAATTTCAGTATCAAAATATTTCGCATAAATGGCCGTATTTTTTTTTTATTGCGTTGAGGTAGAAGCTTGACTTTTTTAGAACTCCAAGGGATCATAGACCTACATATTTGATATTAATTGCAACTTGATAACTTCACGCGTTCCTGAGAAAAAGTGTCTTGACAGACTGACAGACAGATAGACAGACGGACAACGAAGTGATCCTACAAGGGTTCCGTTGTTTATTTTTGGGATACGGAATCCTAAAAATGCTCAAGGGACTTCGACTGATGATAAGGAAAAAAGTTCACTTGATTTCAGATTGGTACTTTGTTGGAAATGTTCTGATTGTTTCGCTCTGATTGGAGGAAAAAATGAGGCCGTGTTGATTAATCAAAACGAAATCTTTAAAGTTTATTTTTATGTAGGTACTTCTTCATCATCAAAGGCCGCAATAAAAAGCATAGCATAGCATAGCTCTAAAATCAGCAGCCATAAAAACAATATTTTTATTTTTGTTAAAAAAATGTTACCATTTTTTTTTTAAATTTCATGTGTTCTCAGTAAAACAGTCATAGATTTTTTTTAAAAAACATTATAGTTTTCGATGTGATTGGGGGTTTCCATCAGGAATTTGTCAGTGACACAAACATAATGAGAAGAAAATCCAATACATGGTTTTTCAGGCCATCGGTGTGTCGAGACCTATGAACATACCGGGTGTTCATCTTGATGGTGTTCCAATAGACCGAGTGGACCAATTTTAATATCTAGGGCATCTACTCACTGAGGACCTTAAAGACCATGCTGACATGGAACGGGGACGGAGGGTGCTTTCGGTGCGAGCCAACATGATAGCCCGCAGGTTTTCGCGTTGTTCTACTGGTGTGAAGCTCTCGCTTTTTAGAGCGTACTGCACATCACTGTACACGTGTAGCCTGTGGGTTGACTATACTGAAAGAGCGTACAGTACCCTCTGTGTCCAGTACAACAACGCATTCCGGGCGGTGTTGGGGCTGCCTCATTTCTGTAGCGCATCAGGGATGTTCGCGATGGCACGCACTGACTATTTCCACGCTTCTATGCGCAAGCGGTGTGCATCCCTGGTGCGCCGGGTGCGGGCCAGCCCCAATGCCATACTGACAATGATCGCTGACAGGCTGGACTGTCCGTATGTCCGGCATGGCTGTGGCAGGCATGTTGCTGTTCCAATGCCGGTTAGATAATTCTAATTATAATGTTTTGTGTTGTTTTTTTTTATGACCGTAATGTATTTAATATTAATTTGATGTAATTTTCATTTTATTTAAATTTGTTAAGATTTTTATTTAATTTATTTTACTGTATTTGTTTGTGTATTGTTTGTTGTAATTGTGTAAATATTGAAAATAATGAGTCTATGTTACTTGATACTGAATAAATAATAATAATAACAAACCAAACTCAGGGCAGCTTCATTTGTGCCCATTTTATGCCAATAATAGGCTATCCCATAGTAAATGAAACTTTAACATAACTGGCAAAATGTGGTAAATACACCTCTGCTTAACCCTTTGGGGATTACAGCCGTGATGATGTTATGTTAAGTTATTTTTTTTCTGTTTCAGCTATACGTGTACGATTACAAAGACAAAGTGACTCTGGTCGACAGTTACTACAGTTTGACTCCCGAGTCGTTATTTGACGTCAACATCGCAGTCTGGGCTATCGACTCTTCCACTAACGTCAAGGCGCTACCGATTTCCAGCAGAAAATGTATATTGGAGACGGTGAGTAATAATTTAGTTATCATTAAATATTTGTGATCCTTTCAGTTTTAAATACGACTGAATTTATTTATTTATTTATTTATTAAAACTTTATGCACAAGTAAAAAAATACTGTACAAAGGCGGACTTAATGCCTGAGGCATTTTCTACCAGTCAACCTTAGGGTGATGCAGAGAGAAAACATGGCAGGTGCAGCATAAGGGATAGCAAAAAACATACTACGTAATAGGAATAAGGTTGACAAGAAACTCATTAAAATATTTTCGGATCAAACTCCCTACCAACGAAAATACCTTCAAAATTTAAAAGAAGAGCTTCAGCAACGCACCTCATCTGGGGAAAGTGGTCTTAACATCAAATATATCAAGGGCATACCCAAAATAGTCACATTTAAAGAAACGCAAGAAAAAACAACAAAGGAAACTCCAAAAAACTAACGTCGTCCAAAGAGAAAATAACTTACCAAATAACCAACAATTACTCTGATATTATTTTTACAAAGAAATCTCTGAAATGTTTCTATGCCAACGCTCGCAGTATTGTCAAACCTGGAAAATTCGATGAGCTTAGATGTATTATCGCTTCCCTACAAGTAACTGTACATATTATTATACTTTCGGAAACTTGGATTAAGAGTGAAGATGAGGCAAAAATGCTCCAGATACCCTCCTATACCCATTACTATAATTATAGACAAAATAAAAGGGGAGGTGGAGTGTCAATATTTGTGCACAACAATCTCAAACATCACCTTGTTGAAGAACAATGCGTGGATGATACTCATCATCTCTGGGTATACGTGAAAAAATTCTCTCTAAATATCGGTGCTATATATAAGCCCAATAAAATGAATATGGACAACTTTCTCGAGATATATTCACAACAATTACACAAATTGAAACGAGCAATAGTCTTTGGCGATTACAACCTAGACTTACTCAATCCGGACTTAGCTACACGCAAGTATAAGAACACTTTAAAAGAAAACAACTACAAAATCCTGAACAAAATAAGTCTAAAACACTGTACCCGTGAAACAACCTCAACCAAGACAATGTTAGACCATGTTTCTTGTAACTTAAGTGAAAATAATTTTCATTTTGTCACTATGGAATCTTCAATGTCTGACCACAAACAAATACTTTTAGAGATAAAGCAATACGAACCACCACCTATCATAAAACAGAAATACAACGCAGTAGACTTCAATAAACTTTATCGATGCCTGGATGAATATCTTAGACACCATGAAGACGTAGAGTATGATAAGTTGGCAGACAAATTACAATCCTGTTTAAATAAATGCAGAATCACAAAATTTAAATTTCTGAATCCTCCGCGGAAAGACTGGATTAAAAAAGAACTATTAGAAGAGATAAATAACAAGAACATACTATGGCAAAAATATAAAGCAAATGCGGTGGACACGGAATTAAAAGCAGAGTATGAACATATAAAAGCCAGAGTATCACACCGCATAAGTAAAGTGAAAAGTGATTATTACCTAAAGAGGTTTGAATAAAATTCAAGTAAACCACGAAAAATGTGGCAACTTATAAATGATTTGTCGAAAAACAAACTGCATGACAGAACTGGACTGGACAAACTTGAAACGGCAGCTGGTACTATTACGGACCAAAAAGAAATATGTGAAAGTTTTAATTCATATTTTTCGACTATTGGCTCAACCCTAGCAAATATGATTTCTGAAAAATCAAAAGTAAGTCAAATTTTAGAAGAGTGTAGACTAACTGATAAAACGGAATTGCAGTTTCTGGAACCAGTAACTGCAAGGGAAGTTATTACCATAATTAAAAATTTGGACTGTAATACTGCATCTGGCATTGATGGTATTAGTACAAAATCAATTAAATGCGTAAAAGACATTATTGCCACGGAACTAACAATCTGCATTAACTATCATATGGCACGTGGTATTTTTCCCAACGAGTTAAAAGTTGCAAAAGTTGTACCATTTCATAAATCCGGAAGTAAATTTGACCCGTGCAATTACCGCCCTATATCAGTTCTCCCGGTGATTTCTAAAGTTTTTGAGAAGATTCTTTATAACCGATTAGAGTCATTCCTTAATTCAAAAGGTTTCTTTTACCATAAACAGTATGGATTTAGAGTTCAATCAAATACTCTCGCTGCTACAATTGACCTCGTAACCAAAATTAAGAATAAAATTGATCAAAAACAAGTGGCCTTAGGCATATTTATTGATCTTAAAAAAGCCTTTGACACCATCAGTCATGACAAATTACTACAAAAACTAGAACTCACCGGTGTTAGAGGCAAAGCACTTGAAATTTTTAAATCATATAATTATGGAGAACCGTAAACAAATAGTAAAAATAGGTAAATATGAAAGCAATCCCTGTGTCCTGAATTTTGGCGTCCCCCAGGGATCCATATTGGGCCCACTCATGTTCCTTATTTATATTAACAATATCAGTGAATTGGGTCTCAAAGGAGACATCTCCCTCTATGCAGACGACACAAGTCTCTTTTACTTTGGACACTCAGTTGAAGCTATAATAGCAGAAGCTCAAAATGATCTTAATCTGTTAAATGAGTGGTTTCAGTCAAATCTTTTAACTATTAATATTAATAAAACAAATTATGTAATGTTTGCAGCAAAAAATAAAAAAAATAAATGACAATTTTGAACTTAAAATAGACTGCCAACTACTTGAACGAAAACCTAAAGAAAAATATCTCGGACTTATATTAGATAGTAACCTAACTTGGAAGCCACACCTAGAAAAAATTAAACATAAACTAAGTTCACTCACAGGGGCACTACGCAATATAACAAATTGCCTCCCTCGAAAAGTGCGATATCTTATCTATAATTCTCTGGTTAAGCCTCATATCGACTACCTCATTGAAATCTGGGGTACTGCAGCAAAGACTAATATAGATCCAATTCAACAAGTTCAGAATAGATTAATTAAAATTTTATTTAACTATAAATTTCGAACACCGACTGAAAAGATATACGATGAAACAAGAATAATGAATATAAAACAAACTTACATATACTACACATGTATTCTAATACGTAAAATATTAAATAAAGAAATCCATTCCAATATAAGATTTGTAACAAAACAACAAACACGAAAGATGAACTTAAGACGTGCTAGTTTCTTAGTGACCCGCCCTCCTAGGACTAACTATGGAAGAAGAAATTTGGAGTTTGAGGGTGTTACAATTTATAATAAGTTACCATCAGTAATAAAAAAAGAACAAAGTTATGCCCGGTTCAAAAAGCTACTAAAAACTCACACAATTAATACATACAAATAAGTGCAGGAAAAGGAATAATACACTTCTGGACACATCTTTTGGCCCACCTTGTATTTTCAGTTTCGTTTGGTCCTAGCTAAAATTTTATATTAGGTCGAGCAAAAAGTTTTTATGCAGTTTTGAACCTGGCACATTCACAATTTCATTCAATAGTCTTTTTTTGAATTTCGAACACAGAATTTAAAGAAACAAAAGACAATTTGGAGCCTGTTTGTTGATATCAAACAATCGAATACTAAGAAAACTTGGTTTTATTGGTTTACTTGGATTTAATTCTTGAAAAAGTGATTGATATCTTTGGTTTTGCAACAAACATTACTTATTCTTAACATTAAGGTGAGGTTCTATCAATAATCTATGGATACTTCACCTGAAGTCGCCGCCCAAGCTGTGGCACTTATTCAGGCCGGACACAGCCAAAGAAACGTGAGTGCTCAACTTAATTTAAGTCGATCTGCGGTCCGAAATGTTTATCGGAGGTACCTAGAGACTGGCGGCTTTGTTCGTCGCCAAGGAAGGCCACGATCTCGGGTCACAACTGAAAGGCAGGATCGATTCATCGTGACGACCAGCTTGAGAAATCGTCACCTTACCTCCATTGAGATACAAAACCAACTTCGCGACTTCCACGGAGTATCTGTGAGCGCTCGAACTGTTCGGAGAAGGTTAAAAGAACGCGATATGGTACCATACAAGCCAGCTAATGGCCCCAAACTAACGCGAGCCCACCGAACAGCGCGCCTTCATTTCGCACGCAGTCATTTAAATTGGACACAGCAAGATTGGAGCCGTGTACTCTTTTCTGATGAGTCTAAAATTGTGTTACATGGCAATGATGGAAGGAAGAAGGTCTACCGACGTAAGGGAGAGCGTTTCGCACAATGCTGCTTTGAAGAGAGGGTTGCTTATGGCGGTGGCTCATGGACTGTCTGGGGCGGTATATCCGCGAGCGGCAAAACTCAACTTGAGGTTGTTACAGGACCACGGCTACCAACATTAAATGCTGAAAGGTACATTCGTGAGTGCTTAGAACCTCACGTGATACCATACGCGGACTATGTGGGCCCAAATTTCCTTTTTATGCATGATAATGCAAGAGCCCATGCGGCCGGCATCGTCAGGGAATATCTTCGGGATGTGAACATCACAGTTATGGACTGGCCAGCCAGAAGCCCAGACATGAACCCCATTGAGCACATGTGGGACGAGCTAAAAAGACGTGTTAGGGCTCGTCAGCCAGTTGCCCAGACGATGCAGGAGTTGAAAACTGCCATAGAAGAGGAATGGGAGATGATCCCTCAAAATTTCATAGAGCGGTTGATAAACTCTATGCCTAATCGTATGAGAGCTGTGGTAGATGCCCATGGAGGCAACACGCGTTATTAAATTAAACCTTTATTTGATAAAACATGTTTTTTATTCAAAAATCAATTGCCTTTAACAAGGCGCATATCCGACTTGTTAGGCGTAGCTCCATGTCGTATGGTATTCTGAATTCAAATTTAAAACAATACGATCGAAAAAGATGGTAAAATGTATCAGGTTTAAAACTGCATCAACAGTTTTTGTTCAATCTAGCAATCATATTTCGGTAGGGGCCATCGAAACCTAAACTCTAAGGTGGGCCAATAGATGTGTCCAGAAGTGTATATATATATATATAAACATAAATAAAATACACACATTATATAGATTAACTATAAACCTCTAAATCAAAAATATACATTAATTTAAATTAAATAAAAACAAATAAAAACCAACACTCAAAATATTTTATAAACCATGTATGTACCCAAAATATACAAATAGAACAATAAACTAAAAATAAAATAGTCTTATAATAATAATCTTGCTAATAACAAACTATGCCATCAATGCCACATCTAGTAAAAATCAAATTCATACATCCATGTTGTGCTTGGTTAACTTACGATCGATTTGCATGTTATCTGTTTACCCACATTCTTTTTTTTTTCTTTTCCTTTTTTTTTTCTTTGCTATTTTGTTTTGTTATTTTATATACGTACATCTGTGCGCTCTAATTATCAATCTTAGTGTTAGACATTGTTTCTCAGTAAGTGAATTATGTATGCAATTCTTATGAGAAATAAAGTTGTTCTTAAACCTTTATAACTCGAAAAAGAATAAATACTATTAAATAAATACATATATACATACATATAAACAGAATAAACTTTGTCAGGAGAAATAACGATAGGTAGAGGAGAAAAATAATCCAGCAAGAATCAGCGCTGAGATGATTCTGCCAACTTTATTCGAATATGTTGACGTGCCTTCACTTTGAACGATAGCCGACTGGTTGCCATCCTGATGTTCAGAGGGAGCGCATTCCAAAGAAATACCGCCTGGACAAAGAAAGAAGAATGAATAAAACCAGAGCGGTGAGAAGGACATCGTAGAAGACGATTGTTGGTTGAACGAAGATTTCTACTATGGGCAGAGCACAATTTACCTAATCAATGGCTGATTCACTAAGAAAAAAAGCGGCCAAGTGCGAGTCGGACCCGCCCATGCATGTTCCGTAGCAGCAAGTAACGTAATATAAAAGTTCTTGTAGTTCGTTATAACTTTGATCGATGTTTTAATAATAGAACGATTTATGATGTATTAAAAAAAACTACTTACTAGATCTCGTTCAAACCAATTTTCGGTGGAAGTTTACATGGTACATCATATATTTATTTTTTGTTTTATCATTCTCTTATTTTAGAAGTTACAGGGGGGGGGGGGGACACACATTTTACCACTTTGGAAGTGTCTCTCGCGTAAACTATTCAGATAAGAGAAAAAATATATTAGAAACCTCAATATCATTTTTAAAGACCTATCCATAGATACCCCACAAGTATGGGTTTGATGAAAAAAAAAATTTGAGTTTCGGTTCTAAGTATGGGGAACCCCCATTATTGTTTTTTTTTTTCTATTTTTGTGTGAAAATCTTAATGCGGTTTACAGAATACATCTACTTACCAAGTTTCAACATTATAGTTCTTATAGTTTCGGAAAAAAGTGGCTGTGACATACGGACGGACGGACAGACAGACAGACATGACGAATCCATAAGGATTCCGTTTTTTGCCATTTGGCTACGGAACCCTAAAAATGATCCTGTTTTCAATGATGTGTCTTGCAAACTTTCCCTGTACGCTAATAATTTAGTCTACATAGCTGATTTAGTAATTCTTTTAAATCCTTTTACATTTCTTGATTTAATTGACTCTTTAAGTATAGGCCAATAAAAAAGGAATTCTGATATATTGTGTTCTTGTCGAAAGTTTTCTCTCAAGGCTTGGATAATAATCTCCATGCCAATGTTAAAACAATGCACAATGTTGGTCCAATTTTATTGAAGCCAATATCATCAATCATTTTCTTTGTCGATAAGCGTTGTATGAGCCTTTATAAAATCACAGGCCATGGGGTGAAATGTAGGTCACCGAGTCAAATATATTATGTCAAACAAAATTGTACATGCAGAGTACAAGCCTGTGAAATATGAAACTCTAAAGTAAACAAAAGCCAAAACGTGGAACCGAATCACGCTGGCGAAAGTATCATGGTGGAAGCCATGGTCTGACCTGAGTTTATTTGCAAGTACTTTGTTACTAGACAGGTAGCATTCGGTTTATTCCAATAGTATCAGAGAAAAAACTCATAAAAAGAGCATAATTCGAAATCCAAGACCTCATTCGACCTCATTCACCGTCATTTTTGACAACAACTCGCAGTACATTGAAACTAAAAGAAAGAAAAAAGAAAATTATTTGCGGTAAACATGACACAAAGAAATAACAAACAAAATAAAACAATTAAAGGAACAAGTTCGGGGAAAATATGCGTCACATCCACGCAAAATGGCCATCGCTCAGCATAATGCTGTGACCCCATGCGAGACAGAGCCCCAGCGCTGGTTTTCAGCGAGAGCCGGCGTTGACGTGATGACGTCGACCGGTGCAGCATGCAATAAAATATAAATAACAAATAACTCCACTATGGTTAAAACTATCTAACGGTTACATAGACATATGACTTTGTCGTATTGTGACGTGTATGTGACATTCAATCTTAGGGTGGTAAAGCCATTACGAGCTCGACTGTACATATTTTTCTTAAGGTGATATGTTGAAAAATATGTGCATTTTCTTTATCGTGTATCTTATTAGGTTTATCAAATAGGGATTCAACATTTTGGTGTATGTTTTTTGACTATATGACCTAGTATCCTAGAAAAGGAATACACGATACAATGAAATTTTCTCGATACAAAAATAATGCAAAGTTCTATCTACTTTTATGATTTTTTTGAGTACCTAAGCGTAATGCTTATGAGTTATTCAATGGGCTTTACTTTAAAACGTAGAGAGTAGTCGTATCGAGGTTTAAGGAAACCAGTTTTAGTTTTAATATAATACTTTTTATTTAATAAAGACGGCAATTCGATTTGGCACATACGTTGTTTTATTCCGAGCTCACACACATTATCGCCATCCCTTCTTTTGCCTATCAAAAGTAATGTCATCACTCTCTTTTATTCAAAGATCAGTCTATTACTTTAGATAGTGTATTATCTATGGATCAGTCGCCCCAGGGGGCTGACAGCTTTAGTTCCAATTGTATAGTTCTGGCGCTGCTGTAGCGGTGTAGTCACCATATTGCCATCTACGTCATTGTGTGTGTATAAATACATAAGCTCACGCCTGCTTACCATGGGGATAGGCAGAAACTACAGAACGCCACCTGCTGCAATCCTTACATACATACTCCTTTTGCTATTGATAATGTGACATTCATAGAGTATAGTTATAGATTGGGAAGTGACATTGTATGTCATTGGTAATTTGACATAAATAATGTAAATCGGTCGTTGTTTTGTGCAGCAGCGAGTCGACCAGTTTATTTTGTGTTCTCTTCTCTGTTGAGTTGAGATACTTGAGAAGCCACCATCCTCCTGTTGTACGATACAATTCGACGCTTTGTGGTACTCTGTACCGTGTTCGGTGATATTTATTTCTTTCACTGTGCTCCATACTTTCTTGTCATGGCGTCAAATAAGTATGTGTTGAGTTGGTGGTTGTGATTCAACAAGTAACACTCGCAGACCATTTACGCAATTTGTGGTTGTCGTTTCTAGTTCTTATAAAACCTAATCTACTCGGATTGACAAAGAACCAATTAATGACAAAACGTGTTTGTGAAAAACATTTTGATCAAACTCACAGGCTGGTGTTAGAATCCGTTATTCCTATCCTTGCTTGTTTACGGAACTGGAAATTGCTCATGGCGTACCACTTGCTAAGGGTAAGTAATTAAATCTTTAACCATAATTCGCCTATAATGTTCCCACTTCTGGCACACAACATACAGGCCTTCTCTCTTCGAGAGAGAGTGGGCTGTAATCTACCACGCGGGCCCAGTGCGGATTGGTAGATGTCACATGTCTTCGAATTTTTTTGGTTCTAGGACATGCCGGTTTCCTCACGATGTTTTCCTTCACCATTTTGAGGCAGTGGTGATGAAATTATTTACACAAAGTACGCGCCTGCTTGGGTTCGAACCCGGGTCGTTACCACTTAGCCACCACTGCTCTCTTAAACCTTTATTTTAAACAAATTTTTATGCAACTAGCTGTTGCCTAAAGCATAAGAACATAACATCCTACCTAGACCAACAACTTTAAGTATCACTTGGACACAAGTCTAATATATACGAACAATCAACATTTTGGAAAGTATTCAGAGTATCAAAAGGATTAAATTGGCATTGGTTGTAATTGTCATCCTAAAGCCGTATTTCTTGCGTGTTTTGTCCTTCTCACTACACAAAGCATCAATACGCAGTCATCTCCAGCTCAGTCGCGTCAACATAACAACTATATAAGCATGCTTTGATTTCCTACATATAGTATTGTTTTCTTTTATTTTAATTTTTTTTATTGTTCCAGATGTTACAATTCACATAGCTGGACAAGATATTTTCTTTTTTCATGATCCACCGCTTCTTTTAAAGAGTGTACGCAACAACTTCCTTTCTAAGGATACCTATTTTGCATCATGGGCAGATATTTCATATATATACTTAGATGCGCAGTGAAACCAAACTCATCTCATCAAGAATTTTGGCAAAAAGCGATGAAATCCCTTAAAAATATTAAATATGTTGACACCAATAGTAAATTGGCTAGGCATACTGCAAAGCCGAGACTTGTGCGCCCTCCATGCCTTGAAGGGTGTATTACTACGTTGCAATTGTCCATAAGCAAAAGAAAACTAATAAATGACTACAAAATCTATGATTTGTTTTATTTATTTATTTACATGACAGAATTAATGATAAAAACCCCTAGACCCTAGCAGATTTTGTCGATATCGGGTACATCACTATACTACACTAAAAATTATCGATAACTGCCATATTGAATATCTATTAAATTGAAAGCACTATTATATGTGTATGTGTGTGTCACACATCATGTCAAACTTGAGGCGACAACAGCGCCATAACTGATAGTGTTGGAACTAAGCAAATTCGACTGTCACATCTGTAGCTTGCTACATAATACTAATCTGTGAGTCGCCCGGTGGGGCTCGTCGACGATGAATCTATGTCATTTTTTTGCAAATCGGTGCGATCAAATTTACGTGATTTAAAATAATTGTTTACAGAAAAGTTAGTATTATAACAAGATAAAGTATTTTTTTAATTCAATCAGAGTAGAATAGGCATGTAGACTGTGTGTGTGCGTATTCTTGTGACTGTGAACGATATAACATAATTTTTTTACTATTATTTCGTGGCAACATTTAAATGATAATAATGGGAAGAAATAAAAAACCAAAACTGAACAGTACCTACCTGAAATGTTTGGTATCAGCACAGAGAATCAATGAACTAATTTTACAGGAATTCAATAGCAATATGAAGATGATAATGTGAGTCGAATTCACCACCTTCACTAAAGCATAACCAGCAACCATCTATTCTCGCCTTGCAAAGTAGGTAATATTGGGTAAGCATTCTATGTCCTAGAGAAGAATGTCTGTTTTTATCCCCACAAATTATAATAATCGTTTATTTAAAATATATGATTAATTTTTAGGTTTGAATTATGACAACAATTACATCAATATGTCAAGTACTGCCACTACGAATGATGAGCACAAAAAAGAAATGGAGTCGCATTTGAATTGTGAAAAAAGGCGAGTTTTTACCCGACTACGGTAAAGTCAAAAGACGGTTATGATTTTACCAGGCAATTCATGAATCAAGCACGTTTTTGCTACTTACTACTAAAAATCTGGTTTTTATTTATAATTTTAGTAACTCCTACGCATACTTTTTAGTTAATTTCGTCATTTGAAAAGGGAGCAGTTTTTGAATTTCAGTCAAAAGATGAAAATCTTCTGTCAAGTCATACTCCTATATAGTTCTTCAACGGGTTTGAGGCCAAATCAGTCAAATTTCTGCCATACTTCTGAGTGAAATCATGACAAAAGAACGTTATTATGGAGAGACGTGATCAGAAAAGAAATGATCAGAGCAGTGGGAATGTTGGAAGCTAGTTCTCGCCAACGTGCTGTGGCCATCGCTCTGGGCACTACGCAAAGTGTTATGAGTCGACTTTGGACACGTTATAGCATCACTGGCAGCGTGGCAGAGCGACATGGAGGACGAACTCGCATCACCACGCGCAGACAAGATTGTTACATAATTAATGCTTGACGAAATCATACACTAACCGCGATGATTGTGGTAACGAGGCTTCATTTCTCTTCAGGGATGTTAATAAACGTTCAAATCATAAGAAATCGCTTGCAAAAAGTCAATCTCCGTTCCCGAAGGCCGCTACGAAATAAACCAGAAATTGCGCAGAAGAAGAGTGCCGTTTTGTGTGTTTTTCTGACGAACCTCGCATCTTTTAAGTTATTTATTAGTTTCATCATACGTTCCTTATTTTCTCCCAATAATATTTTATCATCAACATGTATTCCTAGCATCATTGTACCGTCTGAATTCTTGAATAAACATTTATCTACTTTCAATTGTTTTAATCCATTGTTAAGTAATACTGAGGTAATTTTTTAATTCCAGTTCATAGGAACTTGTTTTATTCCATATAAACTTTTTTTGAGTTTACAGACTTGTATTTCTGTCATATTCTTTATAACCTTCAGGTAAAGCCATAAAAATATTTTCTTTTAAGAGAAATTTAAAAAAGTTGTTTTTATATCTAACGCCCATGACAATGTAGATTTTTTGAAGCACCAATAGCCATTAATATTCTAAATTAACTATTACTCATAACTGGACTAAATGTGTCTTCATAGTCCAATCCATATATTTGTTGACAACCTTTCGCTACAAGTCTGGCTTTGAATTTTCCATCTGGTTTTATTTTGAAAACCCACATACTAGCTATGATCTTTCTTCCGTTTTCTTCTTCTTTTTCTACTATATCCCAAACTTGGTTTTGTTGTAAAGACCTGTTTTCTGAATCTATAGCTTTTATCCATTCTTTATTTTTAGGACATGTCAACACTTCTTGAAATGTTAACATAGCATAATCTGTGTATCTTATTGGTATTTTACATTGTCTTCTAGGTCTTTGTGAACTTGTACTTTGGTCTTCATTTTAAGTAACTTGAGTATTTTGAGTATCCTGTGTATCTTCTATGATTTCTAGTTTGTTATTTTCTTCTTGTAAAGTGTTTAAAACCTCTATTTCTTTGGGGATCTCTATCTCTTGTTGAACAGAGTTTTCTTCAAGGTTTATTTAAATTTTCATTATATTATTGTATTTGTCTTCTGTGTTCCTTTCTTTATGTAGTATAATGTTGTCCACTATATTTTCATCAGTCTTTATACATTCTTCCTCAAAGTTTTTCTTTGAAATTAAATATTACATCTCTACCTTTTGTTTTTATTTGTCAAATAGCTCGTTGGGGCATAACCAATCATGATCATTTTGTTGGTTCTAGACTCTAGTTTTTGTAAATGTCCATGTTTCTTACTACACTTCTGGACACATCTTTTGGCCCACCTTGTATTTTCAGTTTCGTTTGGTCCTAGCTAAAATTTTATATTAGGTCGAGCAAAAAGTTTTTATGCAGTTTTGAACCTGGCACATTCACAATTTCATTCAATAGTCTTTTTTTGAATTTCGAACACAGAATTTAAAGAAACAAAAGACAATTTGGAGCCTGTTTGTTGATATCAAACAATCGAATACTAAGAAAACTTGGTTTTATTGGTTTACTTGGATTTAATTCTTGAAAAAGTGATTGATATCTTTGGTTTTGCAACAAACATTACTTATTCTTAACATTAAGGTGAGGTTCTATCAATAATCTATAGATACTTCACCTGAAGTCGCCGCCCAAGCTGTGGCACTTATTCAGGCCGGACACAGCCAAAGAAACGTGAGTGCTCAACTTAATTTAAGTCGACCTGCGGTCCGAAATGTTTATCGGAGGTACCTAGAGACTGGCGGCTTTGTTCGTCGCCAAGGAAGGCCACGATCTCGGGTCACAACTGAAAGGCAGGATCGATTCATCGTGACGACCAGCTTGAGAAATCGTCACCTTACCTCCATTGAGATACAAAACCAACTTCGCGACTTCCACGGAGTATCTGTGAGCGCTCGAACTGTTCGGAGAAGGTTAAAAGAACGCGATATGGTACCACACAAGCCAGCTAATGGCCCCAAACTAACGCGAGCCCACCAAACAGCGCGCCTTCATTTCGCACGCAGACATTTAAATTGGACACAGCAAGATTGGAGCCGTGTACTCTTTTCTGATGAGTCTAAAAGTGTGTTACATGGCAATGATGGAAGGAAGAAGGTCTACCGACGTAAGGGAGAGCGTTTCGCACAATGCTGCTTTGAAGAGAGGGTTGCTTATGGCGGTGGCTCATGGACTGTCTGGGGCGGTATATCCGCGAGCGGCAAAACTCAACTTGAGGTTGTTACAGGACCACGGCTGCCAACATTAAATGCTGAAAGGTACATTCGTGAGTGCTTAGAACCTCACGTGATACCATACGCGGACTATGTGGGCCCAAATTTCCTTTTTATGCATGATAATGCAAGAGCCCATGCGGCCGGCATCGTCAGGGAATATCTTCGGGATGTGAACATCACAGTTATGGACTGGCCAGCCAGAAGCCCAGACATGAACCCCATTGAGCACATGTGGGACGAGCTAAAAAGACGTGTTAGGGCTCGTCAGCCAGTTGCCCAGACGATGCAGGAGTTGAAAACTGCCATAGAAGAGGAATGGGAGATGATCCCTCAAAATTTCATAGAGCGGTTGATAAACTGCCCATGGAGGCAACACGCGTTATTAAATTAAACCTTTATTTGATAAAACATGTTTTTTATTCAAAAATCAATTGCCTTTAACAAGGCGCATATCCGACTTGTTAGGCGTAGCTCCATGTCGTATGGTATTCTGAATTTAAATTTAAAACAATACGATCGAAAAAGATGGTAAAATGTATAAGGTTTAAAACTGCATCAACAGTTTTTGTTCAATCTAGCAATCATATTTCGGTAGGGGCCATCGAAACCTAAACTCTAAGGTGGGCCAATAGATGTGTCCAGAAGTGTATATTCTTCAGAGCCAAATATCTCGATATTTCTAAGATCTCGTTGTTGTCCAGTCCATAATTCTATAGGTGTTAAGTTATTACGTGTTTCAGCTGGTATTCTATTAATAAGATATGCAGCAGTTTTTGCAGCTTCACCCCATAGATTGCTTTCTTCTTTTGATTCAAATAATAATGCTGTTACTTTTGCAGAATTGTCCATATAGTTTATTTTGGTTCTTAATTCTGACTGTTAGGATTTTAGATTTTATTATTTGTGAGCGCTCTGGGCCCATAACCAGTTGGTTTTTTATAGCAGAGGATATTATTTTAATAAAATAACTCATACCATTTTTGACACCAGAGAGAAGTGACTTTTTATTTTTATTACCACAGACAATTAACATGACAGAATCTTATCGATTAGATTACTGCTTTTTTAGATTAGGTATTCTTTTCAATTTTTATTATTTAACACGACCAACCTCTACCGCCCGCTCCGATAGTAGCATGCTATCGGAACGGAGAACATTTTTTCAACTACAAAGTTAAGTTTGTTCTTGGGATAAATTAATTCATCCCAACTACGGAACTCTTCATAGTGCGTGGTCAGACACGCACTTGGCTGGTTTTTATATAAATATAGAAGATTAATTAACAATTTTTAATTTCATGTTGAACATACCTAATTAATAAATAGTTTAGTTGTTAGTTTAATATTTTGTATTATTTGTCTACTCCATAGTTTGCTATGTGCAAAAATTTCATAGACCGAGATAAATTGACGTTAATTAGCAAGCACTTTTTGTGAGATAATGTTTTCGTCTTTATCTTGCATTTTTAGTTTGACTGTTGTGCGACAGTGACAAAAACAATGTTTAGCCAAAGCTCATGATAAATAAGTAACTTTTTTAAATTCCATTCAGTGATATCGTTAGTTCCAGTTTTGAGCACTGGTTCAGATAAAGTTTGTGGCTGCGACCGACCGCCCACGGAAGATGGAACTGCCACTCCCCGCGTGCGGGGAAAATAAGCCACGCCCATCAAACTACTATTTATTTTCAAGGTAGGGCCTTAATCGTGATAACCTATGTAGTATGCAGAAACTAAGAAACTCTCTCTCTTCTAGTTAAAACTTAACAAAATAAACTAAAATAATGAGATACGAACTGCAGGTTTAACTCTTGAAAATGTTAGTTTAAGGTTGAACTGGTCGCGGGCTCGAACTCACTACTGTCTCAGCTGTCATCGTGTCCAACAGAGATAGTATCATTGATGAGCAGTGAGGCGCCCGTAAAATAATAAATAGTTGGTAAAGTAAACGTAGTAATAGTGAAACGACTGCGTAAAAAATTACGAAAAGTCCTTTGAAAGATCAAGTTTTATGAAAAAAACCTCTTCATAAATTAATTCAAATACAGTTTACTCAACTCTCCGATAATTGAGCTCTGTCGGTACCGACTTTGTTTTGGAGATTTAACACATATTTTGTTACTTATTTACGCCCAAAGTTGCAATAAATTAGCAAGAAAATTGAATATTTGTTGGCTCATAACTTTTTAATGGCTTTTTATTTCACTATTCTGTTTCCGCACAGATAATGTAAGTTAACAGTTATATTAATGTAATATAGGTACTCATAATTCTTCCGCGATCGTTCTGTATAAAGTATGAGGGTGAATAAGCGTCTTAATTGTATAATGTATAGATATAATAGGTCTTTACCTATGAAATTGCCGTTTTGTATGAAAACATTTAAACGAATTTTTTTCATGCATTTTTTATTTGTATTAATCGAAGTAATCACCCATGCAATCAATACATCTTTGCCAACGCAGTGGCAGTTTATTGATGCCCTTCTTAAAGAAATCAGCTGGACGGGAGGCAACAAATTCTTCAAAGGCATTTTGTACTGCCTCTCGGGTATTGAATTTTTTTCCCGCCAAGAAGTTATCCAAGTTCTGTAAAAAGTAGTAGTCTGTAGGCGCAAGGTCTGGTGAGTAGGGCGGATGACGGAGAGCTTCCAACCCCAGTTCTTGCAACTTGGAGACCGTCTGCTGTGCAGAATGAGGTCGCGCGTTGTCGTGCAGGAGCAGCGGAGACGAGCGATTGACCAATGCTGGTTGGAGATGTGCCAGCTTCTCCATCATTGTGTTCAGTTCTTCACAGTACACATCTGAAGTAATGCTCACCCCGTTTGGTAAGAAGCTGTGATGAATCACACCGGCGCTAGACCACCAAACAGTGACCATCACCTTTCTAGGGGTAAGTTTTCGTTTAGGGCATTGTTTAGGTGCTGAACCAGGATCCAACCAACTTGCTGAGCACTTGCGGTTATCAAACAGAATCCATTTTTCATCGCAGGTAACAATGCGGTTCAAAATTCCTTCATTTGTGTGTCTGTTGAGCAGTGCAAGGCACGTCTCGACGCGTACTTCGCGCTGGCGATCATTGAGTTCGTGGGGCACCCATTTGACAAGCTTTTTTACCTTGCCAATTTGACGCAAATGGGCCAATATTGTTTTGACGCTAACGTCGAAAGCTGCTGCTAATTCAGCCGTAGATTGAGTATCATCAGCTTCCACAATCGCCTTTAATTCGTCATTGTCGACCAAATCTTCGGACGACCGCGAGGTTCATTTTTCAGGTCGAAATTTCCAGAACGGAAGCGAGCAAACCAATAACAAGTGGTGCGTTGGTTTGTAGTGTTAGCTCCGTAAACGTCGTTGATGTTGCGTGCCGCTTGTGCCGCGTTGCTGCCACGACGGTACTCATATTCCATAATTACTCGAATTTTTAACGTATCCATGATGACGAAAAAGATTGAAATGCGATGAAAATGTAACACTAATCAATAAACAAATGACTACTTTTGGAAACAAAAATCCATGTTTTTAAAATAAAATTAATTTGAAATTAGAATTCTTAGCCAAACAAAAATTATTTTGATTTGAAATGGCCAGTACTGCAGAACGGCAATTTCATAGGTAAAGACCTAATATATGACGTAGGTGTCTACGCAAGAAAAAAATGTGATATCAGGCTTAGCCGTAATTAAATTTTCGGTCCTTGTAAACAAAATTCTAATAAATTAATATGAAATGCTAAGATGTATCACCCATTTTGTACTTGGATGCCTAAAATGTCGCAACAAATTAAATGTAGGCCATCTTAATTCTGCTGTGATCGCGAGCGAAAGAGATTATAATGTCAGAGAAAATAAATTAGTGAAATTTTTATTTTTTCAAATCCGACTGGTAGTTCCAGAGATTAGCGCGTTCAAACATACAAACTCTTCAGCTTTATTACTGTTTAGATTCACATTTAACCTGAATAAGGTCTTTCGTAAAGGTCAGCCTATTTCCGTTTTCAGTGGGCACATTTCCGATTGTCTGATTGGTTTGAAGAATTTCTAAATTGATAACCCTTGAAAAACGCAAAAATACTTCGAACTTATTTGCGTGTTTCAGGACACATTGTGCGCTTTTATCGTTTCTAACGTGACGATATTATCGTGGACATCCATGTCCACGATATAACGTTATCGTGGACGGAAAGCGTCTTCACGTACTTCCATACATTTTACTTCTCTGTGTTATCTTGATGCCATTAAACATACGTGGACGTTCACGATAATTCGTCACGATAGAAATAATAAAAGCGCACATTGTCGCAATAGCCACTGTTTTAAAAGAAAAATAATTGTAATGACTATAGGTATAAAGTAGTAATAAGTAGGTATATAGTATTATTGTGGTGTAATTATGTTAGGAACCAAAGATGGTTACTAACATAACGTTTAATTAAATCAACAAAAATATGGATCAAAATATGGATCACGGAGTCTGATTTAAATAAATTATTATTATTATAGCTTATGAATAATTCAGGGAAATTTCATTAGTAAAATGAATTTGTGAAAACAACAACAAAAATCATTTCCAACTTTTTGAGTTGCATATGTTTCGTGATTTCGCAATTATGTTTGTCTTCCCATTTGGAAATCACCTAGTAGCAACATAAAATTAATTTGTTTTCAGGAGCAAGGAGCAGGTGCTAGCTTCCACCAGGGCTGTATGACGCGCCTGATTTTGAGGAAAGTGGTCAACCGCTGCAGATGCTTGCCTTTTGATTATACTTGTAAGTGTCTCTTTTCTGAGAAATTCTGGCTGTCGATTATAATTTTAAGAGCTCATTAAAAACTGCATTTCTAAGGAATCAAAAGAAAAAGAAAAGTTGAATGGTATCTAATATGTCACAATAACCGTTTGCTGTTCTGCTAGAGACATTTCTTCAGCCCGTCGCGCGCTAATTAGCAGACACAATAGAAATTTTATTGTTTTCCGCACACATGGTATGCAATCGAGTTAATATAGTTTCAAAACATTTTAGTTAAGTCATAATAGATTACGTGTGACTTCGGATTTTGAATTTGTCTGTCTTTTTCAAATTTCAATGTGAATGTTTTCTTGTTTCATAATTTTTAGAGCGTGATTTTTCAGTAATCGGATTTTAGTTTTTGAACTTACTTTTTATTAAAATTATTTTAGGGTTTTATTTTCGAGATAAAGTATTTATTTATTTATTAAAGGCTTACCAACTAAACACATACACAGCATTAACCCAGCGTCTTAGTCATAATATAGATCTCGCATGTGTTTAAATTATAGGAAAGCACGATACTATCAATTAGCGTACTAACACATTATACGAAAAATAAAAAATTAAACACTAAAACAATTTAAAACAATTAAAAAATTATTTGAATACTTACTATGGAATTGAAATTAAATTTTCTTCTTACAAATGCTAGGTTTTAGAGCTGCTTTACATTTTTTATAGAACAATTATTATTTTATAAGTATTTTGGGTAGGTTTGGAGAGAAAACGTGTTTGGCTCACATCTGAGGCGTGATTTTAGAAATTATTCCTAATTATCGGGTGCATGCAACAAAGCCGCGAGCAACAGTATATATATATATGTCGGAACGTCAGGATTTACTCAGTTAGATTTAGACAGACATGTGGGCAGAAGATGGGTTTCGTGCAATAAAAACACACTGGGTGCGATACACGGTGTTTAAAATCATAATCTAACACAATCACTAAGCACAACGAATCGAATACAGTTCCGTGGCGTAGTAACCCCGATGCGATCCGACACTAGACTCATCTCCTCGCCATGAGTTTAAAACATCACGACTCTGTAGAAGCGCGCTGTAGGCGTGGGTACTCGTGTCTCACGTGATGTCGCCTGTGGCGCGCTTGCGATTCGTTACGTGTCCGTACTATTGACCGGATCCGATATATATATACTAGCTTTTGCCCGCGGCTTCACCCGCGTAGATGTCGGAAAATAACCCATGGGAACTTTATTTTTACTAATTTAATTTACTGACGTGTTTTTATTAAAAAAAATTAATTTCAATGTTTGCATGCCAATATGGAAGATTGTACAGGGATCACAACTTTTTAAACAGCTTTATTGTATGTACCTACTTTCGATGCATATACATTATTATAATTATGAACGTTCATGTGGAAAACATAGTGCCGTCCGATATAACTGTGCAAACTCAAATCGCTACAATATATCGTTGCCGTGTATGGTGGGCTTAAAGCTCCCAGTCAACATGTTTTTTTTCCAAATCTTCAACAATCATCGTCATATTTCAGCCAATTTACACAAAACCTTAATGAATCACTCCATCCACTCGTGAAAACCGTATGAAAATCCGTTCGGTACTTTTTGACTTCATCGCATTCAAACAGACAGACATACGCAGCGGGGAGACTTTGTTTAGTTAAAATGTATTATGCCTGTCACGTTGTAATAACAAATAACTTTTGACTTAGTGTCCACTCGTTCAAATGTTAATTGTTGTTTCATCGTAAAAACGTCGAATGAAATAAACACTAAATGTTACCTCAAGATACGAACTATGACTACATTCCTAATTCCTTAAATCTCTTAAAAAGAAGTAGGTACACAAACATTTTAATATTATTTGTGAATTTTAAAATCAGTCCCTATTGTACCCCCTTATCGGATGATTTTTCAAAAACATTGTACACACGGCTACACATCAAGCTATACATTTCTAGTTTACACTGACCTCTCATTGTAAGGAAATCCTGTATAATGCGAGATCAGCTTAAATATACTGGAATTGTATTGCTTGATCTATGGCCGTGCGTACCACAATTATTTATTTACTTCCTACCAAAAGCATTTGAACTTTCATATCCCTAACATAGAAATGCTGGGTTTCCAATAAAAACTTTCATCCCCTATATCACCCCCTGTAGGGTTATTTTTAAAACAAAAGTAGCTTATGTCCTTCCCCAGGATGTTATCTATAGCCTTGCGAATTATATCGAAATCCGTGCAGATTTGTGAATTTTAAAATCAACCCCTATTTTACCCCCCCCCCCCCCCTTTTTTGTGGATGGGAAATCATCAAATGACTTCTCCCGCTCCGGGCAGAGCGGAAGGGCGTGTCAGACTTTTACTGACTAAAACCCACCCGTGTTCCTTCAGTTGCCCGTGCCAGGGCCACGGTATCTCTTTCGAACAACCCGCGACCCCAGTGGCATCGGCCCTATTGGACCTCATCACTCTTGACATCTCTTTGAGGCGCGCGTGAAACACATCGCGTCGTTAACCCGAGCCTGGTCCTTACCGGACGGCGAGCTACCCATTGCTCGTCGTCAGAAAGCCCGCGCCTACGGTGCCCGGGAATCGGCAATACATTCCCGCCACCCAGGACGTCTCCTGCGTCGGCTAGGGGCGCGAGTTCGCGACTATTGCCTCTCCCTCACGCGTTCCGCCTCCTCCTTTGCGAGCATTACTGCTTCGTAGAAGGAGGTGACGGCTTCCCAAGCTCTCTCGCTCCGCACCATGGCCTGGACCAGGTTTGGATCCGAGAGATCGCCGCCGCCGATCGCCTCCGCGAGAACACGGCGATGCTCCGCCCAAGCCGGGCAGACCTCCATTTAATGCTCCCTATTTTAGCCCCTTAGGGGATGATTTTTTAAAAACGCTGAACCGCATATTTCATTATTTCCTACCAAAACATAAACTTGAATTTTCATAATTGTCGCTAACTTAAGAAATGTATGTATGTATGTATATAACCTATGTATGTATATAGAATGCAAACTTATTTTTCATGACCTGCGGGGCAATTGCGTAACACACTATCTAACGGAATCGGTTTCATTTTGACAGTTCAACAACATTCATTGCGTTACTTACGTTGTCGAGCAGACAAATTTTCCCAACATATGAAGCAATGAATTACCAATTTGCTTCAAAATGATTCAGATTTCGATTGATAGTGTGTTACGCAATTATGGTGCTGAAACAAGAAATCTTTTAAACTGAAAGCAAGTTATTTTCTAATATTTGAACACTTAAATTAACTTGTTTTCCATAAAAATTGCTTAAGCAGACGAAAATGCAAAGCAATTAACTGAAAAACAAAATTTTCCCGTTGATGTTGCTAACATTTAATTTTTTACATCAACGCAAGCATTCGCGGATAACCGATGTTGAAATCGTACATTTTGATACAAGTGGAGAATTTTTGTTATTGCATTCGAGGCGGAATTAACACCCGAGCCGTAGGCGAGGTTGTTTTTGAGCCGAGAACTGCAATATCAAATGTCCACGTGTATCAAACGACGGTTTTCTATACACTTTTGAACAAATAAAATAAAATAAAGAAAAATATTTTTGTCATGAATTATTAGGAAACTATGACTTAAATTTTCTTTTTTTTTCCGCGCTTTGCTTTTACCAGGTTAAAGGAGAAGCAAAGGTATAAAGCCTAATATGAAAAATAGCAAATTCAAATATTTTTGAGTTTAGAACACAAATAAATGTTAATTTGTTCATAAACTTTTTTTATTGTAATAATCATGGTTTTGGATGGTATTCTATTTATAAACATTATTTAAATATTCAAAAAATATTAAAGACGTAAATACGCATATCTCTTTGTCGAGATTAAAAAAAAAACATTCACCTCCGAATAGAGATGGTGTGGAGTGTGAATAGAGGCATTGAACCAATAATTTGGACTAACTAAGTTAAGTTATCTGTGGAAATTTTTATTCCCGCACGCGTGTTGGAAAATGAAAAATCGCACGCGTGTGAAATACATTGTATTGTGAACCTAATCGTAGTGCGATATGAACCAGTTTTCGAGGAAGTGTATTGAAAAACAAATTATAAGTAGGTACTCAGATTCAAATTAATTCTACTATTGAAATATTTTTGTATGTCTGCTAGAATTGATTTAACTCCTAAAGTACCATATGAACTTTAATTTATTTCTCAGAAGAAACTAAACGACGGAGATGAATAACATTAAAGTTTACGTCAAACTTTGGGCCCTTAAAAAGTTTTTGATGGCAATCGTTTGTGTTGGAAATACTTCTAGCGCCGATATATACACAATCAATTGATCGAACTCTGGAACTTTGTTGTAAAATCTCGCAGGGAAGACTAGCGAGAGGCAAAGGAAGGGGTGGGGGAGTAGGCAGGTGTTATCAATCAAGATTGGACCTTCATCATAAAATACACACATACGAATATATACCTCACGTCATGTTGAATCTTCTATAAAAATATTATAAATAAAAGTTGCTTTTCGTGTGACCGCTTAGTTCTTCTAAACTATACAATGAATTTTAATGCGATTTTCTCCATAATTTGAAGAATGAATTCCAGAATGTCTTTCTATAATTAAAAAGAGAAGTCCTGACTGACTGACTGACTCATCAACGCCCAGCCTAAATCCTTGAACCTAGAAAGCTGAAGTTTTGCACAGAGGTTCCCTTTATAATGTAGACAAGGAATAAGGAAGGATTTCCCGGTAAGACGTTCCCATGGGATAGTTTCCACTATCCACGCGGGTACAGCCGCGGGGAAAAGCTAGTTTGTAATGTATATGTATTGATATTAAACACAAAATATATTTAAGAAATCTGGATGTTTTGACATGTCGTAATAAGCACGCGAAGTAAGGGCGAGTCACTAGTTTATAATATTTTACTTGTTATTTGAACGGACGAAAAATGGACGTTTTTCTTTCAGCTCAAGAATTGGACGTAGAAGAATTTGCTATATGTTCCTGGGATCATTTTATTTGCATTTATCAAGAAATAGGTTGGTACGATGTGTTTCTATGTTTTATTGTATTATTTTTCAAGATTATTAATCAATTAAATCCTGGATGACTGTATCAAAATTACGTTAAAATATTACTCTCTTTCCTTAAACTCTGACTGCTGATTTTTATGTATGTTTTACAAAATATTGTTAATAACTAATAATCAATACTGTCAGACACTTCCCGTCGGCGGTTTTTTTCCGCCAGACGAGACGCTTTAAAGCTCGCCAAAAATGTCGTCATCTTACTTATAGTTTTGAGTCCTAATTAATAACATAACGATACTCAGGGAAGACTACCACAATACTATATACTTCAATACTATTGTAAGCAGCCAGATCAATCGTAGCGGTCAAACATTGCCCAGACACAGTTATTTGTATCATTATATAAAAATTAGAACTCAAACCATACGTAAGGTGATTGTGTATGTATTGATTATTAATTACTAGCGTTCCGGGCCTGCTTCGAACGGTTTTTACGATTTGACAAAACATGAAGGTTTCTATATTATATATAAGTTAAATATTAGTATAATATATATAAAAACCTTCTGGAATAAATTCTCTAAATGATAGTGAAAACTGCATCAAAATCCATTGCGTAGTTTAGAAGAACAACGCGGCCACACAGGCAGACACGAAAAGGGCCTTTTTTATAATAAGTATTTAACAATATTCTGTAAAACATACATAAAAATTAGCAGCCAGACATTAAGAAAAGTTGGTAATATTTTTACGTAACTTTGGTACCTGATACATAAAAATTGGCCGTCGGACCAAGCTAGCAGGCATGCGTACGTTCAAAATACATACTAACATTACTCTATCCCATACATTTCGTTAATCAGAAAATAAGTAAGGTCTGACGACTCTGGGATCTCGGACTAGTGGTTTATCTATTGAATAGCGCTATTAGTTCGATTTCGAATACCACAATGTAAGATAAACTTCGTTTAAACTTAATTTAACTTGACCGAGCAGCTTGCAGTGACCAATGTTGGCCGTTTTTCTGTTTTCTTTTATAGCGAACTTTTAGATTAAACATACTAGAGTTCTAAACAGAAAGATGACGTTAAGTTTAAAAAGAAATGTCAATGATGGCATTATTATATTATAATTGAGAGTTTATCTGATGATCTTAGCAACCGGGCAATGGATGGAAAAACAATGTAGTCCGGGCGGCCGCCGCACGATTACTTACCCCATCGAGTTAGTGGAAAATAAACATATTCCACGAAAAGTAGACCTAAAATAGGTAGGAAAAAGTTTGGTCTGCCGAGGCTCAGCTTGGAGGATCCGTGGCAGTGAGAAGTTATGCTACCCACTTTGGTCCATCATTTTACCTCATGTGGTCAATGAACGAAACCTTTTCCTTGGTTTTAGTGTCTATCAATAGAGGCTAAAAAACTGTGTCGGCCGAGCTTGGTGTTGGAGGGTTTCGCAGTCCAACCAATTTAAGGGCCACATCGGGGGGTCTTATTTACCTCATCGAGTTACACGGTGAAACCAAGTTCTCCTAGTAGTTTAAATGATGCCCTTTAAAAATTAATTGGTCTGCCAGTTCGCAACCTGGCACTTTTTGCAGTCTAACCAAATTTATACGGGGTGGAATGGTTTAACCACACCTGGAGGGAAAGTGCTCTAAATACTGGAGATAGCAAATTTTACATTCCTTTATTTTTTAAAAGAAACAAATCTTGTTGGAGAGTTTCGCATTCCAACCAATTTAAAGGGCCACATTGGGGGGTCTATTGTACCTCATCGAGTTACAGGGTGAAACCAAGTTCGGCTGGACGAATTTTTATAATTTTTTTGTTTTTGGATTTGTCTTCGTCTGGAATAGGATAATAAGTATTGAAACAGGAAAATTTACAAAAAAAAGATATATGAAGAAAATTCATTTTCTCATACATGAAATTTGGACAAGGTAACGTCTGTCGGGTCAGCTAGTACAATATAAAAAGACAAATTCCAAAAAATACCTATATCATAAAAAATACCGAAACAGGTTACCATTTATCTAATCTTCATCAGAGGAGCTATCTGTATTCTCGTCTGAAGAACTATCTTCAACAACTATATCCTCCACACGCAGTGGTGTAGGATGAGATAAGTTAATAAGACCAAGGAGTTTCCATATATATTTTTATGTGCCAAAATTTAATGCAGAGGATTGCGATTGCTTGTTAAAAGACAATAAATTCCAGCCTAAATGGTTCGAAGACTATTCTACACCACTGCGAGTGGAGGATATAGTTGTTGAAGATAGTTCTTCAGACGAGAATACAGATAGCTCCTCTGATGAAGATTAGATAAATGGTAACCTGTTTCGGTATTTTTTATGATATATTTTCTTTTTTTTTTTACTTTGTAAAATTTTCCGATTGTTAATTTTATTTTTTATTTTTGTTATTGATCTTGCAGGCCATCTTATTGTGTCGTTTGTACTAATCCAGGTATTTAAATGGTTATTAACATAGGCAGTGGTCGTCATTTTAATAAATAATTGATGTCAAAGATAATTGTTCTTTGTAAGTTGATTAGATATTAACCTAAGTAATCTGATGGACCTTTGAGTAAAAGTGTTTTATCTTGTCCCATTGAATATAAAGCTTAGATTTCATGGTTTTCCTTTCATTTAATTTATCATGTTTGTTAAAGAGATTTGATCGTTATGATTGACCCTAACTATTGATGCCATAAAAGTACAGGATGTTATTTTTTCGGATTTTAGCCGGTTCGATTTCTGAGTGTGGCAAGCGAATTTTTGAAAATCTTTGAATACAGATTTGTTTCTTTTTAAAAATAAAGGAATGTTTCCTTTGAGTAAAATTTGCTATTTCCAGTATTTAGAGTACTTTCCCTTTAGGTGTGGTTAAACAATTCCACCCCGTATAAATTTGGATGGACTGCAAAAAGTGCCGGGTTGCGAACTGGCAGACTAATTAATTTTTAAGGAGCTTAATTTTAGATACTAGGAGAACTTGGTTTAACCTTGTAACTCGATGAGGTAAAATAGACCACCCGATGTGGCCCTTAAATTGGTTGGACTGCGAAACCCTCCAACACCAAGCTCGGCCGACACAGTTTTTTAGCCTCTATTGATAGACACTAAAACCCAGGAAAAGGTTTCGTTCAGTGACCACATAAGGTAAAATGATGTACCAAAGTGGGTAGCATATCTTCTCACTGCCACGGATCCTCCAAGCTGAGCCCCGGCAGACCAAACTTTTTCTTACCTATTGTAGGTCTACTTTTCGTAGAATGCGGTATTTTCCAGTAACTCGATGGGGTAAGTAATTGAGCGGCAGCCGCCTGGCAGAGCGGTTATCAATAAACTTCATTTTGAAACATAGGTGATGTCATGTTTGCGGGTAGTCTTCGTAAGAACTACTTCAAACAAAAGGGATTCATTGGTCACTGAATGAACCTACCTATCTATTTACTTTCAAAGATTTATTTCACATAATTCTGTTAACCAAAGTTATCGTGTGAGCGGATAGTTTTCAATCACGTTTCTTTGCTTTCAGAAATGATTGAAGTTGATATAAAGGATATAATATCTGATAGCGAGTGCTATCAAAGATGCGACTACGTGGAATATGATACCGAAGTGGAGTTTGTTAAAAACCAGAGGCATTTGAGGTGAATATTCAATTTTGTTCTGCTATTTCATTAGGTATAGGTACTTTATTATTTTTAACCGTCTTAAAAAAAGGAGGTTATCAATTCGAGACGACGTATGTAATATTATTGTAACTGCAATAAATGGCAAAAAAAAAAAAACTAAAATGATACCAAGACACAGACTTCCGAAATTAAAGTTATTTCATAATTTTGAGTTAATTTTGTTTTTGAAGTCGAGTTATTGTTTTTAAATTACTCTTTTATTATTACTATAGGTCGAATGCTCAATCAGATAAACATCTCAATCGTACGCCCAGTACTGTTCGGTGCGACTGTCCACTGGTACGTAGGATGTGCTCAAAAGGTTCGCCTCGTTAGTTGCGTGATTCATTGGCTTACCAGCCGCGCGTGGCGCTCGCAGTGAAGGATCCTGCCTACATTTTCATACAAAACGAAGCTAAATTACTAGTGAAGCTTAGCCGTGGGCTGCTGTGGAGCGGTGCCTTTACCGTTCTGTACTTTTAGTCTAGTTTTGCGTTTGGTTTAGGTATAAAAATAATCTCACTTTAATTCTTTAATTGAGTTTTAATTTCAGTTTAACAACCATAGCAGAATATAAAACAGACCAGTTATTTAACCACATGCTAAATCTCCAGCGGTCTTTAAAAATTATAGATATTTGATCCCAAGAAACTTCAAAGTAAACAATCTCGATTTAGTAATCTGGTAGACAGTAGAACAAGATACCAAACCACAGTAAATTCATGGCGTCTCGAAGGGCCGATACCAATACCGTTGCGTCTCGAAGGGCCGATACCAGTACCGTTGCGCCTCAAAGGTTCGATACCAATACCGTTGCGTCTCGAAAGCCGATACCAGTACCGTTTCATCTCGAAGGGCCGATACCAGTACCATTGCGTCTCGAAAGGCCGATACCAGTACCGTTGCGCCTCGAAGGTCCGATACCAGTACCGTTGCGTCTCGATGGGCCGCTATCAGTACCGTTGCGCCTCGAAGGTCCGATACCAGTGCCGTTGCGTCTCGAAGGGCCGATATCAGTACCGTTGCGCCTCGAAGGGCCGATACCAGTACCGTTGCATCTCGAAGGGCCGATACCAGTACCGTTGCGTGTTATCTGCTTACTTATCGTCCCTTAGGACCAACAATATTGCTTAGATTTTAGACCTTCAAGTAAAATACACTAGAAGTTTATCTTTATTTTTTCTTTTTTTTTTTTGTGGATGGGAAATCATCAAACTAACTTCTCCCGCTCTGCCCAGAGCCCGACGCGTGTCAGACTTTTACTGGCTAAAACCCACCCGTGTTCCTTCAGTTGCCCGTGCCAGGGCCGCGGTATCTCTTTCGAACTACCCGTGACCCCGGCGGCATCGGCCCAATTGACCCCGTCATTGCTGACATCTCTTTGAGGCGCGCGTGGAACACAACGCGCCGTCGACCCGGGCCTGGTCCTTACCGGACGGCGAGCTGCCCATTACTCGTCGTCCGCAAGCCCGCGCGTACGGTGGCCGGGAATCGGCGATAGATTCCCGCCGCCCAGGGCGTCTCCTGCGGTGGACTAGAAGTTTACCTCTATTTTGTTTTTGAACTACTACTAAAATACTCAACCCATGTTTTACACAGAAGATTTTCTTGAATAATTGTTTTAAAAATAGCACATAATTTCAAAGCCTGGTAAGCTAAATCTGTTCCTTTTCAGTACGTTGAATGAAACTCGCAGCAGGGTGCTGGTACATTTCGGTCAAAATACTTGCTTGAAGTATAGACGTGAAGTACTTTACACTTGGGACCAAATGTTAGGTAAGTGTGCTATCTAGAATCTTTCTGGAATACGGACAAGGCAACAAATAAACAGGTTAGCCTAAGGCCCGTTTGCTCCAGAAATACCATAACTTCATGACTGTTCTCATAAGGGTAGGCAGAAATTAAAGAAAGCCACCTGCTTCGATCCTTACACACTCTTTGCTTAGTTTTCGTTCATATATTATATCCGGGGCCTTAGCAGAACACGCCAACTAAACGTAATGTATATTTGACGATTTTTTTATTGAAAAATACAACTATCTTATAATATTTTTGTTCCTCCTTGCGGTTTCACTCGCATCTGTCAATCTCTGAATACATTTAGCGCTAAACGAATTTAAAAACATCGTTCCGTTTCTGTCAGCCAAATAACTTCCAAGTTTCAGCGTATTCCTACTAAACATAATTTTATAATATAAACATTTTTTACGAATGTAGATACTTTGCAACTTCAGCTAAGCTCTAAAACCGAGCAATCTGTTTTGAAACTTATATCTGCTTAAGTCCATTTTACAATTCAGATTAAAGACAAAGAAGTCTTACGGAGAATTTTTAAGGGCAGAAGATTTTTTCAAAGTCGCATTTTTTCGTTTCCAAAGAAAAAGAAAATCTGTTCCCAAATTGTTGGCGAGCAACTTTCACAGTAATTGTCTCAAATGGACTACGTAATCAAAAACATCATTTTAACTTTGACTTTGTTTATTTTCCCTGTGCTAACTAACCGTGAATAATAATAAATATCTGATGAAAAATTGTATGGCTGTTATAAGTAACAACATTTTTAATATCTTTATTATTTTATAAGACAAAAAAAATGTTGTCGGAAAAATGAGATTGAATGCAAAGAATGTAGGGATACGATGGATAATAACAGCCTGTGTATTATAAGGTAAGCACGTTTCTAGAATCAAAAACTCCGAGAACTTGCTGTTTCATACGCAACGTGTTAGACGAGTAAGCCATCAAAAATTCCGTTTCAGATTATTTAGCTCAATATTTATGACGTCATGTCTAAGAAATCTTGTAGATATTACATTTTATTCTAATTACTTCCAGCAAATCTTGGCGGTATTTTCGGCCTCTGCCTCGGAGGGTCTGTGATCAGCGTCATAGAAATCATCTGGTTCTTCCTGGAGCTACTCTTCGCAGTACTCGGCTCCTGGTGTAAGAATCCCGTCATCGTACCTAAGGAGAACACAAAAAATAAAGTTTTCATCGTCTCTCAAAAGGACATGTTTTCGACGAAGAGTTCAGGGAAAAAAATTGTAGGAAAATATAAGTTTGTGAACTAAGTAAATAACTTTCCTGTTTCAATTACCTACTACGAGTATATAAGATGTCAAAAAATTAACTTTACAAACTATAAGAGGAAGCACCTCTATTAGACCATCGAACGGAATGACTTTTACTATGAGACCAACTTTGAAATCGTGAAAAAAAATCTGCTGTTTCATAATAAAGTTGAGTAGGGACCTACTGTTCTAAACTCTAGGGGACAACTGTTTTTTTCGCAATTTCAAAGTTGGTCCCTGAGTAAAAGTTATGCAGTTCGATGTTCTAAAGCACGTCTTAAAGTTTGTAAAGTTATTTTTTACACCTTTTATAGTAATAATATATAGTAATTATTCGTCTAATTAATGTACTATTTAGGTCACGGCACTACAAAGAAATCAAAGTAGTTAATCTATTTTATTTAATTAAAAAAAAAAAAAAAAAACTCATAATTTGATCCGATAATTAACTAAGTATTGCTGATTTCCTAATTCGGAAAACGTGTTGCGACTTAAAATCTGTCCAGTCCAGAACAATCCAATGTTCTAGAACCATCATGTTTTCTTTAAATGTTTATTTTACGAGGTATGTACGTTTTTGTGTAATAAGCTGGCAAACAGGCAGACGACGACGGTTTGGTGACACCTGTTGCACTCTAGGTCAGCACAGAACTGGGCGGCTGGCTGAGTGGCGGCGAAATGCACTCATGTGCACGATTCTAGTTCGTTTATTTTGCATTCCTTCAACTGTGTTCTTGGGTTAACTTAAAAAGCAAAACACGACTGTCGAGGCCTATTTTTTTTTGAATTTTGCATCCCAGAACAGTTATTGTAACAACTATTTTTATGTGTAAACGGTCTTATAATTTTTTGTTTTCTTTTATAGACAACCTTATTTTGAACAGAGTTGAATACTCATAACACAGTCTGTCTATATTCATTAGTAGACAGTATTGTGTTCTTGTTAGAGTGTACCTGCCGCATACCGTTTGCCATTTACTTCTTTTACTAAAGGTCGGGTCTCTGAACTAAGCATTCTTTTACAAATTCAAGATTTACGTGTGGGTCATCAAAATCTTATTCTTAAAGTAAGTAGTTAAGTACGTATTTATTTCTTTCTTTGAAACTTGTAAGTGCTTGAAAAGTGTTAGAAGCACGTGTCGTGTCGTGTGTGTGTCGTGGTTACGTGTCAGTTGTCATAAATATTTTTACTTAAAGTATCCATAGAAACTTGGTCTTAATAGTGCTTGTTACCTTACCTTCTAGTTTTGTTTGCTATGCTAAAGAAAATAAGCACTTCTGTTAGTATTACATTGTATAGTCTAATTAAATTTTTAAACACTACTTTACAATTATACTTATTACAAAGTTAAACATAAATATTTAGTAGATTTAGAAATCGCATTTCTAATTGTTTATTAAAACTACCAGCTGACCCGACAGACGTTGTCCAGTCTTAGCTATAAATATTCGAATGAAAACGCGCGAAGTTCCCGAAGGCGCAAGCTGAGAACATTTTGAATTGCTTAGGAAAACTTAATTTATATTTTAAGAATTGAACTTCGAATTTTTGTTCAAAGTTAAAAAACCCGAAATTTTGAAGTAAAAAAGTCAAAAATATGAAAAAAATTATTTGGAGCCAATTAATTTGAAAAAAAAAAATATTGTTTTGAATATGAATGTCGGTAATTAATTTTTATTTTAGAATACTACATAGCTAATAGTTTTTCCCCGAGAGGGAAGGGGAAGGGGTGGTGAGGAGAGAAAGGGGGAAGGGGTCGAGGAGAGAGATAGGAGGGTGTAGTGAGGCGGGAGGATGAGAAGAGGGAGGAGAGGGGAGGGGAGGAGTTGGTGAGGGTGGAGGAGAGAGGAAAGTGGTGAAGGGGGTGTTGGAGGGGGTTAGAGGGGGAGGGGGAGGTTAGCGGGAAAGGCATGTGGTGACAGGGTTGAGAGGGAGAGGGGGATGGGGACGGGGAGAGTGAGAGGGGTTAGAGTGGACGGTGAGGGGGATGGATGGGATCATTAGGCGGTTGGATCAAGGGCCTGATTCAGAAGGCAGTACTCCTTGATACGGCTCGCATTGTGAGAAGGTTCCTGTCTCTGCAGCCCTAACCACCGGTAGCTTGGACCCTGCTCCCGACACCGGCGGACCTCTATTTTTTTATATTTTAAATGTTTTTTTATATCCTTTTTTTAAGAAATATTTAAAAATGGAAATAGATAAGAAATAAAATAAATAAACGACATAATAATAGTAGTAATAAATAATATAATAATAAAATAGTAATATAAATAATATAGTATAATAATATGTCTGGCAACACTAGCAAGTCAACACACGTCAAAATTTTCTTATATCATATTTTCCTTATTTATTTATTTCTACAGCCATTTTACTATCAGAAAGCACGAAAAGCACAATAAAACCTTCAGAAAAATACCACAAAAAAAAATAAAGAACCACAAAATGATAATATATAACAATAGTTGTAGAAAAACCAAAAATGACGTTTGTCAAATTCGGCTTAAAGAAAATAAAGTGATGATGTAGACAATGCAAACAAGAGCCAGAACACGACATCAGGCACACCCACCATCTCCGGACTCGTCGCTCAGCTCCGCCTCACAACCGCCGGTACGCGCCTCAACCGTGAGCGCTGTGTCACCGGTCGCTGCAGTTGCGTCGAGCTCGAGCGACGAGTATTTCTCCCCGCCGTCGTCACCAACACCACCACGGCGGCAAGGAAGAGGACGGCCACCAGCGGGCTTGGGACCTCGAGGCCAACCGGCCCCGAACAGGGTCCCCGCTGCCGGTGGAAATGTGTCGCGCATGCGATGGACTCAGTCCATGAATGAAAATGTGATGCGCGCATATTATGGGGCTACAGAGGGAGGAATTAACCTTACAGCGTACCGAGGACGGATGCTCTCTCTGTTTCAGGTGCTTGAACCTGCCGTCAACGTCTCGGCCCAACGATTGTCGGATCAGGTGCGCGTCATTCAACACAATCATAGATTGGATAACGCTACACTTGATCGGCTGCGCTCGGAAATGCAGAGTAGTTCTGCTAGTAACCCGTCCCCATCCCAGAATGTCATGCATGTGTCTGCTGAGGTTCCACTGCGAGCTAGCCAGCGTGATGAGGAGGAGGACGCCAGAGCTATATCTGCAGATAACCTATGCAATGTGGAATTAAGGAGCGTTCTGGAGGATGCGATCAGTGAGTACCGGTTCACATCACCTGACCTTAGACCACGGCTTCCACGTTTGCCCATGAATAAAAAAAATAGAGCACTGGTGTGTGCTCTGGATGCGCTGTTACCAAATTTTATTGAAAGCAGCGCAGATCTTTGCGATACACACTCAATCCTGTATTGCACGGCTGTTGCGGCATGTCGTGTAGCTCGTGTCAAATTTCCAAACACTGACCAAGCTACACGGCCAAAACCCGCCGCACCAGCCTGGCAGTGCAGGATTGAGCGTCGTATTAATGAGGCCAGGGTACTCATTGGGAAGCTTATCTGCTTCAGGGAGGGCAATACACGCCCCAGGGTGATGCGCTTTGTGAGACGGGCATTCTCGGGAACTAGTATTAGTCCTCGTGAATATGTATGCTGTGTCACAGAGCGCATCGACTTCCTGAAGCAGAAAGTTTATGCATGGGCAAACCGTATTCGTCGGTATAGGCGAAGAGTGGATCGGTACACTCAGAACCGCATGTTCCAGAGTGATGAAAGGTGGGTATACAGAACATGGGAGCGGCCTATTCCCACTCAAGGTGTGACTGACGTGCATCCACCGGATAATGAGACCATGAGTGCTTTTTGGCGAAGCATTTGGTCGGTGCCCGTCAGTCACACTGAAGGTGATTGGATGCGTGTTGTTGAACAAGCGTGTGATTCAATACCAGACATGGAGGCTATTAACATTAGTCCTCTGGATGTGGCCTGTGCAGTCCGTCCGTTACCTAACTGGAAATCTCCAGGACCGGACGGACTGCACAATTTCTGGATTAAATGGCTACAAAGGTCACACGCCTGCTTAGCCTCCCAATTCCAGTCATCTTTAGAGACTGGGTCGCTACCACTGTTCTTTACGACAGGAGTTACCCACCTGCTCCATAAATCGGGTAGTACAGCGGAACCTAAAAACTATAGACCAATCACATGTTTACCGACGGTCTATAAAGTCCTTACATCCATTCTTAGAGCAAAAATTGCACACCATATTTATAGTAACTCAATTATGTCTGTGTCTCAGAATGGATGTAAGAACGGGTCCCGCGGTACTAAGGAGCTGCTCCTAATAGACATGACCATAAGCCAACAGGTTCGTAGATCCCGGAAAGATCTGTCGACATGTTGGATAGATTACAAGAAGGCCTATGACTCGGTGCCACATACATGGCTCATTAGGGTGCTGGAGTTGTACAAAATAGACGCAACTCTACGCACCTTCTTGATGTCGTGTATGGGGCAATGGAGGACGGTCCTTCTCTATCCAGGATGTCAGCAGATCCGAAGGATCGATGAACCGATCAGGATTGAGCGGGGAATATTTCAGGGCGATAGTTTGAGTCCGCTTTGGTTTTGCTTAGCCTTGAATCCTCTAAGCACACTGCTGGAGGACTCAGGTCTAGGCTACCGGTTGAGAAGAGGTGGTCAAGTGATATCTCACCTCCTTTACATGGATGATTTAAAACTTTTTGCCCCCAACAATTTGCGACTGATGGAGTTACTGAAGGTAACAGAAACCTTCAGTAGCGCCATCAGGATGGAATTTGGTGCGGAAAAATGTGCAGTCATGCATGTAAAGCGAGGGGAGATTATGGAATCCGTGGGAACCCAACTCTCGGATTCCATACATCTTAGATCCCTCTCGTCAACCGAAACCTACAAATATTTGGGTATGTCGGAAGCGTTGGGCATCAATGCTACTGACATGAAGCAATCGTTGAAGGAGCGCTTCTTTGGCCGCCTGAAGAAAGTATTTAATAGTCTTCTATCAGGCGGAAACAAGGTGCGCGCCTTCAACGGTTGGGTCATGCCGGTCTTGATGTACTCTTTCGGTATACTCAAATGGACTCAGACCGAACTCGACGCCCTGGATAGGAGAGTCCGTACGCTACTGACTACGTATCGAATGCATCACCCACGGTCATCGGTAATGAGACTGTATATCCCGCGAAAGTGTGGAGGTCGAGGCTTTTTAAATGCTAAGACCCTCCACAATCGCGAGATATGCAGTCTCAGGGAATATTTCCTAGAAGCCGACGTGGGGATGCATCGAGATGTGGTCGCGGTGGACAAGGGCCTCACCCCACTCTCCTTGGCGAAAGAGAACTGGCGCAAACCTGCAGTACTTGATACTAACGATCGTAAGGAAGTATGGCAAGGCAAAGAGCTTCACGGACGCTTTTTCCGGGCCCTCCATGGGCCTGATGTAGACTTTTTGACGTCTGTATCCTGGTTACGTTTCGGCGACCTCTTCGGGGAAACCGAAGGTTTTGTCTGTGCAATTATGGATGAAGTTATCATGACGAATAATTATCGGAAATACATTGTCAAGGATGGTACGGTTGACATCTGTCGGGCATGCCACCGTCCCGGTGAATCAATCCGACACATTGTTTCCGGTTGTTCTCGTCTTGCTAACGGCGAGTACTTGCACAGACACAATCTAGTGGCTAGGATTATCCACCAGCAACTTGCCTTGCAGTACAACCTTGTGGAATCCGAAGTACCATATTACAGGTATGTGCCCGACCCAGTTCTCGAGAATGGTCACGCCACATTGTACTGGGATCGATCTATCATCACTGACAGGACTATTGTAGCCAATAAGCCTGATATTGTGGTGATAGATCGACGAGAGCGCCGTGCAATGATTGTTGATATCGCTGTCCCTCATGACGAGAATCTCGTGAAAGCTGAGAAAGATAAAAAAATCAAGTATCTTGACTTAGCACACGAGGTTGTCGACATGTGGGACGTGGACTCTGCAATCATTGTACCGATAATCGTTACGATTAATGGCCTAATAGCGGAGAGTCTCGACCAACACCTCAGGAGGCTCTCATTGCGCGGCTGGGTCAAGGGCTTGATTCAGAAAGCAGTACTCCTGGACACGGCACGCATAGTGAGGAGGTTCCTCTCTCTAGAGCCCTGACCACCGGTAGCTTGGACCCTGTTCCCGATACCGGTGGGCTACTATTTTTTATATTTTTAAATGTTTTTTTTAATTTTATGTTTTTATAAAAATATTTAAAAATATAATTCATATGTATGTAAATAAAATAAAGGAAATAGTAGTAATAATAATTGGTTATTAAAGCATTAACAATCTATTTAAATGTACTCATATTATAACAATACTCAGTTTTCGCAGTAAAACAGTAACTACTTGTCATTTATTCAGGTACATTGCTTATTATTCTGATTTACCAGTACAAAAGATTATATTCTTAATAAGAAACGATTCTTATACATAGAAGTATTTTTGTTCGCTTTAACCACGATATTATTACACATAGCCGCTAGTGAAACCAAAGAACAGACAATGTTCCTATACACAAATGTTTGTTTGTCTATTTGGCCGATATGACCATGACCACATCAATATTACTATGCGACGACTCATCCGAACTTGCGGATGATTCGCCGCCTCACAATTTTAACAGGGTAACGTTTCATCCGCGGATGAAATATTTGCGGATAAGTAGGTCACCTTAGTCGATAGGGGAGGGTGAGGGGAAGGGTTGAGGGTGACAAGGGGTTAGAGGCAGAGAAGGAGGGATGAGAATGGGCTTAGAGAGAGGGGGGAGGAGTAATACGGGGGGGTGACGAGTGCCTTTACACCTTAAAGTTGCTTTATGTATAGCACTGATTTGTTGAAAAAACTCTGCCCGACAGAAATTACCAAAAAATAGAAAGTTCGAAAACTCAGAACGGCACAAAACACAGGACTCAGAAACAAGACAACTCCAGTCGTGCGTCGCAGGTGATAAACAACGCGCTAATCTCTGCAACTACCAGTCCGACTTTAATAATTATTTTTGCATTTGATAGCCCAATTCATAAAGAAGGCTATACGGATGGCAAAATCACTCTGGGACCCTTATTAGGTGTTGAGCAAAAAGAAAAAAAGTCAGAAAGAACGCTAAGCCAAAATGAAGTAATGGCACGGGCAGGGAATGCGATGTGACGGGGTGGGTCGAAGAGAACAAAAAAATTCACGCGGACGAAGTCGCGGGCAGAAACTATCTCAATATATAAAAAGAAAAGTCCTGACTGACTGACTGACTGACTCATCAACCACCCAGCCTAAAGCCTTGGACCTATAATGCTGAAATTTTGCACAGAGGTTCCCTTTATAATGTAGACGGGTTTATGTTCCCGTGGGATATTTGTCGACATCCACGCGGGCGAAGCCGCGGGCAAAAGCTAGTAGAGCATAAAATCATGGCGTGGGCGTAGCCTCAACTTTGAACCTGATAGCTACGGCGTAGCTGCTACACCGTAGCTTAACAGGCCGTGTCGAACGTATTAAGTAAACATTGTCATTCGTGGATAGTGAAATATAAAAACAATAATAGGTATGTTTGATTTTGCTATAAATAAGCTCTCATATCCAATAACACAAGGTTTAGGTTGTGTGGGAGTAGCATTTTCATGTAAAAAAAATATATATATTTAATCAGAGTCTGTTGTGGAGACACTAATAGAAATTATACTGAATAATTGACGTAGTTATCTGAAGACGCCTCTGTGATATTAATTGTAATGTATGTATTTTAGTACACAGCGGCTTGGTTTTGTTTTGAAACAGATTCTACAAATATAGATTCAAGAGAAATAACAAAATAATTATTTTAAACTAGCTGTTGCCCGCGGCTTCGCTTGCGAGGATGTCGGAAAATATCCCACGGGAGCGAAAATCCTTCCTTATACCTTGTCTACATTATAAAGGAAACCTATGTGAAAATTTTACGGGAACTTCTCAACGATAAGTATTTCACGGGTGGCGATAAGATATCTCGATTAAGATAACTAAGCGACTATGACGAAGCTTTAAATAAATGATGAAAACGGTACCATCGAACCGATCTGATGAAGAAGCCGGAAGGTAGGCACCGGAACTCAGTAACAAAACAATGTATTCTAGCTGTGTTTGGGCTTATTGGAATTGTCATGTGGTGCACTCTGGCTATAAATGATTTTAATGGTAATTATATGCCGCTTCAAATTGCGCTACTTGAGTTGTATGTTATGTGTGGCCTCGATTGTCAGAAGTCAGATTTAGTAGCCTCGTTATCTGCGTCAACATAAAACTATGCCTTCCAAACTTCTGACACAGCTTAGCGCGACGTTTTTTTTTTTTGCCTTTTTGCAAAGTTTTTATTTGAAATGGTATAAGTACTCTTAAGATGGTCGCATATAAATATCTTCAAGTTCTGATGAGTGGCTTTTGAGTTAGCTTCAATAATTTAATACGTATGTTTCCCACATAGTCTATGTGAATGATGCTCTAATTTATTTTGCAGAGTACGCGACTACGGCGAAGCAAAAAGGAGGGTTATTATTTTGACCGGTATGTATAGTCATTTGTTCACTCATTACTTTTAAACCCCTTATAATAATTTGAAAAATGAGTTATCGTTAGAAGCATCTTGATCGTCCGCTGGTTATGGGCTATGTGACGTCACATTAAATTTAATATGGCGCCCTCTAGAGGACCTAAAGTCATGAACAAAAAAAAAAAGAAAAAAAAATATGCCGTGTTGGGTATCAAATGAAAGGGCTTAATTAGCACGTTTCAAAAATATATTATTATATATTGTTAGCTATTGCTTGCGGTTTTGCTTGCATGCACCCGATAATTGGGAATAATTTCTAAAATCACGACTCAGAGGTGAGTCAAACATACACTCTTGCAAAAAAAACGGGCACCTAAAGAAATTTACGTTCTAAGGCCGATTTGAGTTAATTAAATGAAATTTAATTGTTTGACGTAGTCTGTATAGGTACTTATAATCGTGTAAATTATACGCGTGATGTGAATTCTGACACTTTTTTTTTAATTTTCAGTGAATTCTTTAAAACCGATGTACACGGCCGAACAATAAGAAGTGGTCGGCAATAAAGACAAGAAGTTTTTTTTACTTTTTTTAATTAAATAAAGTTATAAATGTAAAAACCTAATAACGACTGTGACCTCCTCTTGCCAAAATCACAGTTTGAATCCTTCTGAGCATGCTTTCCACGATGTTATTAATAAAGTTTTGAGGAATACGTTCCCACTCTTCTGCAATGACTCTTTTTAGCTCCCTGATGTTTTGTGTAGCAGGTTGCACTGATCTTATCCATCTCTTTAGAACATCCCAGACATGCTCAATTGGATTGAGGTCAGGACTTCGATCTGGCCAATCTAAACGTCGGATCCCAACTTCTTGCATGTACGCTTCCACGTCGCTAGAACGGTGCGGGCGAGCATTGTCGCCCATAAAAATTGAATCTTCCCCAAGTGCAGTCAATGAGGGTTGTGCATATTGAATTAGGGCTTCGATTAGTACCGGTGTGCATTTAATGTTCCATTTTCTATGAAAACTAACTCCGTACGCTCCGTCAAATTAATTGCTGCCCAAAACATAACGGAGCCTCTGCCATAAGGATTGATTTCTTCGAAATACACTTCCGCATAGCGTTCCCGTGGTCTACACAGCACTCGCCAGCTCCTCTCCATACAAAGATATTCTAGCTTCATCAGAAAACACTACTTTATTCCAGTCCTCCAGAGTCCATGAAGCACAGTTTCGAGCAAACTGAAGTTGAGCAAAACGGTGCTCACGGAGTAATTTAGAGCCCCGAGCCGGGCGGTCACTTCTGATATTGAGCTAAAAACCCCCTCCTGACCGTCCCCAAGCTAACTTCTACTCCTCTTACTTCTTCAAGGCTCTTCTTGAGGTGCACTCTTGACGCCTTACGATTCCGCAACGCCCGACTCACCAACAAGCGGTCATCTCTTGGTTCTGTGCATCGATTTCTTCCCGAACCGGGTCTTCTTTTGACCGAACCGGTCTCTTGATACCGTTGCCAAGTCCTCTGGGCAGTTGAACGACTCACATTTGGCCGTTGAGATACGTTAGTTTGCGAACAACCTTCTTCAAGTAAGGCTATAATTTTACCGACCCTTATCGCTTTACCACTCATATCAAAAAGTGGTATTTAATGTAAAAAGAAAGATTAAATTGTTTTATTTGCAGAAAATATCCAAAAAGTTTTAAAATTTTAGTAATCAGTAATAAAATCGTTTCAGCAATTCGCGCCATTAGTAAAGCACTTTTACAAACTCAAACTCAAACTCAACTCAAAGCATTTATTTCAAATAAACCAATTACAGGCACTTTTGAATTGTCAATGGGTCGGTCAGTCAGAAAGATGAAGCTAGTTGCCCATTCCAAAGCGTAGTAGATCCCTATGGAGAAGAACGGGCAAGAAACTCCACGGACACTCTTTTAAATCATAATATTTTTACAAAATATTGGTTACATCGTTCAAGTTGAAAATATACATGTGAGAACAATGTAGAAAGACGTGCACGTTAAAAAGCGTCCGTAATAAAAAGATAATAACTAAAACAACTAAATTAAATATTAAAATTAAAAATAAGCCATGGCAGCTAAGAGACGACCAGTCCCAACTGACGGCGCCCGTTCACGAACATGACGCATGGATCAGCACCATTTAGCTCAACCATTTTGAAGGGAACTTAATGATCCAACACACACGCCACCATCAGCGAGACATTTGAGTGAGCATGACATACTCTCAACCGCCAGGGCACACTCAAGTCAGTGAAAGACGTACCCAGTAAAAGGTAGCTTAATAGTAGCTACATAGTGCTCACACGTGCTATGCAATTATATAATACTAAGAGATTGAATCTAAACAATGCAAAGAAAGTTTTCTCTCATCTTAATCTTCAGCAGGTCCAACAATATATCCGAATGCTAATCAATTAATTAATGCGTCCTTGTGGAGCAGGACAAGCATTCAGCCAAGCATTTTTGTCAGCGATGTAATCCCCCAACTTATAATATGCCTGGCTGCATAGTGTGCGTTTTATACAAGATTTAAATTTCCTTTCATTCAGCTGGAGTATGTGGGGAGGTATTTTATTATAACATTTTAAACAGTACCCCATGAAGGATGAGTCTACTTTAGCCAGTCTGAAACCTGGTTGAACTAATTGGTCCCTATTTCTAGTCCTATAATTGTGTCCTTCACCTCTTTTACCGAAAAGATTTAGATTTTTCCTTACGTACATGATGTTTTCGTAGATATATTGACAAGGTACCGTCATGATGTTAATATCTTTAAACAGTTCCCTTAGAGAATCGCGCCTGCGGAGGCCATATATTGCTCTGATGGCTCTTTTCTGCAGAATAAAAATAGACTCTATGTCTGCAGCCCGTCCCCATAGTAAAATACCGTAAGACATAATACTATGAAAGTAACTGAAATAGACCATCCTTGCGGTGTCTACATCAGTGAATTGACGGATTTTTCTCACCGCATATGCTGCTGAACTTAGCCGTCCTGCAAGAGATGTTAAATGCGGACCCCATTGCAGCCTTGAGTCGAGCGTGATCCCCAGGAAAACAGTTTTATCGACGAATTCTAGTTTCTCTTTATTCAATACTATGTCACAATCAGTACTTTTAACATTTGGTAAAGCAAATCTTACACATTTAGTCTTTTTCCCATTTAATACTAAATTATTAGCAGTGAACCAATTATGGATCTGCAGTAGGGCGCTATTTACGTCGTCAAGATTTGATGCACGTCTATTTATCTTAAAAATTAAGGATATGTCGTCAGCAAATAACACCATTTGTGGTTGGTTTGGTTTGGTTTTACAATGATCCACAATAATAATTATATTTTGTTCATTTCAAAATTTAAATTTGGAACATAAGGAATCATGCCAGGATACTTCAATTAACATGTCAAATTAATAAAACCTCTTTCTTGTTCTTCTTCATTGAAGTAGAGAAAAAAATCGAAAGTGCCCGTTTTTTTTTGCAAAAGGGTGTATAAAGTTCTAAACAGATGCGAGTTAAACACATTGTCAGACGCACAACATGGTTTCAGACCAGCGCGTAGTTGCGGACCTGGTTCTTCATATAGATGCAGAAGTTTAAGTGGACGCCGCCTACTTTGATTTTAAGAAGGCGTTTGACCTGGTGGATAATGATATCTTGTTATCGAAGTTGGCGAGGGTTGGCTGCACACCAAAATTGCTCCACTTCTTCGCGAGCTATATGCGGAACAGACGTCAATACGTTGAGTTCAGTGGTTGTCGGTCTGAACCTTATTTTACAAGGTTGGGCGTGAGTCAAGGCAGCAATGTTGGGCCGTTACAATTTATTATCATGATCAATGACCTGCCTGACGAAGTACGTGATGCCAGGTGTCTGCTATTTGCGGACGACCTCAAGCTGCTCCTGGCCATCGAAAACGAGGAAGATTGGCACTGCCTTCAGCGGGACATTGATCGTGTAGTTGAATGGATTCGGAAAAACAAGCTGCAGTTCAATGTATCTAAATGTTTAATTATGACATTCAGCCGTGCTAAACTATCACTTCTTTACGATTACAAATTGGACGATGCGCCTATGAAAAGAGAGGAAGCAGTGCGAGACCTGGGCGTCCGTATGGATGCGCAGCTGAGATTCCGCGAGCATATCGTGAACGTTTGTAAAAAGGCATACAAACGGTTGGGATTTGTACTTCGCTGAGCAGCAGCGTTCACGAATACTTGGAATTGTACGACGCACTAATTAGGAGTCAGTTGGAGGGTAATGCAGCTGTGTGGGACCCACATGAGGCGAAATATACTCTCATGTTAGAGCGCATAAAAAATAAATTTACGCATTACATGTACCTCAGACTTTATGGGGTATAATACCCCTGTATCCCTTGATGTATCCATCCTTGTTTGTTTTAGGCATGGTGGGATACAACAAGTTGGAGACGAGAAGGGATCTAGCATTGGCATCGTATGTCCTTGGAGTGTTTCGTGGTAATACCAACAATACGGGGGTGTTACAGGAGATAGGTTTGTACGTGCCCAATGAGTACGTGCAGCGTCGTAGGCGGCCCGATTTCTTCGCACTGCCGCGTGGTCGCACCAAGCTAATGGCCAAGGCCCCGCTCTCGTGGACATTGCGCACACTGAACTTGGTTGCTCATAAGATAGATGTACTGTCTTGTTCACTGAGCGAGTTCGCAAAAGTTACATTACACGTTTTATGTTATGGTAATGAGTTGAATGTATAAAATTGATAAATGTATTGTATTGTTTTGTTTTTATTAACGTTAATTTGAATTGAATTTATTGTATAATCTTTGAATAGAAATGTATTTGTAATTATCGTTATTATTTGCCCTACACTATCGCATTGGGTTACTGTAATGATAGCTGTATGTATGTCTGTAATAAATAAAAATTAATATTTTCTCTACAAACCTACCCAAAATACATAATTACATAATATTTATCCTTCTAGTGGATGTGCAAATACTTTATCACGAAATTATAACCCTAAAATAATTTAAGTAAAAAGTAAGTTTAAAAACTAAAACTGACTACTGCAAAATCACGCTCTAAAAAGTATGAAACAAGAAAATATTCTCATCTGAAATTAGAAAAAGACAGAAAAATTAAAAATCCGGAGTCACACGTCATGTTAGCGCATACATTATTTTAGTTTTAGTTTATTTTCAACTATATAATTTTTTTTTTTGATTTTCATTTATTTTAAATTATTTATTTTAATTTAATTTATTTTCAATGTCCTGTTTACTAACATAGTGTTTAAGATAATGTTTTACTAACAAAATTATAGACATTAAATAGTCTGAAATAAACGAATGTTATTTTTTTATATTTTTTTTTTATAAATCGAATAGATTACGTTGTAATATTATCTTCAAACTTTTCTTTTGCTGTGCCCGACAGGGTCCACGATTGTTACAACAAACGTTTACTTACCACCTAAGCATACATTGTGGCATGTAATAAATGATTGAGTATTGAGTATTGCTTAAAAACTGTGTTACGTCAAATTTGGAGAAAGTCTAAAACAAAATTGTATGGGCAAATACCCCAAAGTCTATAGAAAAAAAACTCTGTGGGGTAAAAGGGCTTTAATTGTAGATAACAAATATGAAAAATTACTTTCTTTGAAAATGGACCCAGTTGTGCCAACATTATCGAATCCACAACTTTAGTTATTTGTACCAACGTTTATACCAATGTTTATGAGCTGCATGTGCTGCTCATTAGATAATTACTGTCCTGTTGAAAATTATAATTTGTCTACAGATTTACTTTCAAACAAAAATATTAGACGAAGAAAAAACGGAAAGACATCATGATTATGTGATTCCGACAAAAGCCACAAATTCCTACTTACTTAAAGCTAAGTGCGTTAAAATAGATTTTCCTGGATTGCTTTCGTATCACAGTAGATAAAAGGATTTGCCAGTTTTAAGCGTACCTTCTTTGAAGACAAGATCAAGCTTACGTTAACTGGAAAACATTTTGTTTGATGTGTAGAGATATGAGAAACGGGGTGTATCTATAGTTCCTCTTCCCTCATAGAAAAGGGAGGATCCTCCGGCCAGACTGGTGTTGTATCGGGTGGGCTACTGCCCGTCGTTTGTTGTTGGGTTTCTATATACAAAACTAGCTTTAGGCATAATGGAGTAGAAAAACCTATATATCTATGTTTTAACGTCCCAATAATCTAAGACAGTTAAATTAAAAGAACACGAACGAAAGAACAGATAGAATTATATTGTCTATCATCAGTAGCGATCTGTCTGTTACTGACAATAGGTTTTTGGGTTCGGCCGTCACCGGGCCGCTGTTACCTAATTACACTTTTTCAACGCAGAGGTGTGTCCGGGACAAAATATCTCAGAATTAATTTAAATAAAAATTAAAGCTGGTGGTGGCCTGAAATCTGTGATTGGACTAAAGTAACTGCCACAAATTGAACCATACTTCTTGAAATTAACACATGAATTAGACATGAAATTAAATTTGTACTTAATGATAAACCAAACTCTTGGCTAGTGATAGCGGTTCCTATTACCTATACCAGCACACTATCAAGGTGAGTTACGAGTACTATAATATTTTAATTACTAGCGATTCACTGCATTCAGGTTGTCTGACCGTTTCTTTAGCTGTAGGTATCATAATTACTAGCGTTTCACCAAATTCAAGTTGTCTGACCGTTTCTTTAACTATAACATAATTACTAGCGTTTCACCGCATTCAGGTTGTCTGACTGTTTCTTTAACTGTACGTATCATAATTACTAGTGTTTCACCGAATTCAGGTTGTCTGACTGTTTCTTCAACTATAACATAATTACTAGCGTTTCACCGCATTCAGGTTGTCTGGCTGTTTCATTAGCTGTAGGTATCATAATTACTAGTGTTTCACCGAATTCAGGTTGTCTGACTGTTTCTTTAACTATAACATAATTACTAGCGTTGCGCCGCATTCAGGTTGTCGGACTGTTTCTTTAGCTGTAACATAATTACTAGCGTTTCAACGCATTCAGGTTGTCTGACTGTTTCTTTAACTGTATCATAATTTTCAGGAAACCTTTACACAAAAAGGCTGCATATTCTGCCATAGCATAGGATTCATCGGTGGCGATACTACTAGAGAAGGTGCTTCAAAAATGGCCGTAACCAGTTTAGAAGCCGCCGAGGCATAATGATGTTATTTTATACAATATTGAAGATTCAAACACAAACAGTACTTGATTTATTATTTATTTATTTAATCTATCTCAAAGTGTTATTAAGAATGGGTGTTTGACGATAGTTAAAAATATTCATGTAGTAATTCTTATTTTAATGATGTTTGAAAAGCTTAAAGACTGCCTTTCGCTGTGACCAAAGGCCAAATGCCACATTACACTCGGTTTAAAGATGAGGTATCATCTTCATCACTGTATATGAGTAAAAGTACAAGAGTCGTATAATACTAATCTCAAACATAGTCTTACAATACTAAGTCCTAATTAGTATGTGTGACCTGTTTCTCTGTTACAATAACATTGAAACACAATTGATGAAACATACCTAATACGTTTTGTTGCCCCATTTCTCTTCGTGTCTTCACTAATCCCACGTCGAAACTAAGCCAGGAGTGATTGTGGCACAGAAATCAATTCTACAAAGTTTTTGTTTGCCTTTTTTGTTCCTTTTCTCATTTTAAGTAAAGCAATTTTCTTCTTTCATTTATTTATTTAACCATTTATGCACACACACGCACACACACACATACACGTAAACAGACAAGAAGAAAAGATCAGAAATAGAAATTACAAAAGTGAGGTAAAGGTGGTTTATTTGAGAGTATAATAGCTAATGTGTCTTGGGGACTTATTTTGGGTATCGCCATTATTTCCGTATGTTTTAAAAAGCTAGGGAATAATTTACAGGGTTTTAATTTCTCCAAATTGGCTTTTAAAGGCACATAAGAAAATTCAAGAATACACACTATATCAAATGCACTATGCACTATTTCAAATAGAGAGGAATGGCTACGAATTTCTGCCGATATGAATATCTTTTCTTAAAGACATGTAGCTGGTACTGTATTTCTGCTCGCAACTTCGTCCTCATTAAATTTCGGAAAAAGACCTAAATTTCACCCACGTTACTTCGTATTTCCTTATCGTTCTTTCTGACTTTGTTTTCTTTTTGGTTGGTTCCTCAAGTGCCGCTCTCACCGGAGCATTTGCCTGTAATGTAACAATCCAAGATTCGATAAGATTCGCATTCATGTTGCACATTGTGTCGTGGGTGCCCCCACCCATTACTGTTCCATTACATTCGAATGGTCTCAGTTAATGTAATGTTACAAATATGAGTATTATAATGCTCGGTTCTCCTCTAGCCCCAATTTTGAAGAAGGCTATAGGCAATTTGCCATTATGCTACAACCCTTAGGAACCGAGCAAAAATAAAAAAGAAAGAACGCTACGCGAAAAAGAAGTAAAAGCGAGGGCGGGCGATGCGATGCGACAGGTGGCTTGGGAGGCAAGAAATTTGACGTTGACGAAGTCGCGGGCAGAAGCTATTATGTAATATATGTATGGTCTTTAGAAATTAGTTATACATCAATGTGCCTAGCTTTTTCCCAACTATGTTGGGGTTGGCTTCCAGTCTAACCAGATGCAGCTTAATACCAGTATTTTACATGCAGCAACTTTCTGCTTTTTTGACCTCCACAACCCAGTAACTGGGTAACTGGGTAACACGATACCTTTTGGTAAGACTGGTTGTCAGACTTTCGGGCTTCTGACGACCCGTAAAGACTGTCAAAGATCCACGAATGGCAGCAACGCCCTTTACGGAGGAGTCTCGGTATGCAAAGATAGTCACCCACCCATGGATCAACCCAGGCAAGCGTAGCTTAACCTGATGGATCGACCCGTGTGGCTGTTATTACTTAGCCACGAGCTCCAAACTATGCAAGAAAGGTCATGCCGCGAATACTGTTAAAAGAGCTTTTTTTTTTTTTTTTTTTTTGTGGATGGGAAATCATCAAATGACTTCTCCCGCTCTGGGCAGAGGCGGGAGGGCGTGTCAGACTTTTACTGACTAAAACCCACCCATGTTCCTTCAGCTGCCCGTGCCAGGGCCACGGTATCTCTTTCGAACTACCCGCGACCCCGGCGGCATCGGCCCAATTGACCCCGTCACTGCTGACATCTCTTTGAGGCGCGCGTGGAACACAACGCGCCGTCGACCCGGGCCTGGTCCTTACCGGACGGCGAGCTGCCCATTACTCGTCGTCCGCAAGCCCGCGCCTACGGTGGCCGGGAATCGGCAATCGATTCCCGCCGCCCAGGGCGTCTCCTACGGCGGCTAGGGGCGCGAGGGCGCGGCTGTTGCCTCTCCCTCACGCGTTCCGCTTCCTCCTTCGCGAGCATTACTGCTTCGCAGAAGGAGGTGACGGCTTCCCATGCACTCTCGCTCCGCACCATGGCCTGGACCAGGTTTGGACGCGAGAGATCGCCGCCGCCGATCGCCTCCGTGAGAACACGGCGGTGCTCCGCCCAAGCCGGGCAGACCTCCACTGTATGCTCCACCGTGTCCTCCGGGCGATCCACACAATGGTGACACCCGGGCGTTTCCTCCCGCCTTATCCGAAACAGGAACCTCCCGAAACAACCGTGTCCGGTGAGGACCTGCGTCAGGCGGAAGGTGAGGACGCCGTGGCGCCTCTCCAACCACTCCTCAAAGAGGGGACTTATCGCCGCAATTGTGGCGTGCCCAGCGCTGGGTTGCGACAATCGCACTCTCCATGTCGCCATGAGATCCCGCCGGAGCTCTGTCCGCTGTACCGTGATTTCTCGCGGCAGCGGAGTTACGCCCCGGCGTTTCACCTCCTCGCGCCACTCCCACACGTGCGCGAGGACTTTTGCCTCCAGATCCCATGGCGGTAATCCGGCAAGGAGGCACGCCGCCTCACAGGAGACCGTGCGGTATCCCCGGACTAGCCGGATGGCCATGACTCTCTGGGACGCGTTCAACCGGCGGGCTGGTCGCAGCCTCAGGGAACGCGCCCACACCGGTGCCCCGTAAAGGGCCATGGACCGCACGACCCCCGCGTAAAGCCTCCGGCAGGAGGCGTTCGGACCCCCCAGATTGGGCAGGAGCCGCTTCAAGGCAGCCCCGGCCCGCTCCAGTCTGGGAGCCAAACGTCGGAAGTGCTCCACGAAGTTCCACCGGCTGTCGAGGACGAGTCCCAGGTACTTCATCGTCGACTCAACCCCGATGTGAACCCCTCCTACCGTTATTTGGGAACCCGACGGTGGCGCGTTCCGAGGACCATGAAAACACATGACCTCGGACTTGTGCAGGGCCACCTCGAGTCCCAACTGCCGGATCCTCTCTACGATTGTCGCAACCCCGCGTGTCGCTAGTTCAGCCGCCGCCTGGTGCGACCTCCCCTGCGCCAGGACCAGCGTGTCGTCAGCGTAACATACAACGCTGACGCCGCTAGGGAGGTCGGCGCGCAGCACCCAGTCGTACCCGATGTCCCACAGATGTGGCCCCAGGACCGATCCCTGTGGGACACCGCACGACATCTCTCGCCGGTTCCACTCTCCCTGATGACCGGGGTAGATGACGGCCCTGTCCGTCAAATAGGCCTCGACCACTCGACGGAGGTGGGTTGGCACCCGGTGATACCGGAGTGCCTCCCTGATGCAACTCCAGGGCAGGGTATTGAAGGCGTTGGCGATGTCTAGAGACACCGCCAAGACGACCCCACCCCGGGCCACAGCATCCCCCGTCGTGAGGGCTCGCACGCGCATGATGGCGTCCACCGTAGAGCGCCCCCTGCGGAAACCAAACTGGCTCTCCGCCAAATCCGGCCCCTCCTGCACCAGCCACCCGACGAGGCGGTCTGCAATGACTCTTTCAAAGAGCTTGCCCACCTCGTCGAGCAGCACGATGGGCCGGTAAGCGGACGGAGATTCCGCAGGGCGCCCCGGCTTCTTAATGAGGACCAGTTTCCCTGTCTTCCAACGAAGTGGGAACTGGCCCCTCTCCAAGCATGCGCTTAGGAGCCCCCCTAGTCGAGGCCCGAGAGCCCCAAAGGCCAGAACCCAAGCTCTTCCTGGCAAGCCGTCGGGTCCTGGGGCGGTATTTTTGGCACTCAGCCTACGTACCGCCGCTCTCAGCTCTACCTCGGTCACTTCCGGAGCATCCTCGTCGTCGTTGGTGATGTGGTCCGCATCGGGCACCGCAGGAGGCGGAGCCATGGGCGGGGGAGTATGTTCCCCTCGCGAAGGGAACAGAGCGCTCACCACGTCCTCCACGAGCTGCGGCCGGAGACTCTGCGTCAGCGGGGGAGCCCATGGGCGGAGTTTATTCCGCACCATTTTATAGGGGCGTCCCCACGGGTCTCTGTTCAGAGTCCCCAGCGACTCCTCGCGAGCCAGACCCCTGGCCCGCGAGATCTCCGCTCGGAGGGCGGTCTTCGCCGCTCTGTACCCCTCGTACAGCTCCGCCTGAATGGCTTCCGTATCCGGTGGGCGAATACGGAGCCTGCGGTGCCTGGTGTACCGGTGCCGCGCAGCAACGCACGCCTCGCGCAGAGCCGTCAGCTCCGGCGACCACCAGTACACCTGGCGCCAAGCACGTCCGGGCTGGACCCGGGGCATTGCCACGTCACATATTTCGGACATGGCCTCCCGGAACCACTCCGCCTCGTCGTTGATGTCAGCAGGCCTGTCCGGTGGTGACACCCAGGCCTGCACGATCGAGGCTTCCAGGAGGAGCTCCCGGTCCAGCTGCTTCAGCGCCCATCGCGGACCACTCGGGGCCTGTCGGACCGGCGCGCTCGAGGTCTGGGCGGAGACATCAAACCGAATGTACCGGTGATCGGAATAGGTCTCCACCCCCTCCATGACGCGCCAGTCAACAACATGCGGCAACAGAGCGGGGCTGGCAAACGAGATGTCCACCACTGATTCGCCCCGCATCCGCACACATGTGGGGACAGAACCCCGGTTTAGGACGACCAGGCCTGTCTCCAGAGCCCAGTCCTCCACCATCCTGCCCCGTGTGTCCGTATAACGGGAACCCCAAGCCACATTATTGGCGTTGAAGTCCCCGAGGACGAGCACGGGAAGGGAACGGAACCCGACAACGACGGTTTTCAACTCCGCAAGGGAGTTGTGGAACTCGGCGAGAGTTCGGTTCGGGGAGAAGTATACCCCTACCACGACAATCTCCCCGAACCGTGCTGCAACGCAACCCTGTCCTCTCTTAACAGCTTCGAGGGACAGAGTACCGGCGGCGGCCGACGAAATGAGGGTCACTGAGCCGCTCAGGTCCTCCACCCAGTAATCACTGGGCGGGACAAAGTACGGCTCAGCGACCACGGCGATGTTAATCGACCACTGCGCCATGCTCTGGAGCAACAGATCCTGAGCTGAGGCGCAGTGGTTGATGTTCGCCTGGAGGAGGCGTAATGGAGCCATTACTGACATTCCATTTCACCCCCTCCCTGAGCCCCCTGTGTGGGTCCTGCCGCAGTGGGTACGGCGACGACGGCAGTTGAGGCGGCAACGGCGACGGCTGTGGCGGCGGCCGCGGCAGTGACGGCGGTGGTAGAGGGCTTGCCCCTGCTCCGGGCTTTAGTGGATGGACCACAGCCCTTGCTTCCAGCCCGGTGATCGGCCGGCTTGCCAGCAGCCGCACATAAATAACAGTGCGGCGTGGCATTGCACGAGCCGGCCTTGTGACCGGGCTGACCACAACGGAAGCAATGACTGCTGCGGTCCACCTCCGAGGTGCATTTAACTCCGACGTGGTTGCCCACTTGGCAACGGAAGCACCTCAGAGGTCTGGGTTCCAGCATTTTCACCCGCGTGGAATCCCAGCCCACCCGGAACCTTCGGCCCTCCCCAGTTATCTTTTGGGCCGCCGACACGGGGCAGCTCACCGTAACAGCTCGCATCCCCGTGGAGTCAAGACGGATAGTGCCTACCCTCACCTGTTCGAAGGCGCACCCCCCAATCTTGACCACGGCGGCCACCACCTCTCCCTCCGTCACTGAGTCGTCCAGACCCAGGATGCGCATGTCAGCACACTTGGCGGGTCTGGACACTCGGGCCACGTCCGCATCTAAGGACGCCCTGAGCCTTTCGGCCAGAGCGTCAGCGGTCAGGCCACTGGCCGCTCCGGGGATCTCCAGCATCCGAGCCCCAGTCGCAGTGACCTTTACCCGGATGCCATCTACAACCCCGAGCTCCTCAAGGTTCACCGCCGCCCTCGCCTTGGTGAGCACGTCGCGGTAGGACACGCCCTTCTTCTCCGCTTCCGGCTGTAGTGTGATCACTACAGCTGCGGACTTCGGGGCACGTAACCTAGCCGCGACGTTTCTCTCTTTGCGCCGCCGCCGCTTCTCCTTTCGCTTGGCCGCCCTTGCCGCCTTACCCGCACTCCTCTTCTCCCCGGCCACCTGCCATTCGGCGTCAGCCGGAGGAGATTTAGGAGGCGGGGGCAGCCGCTTCTCCGCTGCGGCTGGGGCCCTCGCAGGTGCCTTCGCAGGTGTCGGCACGGCCCCGCTTTTAGCCTTTCCCGCCGATCCCGGTTTGGCCGTGGCAGCCGCGGCAGCATACGAAGCTGCCTTTGGCTGGTCCGGGGCCGGCCGGCTCGCCGCTAGCGGGGGCCGCAGGACAATGCCCTCCAGGACGGAGAACCGCCTGTTGAGGGCAGCCAGCTCCTTCCTTACCAGGGCCAGCACCCGATCCTCAGCAGGCTCGGGCCCACCCTGCCCCTGCTGCAACCCGCCCTGTGAACTATCCCGGGGGCCGGCTTCTCGGAGCCCGGCCAGGTCCGCTCGGAGCTTCTCGTTCTCCTTTCGGAGAAGCTCCATGGCGGCTGTCAAGCGGGCGACCTCCGCCCGCATCTCGGACATGCCGTCCGTCGGAGGCCCCTGTAGCAATGCCTCCGCTGCCGCCATGATGGAAGCCTTGGCTGCGGGTATGGCCTTGTCTTTAGAGGACTGAGTCCTCTTCAAGGCCACACCCTCGATTGCCGCCACCACGACCTCCTCGAACCTGGCCGCTCGCATTATATTGGAGCCGCCCTCGGCGTCCGACTCACCGCCAGACGACTCCATTGCGACCCTCTCGGCCGGCTCGGCTGAGCTGGCTCTGCTCAGCTCGCTGTCCTCCTGCGTGGGGACTACCCGGCCCTTGCCCCCTTTTTTCCGGGTCCAGCCTTGGCCCCGGCGAGCAAGTTTCCTACGGGCCGAGCTCACCCCACCGTCCGAGGAAGACCCCTGGCCATCCCCCGGATTTTTGTTTCGCTTCAGGAAAGGGTTCTTCCCTTTCCCCCCAGCGGCCCCCACCACTACGCCCTCCGGGCTCTTAAATGGGCCCGTCGCGCCCTTCGCACCAAATGCGGCATCGGACTCCGACGCCGCATCACTCCCCTCCTCTCCTCGTCCTTTATTTTTGTGTGTATCCATATTTGATCCCACGAGTAAAAACTTTGTGTACCTGCTCAAAATCCGTGGTTCGCACTAATGACTAATTTAGCTACCCATTAGTCAAGCTACCAACCTCCCTCACGGTGCGCCGCCGCTTGGAGGTTTGGGGTAATTTTTTATAGAGGTTTTCTTCCTCGCGGTCCGGGCGATTAAGCCAAGACCCTCGACCCCCGGCAAAGGTCAGAGACATGACCTGACAATCTTCGGGGCTACGAGACTAACGGTGGCAGAAGGAAATGACTTCCTCCTGCCTGCCCGGCGGCAGGGTTAGTGCACACCGAGCCCGCTCTTACTCCGCCGCTGTGCGTCTCTGCTTAAGCAGAGGGACACACGTTGGAGCGTACCTCCGACAGGATATTGGCATACGGACAACGGGACCCCTTAGGCATATAGCGCCTAATGGGGAGCCATTGCCCGTACCCCAGGGTGCACCGTCCCGGAGACTGGTCTTCCCCCCGGACGTATCCGTAAGGGAACTCCAGCCCCCGGGCACTCGGGGAGGTTTCCTGTCCACGCACCCCACTGTTAAAAGAGCTGTGAATCGAATATACCTAGGTACTGGAGAATCGTGACTCATTCACTTTACTCACTCACTCACTCTTTTCTCATTATTGTACTATCTCAATTTCAATACTTGGTTGTACAATATTTGTCTACATTTCATATCAACGAAACGTCAACGAAATATCGACTCTCTCATCTTATACATAATTATGTATTTTCATAAATAATATTCATAAAAAAATCCATAAACGTATGAACGTATTCCTTAAAGGTTTATCCTCGATCGCAAAAAAATTGTGAATATTGGCAAGCTAAGTAGAATTGGAATCCTGTAACAATAAATATGATCCTGCCAATAATATGTTCTCATTCATACAAAGCTCTTTCAAATGGAAACTTGAACACATGAATACATTTGTTACATTACAAGGTCAAAACAACAACTTACTTACTTTAAGTACTTAGTTAATTTTGACGTAATTCTACAAGATTCTTCTTTGATTTCGAAGAAAAATTTCTCATTGACGAGGCTGGATTTCGTAGCTATAAATGGTGTCGTCAGGTGCTTCTTTCAATTCAAATTATTTGAATTACACGTACCATTAATTGACAATAAGGAATAATTTCTTGTAAATAAATACCAAATCTTTGGATTTTGGATAAAAATAAGAAGAAGAAAATAATAGAAGAATACCTAAATCTAAAAGGCCGGAAAAAGGAGAAGGATATCTCTTTGAAAATGCTAAGATTGAGTTTAATATCACATGTTGTTGTAAGAATTGTAAAAAAACACTGTGAATGGAAATATAAAAGTTGCTTCTGTTTTGCTTTAAAGAGCAAGTAAATCGGATTACTGTAATCCTGAGGCTAAGCTGGTTTGTACATGTATACACACTTGTGAAGAATGCGAAGCTTCCAGAGTGTAAAGTTTTGTTCGATTTAAAATATTGCTTTGTTAACATTCCAACATTTTGCAATGAGAAAAATAATCCGGTTTTCTTGCAATGACAATTCAGAGCTTATAAAGAAACTGTTTAGATTTCAAAACAATAATACTTAAACTAGCCTTGTCAACAGCTTCACTTAGGTAGGTACCTACCAACATCCTAAGATTCTTCATGTGACAAAATATCAGTTAGCCAAAGGCGGCTATACAAGCAGACAATCAAGTCAAACTTATCAAACCACTCCAAAGTACAGTAAGAAGCTAAAAATAAACCTTTAAACACGAATAGACCTCTAGATTTATAAAACAAAAAGTTGAGAGGTGTCAAGGGACACCCGGATGGAACGAAGTTCCTTTCGATTAATTAGTGAAGGATTTTTTTTTTTTTTTTTTTTTGTTATATCTGGCTTGCTTTCTATAAGAGAGAGAGAGAGAGAGAGAGACAGACAGAGAAACATGCGCACGTCGCACAGCTTACAATAGTTTACTATAGCAAAAAGTGTCGTTACAACTTTTCGTGAGAATTTTTTCCGTCTAGCCCCCTTTCACAACGCGCGATAAGGAACTTCATTCCAAAAAAAAAAAAAAAACTAAAAGGAAGGACATTCAATTAGAATAATAAAGCTGAACTTAGATAAACTCCAAGTAAGTGTCAGCGATCTCGTTTCTTCAGCCCATCATTGTCATGCTGAAGGCTTATTTGCATGCCCTGAACAGGCGTGCGAAGCCAGCGAATAATGATCGTGGTAAACCCCTTGTCAAACTGGCGGATTCTGCGCCGCGTGTCGTTTAAACATAACATAAAACATTTATTTCATAAACAAGAGGTACAGTCTGTTACAAAGCAGGTTGACAACTTCGGTTTAGTATACATCTGAGATAAGTAGGTAACAATATAAGTTTACGATCTGATGTCCTAACTAGGTTACTTAGTTGCAAATAAATGAATCTGAATCTGAATCTGAATCTGCCTGCATTAAGGACAATCAGCGCTCATTTCCCGAAAATAAGACAAAAGTATTGATTAGACTGTTACAGTATTATCAAAATTTAGAACAAATTAATGAATGATTGTTTGTTGTTTTTTTTTTTTTTTTTGTTTTAATGATTATGAAGTCACGTAAATAAAAGTGTAACAAAAGAAGTTATAGAAGATAAAATAATAACAGCCACTCGGGTCAATCTATAAGGTTAAGCAACGTTTCAAACTCAAAGCATTTATTTCAATTAAGCCAATTACAGGCACTTTTGAATGGTCAAAGAGTCGGTCAGTTAGTCAGAAAGTTAGATAAAAAGTTTAAGCTAGTTGCCCAGTTCCATCCCTATGAAGAGAAAAAGAAGAACGGACAAAATACTCAACGGACAAACTTTTAAATCAAGATAAGTAAAACAACATCCTGGGTACATTATTAGTGTTGCTTCTACGAGTACATGTGAGAACAATTTAAAAAAAAAAAAAAAAACAAAAAAATTATCGATGACCAGTCTCAACTGACGGCGCCCGTTCACGAACATGACGCGTGGATCAGCACCATCCAGCTCAACAATTTTGTAGGGAGCCGAATGATCTGATTGACACGTGTCACCATCAGCGAGACATTTAAGTGAGAATGAAAAACTTTCAACTGCCATGCTCTTTCAAGTCAAAGTTACCTATATTGCTGAGTTTGCTGAGGTCGGTCAGCGGATGGGTGACCATCCATTCCATACCGAGATCCCTCTATGCCTTGAAAAGCACGTCAAGCAGTTGGTCTCGGCTGTCATTCGAAGATATTTGTCAGTCGTTACTGGTAGTCCAAATGAAATCCGAAAGTCTGATTACCAGTGTTTCCAAGGCGTATCGTGCTAAGCAGTAACTGGATGGAAAATTCATGTCAGATAGGCAGTCGGTCCATGTTAAATACTGGTATTCAGCTGCTCCAGTTAAAATTTAAGCCAACTCCAACGTAGTAGCATCCCGCTCGGGAGTCGCGTCGGTGTGACCTGAGCTTTATACTCAGACGTTAGTATTCGTAGGTATGCAAATTTATTTAAGTCTGTGATACTGGTTTGAAGATAGCGTTGATGTGGGAAGTTGTGGGTCTTTCGTAAATCATTTTGGTTTGAAAGATTGTTGATTTGGATCTGGTATTGTACTGTATAAACAGCACCTCAATTGCGTAACACGCTTTCAATCATCGTCTCAAGGATTTTGAAGGAACTTACATTAGCAAGTTCCTTCTATCTCTTTTTCTAATTTGTAATTCTGTCTCTTAAAAACCATTTCAAGTCTGACAGTCTGTCAAGAAGATGATTTTTCTAAACATATAACCTATTAAGGTAATATTAGGTCTTTACCTATGAAATTGCCGTTCTGCAGTACTGGCCATTTCAAATCAAAATAATTTTTGTTTGGCTAAGAATTCTAATTTCAAATTAATTTTATTTTAAAAACATGGTTTTTTTTCCAAAAGTAGACATTTGTTTATTGATAAGTGTTACATTTTCATCGCATTTCAATCTTCTTCGTCATCATGGATACGTTAAAAATTCGAGTAATTATGGAATATGAGTACCGTCGTGGCAGCAACGCGGCACAAACGGCACGCAACATCAACGACGTTTACGGAGCTAACACTACAAACCAACGCACCACTTGTTATTGGTTTGCTCGCTTCCGTTCTGGAAATTTCGACCTGAAAAATGAACCTCGCGGTCGTCCGAAGACTTTGGTCGACAATGACGAATTAAAGGCGATTGTGGAAGCTGATGATACACAATCTACGGCTGAATTAGCAGCAGCTTTCGACGTTAGCGTCAAAACAATATTGATCCATTTGCGTCAAATTGGCAAGGTAAAAAAACTTGACAAATGGGTGCCCCACGAACTCAATGATCGCCAGCGCGAAGTACGCGTCGAGACGTGCCTTGCACTGCTCAACAGACACACAAATGAAGGAATTTTGAACCGCATTGTTACCTGCGATGAAAAATGGATTCTGTTTGATAACCGCAAGCGCTCAGCAAGTTGGTTGGATCCTGGTTCAGCACCTAAACAATGCCCTAAACGAAAACTTACCCCTAGAAAAGTGATGGTCACTGTTTGGTGGTCTAGCGCCGGTGTGATTCATCACAGCTTCTTACCAAACGGGGTGAGCATTACTTCAGATGTGTACTGTGACGCACTGAACACAATGATGGAGAAGCTGGCACATCTCCAACCAGCATTGGTCAATCGCTCGTCTCCGCTGCTCCTGCACGACAACGCGCGACCTCATACTGCACAGCAGACGGTCTCCAAGTTGCAAGAACTGGGGTTGGAAGCTCTCCGTCATCCGCCCTACTCACCAGAACTTGCGCCTACAGACTACTACTTTTTCCAGAATTTGGATAACTTCTTGGCGGGAAAAAAATTCAATACCCGAGAGGCAGTACAAAATGCCTTTGAAGAATTTGTTGCCTCCCGTCCAGCTGATTTCTTTAAGAAGGGCATCAATAAACTGCCACTGCGTTGGCATGCATGATGCATTGATTGCATGGGTGATTACTTCGATTAATACAAATAAAAAATGCATGAAAAAAATTCGTTTAAATTTTTTCATACAAAACGGCAATTTCATAGGTAAAACCTATTCCATCTTATTACAAAACAAGGTTTATCTTCAAACCCAGGTTTAAACCATGGAAACTTTTATGAATTTCGAACTTTATTCCGACACATTAAGATGTCAGTTTTACAAAACTGACAACTTAGTTCCGGACTAAGTTGTCAGTTTTGTATAAAGAACTGTATTTCTATCACAGCTAGGTTCTTATTACAAAAACTGGCTCGATAGTTTAAACCGTGACAGAAGAAAAACCTCGTTTTGTAATAAGGCCGATTATGTTTAGAAAAATCATCTTCTTGTCAGCGTAGGTGAACGACGCAATATAAAATAAATGTTGTTGTATTGTCAAAATTAAAAGCATTTCCTTTGAAAGTGTGTAACGCAATGTTTAACCCGCAGTACAAAGACTGTTCCTTTTGAATATAAAAGAAATTAGGATAGGTAGCTTTGATATTCTTCTTTTTAGGGTTCCGTACCTCAAAAGGAAAAAACGGAACCCTTATAGGATCACTTCGTTGTCCGTCTGTCTGTCTGTCTGTCTGTCAGCCTGTCAAGACCCTTTTTCTCAGGAACGCGTAGAGGCATCAAGTTGAAATTAAAATCGAATACGTAAGTCTATTGGTCTCAAGCTTCTTAGTCAACGCAATAAAAAATACTGCCATTTTGCAACACTTTTTGATACACGCAACTATCAAGTAGGTAAATCAAAACCTATAGAGTACTTCTTTTGATCTATAATAAGGAAGTTTGGCTTGAAGCAAGCTCTCACAGTACAAATAAAGGAAAAAGTCCGAAAATTGTTAATTTGTAATTATGTCTCTTAAAAACCATTTCAAGTCTGACAGTCTGTCAAGACTCTTTTTCTCAAGGACGCGTGGAGGTATCAAGTTGAAATTAATATCAAATAACTACGTAAGTCTATAATTCTTTAGAGTTCTAAAAAAAAACAAGCTTCGAAGTCAACGCAATAAAAAAATACGGCCATTTTGCGAAACCAAAACCTATAGGGCTCCCGCTGACCTAGGATAATGAAATTTGGCAAAAAGCAAGGTCTCCCAGCACAAGTAAAGGAAAAAGTTCGAAATTGTAATTTGTAGTTTTATGACATAAAAAAATTTTTTTTGGGATCCATTGTGAAGTTTGTTTTTGAGAAATATTCTTTTCAACGACGGAACCCTTCATTGTGCGTGTTCCCACACGCACTTGGCCGGTTTTTCTTATAAATAAGAGGATTCCTTTTTTCACGTTTGAGGAAACAGAAACTGAACCTTCAATTTCCCATTTTATTTTTGCACATTATTCTTATTCCGGATATTGCCTCGTGTAATATAGAGCCTAGAGCAAGACATGAAAATCGAAAGTGTGCGGCTATTTACCGTAAATTTGAATTTTCTTTTACACATTGATTGGTTAAGTATTTATGTATCATACGCAAATTATTTACTATTTTTTTTACAGTTTTAGTTTTATTTGTATAAAGAAAATATGTGCCTATTACGGTTTCTAAAAGATTCGACCATAGCATTTTATTTTCAGCAATAAGTAACATACTGCAATAATCACTTTAAAAAGTCTTCCTAGCCTTTCCTCACCTAGGTAATTTGGGGTAGGCTTCCAGTCCATCCGGATACAGCTGAATTTCACTATTTTACATGGAGTAACTGCATATCTTGTCTCCACAACCCAGTTATACGGTAAAAATTTGTGTAAAACTGAATGAATGAATAAATAAAAAATAATAACTTGATACCGCTTGGTAAGACTTGCTCCCAGACTTTCGGGTTTCTCACTACCCGTAACTAAGTACTATCAAACCTCTTAAATAACAGCTAGGTGGCTTACCGTGCTTATCAAGGTGTGAAGGGATCTTGGTATGTTAAGGATGGTCACCCATCCGCGGAGTTAAATTACCACATCAAGCTTAATCTTCGATTGACTTCTGTGCCTGTTAAATATAGCCACGATTCCTTTACATACATAAACCATTACATACATAAATACATACATAAACCCACGCCTTCTTCCCATGGGGGGAGGCAGAAACCATACAGGACGCCACCAGCCACGATCCTTAATCAAAAATCAATTAGTTATCGTGTTGATACATGATTATAATTTTATTGGAATGTCCTCGTATCGTAACTTATTTATAATTGGTTTATCAGTGAATGTTCTCGGGCTGATAAAATGATCAACTGACTAATAGTATCGTGTACAGCTGGGAGCAACCAGTTAAATTTCAATTACATACTCAAATTAAATCTCAGGATGTTTGAAAATGGTCAGAATACTTCATGAAATAAAGGTAATGAAATAACAAGATAAAATGAAAAACCGGTCAAGAGCGAGTCGGACTCGTGCACCGAGGCGCGCGTACCATCATTTATATTGTAATTTTTGTTGATGATTTCTGAAAAAACTTTGCTATTTAGAGACATCATTTTATTTTTCCTGCAATATACATAAACTTCTATCACATAGAATAATTTCAGATTTTTCTCTATGCAAACTTCAGAGATAAGGTGGGGGACGGTATTTTTTTTACTATTTTTCAGCAACAGTCGAAAACTACGCGGCCTAAAAAAACGAAAAATAAATTGAGAATGTGCAAACAGCGTTCTTTTATATGATACCCTATATAGGTAGCCCCACTTCAAATTTTTAAGAGTCCTTTCAGTCGCTGTTGCAAAAAACATATGTATGTTATTGCTTTGACTTAGAAGCTTGATTTTTTTAAAGCTCTAAGAAACCGTAAACCTACCTATTTGATATTAATTTCAACTTGATACCTCCACGCGGTCCTGAGAAAAATTGTCTAGATAGAATGACAGAAAGACAGACGGAGAACAAAATGATCCTATAAGGATTCCGTTTTTTCCTTTTAAGATACGGAACCCTAATAAATTGAGCAAAATAAAATAATTCTAAATAGTTTTATAGTGTGTGTCTGAGTTTTGGATTGTTTGGTTTGGTTTTAAGATTGGAGAAATGGCAACAGAAACTGGAGAATGTTGGCTTGAAAATCAGCAGAACCAAAACTGAATATATGTTCTGCGATTTCGGCGGTATCTCCAGTTCTGGAGGCATAGCGCTTGATGGCGCGCTTCTCCCAGTCTGCTCCGACTTTCGGTATCTCGGTTCACTCGTGCAAAGCGATGGCGAAGTAGATCGGACGGTTAAGCATAGGATTAACACTGGATGGATGAAATGGCGGCAGGTCACGGGGACAATCTGCGACTCCCGCATTCCCCTTAAACTTAAGGGGAAGATATATAAAACAATGGTTAGACCTGCTGTCTTGTATGGATCAGAATGTTGGGCCACAAAAGGGATAAATGAAAAGCAGTTGCATGCAGCTGAGATGAGAATGCTAAGAGGGATGTGTGGTGTTACACGAATGGATAGAATAAGAAATGAGTACATAAGAGGAAGTCTAAAAGTGGCACCGGTGACTGAAAAGCTGTGCGGAAATCGGCTGTCATGGTATGGGCATGTGATGCGGAGGAGTGAGGAAAATGTCGTAAGGAAAGTTTTGGGTATGAATGTCGATGGCTATAAGGGTAGGGGAAGACCAAAGAAACGATGGATGGATTGTGTGAAAGATGACATGGCTAGAAAGGGGGTCACTACCGAGATGACGAATAATAGAGAAGTATGGAAAAAAAGGACATGTTGCGCCGACCCCAAATAGATTGGGATAAGGGCAGGAGAATGAAATGAGTGTGTGTCTGAGTGTGAGTGTGAGTATGTTGGGGGTAAGTTGTTGTAGTAGGTGTGGATTTTTGTGTGAAGTAACTGAATGACTGAGTGAATGACTTGCTTGTAAATTTTGGTGTTAACTCACCTAGACTCACTCATCAAAACCAGCACTTCCCGAAGTCCTAGAAACCTGGAATTTTGTATGCAGGCTTTACACAAACAACAAAAAAATTAAGACATGTATAATATTCACCCTCCAACCTTAAAGAGAGGTGCATATTTGTATTTCTTACGGATTATACTCGTAGGTATACCTACTTCCATTTGTTATGAAAGCTAGATTTATCACACTAATATTTAATAAATCTGCCTAGCCTTTAGCCAACTATGTTGGGATCGGCTTCCAGTCTAACCGGATGCAGCTGAATACCAGTATTTAAACTAATATTATGAAGGCAAATATTTGTGTGCGTGTTTGTATGTTTGTTACTTCTTCACGCTCAAACGGCTGGACCAATTTTGATAAAATTTGGAATGGAGGCCAAGCCGTACATTTTGATGAAGATGCTTGCTTTGCTTGTAGAGTTAGGGGTTTGACTCTACATTAGATCTGATAATTTTTTAACAATGAAAGCGTTATGTAGATAAGTCTTGGCAACCCACTCTTCATGAACTTTTTGACTGACTTTAAGTAATCCGTTCATACCAATAAACCAATCTTGTTCAATACATACCAAATCTTAATACATTTCAAACCCGTATTCACTGAGCAGTATTAAGAGCATTCGAAAGAGCAGTATTAAGAGCATTTTAAATTATGGCAAACATTAGCAAACGCTCACAGCACAAATAAAGGAAAAAGTCCGAAAATTGTTAATTTGTAGTTTTATCACATAAAAAAAATTATGATTACAAACTTACATTAATTTGCAGTTGGTGAATTGATAGTGACGTATGGTGAAAGGAAATCGTTTGTCTTGGTATGGGCATGTAATGAGGAGAGACGAAACGCATGTGACTAAAAGAGTGATGAATATACATGTTGATGGATGGAGAGGCAGAGGAAGGCCAAAGAAAAGATGGATGGATTGTGTGAGCAATGATATGAAAGAGAAGGGAGTGAATGATAGCGTGACGGTTGACAGGGGAGAATGGAAGAAGAAAACGTGTTGCGCCGACCCCAAGTAATATGGGATAAGGGCAGGAAGACGATGTAAGGTACGAGTATATCGCTGTATGGGAGAACATGTTTTGCAACTACAAAGTTATGTTTGTTTCTGGGATAAATTCATCCCAACTACGGAACCCTTCATTGTGCGTGAGTCAGCTTCCAGTCTAACCGGATGCAGCTGAATACCAGTATTTTACATGGAGCGACTGCCTATCTGACCTCTACAACCCAGGTACTGGGTAACTCGATACTCCTTGGTAAGACTGGTTGTTAGACTTTCGTGCTTCTGACGACCCGTAATGACTGTCGAAGAACTACGATCTACGAATGACAGTCGGGATCAACGCTTAAAAATATTATGCGTTCTAATGTTCCTTCTAGGTGCTTCGGGGGGCAACCACTGTTAGGTTTGAATTTTATAAAGTTCCCTAACAGTGAAATTTTTAAATTAACCTACACTGTCCCACTGCCGAAAAAAGGCCTCCCCAAATCCTTCCAAGCATCCATTTCCAGGGACACCTCGATCCAACCCTTGCGGTACGCGTCTAGGTCGCCTCAGCACCTCTTCCTGGGCCGGCCTCGGCGGTAGCATACATCCTCGGGCACCACCGTGTGCAGACTGTCGCTTGGCGGTCGCTATGCATGCGCCTGACCCGCCCAATCCCATTTTAGCTTGGCAGCCTTTTGCCTACGTCTAAGATCCTCGTTTTAGAGCGCAGCGTGGTGTTTCGTAATCTGTCAGTTCGTTTTACGCTCAGAATGCTCCGCTCCATTGCTTTTTGACAAACAATGAAATATTCCAAAAAAATCATTGCTCTTAGTTTCTTCAAGTACGAAAAGCTAAGCTCATAAAATCTCCAAAAGAAAAGCTGAAACCAAAACCAAGTGACTGTTTTCTTATTTCAATTATCCGTGAAAACATTAATCTTCTCTTCAGCCGCAGGAGCTGCACGACATAAGATTCAAATGTGTGTCCGCTGTTAAAAAAATTGTTATCCGCTACCCGCTAGAATATCTTTTATCTACGTAGTTATGTCCCACGGGGTTAAATAATGACATGGTTACAAATTGCAGCTGCCTGCGTCAGAGCATGTCAGAGTGATATAGGCATTGGAATATGTTGTGGCTTCCGTAGGCGAATTATATTATGTAAATGGTTATGTAACCCACCAGAGGATATACCGGAACTATATTTATGGCAAAAATATGTGTTAATTGAGATAGGCATTGGAATGCGTCGTGGGTTCCGTAGGCGAAATTATAATTTGTGAATAGTTACGTAACCCACCAGGGGATATACTGGGACTATATTTATAGCAAAAGTATGTGTGTTTATTGAGATAGACATTGAAATATAAGACGTAAAGACATCTGTATGGATAATATGGATTAAGGCATTCTTCTATGTATAGATTTTTTATATTCTTAAGACCATTCCTATATAATAAAGTAAACGCAGTTTTGTCTTTGTCTGCATTAACAACGGTACATTGCAAAACTGTTAATACATCTTGGTTGCAAAATTTGTCTTTGATGACACAGAATGGATGTTTTAAGTTAAATATTATTTTTAATTCAAAGTTGTCTTATCATTAGTCTGTTAAGTTATTCGCTATTTTTGTATTTATAGTCAATCTTCGGAAATATTTATGTAATAAGCTAAGTTGCACATCTGATACCTGAGATACAGGTTTATCCTAGTTCAGGTTGAGCCCATTATTATATACCTACCACTTTAGTAGGTTAAACATTGTAAATATGCATTAAATAAAAAAAAATATATGTTGTGGGTACCGGAGGCGAATTATAATATGATAATGGTTATTTATTCCGGTATATCGTATATCCTACGAGGGGATATACTGAAATTATATTTATAGCAAAAAAATGTAATTATTGTAGTCGTTACTGTAGTTATCAGACTGTAAGCTTTCCTAAGAATACAATAGTAGTATGACGGGCTGCTGTGCGCAACTCCACGTTCAAGCACGTTTTTTGCGTAGTTTGGTACTCCTAAATGTTGTGTAAGTAAGTTAAATATTACATAACATATTTAGCACCTATGGACCACTCCGGTTTGACACATGGTTTTTTGTGAAATTATTGGTACTTCAGATAATATTGTTATTTATTTGTTTAATTTTTTCTTACCAAAACTTTGATTTTTCTCTGCTGGAACTTGATACTAAGCCCTCATTTTGTATCAGTACATCTTGAACCCTATTTCACAAATGAGTAATTCCACTGTCGCAGACAGATACCTCACCCTTGTACAAAAGACACTCAAGTGAACTTGATGATGCTACTTGCTACTTATGTAGATAGGTAGGTAAGACTCGTCGTGACTCTGGAATGTTCTAATTGAAGCAAAATATTTTGGTATTTTGACTCAAATGACGAATATAACAATAAAATAAAATAAAATAAAATAAAATAAATAAATAAATATGTTTGGACATACCACACAACGCCATCTAGCCCCAAGCTAAGCAACCTAATGCTTGTGTTATGGTAACGAGATGGCTGATAAACTACTTATATACATTTTTTTTTTTTTGTAAATACATACATATTATAGATAGAAAAACACCCAGACTCGGAACAAATACTTGTAGGTCGTACAAATATTTGTTCCGTGCGGGAATCGAACCCGCGACATGCTATCTAGACATGGTGTCTAGTTAAATGTATTTTCGTTTTTTGCCACCGACTTCCGATATTAAAGTAATTTTTCACTTTGTAGTGTTGTTTTTGGAAGTCGATTGTATTTTTTTGTGAAAAAGTTTTTATTTTGCACTTTTTAGTTGTGGTACCTAACCTACCCCATAGAAATTCTAATACCACTACCTGCAAAAGAAACTAAGAACATCATCCATATAAGAGTGGGGCAAAAATACGTATTATTGCAACTAACTCAAAAACTACCCCAGCAAAGTTAATCAATTTTATATGGGACCAACTTTGTGGTGTACTCAAGTTCTCCAAAACAAGGTGCCGTATAAGTCTTACAAAAAATATTATAAGTCTGACACAACGACAATACAAAAATGTATGATAATGTTTTACACACGGCGAATTTGACAAATCTTGTGTTACAAGCCTAGTCGACATAAAGTATCTCAATTTGGCTATATATGGCTGTAAACGTGTAAACACGGGGTTACCAAGATATATAACAGGAGACGACTGAATGTCGTTTCAAAAGGCTTGACACTTCAATCTCGAGCACCCTTCTCATTACTGTTGCACTTTGTACCTCTTTTACGATGCCGGCGCCGTTAAGGAAGTTACGGCGTTCGAAGGTCCTGATAAGGACTGTTTATTTTAGTCTTTTGTTGCGTATCTCAGTTTAGTTACGCTCTCTGATTTTCTTTTTTACATTAGGTTTAGGTTTCCTCCTCGATACAGGACCAATCTTATTTTAATGCCTTACTATACTTGCTATTAAATACTTAAATAAGTCTACTGCACAATTGCACATGTTCAAAAACAGTTTTGTACACTTTAATAAAAATCATACGTGTAGACTTGAGAACCTTCTCCTTTTTTTGCCGCCCAAAAGTGGGCTCCATATTCAAAATTAATTTATTTTCATTACACGTCCGTGTTTGGGTCACAGAAATTAATATGTTCACTAAATCGGTCTGTTAGATTCGCGTCAAATTGGATGCAATTTGACGCGAATCTAACAGACCGATTAAGTTGGAATTTAGTGAACATATTAATTTCTGTGACCCAAACACGGACGTGTAATGTAAATAAATTAATTTTGTGATAGACGGACATACAGACAGAGACACGAGTGGTCCTTTAAGGGTTCCGTTTTTTGTAACGAAGTTGTCTAACGCGGGTCGCGGTAGCAGTTGACTGGCGGAAAGTGTAACGCGCGTTCATACTGATTTTAAAGACTTTTAAATCTGTTATTACGCTTTCAAATATTGCAATTAAGATAGGCAAAAAATAAAGTAGAAAGCATACACATCAAACCTAGATGATAATATTTGAGTATTGTTATAAAATACTGATAAATAAAATAAATTCAGGAACCCAAAACATAAAAAAAAGTTCTAAATTTCAAAGTACTTACATTTTCATCACTTTTTTGTATGAATAGACTATTTAAGTATCTATAACTTTTCTTCTTTTCTTTTATTCACATTTTCGTTACGGACCATAAATAAATATTCCCTATGAAGCTGAACGGGGGGGCACGTACGCTCAGCGCGCGGGCGACTGGCGCGGCAGCGCGGCGCGGGGCGACGGGGCACGGGCGGCCAGTGTGCCACTGACTTCAAGAGTAGAAGCTGACACCTTTTTTCGATTCTAAAGATTGAACAAGCGCCGTGGGATTTTAGATGTTTTGTTTAGCGAGAAACATTAAAGCCCATCTGTACCTGTATCCTTTTAATTATTTCTTTGAATTTATGATTCCAGATACATACACAATCATGTACATACTATATGTGTATTTAAAATGCGATAAATATTATTCAAAATAATATAAACAACAAAAAAATGTCCAAATCTTAAAGTAATTATACACAAGTCCAATAACACAAAAATTCATAACCATAACCTTACTCAATTTGAATTCAAAATCGCCGACTATATACGAGTATATATTTTTTGTAATGTAATGATGTGCGAAAGCAATTATTCCAAACAATGAACTTTGTTCCAACCGAGTCTGTCCCACGACACCTAACTTTTTTTTCATTCGGATGTACGAAACCCTATAAAGTCTTTTATCATTCAATCCCCTTTTAATCCTTTCAATCAATCTGCCTAACCTTTTCCCAACTATGTTGGGGTCGGCTTCCAGTCTAACCGGATGCAGCTGAATATCAGTATTTTAGATGGAGCGATTGATCTGACCTCCACTACTCATTAACTGGGTAACACGATACCCCTTGGTAAGACTGGTTGTCAGACTTTCGGGCTTCTGACGACCCGTAACGACTCAAAGATCCACGAATGACAGCAAGGACCAACGGCTTAACGTGCTTTCCGAGGCACGGAGGAGTCTCGGTATGTAAAGATGTTCACCCATCCACGGACCGACCTGATGGATCGACCCGTGCGGCTGTTATTACTTAGCCACGAGCTCCTCGTTCCTTTTAATCCTTTCTTTATTATGATTTTTTTTTTATTATACTTCGTTACTTCGTCCTTCGAGATTAGATAACATTGTAGTAACACGTCTAAGATATCGCCTTTCACCCACTAAGTTTGAGTTTTTTTTTGTGGGTACTTCGTCTTCCTTCTCGTTATTCCTGTGGTGTCATTCATTCGCCTTTTAGTGCGTCGCCGATCACCACTTACTTTCTACTTTTCGTTGAAAATTAAAAATAAGATGCCGACACGTAGTCACAAACACGACGACAGTGATTATTTGAGAAGAAAGATTCGAAAAATTGAAAAGAGAATCAATAAACGTGCCAAACGGTCGCGAGTCCGCATTTGTTCTGAAAGCAGTAGCTCATCGGCGAGTATTATTCTTGTGCCTGAGCTATCGGATCATGAAGGTAAGTTGAAGTGTTTTCTTACCAATGTTCTATGAAAGATATTGTGAATAGTTTTTAGGGCTACATCCGTATCATAATTTGACATGATGTCATATTCCAAATAGCGTTGTGTACATCTTATGGGGATCTTACCTTCACATTGATTCACATTGATTGAATTGATTCAGTTTACACCCTCTGATAATGTGTTATTGTCTATTTCCAACAGTCTCCCGAAACTCACGTTGATTGCAGGGAAGTTATCAGGACGGCACTACGGAACAGAAGAGTACCACCGTCAGCTTTAGATATTAAGACAGCTTCCTTGTCTGAAAATTCAATAAAACAATATGATATTGCAATTCGACGCTGGGTAAGATTTTGTAAAACTCGGAATATTGAAATACATGAGGTGTCAATTCCTGTGATAATTTATTTTGTCACTGAATTATTTAATTCTGGTTTACAATACGGATCTTATGTATCCGTCATGACGTTGGAGCTCATTGCAATTTTGCAAGCCTTGTCCTATGAAATAGAGAAAAAAATTGATAAGGTCGTTATATTTACGGACAGCAAAAGTGCACTGCACCATGTAGCTCGATGCGCCTCTGGCTTCAGAGGTACATCGATAGCTTACGACATTTTAAAACATATTTTCATGTTAATTGGAAATAGCATAGAGTTGAAGTTGCAATGGGTTCCAGCGCATGTTGGTTTACGGGGTAATGAGGAGGCTGATTGTTCTTCTAAATTGGCAGCGAAGGAAGGAGTCGAGCTGAATTTTGTACCAGATTACCTAGAATATGTTTCAAAATTCAAAATGAAAAGTTTTAATAACTGGAAACAACATTTTAACAGTAAGTCAGCAGACAAAGGAATATGGTACAAAACAGTTCAAAATGAGCTCCCTCAAGTGCCCTGGTTTGACAGCAGCAGGTTAAGTAGAAGTTATGTGAAGTTAGCTCTAAGATTACGGTCTGGACACTATCCATCGGCAAAGTTTGCATTTCTCATGAAGAAAGTAAGTTCTCCCAACTGCAACACATGCAATGTACTTGAGAATGTACATCATTTGCTGATGGATTGCGTCAAGAACCAAGAGGAAAGGACAAATTTAATCAATGAGTTTAATTTAAATATATCACAGGTAGGTTTAATTCAATCAATTTTAGCACAACCGAAGTCAGATGTGGCGAAAAGATTTAGCGAGTTGGTGTACTGTATTGATTAAAATTCTACTTTTAATTTAATTTAAATTTAAAGCATTGCATCGTAGAAGTCATTATAAGGCATGATGGGGTTGGCGTATCCATTGGGATAAAAACCCCAATTGAATCAATAAAGATTTAAAAACAAAAATACGGATCTTTAAATACTCATCGCTCCGCTCTGTCTTTGATCTTAGGATCGAGAGTAGGGTCTGATGACCGTGTTATTAGGCAATTTAAAGGTTTTACAGACTTCGTCCTCCCGTCCTTAAATATAATATCACTTGGGACCCCTCAATAGTTTTAGATTCGTTATCGAAATGGTACCCAAATCGTAATTTAAGTTAAGAACAATTGACCAAAAAGACCGTTACTTTGCTCACGCTAATAACTGAACCTAAATAGAGTGCAGACGATTGGCAAAATAACAATCGAGAAATATCTGTACATGGTCAGTTTATATTAATCAAGATAAACGATTTTATAAAAGCATCTCGCCCAGGTGCAGCTCAACCTTCTGTTAACATTCCATTTTACAACGACCGTTCGGAAATATGTCCGGCTGAAGCGTTGGTAGCTTATACTATAGATAGGACAAAGTCTTTGAGAAACAATGCCAACAGCCTATTCCTATGTATTAAAAACCGGCCAATTGCGTGTCGGACCACGCACAATGAAGAGTTCCGTAGTTGGGATGAATTTATCTTAAGAACAAACTTAACATTGTAGTTGAAAAACATGTTCTCCCATACATTCCAACTGTAAAAGTAAGTTTGTTCTCACAATATTGATAGATTTACCATGTTATTTTAAGACCACAGACTTCTTATAGGTTTTCCTGTAATCTACAGGTAAAGATCAATTTTCTATATTTTTTTCAAAATTTTAGGCTCAGTAGTTTTGGAGATAAGGGCCGAATGGTCAATTTTAGTCTATTTTCTTAAATAACTTTAAAACAATTTATTTTAAAATTATAAAAAAAATATATTTGAGACCCTCATAGTAAGCCCTTTCATTTGACTTGCCACATGGTGTAGTTTCCAAAACTTTTTTTTTTTAATTTTCGTATTTGCCCCCCAAAAGTGACCAAAATTCATTTATTTACTTTACCCGTCCGTGTTTGGGTCACAGAAATTCATATGTGTACCAAATTTCAACTTAATCGATCCATTAGATTCGAAGCAAATTGGCTGTGACAGACGGACATACAGACAGACAGACAGACAGACACACGAGTGATCCTATAAGGGTTTTTTCCTTTTGAGGTACGGAACCCTAAAAAACCACATAAAGCGGTATCCACAAATACTATCAGCCGGTGGATAAAAGATTTGTTAACAATTAGCGGAATTGACACCACAATATTTTCTGCTCACTCCACCAGACACGCAGCCACCTCAGCCGCTCATAGAGCTGGGGTCAATATTGACACGATACGAAAGACCGCTGGGTGGAGTGGCACCTCCATTGTCGTCGCTAGATATTATCATAGAGATATTCAATGTGAACAATCTGATCAATTTGCTTTATCAATCCTAACCTCTGATTGATGTTAGAATGTTATTAAAATTTAATTACTTATAAGTTACCCGGCTAATTAATGAGAAATTCATTTTAGCATAAGAAAACAATAATAACAAATATTGTTTGATCATTATATGTTTAATAGTTAAATATGAGTGTTTTAATATTTCACCATCTTTCAAAATCTACAATGTTGTCTAATCTCGAAGGACGAAGCAACGAAGTATAATTTGGATAGAACCTCACTTCTGAGGGGCAATTCCCGTATTTTTATAACAACGTTCGCAATCTCATCTCAGTCTCAATCTGTCAAAATTGTATAGAGTTTGCCTACATTTTTGACATTTGATTGTCGCTGGCTGACATTGCGACTTGAATTTGAACGTTTTTAATTACGAGAATTGGCCCTCAGGTAAGTTCGTTTAATCTCCAATTATTCATGTTAGGAGATCGCGCCCGTGCGAAGCCTGGTCAGGTCGCTAATACCTACTTAATATAATAAATGCAAAAGTAAGTCGGTCGGTCTCTTACGTTTTTACAGTTCCAATGAACCGATCGTTATGTTTGATGGATAGGTAGACCTGGAGAAGAACATAAAATATGCTTATTATCATCCTGGATATTTGCATTAAAAATTACGAAATACAATACATACCTACACAGACAAAATCGCAAGCATCAGCTAGTAAAGGGTATTTCAATCAGAACTTTGTTTTTCAATTGGGGCAACATCAAGAACGTGATAGTTTTGACATTTCGTTTTTGGCGGTATTCGTAGTAGGTGCTTTGGCAATTGTTACAATGAATTCAATTTCGCTCGAAAATCGCATTAAAATAATTCAAATCCACTATGAAAATGATCGTTCTGTTAAAGTTACATTTCGTAAAATTCGTGATATTTTCGGACAACATAATCGTCCTTCTGAGACCGCTATTAAGAATTTGGTCGCGAAATTTGAGTCGACAGGCTCGGTACAAAATGTGCCAACACCAACACGTGTTCGAACGGGTCGTTCAACAGAAAACATCGCCGCCGTGAGCCACAGTGTTGAAGAAGATCAAAATTTGTCAATTTCATGACGTTCTCAACAATTGGGGTTATCCAATAGCACAACATGGCGATTTTTGCGAAAGGATTTGGCTTTGAAGTCTTACAAGATTTAACTGGTGCAGGAATTGAAGCTGACCGACCATTCAAATCGCCGTAGATTCACTCAATTCATTCAGGAACAACCTGCTGGTTTTTCTAAAAAAAACATTTCTTCAGACGAAGCCCACTTTCATTTATCAGGGTACGTCAACAATGGGCACGCCACAATTGCGGCGATAAGTCCCCTCTTTGAGGAGTGGTTGGAGAGGCGCCACGGCGTCCTCACCTTCCGCCTGACGCAGGTCCTCACCGGACACGGTTGTTTCGGGAGGTTCCTGTTTCGGATAAGGCGGGAGGAAACGCCCGGGTGTCACCATTGTGTGGATCGCCCGGAGGACACGGTGGAGCATACAGTGGAGGTCTGCCCGGCTTGGGCGGAGCACCGCCGTGTTCTCACGGAGGTGATCGGCGGCGGCGATCTCTCGCGTCCAAACCTGGTCCAGGTCATGGTGCGGAGCGAGAGTGCATGGGAAGCCGTCACCTCCTTCTGCGAAGCAGTAATGCTCGCGAAGGAGGAAGCGGAACGCGTGAGGGAGAGGCAACAGCCGCGCCCTCGCGCCCCTAGCCGCCGTAGGAGACGCCCTGGGCGGCGGGAATCGATTGCCGATTCCCGGCCACCGTAGGCGCGGGCTTGCGGAAGACGAGTAGGTAATGGGCAGCTCGCCGTCCGGTAAGGACCAGGCCCGGGTCGACGGCGCGTTGTGTTCCACGCGCGCCTCAAAGAGATGTCAGCAGTGACGGGGTCAATTGGGCCGATGCCGCCGGGGTCGCGGGTAGTTCGAAAGAGATACCGTGGCCCTGGCACGGGCAGCTGAAGGAACATGGGTGGGTTTTAGTCAGTAAAAGTCTGACACGCCCTCCCGCCTCTGCCCAGAGCGGGAGAAGTCATTTGATGATTTCCCATCCACAAAAAAAAAAGAAAAAAAAAAAGGGTACGTCAACAAGCAAAATTGCCGCATTTGGGCTTCTGAAAATCCTAAAGCAATTATTGAACCAATCGAATCGATTGCAGCCTTAAACTCAAAATCCGTGATGTCATTAACGAAATAGACCCTCCATTTTGCCAAAAAGTGATTAAAAATTTTGATGAAATAATCAACATCTGTCAGCGTGGTCGTGGTGGACATTTGCCAGATATCATTTTTCATTCATAATTGCCAAACTTTTCTCTTTGTAATACAATAAAAATTTTATTCATTTTCCTGTAAATAATTTGTTTTATTTTGTTTTAGAAAACAAAGTTCTCGTTGAAAAACCCTGTATTATGAAAATACAACCACAACCTCCAAGTTAACGCACACAAATTAAAAATTAATTAATTTAAAATAGTTGTTTTATGATAATTTAAAGCGCAGAGTTCAGACAAAGTAAACAACTTTGCAGCATGTGGGTAGGTAGAAACTTTCTGTAACGGCTTTGTTTTGAAAGGTGCTGTCAGATGTTTTCATTACACTCCTATCAACTTATCTGTAAAATGGCGAAAATTGGAACTACGGCCGTCATGTTGAAATTTCATTCGATTGTGCCGACCACGTGGTAGGACTGTACCTAGTGTAAAGTCACAAGTACCTCTTAGGTACGCAATATTCAAAAGTGATTTGCTCCTAAATTATTGATATTTTATGGTGTTACGAACATAATTTTATTAAATGCACACCATTATGAGATAGTTCTTGTCTCAAATTTGTAATTTTTATTTCACGAGATAAACGTTTTTGAATTTTGCGTAAATTTAAGGTGTTTATGCTCAGGACTGTCGTTTTATTATAAGGTTACAGGTACAACAAATTTATGCAGATTCGCGGCTGATCTCATAGCTGTTAGTGTCCAAATAGATTAGCGTTTTGTGTTGTGAGCCTATAGATACGTTTAAGTAGTAGTTAATTAGCTATCTATAATACATGTATAGTTACAGTCCACTATGTTGTCAGTTGTGAATAAACCTGCATTCTAACTACACGTCGTTTTCTTAAAAAAAATCAAGGCAAACGAAAGTCAACCTTATATACTGATCATTTTGGTCCATATTCGAACCGGGTTATGTTAATGAGCGTCGAGTCCGGCCGATCCGCGAGAACAAAAGAATACCTGAGTGCGATAAGGAGTCGTCGGTGATACGTTTTGCTAATATTGTTATTTCAAGTTATAAAACGTTTTCTAGCAAACGAATCATTACAGTGAAATTGATTGACTTTAAACTGTTACTTGTTTACAAGGTGTATGTGACTTTTAGTGCAAATAATAATAACAGTACATTGAGTGAGTGATTTAAGAGATTAAAATTAAGAAACTGTTACTTTTCGAGAGTTTATTACCTAAAACAAGTGACCGAGGAGTGTTGTTTGCCGAGATTGCTGTGCGAGTTTATTTGTTTTTACAATGGAGGCACTTTTTTCGTTACAAGATGAGTTATTCGAGAATTTAATGAAAGCTGAGAGAAATTTTAAGAAGACTCCGAAAGAAAGGATTAAACGTCAGTACTTAGAAACGAGATTAGAGTTGTTAGAACAACAATTTATAGATTTTAAAGACGGACACAAGGAGATAGTTGCAAAAGCGAAAAATAAAAAGGACGCAAATTATTTTACAGAAGGGAAATATGAGATTTTTGAGGAGCTATATGTACAGTATAAATCAAGTTTGCGGGAAGCTTTGCAACAGTTTTTGCCACCAGTTACCGAGTTACCTAACCCAGCAGTTACCAATAGCGCGAACAATAATTGCAGTGATGTGAAACTACCCCGCATAACATTACCTACTTTTGGGGGTAAATATGAAGAGTGGTCGACCTTTTACGACATGTTTTCCTCATTAATACACAATAATAAGAATATTTCATCGGTACAGAAATTACATTACCTCAAGTCCAATTTGAGTGGAGAAGCATTCAATCTACTAAGTAACTATTCGACGACTGATGCAAATTATGAGGAAGCATGGAAGCAGTTAGTTCGGCGATACAATAATAAGCGTTATAACTGCAATGCTATTATGAGGTCTTTATTTGGCACAAAGAAAATTCAAACTGAGTCAGCCAATGCAATTAGGAGTTTGTTGGATACGACGTCTACCTGTCTTAAATCTTTGGAAAACTTGGGCATTAGTACTGAATCCAGTTACGCTAACGCGTCTGTCGTTCACTTAGTCGTTTCAAAATTGGACACAGAATCGGTTAAACAGTGGGAACAGCAATTAAATACGATGGGTGATGAGTTGCCCACTTGGATACAATTGAGAGATTATTTGGAGTACCGATTCAGGACGTTAGAAATGATAGATACGAACGGGAACCGCGCCGCGCAACAAGCTAAGCCTGCTGCTAAGTCGAAATCTTTTCATGCATCAGTAGAGAAGGAGAAAGAGAACAAGACTAAGGCTAAACAAGAGTGTCCGATGTGTCATGAAAATCATTATCTCAACCAGTGCAAGCGTTTTAGCCTTATGACACCTAAGGAAAGACAGGACTTCGTTCAAACGAGTAAATTATGTTTTAATTGCTTGGCACCAAACCATGCGGTAGTTAAGTGTCGTCAGTCATTCAGCTGTAAGAGATGTGGGAGAAGACATAACACGATGTTACATTTTGAGAGAGAGAACCAGGAGCCAGCCAGTAGCCTGGAGCAGGCAGCCGCAGTGTCACCGAGTGAACCACAACAGGAGAGAGCGAGTACAACACGAGGTGACACAAACATAACTGCTACGTTTTCTAGAGGAGAGCTACAACCTAACAGCGTGCTTCTTGCGACGGCTAAGGTTAAGGTATTCCGTTCTAACGGTTTTAAACAAATAATTCGTGCTTTACTTGACCAAGGGTCACAGGCATCTTTTGTGTCTGAGTCAACTGTGCAATTATTAGGTCTTGTACGCAAACCAGTAAGTGGCTGGGTGTCAGGGCTGGGAGATGGTCGTATGAGGATAAAATACACGGTTTCACTTCGCTTGGAATCACGTCATAATCCAGCTAGTTACATCCTAGTTAACGCTTATGTGTTGCATTCCTTAACGTCACTACTTCCTTCAACTAACTTGAGCACTTCCAAATGGGTAGAAATTGACAATCTTCCTTTAGCTGATCCTACATACGCGACGCCAGGTAAGATTGATATTTTGCTAGGTGCAGAGGTTTATAGTGAAATATTACTTGATGGCGTTATGAAGCATCCTGATTGTAATTTAATGGCTCAGAATACAGTGTTTGGATGGATTTTGTCAGGAGGAATGTCAAAGGGATCTCGAATGTTAGCAAAGGATAATCTCATTAGCATGCACGTACAGGTTAATGAGGATGAGTTACTTAAAAGGTTTTGGGAGATGGAAGATGAGCCTAATTTAATAAAGAAAGAGATGACTAATAGCGAGAAAGTATGTGAGGATTTGTTTGACTTAACTACAGTGAGAGATAATGAAGGGAGATTTATAGTGAGCTTACCATTTGCAACGGACGATCCTAAGTGTCAATATGGTAATACAGAAGAGAGAGCAGTGAAGAGGTTAGAATATTTAGAAAGAAAGCTATCGAAAGATTCAAAGTTGAGAGAAGAATATAATAAGGTTATGAGTGAGTATTTGAGTATGAACCACATGAGACTGGTTTCTGAGAGTGAGTTGCAGAAGTCTAAAGCTGTCTATCTTCCTCACCATGCGGTGGTGAGAGAAGACAAAGACACCACTAAAGTGAGAGTTGTCTTTGACGCTTCGAGCAAAGGTGACAATAATGTGTCACTAAATGATGAGCTTCTTGTTGGACCAAGGTTACAACAGGATTTAAGGCACATATTGATGAGATGGCGTCATCATAAAATCTGTATCGTAGCCGATATTGTGAAAATGTATCGGATGGTGAGAGTGGCGGACAACGACACAGATTTCCAGAGAATTGTCTGGAGATTTGATCCGACGGAGCCCATACAACGTTACAAATTGTTACGTTTAACGTTTGGTACAGCATGCGCGCCATATCTAGCTGTCAAGGTGTTACACAGACTTGCTGAGTTAGAAAGAGATAAGTATCCATTAGCGGCGAGAATAACAAAACAATGTTATTATATGGATGACTTAATGACCGGGTCTGACACGGTTAATGAAGCAATAAAAATTTATGAAGAGATGAATGAGTTAATGAGGAGTGGTGGTTTTGAATTACAAAAATGGCATAGCAATAATGAGAAGTTTTTAGAGCAGATTGGGAAAACTGAGTTGAGTGAAAGACAAACTATTAAATTTAATGATCTAATCAAGGTTTTAGGTTTGAGTTGGAATAGGAAGAATGATAATTTTGAATACGTAATAAACTTACCTGAACCTAAAGATTTAATCACTAAAAGACAAGTATTATCTGAAGTAGCGAGATTGTATGATCCTTTAGGCTGGATTGCCCCAGTGGTAGTTAAAGCTAAGATTTTAATTCAGAAACTGTGGAAATCTGGTCTTGAATGGGATGAGAGTTTGACAGATGAATTACTTGGAGAGTGGCTAAAATATAGACAAGAGCTAATAGATTTCAAAAATCTTAAAATACCTAGGTGGGTAAATTTTACACAAGAATGTAAGAGAGAGTTACACGTATTTTCGGATTCTTCAAAATCAGCTTTTGCGGCAGCGGTTTACATACGAGTGATTGATAGTTCAAATAGAGTGTATGTACATCTACTGTCTGCAAAGACTCGAGTTGCCCCAATCGTAAAGGAGATTTCTATACCCCGACTTGAACTGTGTGGCGCCACCTTAGCAGCCAAGCTTATATGTGAAGTATCACAAGTTCTGGAGATACCCAAGGAACATCTTTATGGATGGACCGACTCCACCATAGTGTTAGCATGGCTGAAAGGGGGCTCAAGTCGATGGGCAACATTTGTTAGTAACAGAGTGTCCACCATATTAAATATTATGGATTACCACCAGTGGAGTCATGTCTCATCAGAGACAAACCCTGCGGACTGTGCTTCGCGTGGTCTGCAGCCCAAGGAATTGAGTGAGCATACACTGTGGTGGAGAGGTCCGCAGTGGTTGTCAGAAACTACAGTACACACAGAGAGTAAACTGATTGAAGACACACACGAAGAGGAACGAATCCAGTCTTTAACCGTTTTATCTAATGTTTACGAAGAATTTGTTTGGTCAAAATATTCATCTTTAAATAAACTATTAAAAATTGTATCCTATTGTAGACGAGTTTTGAATTATAAATTAAAGAAAGACAATAGACCTAAACTACCTAAATTTATCACACCAAGTGAAATGGACGAGACTTTATTAGCGTGCATTAAACAAGTACAAGAGCGCGAGTTTTCACTGGAAATAAAACAGTTAAAGACTGGAGGATGTGTGCCTAAAAAGAGTAAATTGCGATCTCTTTGTCCCTTTTTGAGCCAAAAGGGGATACTAAGGGTAGGTGGACGCATAGCACAATCGGACGCGTGTTATGACACGAAGCACCCGATAATTATGCCTGGTAACCATCATTTTACCGATGTTTTAATTGCGGATGTTCATGAAAAAACATTGCACGGAGGCCCACAGGCTATGTTAAACTTTCTTAGAAGTAAGTACTGGGTCTTACGTGCTAAGGATCGTGTCAAAAAATGTTTTAGAGAGTGCACTATTTGTTTGAGATACTCCACAAAGAAGACTACTCCTATAATGGGCCTGCTTCCAGAGGCAAGGTTAAAACCCAGTAAGCCATTTAAATCTACTGGTGTGGATTACTGTGGTCCTGTTTACATTAGATTTTCGCCAGGCCGAGGAGCGAAGTCTTATAAAAGTTACATTTGCATATTCGTGTGTATGGTTACACGAGCAGTCCATTTAGAAGCAGTAACCGACATGACTGCCAAAGGGTTTATTGCTGCGTTTAGGCGATTTACTGCTCGTAGAGGCCATTGTCAGGATTTATACAGTGACAATGGCACTAATTTTGTTGGCGCCGATAAGCAAATGCGAGAAATGTTTAATAGTGCCCGGTCGTCTCTTCCTGGAGAAATAGCAGAGCTACTTTCTTTAGAAAGAACCACCTGGCATTATATTCCTCCCCACTCGCCTAACTTTGGCGGGCTGTGGGAATCATCGGTGCGCAGTACTAAGACCCATTTGAAAAAAGTAGTAGGAAATAGTACACTTACGTACGAAGAAATGTCGACTGTCCTGGCGCAAGTGGAGGCATGTTTAAACTCGAGACCGATTTCCTTGTTGAGCAATGACCCAAATGACCCTCTACCCTTGACACCAGGTCACTTCTTGGTAGGCGAACCATTATTAAATATTGCAGATGAGGATTACACTAATTATAATGTTGTTGGGTCAGATAGATGGCGTTTGACGCAAAAAATTGTAACAGATTTTTGGAATAGGTGGTATAAGGAATACCTAGTTAATTTAAATCAGAGGTATAAATGGAACACTAAACGTGATGAACCAGAAATGGGGGATATTGTTGTTTTAAAGGAAGACAATGTACCTCCAGCTAAATGGTTACTTGGTAAAATTATCAAAAAATATCCTGGACCTGATAATGTAACCCGAGTCGTATCCGTAAGATGTAAAACCGGAGAATATAAGCGTCCAGTAAGCAAAATTTGTATTTTAACTAAGTGAAATTTGTTTATTTTTTCTGTTATATTGTTATTTTAGTTGTTTTCAAGTTCAGAGTTTATTTATCTACCTGTCCAAATTAAGTTAAAAAAAAAAAAAAACCCAACGTATTTATGCTAAACTACTCTTTACCTGCATCATTAAGTTCAGTTGAGCTATGTACTAATGATCTACTTAGGAAACGTGTTTGTTATCAATGTACCTAATTGAATACTGAATGTATTTACTTATAAAATTAAGAACGATACAGGTTGTTCTAATATTCATTCAATTGTATTTTTTACTAAAATGTTGAGAGGCATGTTTCTTAGAAGTTTGTATTTACATTTGTTATTTGTTAAGTTTACGCATAAGTATTTCTTAAGTGTTTGATTTTAAGTTAATTTTCTTTTGTTAAAGTGTTGTTAAAGAACTATGTTCTTTGGCGGGCGGAATGTCCAAATAGATTAGCGTTTTGTGTTGTGAGCCTATAGATACGTTTAAGTAGTAGTTAATTAGCTATCTATAATACATGTATAGTTACAGTCCACTATGTTGTCAGTTGTGAATAAACCTGCATTCTAACTACACGTCGTTTTCTTAAAAAAAATCAAGGCAAACGAAAGTCAACCTTATATACTGATCAGTTAGTTTTACCAAAACGAATTCTCAAGAATGTTTCATAAATAACTACACTTTGGCGTTATAAACTACTATGAATTGATTATGAACCTATTCAATATTAAACCAAGCGATGTAAGTAGAAAAGGATATTATTTTCAGTTTTCATACTTACAAAGTAACAATGCCATCAATGGAACAGCAACTGAATTTATTATCGCTGTTCAAAAGTAGCCACATCATTTCAGAATACTGCCATCTATTCAGTGAAGAACGGAAGTCGGAATTTTCAGGAACGATCACTGAGTACCTGTTTTATGTAAAGTTCATGAAGAGTAAAGTGGTTTAGTACAATACGTCGTCGGTAGATGGCGTTGTCCGTTGCCCGTCTTTGGCGATCAGTTTCGTTCCTATTACAAAGCACAGATGGCGCTGCCAGTGTCGTTCTTTAGTGTAAGATTGTGAATAAATAAATATTTTATCTTTATGAAACTATATTCGGGTTCGAGCCTGGATTTAAACCCAGCCAGGTACTTTCTCTTATTGTAATTTATTTCATCACCTCTCAAAGCTCTGAAAGAAAACATCGTAAGCAAAAATATCCTAGAACCAAAATTAGAAGACATTGTGACATCCACTAACCGTGCTAGATCACGGCCCATTCCCATTCCCAGAGAGAAGGCCTATGAAGCAACGGGAGTTATGTATTTTTATAGTGAGATGAAAAAATTTATATGAAGAAAAAAAAACGCTAAAATGATTTGGGCATGAATAATCATATACATTTTTTTCATAATCCTGCAATTTTGAGTAGGTTTTCTAGAAGTCTCAGGGTACAAAAGCTTTTAAGTTGGAGTAGAAATCCTCAACTTTTGCCTAAAGGTGGTTAAGGTTATGTGGACCTCGAGTAAACTTATCTTTTGTAGCACGTGTTTCTGTGACAAACAAACCTATTTTTCTTTCTGCCAAACCTCTCGGAGACTAGAGGCGTGATATTTTGGATGTACCATCGTGGTGAAAGGATTAGTCAGCCAGACTCTGCGTTACCGAGTGCTAGCTGTACAGGGTCGCGCCGGGCGTTTGGAATCGCAGTACGGTTAGATTAACGCCTCTCGGCGATTTGGCGAAATGGGGCATTACAGATTCATTCAACATCCAGTGCGAGTGCGGTGCTGCTGAACAGAGCATGCCGCATCTGCTAGTGTCCCAAATGTCCGTTCACCTGCACCCGCGTCGATCTGAACAACGCCTCTGACGCCGCAATAGATGTGGCCACCTACTGGGCCCCAACAATATAAGAAACATAGTCGTACCGTCGCGTCGAAACGAAAAGATGAAGAGGCGTGATCTTTATGTTATGTGTTTTTTCGAAACATGGTAATTTTTGTTGCTGAATTTTAGACAAAACAAATAAAAAAAATCCGTTCAAGAGCGAGTTGGACTCGCGCACCGAGAGTTCCGTTCCGATTTCTGAAAAAGTTTATTATTTAGAGACATCGTTGTATCTTCTACCATATAGAATAATTTTAGATTTTACTCTATGCAAACTTCGGAGATAAGGGAGGGAACGGTATTTTTTTTTTTTTTGGAAATGAATAATCGCACACCAGAAAAAATATTCTTACATCAAATACTTTACATCTAATAATCTTCATGTACACCAAATCAATGATTGCACTACTAATTAATTAATTGAATGTCAAAACTTTTACAAATAATAATCATTTTTTATACATCAATTTATGTCCACCGTTTATATCCCCGGCGTCGACGTTTTCACGTCAGATAAGTCGGCCGTTTGTGCGACAGTACGTCACATGGGACTCAAATGATGGCTTGGCAAGCTTCTGCGATGCTTTCAGTCAGAGGTGACAGCATCAACTAGCATGGGTTTTTCTTCGCCCGACTCAAGAGAGAGTGCTCAGTCATGTGAACTCGGAAATAGGATGGGGACGTACAACCAACAGATATTAGATCTAAACAGTTTTGTGTCCATTGTTTCAAAAGCCTTAGCTAAACCACTACCCAGAAAGTCATGAAATGAAATGAATTCCAGAATGATGAGGCTGCCAGAAGAGTTTTACATACCCTAATATTGTAAGGTATCTCACAGCTTTTAAATGTTGAATAACAGTGCGACCAAGGTGTGGTTCAATCAAGATGTTTACTTAAAATCTACCATAATCATTGTTGATTTTGATTTACAATAACGTATGTGGCTAAGCTTGCTTGAAATATTTTTAAACAGAGTAAGATACGAGAAGCCTTCTGGAGGTACATAAAGTAGTCTGTGGTAGCCTTCGGGAGGCTGACTGGAGAATAGTTCATCAAATGAAATTAAACTGGAAGAGCCACTAGGCTTACAGAATTATTACTTTTGTAAAGTAGTAAAGGAGATGGTTACCTCTCAAGATAATTTAGAATGACCAGCCTATAAGATTCCCACTTTTGGGACAAAGGTCACCTCTCTGTGAGAGAATAGGGTTTATCATTATGATAATTATTAATTCCCTATGAAAATATTTATAATATTTATTAAATATGTTTGTGTAGTACATGATTCACATTTCAAGACATTTTAATTGATAAATGAAGAGACTTATACTAGAATTCCTTCTTAGATCATTTACATGTTCATGCTGGTCCTGCTCCACAACCACAACTAATTAATTAACATTTGAAGATACTGTTGGAGCTGCTGAAGATTGTAAGACTATCATTGCATTGTATAGACTCAATCTCCTTTGTATTATATAATTGCATAGCACATGTGTGAGTACTATGTACATACTCTAAAGCTACCATTTACTGGGTACGTCTTTGTTTGACTTGAATATGCCCTGGCGGCTGAGAGTATGTGACGCTCACTCTAATGTCTCGCTGATGGTGGCGCGTGTTGGATCATTTAGCTAATCCATGCGTCAGGTTCGTGAACAAGCGCTGTCAGTGAAGGCTGATCATACCTTAGCGGCCACGGCTTATTTTAATTTAATTTAAATATTTGAATTGTTTTTTTTTTTTTAAGGACGCTTTTAACGTTCTGCATCGTTCTCACATGTAAAATTTCAACATGAATGATGTAACCATTATTTTGTAACCATATCTTGATTTAAAAGAGTGTCCGTGGAGTTTCTTGCCCGTTCTTCTCCATAGGTACCTACTATGCTTTGGAATGGGCGCCTAGCTTCATCTTTTTGACTGACCGACCCCTTGACAATTCAAAAGTGCCTGTAATTGGTTTAATTGAAATAAATGCTTTGAGTTTGAGTTGTGTTTGAGTTTGATGTGTCTACTACTTAGACTAATCTGTTGACCAAAGTACTTAGTGTAAAGAAGGGTCCTAAATATATTTTAGTTTCAATGGAATTTTAACTGTGTCATGAATGACATTGATTTTGTTTTTCCACATCTGTAGAAAATTATGAGATTCAGAAATATTTGTTGATTGATCTCATAACTTCCAAGTATATTAATTACCTAACTTGTGTTAATTAAGTATATGAGTAATCCAATTATCCTTTAGTAATGAGATTATGATTTTAATTCAGTTTTAGATCTTATTGATTTTAGATTATCATTAAAGCTTGATAATTCATGTTCACCTTAAATAAGGTCCTTAAATAGATTTGCTTCAACTGTCGACCAACCTCATAGAGGTTGGTAACAATAATATAGTGATTTAATTGTGTCTCATACATAGCATGACAGTTGAACGTTTCTAATAACATTTTATGGAATTTGTTCATTTTTGCAGTTTCTAGGATAAATAGATGGAAAACTCTTAATTATTTATTTGAACATTTAATGAATACCTATAGACCGAAATATTCGTTCATTCCATATAGGTATATATATAATTCACATAGCGTCTTCATCCTTCAGGTATTCTTTCACCAGCAGATATCAAACAGGTCTTCAAAGAGTGTTATTGTGTTTTGAAGGAAACATAATAGAAATGTTTTGCATTAAAACAAAACAGTTTGTTATGAAAAACACAATAACACTCGAGTAAGGCGCTTGCTGTTGAATTTTGAAGACTTCTATGAATGACACTTGACAGTGACACCTCAAGCTCGCTAAGACCATAGTCACCGCGACATTTCTTACATGTTGAAAGAACACAGGTAACTAAAAGGGAAGTAAGTACGTATATCTTAACTATTTATAGTATATAAGGCAAGAATTGAGATGTTTTCTTCAAAGAGTGTTATTGTGTTTTTCATAACATAATAACTGTTTTGTTTTAATGCAAAACATTCCTATTATTGCGCTATTAGTTAACTAATTGAATATCAAAACTAGTACAAATTATAATTATTGGGCACCCCGAGGTTCGATTTGGTTAGGTTCCTATTAGCCCTGCAGACGGAAATAGGAGCCCCGCATAGCGGGGCTCCGTCAACCTGACGTTAAGTTTAATTTATTTAGACATGCAAATTTTGATGTGCAAACAGTATTTTTGATGTACGTATTCCATTGGAAAAAATTGCATTTTTTTTTTCTATTTTTCATGTGTATTTAAAATATCCCACATGACCTAGTAGCCCCACTTAAAATTTTCAAGAGGGGGTCTTAGTCCCAGTTGCTACAAAAAAAAAGTATTTCTTTCTTATTTGGAAAATAGTTGGGCAAACGTCATCTAAAACTGTTCCGAATTTCAAGTGGTGGTATTAGTAGTTTTTGAGATATCCAGTTGTGACATACGAACAGACAGACAGACTGAGTCGCACCATATGAGTTCCTTTTTACCATTTTGGTACGGAACTCTAAAAAGTGTTCTTTTCCATCGACACGCTAAGAAGGGTAGCATGACACTTACGCGAAAGACATTTCCTCGAAAGACACTTACGCGAAAGACATTTCCTCGAAAGGCACTTATGCGAAAGACATTTCCTCGAAAGACACTTACGCGAAAGACATTTACTCGAAAGACACATACGCGAAAGACATTTCCTCGAAAGGCACTTACGCGAAAGACATTTCCTCGAAAGACACTTACGCGAAAGACATTTCCTCGAAAGACACTTACGCGAAAGACATTTCCTCGAAAGACACTTGCGCGAGCCCAATTGCGCGAAAAGACATTTCCGAGAAATGAACACTTGCGCGAACGATCTTTTGCGCGAAACGACAATTGCGCGAAAGACACTTGCGCGAAAAGATATTTCCGTGACTGGACTTTTGCGCGAATAGACAATTGCGCTCATGGACACTTGCAAAGCCCATTTGCGGAAATGACTTCCACGCAAGTGTCCTAGATCCGCTACGAAGAAGAAGCACTTAACGAGCAAGCAGCCCAGTTACGTATTATTTATTTATTTTTTAACATAGGTAAAGAAATATAGATCTTATGTTTAATGAACAGAGCGCTATATTATGCCAGGAGGTGTACACATAATGGTTTGCAAATTTATCTGAGTAATACAAATTAAAAACTGCTAAAAAATATTTGAAAAACATGCCTATACGAGTATAAGGTATTAAATTAGGAAATAAATTGAACAATTACATATTCCTCGTATTTAATACTCCAATTATGTCAGACCTAAATGAGGAATTATTAAAATGTCAAAATTATTTGATGTCAATATTAATAATTGGAATTCTAAATTTCATTAATATAATATAAACATAACCTAAAAATAACAAAATTATATCCTAACATAACTAAAACTATTAAAAAACTAAAATATGGCATCGAAAAATTCCTCCGCATCGTTGTCGACTGGTAAAGTACCCAAGAGACTGGCGGCATTGCCACGTTGTATGGCAATGCTAAGCCTCTGGCCAAGGTAAAAGCCAGCCCTTGGGTCAAGGGAAGTGTCAACCAGCCGCTTGGAGATTTCGTTGAATAAACGATGAGCACACAGACCCCACGGCCCAAGGGTTTCAACCCCAAACGACCCGAAAATAAAATTACCGATAAGGTTATTATACTTTCGCCGCTTGAGGTTTTCCGCAGCCGCAGCAGCAGTGCCAGCACAGCACGCCGAGCCAGGAAGATGTGATGGCGCAAGAGTATCGAAGCACGTTGCGTCCCATACTAAGGGCCTTCCCACCTTCCATGGAAATAAAGACATGCCGTTCGGTCTCTTGCCATCGTCGCGTGCCAAGCCATTGGGTTCTAATACAGTTGGAACGCTGACGGTGACAAGGGCTCGTCGGATGATGTCATTGATGTTCGCGTGCCGCGCAAAGCGACCCGCACTTCGGCTGCAAGACAAGCCGTGGTGTCCGAGGCTGTTGACAACTTCACCAAAGTGACAGCGATGAGGAGAACAAGAAGGAGCTCCTAGACACAGTGAAGCAGCGAGGCGGAAAGTAGTATCGTCGAACAAAGTGCCTATGTTCGACGACGGTAGTGCATGAACACACCCGACTCCCACTTACCCACAGCCAGCAGGCGCGCACGCTCCGCAGTAGTAGCAGACGTATCAAGTAAATTGTTCTGTACTACTCTGCAGAGCGGCTCATCCCACCGTCTCTGGGAAGATGGATTGTCGGGTGGATCTGAATTCGGGCAAGCGAGTCTTCAGGCATCCATAGCCTCGGTGAAACAAGGCACATTAAAATTAACCAGTGTGGAGGCTAGGATTTTCCTGATTAATTTCTTTGTGCCGTGGACCGAGGATATGAATGCCGGGAAACTAATACTAGAAATTTTGCGGACGCCGAGGCCTCCCTTATATACGAATGGGAAGAGTAGCTTGTGCCCAAGCGCGGTCGTCCATGGCGACATTTAAGACCGAAGATAAAGTATGCCGGATAATTTTGTCCATTTTGTCTAAAAGGTGAGTGTGCTTCCATAAATAAAGAAATATGTTAATTTAGGGCCGAAACAGCAGTAACGGATTAATGTTATGGCCGAATGCATGTTAATTTGGAGCAATCTTTCCGAAACGTCATTGAAATTTTGGATTCTAAATTCTAAAAAATTCTAAATTAATTCGTCATTTAAGTATTCTTCAATAGTATAATAACATTTATCAACTAAGAACAATTTAATTTTTTTCTTAAATTGTGTAAAATTTAATTCTTTTATGGCGTCCGGAATTTTATTATAAATGCGTGGAGCCATACCCAGGACACTTTTTTTTACTAATGCAGTTTTACATTTATAATTACTCAAAGAGTTTTTGTACTGGCTACGTAATGGAACATTTCGTACCATTGTTACTTTTTCAAAAAGGTTGGGATTTGACGTTTTGACGAAGATACTAATTTCTAATATGTAAGTATATCGCCGGTAGCGTAAGTATTTTTAATGATTTAAAGTACGGTGCACAGCTGTCATCTGTTTACAGATCACACATGGCTCTGATGCACCTTTTTTGTGCCTTGAATAGTCCGGCGAATTACCCCAAAAAATTATTCCGTATCGTAGAAGTGAGGCTACTAGACTTTGATAGGCAACAAGTAACGCGTCTATATTTACTTTTCTAGCCAATTGAAAAAGTGCATAGGCAGACTTGTTTATTTTTTTACATAGCTGTTCTATATGAGCTTTCCAATTAAGGTTATTGTCTATATGGATACCTAAAAACATACTTACTTTTACTTCTTCTATTTCGTTGCCATTATAATTTACGCACATTTTATTTAGCATAACTTCTAAGCTCAACTTGCTTCCAAACAGTAACTGGATACAACATCTACTGGTAACGTACAAGGGTTTTAGAAAGAAGCCGAATAAGTGCTATTTTGCACACGGTGCAGGTTACGCTACGTTCAATTTGACCTATCGGGAAAACTCGTTCAACGAAGATCTAGAGAGATTACTAGAGAGGCCAGCATTATTCCACAATTATTGCAATAAAAGACTTATTTTAACTTGAAACTCATTGCGTGCCGAGTAAGAAGCATGGAGTATTTACGCAGTCCAATAATTATAATTATGTGAAGATTACAAAATTCAGTTTATTTCTGGACGACAACGTAGAAGCATCACCCAAAAGTAAGTGTATGTAATTTCAGAGTTATTTTATAACCTAGCGATGCAGCTCAACCGAGAAAATTGGTTTAAATGCCAGTACAGGCCCGGAGAAACTACCTACTTCACGAAGAGCAATATGAAGAAAAATTAAGAATATTTGACGAACTTGTTTGTCGCATCTACAAAGCTTAAATTTGTACTTATTGTTTATTAGTAACAGTGGGTGACGTAATCAGAGGCCTTAGATATTGTTCAAAGTTAAAACATAATATTATGTGATAATACCTACTTATAAACGACCTAGTGGGTACTTTAAGACCCTGATTTAGGTACAGTCAGCAACAAAATACAATTAACACTTGCAGTTTTTTAATATTAATTACTAAGCGAAATATTTTTATTCAAATCCGAACAGAATACTCAAAATTTTGAACATTAACGCTAGTCATTTAAACGAAAAAAAAAACAGTTTAAGGAATCATTTTGTGTTAATTTAGATGATTTCAAAAAGTAGCAGAGTTAACTGCTTCTGTTCCTGACCGTACCCCATGTTGCCCCTACCTCGGGGCATAATTGGTTTTAATTAGTCTAGTTTAAATTGTAATTTTTAAGTTAATTTAGTAATTGTCTTATCAACAATTTGTGCAAAATTGTAGATTATCATAATTGTAGACATCTTAACTTATCTAACTACTGATAAACATAGTTCTACGTGTGCCAAAATGCGATTGTAATTTTACAAGCAGACAACATGTAAATTAAAATGACTAAATGGCTAAATTAAAAACACTTCTTTATACAATAACTTCTAAGCAAACGTTCTAAGTAGTACCTTCTCCAATATGTTTCTTTGGTAACAAAAAACCACATTTCTCAGTAGAAGCGCTTTCAAATCATTATTAGAATGTTTCATTTCGTTTAGTGCGTGGAAATGTTATTAGGATAATTATTGCTTCATCATTTTCAAATTTGACTCTCTTGCCTAGAGAGCCTAGATGATCCTTGTCACGGTTATAAGATAAAATTTATATTTCTTTGTTTTATGAAAATGTGACGCATCATTAGCGTGTAGCTCTGGAATATTTTTAGAAAATCAAAATGGGAATTATTTGGGGACGAATGTACACCTCTTTATCTGTTCTGTGAATGTACATGCCTTCTGTAAATGCCGTGTCGTCATTATTATCAGTCCATTTCGCTTCGTTTTAAAATCTGCTGTGGCGTAATGCTTTATCAGATCGTAAGCGGGGAAATTAAGGTAGACAAGATTGAAACAAGATCCCACTTAATTACACGTTTATTTGATTACCGCACGAGCACATAAACTTAGAAGGTAGATTCTTAGAGTCCTTAGGGTCTTTCATTGGTCGTTGGTTGAATACAGGTTACTGCTCTGGGCTTAGTCCGTTAGGGAACTCCGTAGATATTGCACGCAGTCTCAGGCGCTACGCGGGCAGCAGCAGTGGACGGTAGAGGTCACGAGCCTCAGGACTGCAGATAGGAGTTGGAGGGTGCTTTGGATCTCGCAGCGTTAGCCATGGCTCCGTCAAGGCAAACAGTGGGAGGCGCAAGGTAGCAATGCGGCCGGCAGTAGATGGCACCGGCCATGTGATCCAGGGCTGTAGTTTGGGGTTTCGAATGCCATTGTCCCCGTAATGCTCGCCAAGGCTCCGTCTAGGCGGGCGGAGCAGGTGGATAGGCAGACGAGCCTCAGGTGATTTTGTGAGATGCGGTTAGTGCATTCATCCGGACGCGTGTAGAGGTGTCAGGACTAATATGTAGTAGATTCAGCAGTCACCGGGTAGAAGAACCCAGGAAAATAGCGCAAAGGTAGCGCCCGTGAGTTCCAGGAAAGGTTCCTGTAATACCATACGATGCGGACAGCGTTTTCCAGCCAGACAGAATGTCTATAAGCTCAAGGCATATATGGAAAGGTGGAAGGTGAGGAAACTCACACATCACAGCGGTTTACAGTGATTCAGCATAAAGTAAGCTAATAAATAAGAAAAAAAAATCTAATGAAGTAAGTAAGTTAGTTTTGTTTATAATAGAGTAGTCGCGATATTCCTTTTTACAAGGTAAACAGGTACCTACTTGTTTCCCGACGTTTCGACCTGTTTACCTCGTAAAAAGGAATATCGCGAGAAGACCCGTTCTTCGTTTGGTTTATAATGTGTGCAAATCGCGAAAGTTTAAAAAGTTTAAGTGAGCACATAGTAACGGTTCTCTATTGTGTCTCCTAACTTTTTTATCCATAATCTAAAGTGCCATAACTTTTTTTTTCCTAATCATCATTTGTCCGAAAGATATCTTGCCCGACCTTTATGTCACATAATATCACATACCATAAAATTGAAATCCCTAATTACAATATGCCCTAAATGTGTTTGTCGTATATATTACAATCAATAATATACAAAAGACATAAAATCATTTTCAATGAAAGTTATAAGTCCTAAATTCGTGTTACCCTTGTTTCATCGAAAAGAAATTGATAAATTATCACTTCCCAAACAATTTTTCTCATAATTTCATTTGCCAAATTATTACATAGCAAAAAATCTCTTCAAAAATAATTGTAACGCAAACCTAATGTTTGGCAAGTGAATGTTTAAACAATAACTTGTTTACCAACTGTACTAGTTGGTAAATAAGTTATTTTTACCAATTTTTATGTAGTCAAATATTTCAGTTGGAATAACACATTTTACGCAAAATAAAATAAGCCAATTATTTAGTATCGTCAGTTTTCAATTTACGATTTCTATTCAGTCAATTGCTTATTAATCAATGACAAAAAATTTAGTTCTTTTTTTAGGTTTTTTTGGGGTTCCGTACCTTAAAAGGAAAAAACGGAACCCTTATAGGATCACTCGTGTGTCTGTCTGTCTGTCTGTCCGTCTGATACAGCCAATTTGCTCCGAATCTAATGGACCGATTAAGTTGAAATTTGGTACACATATGAATTTCTGTGACCCAAACACGGACGAGTAAAGTAAATAAATTAATTTTGAATATAGGTCACCTTTGGGGGCAAATAAGAAAATTAAAAAAAAAGTTTTGCAAACTACACCATGTGGCATGTCAAATGAAAGGGCTTACTATGAGGGTCTCAAAAATATTTTTTTTTTTATCGTTTTAAAATAAATTGTTTTAAAGTTATTTAAGAAAATAGACGAAAATTGACCATCCACCATGAGATATGGGGGCCTTATCTCCGAAACTACTGAGCCTGAAATTTTGAAAAAATATAGAATCGCGGATAGGCGGATCTTTACCTGTGGATTACAGGAAAACCTATAAGAAGTCTGTGGTCTTAAAATACCATGGTAAATCTATCAATATTGTGAGTACAAACTTACATTTACAGTTGGAATGTATGGGAGAACATGTTTTTCAACTACAATGTTAAGTTTGTTCTTAACATAAATTCATCCCATCTACGGAACCCTTCATTGTGCGTGGTCCGACACGCACTTGGCCGGTTTTTTTTAAATAATTAACCTTTTCTAACCAGTTCTCGGTTCTTGATAGCCTGCTAAAAATAATCTCTTTTTTCCATATTTTTTTTTTTAATATAATCTAGTCGTTTCTGGCACTCGCCGGCCGCTACCGCGGCACTGCTCGCTTCGCTCGCTCGGCTCGCGCGTAGGAGGTCACAGTTAACCTAACCTAACCTACATATTTTTTGTCTTAACAAATCATTTGACCAAACTTATGTCTAAAGATTGTTTGCTGTAATAAATCATTTGATTAAAGACCAAATGTCTTAATGACATTATCCTTGGTAATATTCTGCCAAGTAAAAATTTGACCAAATGAAAATGTGCGTACTAAAATCATTCCAAATATTGCATTGGTATAAAAAAAAACCGGCCAAGTGCGTGTCGGACCACACACAATGAAGGGTTCCGTAGTTGGGATGAATTTATCTTAAGAACCAACTTAACATTGTAGTGTGAAAAACATGTTCTCCCATACATTCCAACTGTAAATGTAAGTTTGTACTCACAATATTGAGAGATTTACCATGTTATTTTAAGACCACACACGTCTTATAGGTTTTCCTGTAATCTACAGGTAAAGCTCTATTTTCTGGAAGGAACCCTAAAAAGATTGCTAAAATTTGTTTGAGTAGTGAAATTTTGTCAAAATCTTTTCGGCAAAACGGCAGGATCCCCCTAAATTCAAAATTATTAATGTTTATTTATCCTAATTGTATTACTATTGTTTATTATTTTACCAAATCCAACTGATACAATACATAAATAGTAAAGATGCAAAAGCAATATATTTTGTCACGGCTACGGCAGCAAGCAAGCAGCATGCAAGCAAGCATGCAAGCAAGCATGCAAGCAAGCATGTAAGCAAGCATGCAAGCAAACATGCAGCATGCAAGTAAGCAAGCATGCAGCATGCAAGCGAGACATAATGATTTAATTTCATGCAAAATTAGTAGATTTTATTATTATAGTGTTAGAAACTCTTTCTTCGATAGTCGGATTTCCGGAATCGATTAATCATTTTTAGATATTAAATTTGATAGACATTCATTATGATTAAATTATTATCTGTATTTAAATTTAATAACAATATTTAAATACTTTTTACATTAATATTAAAATTAAGAGTTATCGCACGCACTACTTCCGGTTGTACCACCACGTTTTATGATAAATATCAACCTAGGTTATTTCCGGTAACAAAATAACAAGTGGTGGGAAGTAGTGCGCACGATCGGTAGTCAGTCGACGTTGAACAGTGTTGAACAGTGGAAGTGTAAGTGATTTTGCAGAACATTTGAAGTGTAACTTGAGTGTAAGAAACTTAATAAATATTTGTATCCTGACAAAATTGTTTAAAATTACCCTGAGCTTTAATAGTTCAGAAGTGGTATATAATCGGGATAGCGATCAATAATCGCCCTCGGTGAAGGACTGAACGCCCATAAAAGGTACGTACAATGTTAAAGTTGAATTAGGTATATCTAAAATTATTCAATTGGTTAGTTTTATTCGCTTTCCTCTAGAAAATGGAAATGCTTTTCTCCATTTAACGATGTCTCAAAAGAAGAACATTTGATCGCTGGTGAATGAGTAATTAATAGCATTCTAGCTGAACTGGTGATATGTATATATTTTTTTTTTCTTTTTTTTTGTTTTCTTTTCTTTCTTCTCTTTTGTCTAATATATTAAGATAATTAAAATATTAGAAATATTGGTAAGATTATCATAGGTAAATATTAAATTAAAGAACATTAACTTTTGGTAATTTATTCATTTCTAGTGATCATGACTCGCAAAAGAAAGTCTCGACAACATACAAGAGAGTCATACGACTCTTCACCAAGTGGCTCGGAGCCTGCTGTGCGGAGACGTCGCAAAACTCGCCGCAACCGTGACAAGTCGAGTGAATCGAGAACGAGCGAGTCGAGAGATCGCAATGCACGTCGCAGCAGTCGTGGTTCAAGGCGCCGTGGTGCGGCGCGTGAAGCTACGCGTCATGCATCGCCTGATGCGACGCGTGTTGCTACGCGTGATGCGTCGCGATCGCGCCATGCTTCGCGGATGCGTGATGCGGAGCAAGCTGCGACGCATGATGTGTCGCGTGACGGGGCGCGTGATGCGTCGCGATCGCGTGATACGTCACGGATGCGTGATGCATCGCGATCGCGCCATGCTTTGCGGATGCTTGATGCGACGCGAGCTGCGACGCGTGATGCGTTGCGTGATGGAGTGCACGGCGCGTTGCGATCGCGTGATGCGTCGTGGGTGCGTGATGCGCCGCGTGATTCGTCGCGTGATGGTGCGCATGGCGCGTCACGATCGCGTGATGCGTCGCAGTTGCGGGATGCGGTACAGGATGCGACTCGTGATGGTGCGCACGGCGCGCCGCGAACGCGTGATTCATCGTGCAGTCGTGACATGCCACGAAGACATAGTCAAGATATAGCGAGAGCATCGCGTTCGGACACTACACCAGCAGCAGTGGTGAGCCCTTTTGATTCTATAAAAGATGCAGATACTAATACTAACATTTTAGTTTCGGTTTTTAAAGAGTTCATGCAGACCATGAAAGCAGACGGGGGTAGTGAACGTTTTCCGGTTTTTAATGTGATACCAGAATTTGATCCCAATAAGCGAACTCAAACGATAGAAACATGGTTAAGTAAAGTAAACGAATGTGCTCAAATTTATAATTGGACCGAAAAGCAGACTGTTCACTATGCTCTTCCTAAATTAGCGGGATTGGCTCAGAAATGGTATCAGGGCCTACCTAGTCTTCTGTTTTCATGGGCTGAATGGCAGAGCAAATTAAAATTGGCATTTCCAAGTGACCAGAACTATGGTCAGCTATTAACGGAAATGCTTGCTTGTAGGGCTGATTTTGGAGTGTCTTTAGAAGAATATTTTTACCAAAAGGTTGTTTTATTGAATCGCTGTAATATACACGGTAAAAATGCAATAGATTGTATCTTGTTTGGAATTGAGGACAGGTCTGTCAGAACAAGTGCAGAAGCCGCACAGTTCACGGAACCTGATAAATTATTAGTTTATCTCAGGAATATAAGAACTACAAAGAAGTTAAACAAGCCAAATTCATCTCTGCGGGCAGGCAACACTGATAGCAAACAATCTAACACATTAAAAGGAGTTCAAAATGATAATAGTAACAATAGGAACTATAGGCGTACAAAATGCTATAATTGTGGTGAAGAGGGGCATCCATATTTCAAATGTAAATTACCAATCAAGCGTTGTGATAAATGTTATCAAGTAGGGCACTTAGCTGATAGCTGTCCAGGCACCAAATAATCTACTAATAATAAAACAGTTTTAAGAATTTCAAAAGAACCAGATAGTGACTCCAAATATTTTAAAACCGCTGTCGTGGATGGTCTGAATTTTGATTGCTTCATAGACTTCGGAAGTCAATGTTCTATGTTGCAAGAATCTGCGGCTAAGAAATTGGTTAACTCATGGTCGGTATCAGAACTACCTGTATTGAAAGGTTTTGGGGACAGCGTTGTCAATTGCTTAGGTAAATGCAGTGTTGAGATAAAAGTAGATTCAGTCACTGCTACGGTAGAAACTCTTATCGTTCCTGATAAATTATTACAAGTTCCTTTATTACTGGGACAGACATTCACAGGAACAAGAACATATTGTGGTTCTTAAAACTAATAACCAGCTTAAGATAACCACGAGTATAACTAAAAACGTATTGGTGTACGTTGATAACTCGCTTATTATACATGGGTATACCCCAGTCAGTATTTATACTAAACCAAGGTATTCAGGCGACTTATTTGTTGAACTTAGTTTTTGTCAGAATGCTCATAAACAATATGAGATTATTCAAAGTGACAAGTGACTAATGGACAAGGAACGATTGTTGTTAAGGGCTTAAACTCTGGGTTTGAATTGCTGAAAGACACTTTACTGCTCCGGGCCCTTCCTTTAAGTGAAGTACAGACACTAAATATTGGCAGAATAGAACACTGTCCAGATAATACAGTAACATCCCAAATTAAAGCTTGCATGATACAGGTGGACGACAATATCGGATCTGATCATAGAACCAAATTAACTGAGTTGCTAAATGACTTTAGGGACTGTTTCGCCTTTTCGGTTAAAGAGTTAGGGTGTATAAGTGGTACAGAAATGAACATAAACCTTAGTGATACCACGCCTGTGGTATACAGACCTTATCGATTATCCCATTCAGAAAGGCACGTAGTTCGCGAAATGGTAAAAGACTTGTTTGACTCGGGAATAATTAGACAGTCATCATCAAATTACGCATCCCCCATCGTATTAGTACGCAAAAAGACCGGTGACTATCGTCTTTGCATTGATTTTAGGGCACTAAACAAAAAGACCGTCAAAGAACATTATCCTCTACCCCGTATAGATGATCAGTTAGATAATCTGTCAGGTCATAAATATTTTACTTCCCTCGATCTCGCATCCGGTTATTATCAGATTGCAATGGCAGAATCGGCAAAACATTTAACAGCTTTTGTGACCCCAGATGGTCATTATGAATTTAACCGCATGCCCTTTGGGCTAGTAAATGCGCCGTCAACATTTCAAAGAGCTGTTAATAGTGTTTTGGGGAACGCGAGATTCAAGGAGGCGTTTGCTTACATGGATGACGTAATTATACCATCCAGAACAATAGAAGAAGGGTTGCAAAGACTACATGATATACTGAGCCTTTTCCGGTCTTCCGGGATAACACTAAATTTATCAAAATGTAATTTTTTGAAACAATCCATAGATTATTTAGGTTTTGAAGTTAGTGAGTCCGGAGTAAAACCAGGCAAAAAGAAAACCGAAGCCGTAGACCAATTTCCCAGACCAACAGACCAACACAAGATTAGGCAGTTTGTGGGATTAGCGAGTTTCTTTCGAAAGTTTATAAGAGGTTTTTCAATTATCGCGAAACCACTAACACAACTTTTGAAAAAGGACTCTAAATGGAGTTGGGGAGACGCAGAAGAATCAGCATTTTTAAACCTAAAAACAGAACTTGTTAAACGACCCATTCTCTCATTTTATAATCCCGAATTCGAAACACAGTTGCATACAGACGCGTCTAAAGTCGGGGTTGCCGGAATCTTGATGCAGAGGCCAAATAAAGAGATATCTTTTAGTGCCGTAGCATTTTACAGTAGACAGACATCCCCTGAAGAAGCCAAATTCACATCTTACGACTTAGAAACACTAGCTGTAGTAACGTCGCTTCAGAGATTTAGAGTATATTTGTTAGGTATTAATTTCACAATTGTTACCGATTGCAATTCTCTCCGTGCAACCTTTGAAAAAAGAGACATACTGCCAAGAGTTGCAAGATGGTGGAGCACCATACAAGAATTCGACTTTCAAATAATTTATAAACCAGGCACAGGTATGGCTCATGTAGATGCTCTGAGCCGAAATCCCATTTCATCAGAAATAATAGAGTTACAAGTAAGACGAATTGATACAGATTGGGTAGCCACGGTACAACAAAACGATCCTGAGTTACAAAGAATTATTGCTATATTAAATGATAAAGAGAATGACAATATTATAGAAATTAAAAATAATTTTGTTGTTAAAAAGGGACTATTATACAGGAAAACAGATACTGGCGATCGTTGGGTTGTACCGAAAGGCGTTCGGTGGCAAATTTTAAAGTCAAACCATGATGAAATTGGACATTTCGGTCTTGATAAAACCTTAGAAATAATTAAAAATAATTACTGGTTTGCTAAGATGAGACGATTCACTAAAAAATATGTTCAGTCGTGTTTAGAATGTGCCCACTCTAAAATACCAACTGGGAAAAAGTCAGGCAAATTGCATCCCATTGAAAAGGTTGAACAACCATTTCATACCATAGATATTGATCATTTAGGTCCTTTTGTTCGAAGTAAGCACAAAAATGCATACCTGTTATTAATTGTTGACGCTTTTACGAAGTTTGTGATAATTGTTCCTGTTAAAAGTACTAAGTCCGTCCATTCCATCAGAGCAATTAAAAACTATTTTCACACATTTAGTGTTCCAAAACGTGTTATTTCCGATAGAGGTACCTCATTCACTTCTAAAAGTTTTCAAGATTACTTAAGTTCATTAGGTATTAAACATGTAATGAACGCTGTAGCGACTCCGCGGGCCAATGGCCAAGTCGAGCGATACAATCGAACTGTTTTATCAGCATTGACAGCTACTAATTATGGCAAATCCGAAAATGAATGGGATGAACATATTTCAGAAATTCAGTGGGGACTTAATAACACACTTAACAAAGGTACCGGGAAAAGCCCTGCTCAGGCATTATTTGGTCTTAATTTAGTGAGTACCTCAAATGCGTTATTACAGCTTAATGTTACAAACGACACAGAAAGTTCGGCCACTTCGTTAGAGGACACTAGAAAAGAAATTTCAGAACATATTAAAGAAAATCAAGACATGCAAAAAGAACGTTTCGACAAAGCTAGGAAAGAAGTCAATTATAAGATAGGAGAACTTGTAAGGGTAGAAAGAGATGTTCCATCAGTAGGAAAAAGTAGGAAATTAGTTCCTAAACTTAGAGGACCGTATCGTATTGCAGAAGTTCTTGATAACGACCGATACGTAATTGAAGATACACCACTATCTAAAAAGGGAAATAGAAAATTTAGCGGTATCTTTTCAGTCGATAAAATCCACCCCTGGGTAGTTTTTAATAGATCGGATTCAGATTCTGAGGTGCCGGAAAATGAAAACACAGACTAATTTAAGATTGATTGGTAATGAAGCTATTATATTAAAGTTAAGTCTAATACCTTATCTGAGAATATGTCCGAGGTCTCAGCTAAGAGAGATATTAAGGATATGTATGAGGCCTTGATATCTTAAGTTAAGTATGTATATGGTGTCTGTAGCTTATCTGAGAATATGTCCGAGGTCTCAGCTAAGAGAGATATTAAGGATATGTATGAGGCCTTGATATCTTAAGTTAAGTATGTATATGCTGTCTGTGGCTTATCTGAGAATATGTCCGAGGTCTCAGCTAAGACAGGTGTTAAGAATATGTTTGAGGTCTTAACATCTTAAGTTAAGTGGCTTATCTGGGAATAGGTTTGAGGTCTCAGCTAAGACAGGTGTTAAGGATATGTCTGAGGCCTTAACATCTTAAATTAAGTGGCTTATCTGAGAATATGTCTGAGGTCTCAGCTAAGACAGGTGTTAAGGATATGTCTGAGGCCTTAACACCTTAAGTTAAGTAGCTTATCTGAGAATATGTCTGAGGTCTCAGCTAAGACAGGTGTTAAGGATATGACTGAGGCCTTAACACCTTAAGTTAAGTGGCTTATCTGAGAATAAGTATCAGGTCTCGGCTAAGATAGGTGTTAAGGATATGTTAAGGCCTTAATATCTCAATTTTAGTCTAAAGTACAAGTAGTTTAAAGAAAATAACACAAATAAGCTGAGTATATTTTACTATTTTCATTACGTTCATTTTTGTTTTTGTGTGAGAATTAATTTTCCCGGGACGGGAAATGTATCAGGAAAGGCCGACATTTAAATGAATTTGATGAATGAATGACATTTGAATGGAGAAAAGCATTTCCATTTTCTAGAGGAAAGCGAATAAAACTAACCAATTGAATAATTTTAGATATACCTAATTCAACTTTAACATTGTACGTACCTTTTATGGGCGTTCAGTCCTTCACCGAGGGCGATTATTGATCGCTATCCCGATTATATACCACTTCTGAACTATTAAAGCTCAGGGTAATTTTAAACAATTTTGTCAGGATACAAATATTTATTAAGTTTCTTACACTCAAGTTACACTTCAAATGTTCTGCAAAATCACTTACACTTCCACTGTTCAACACTGTTCAACGTCGACTGACTACCGATCGTGCGCACTACTTCCCACCACTTGTTATTTTGTTACCGGAAATAACCTAGGTTGATATTTATCATAAAACGTGGTGGTACAACCGGAAGTAGTGCGTGCGATAACTCTTAATTTTAATATTAATGTAAAAAGTATTTAAATATTGTTATTAAATTTAAATACAGATAATAATTTAATCATAATGAATGTCTATCAAATTTAATATCTAAAAATGATTAATCGATTCCGGAAATCCGACTATCGAAGAAAGAGTTTCTAACAATAGTAGGTACTCGATATTATGACAGAATAGTATTAGAAGTTGAGACAATTATGTAAAACAAAATTTCGAATTTTTGAACATTATGGTTACTGATGCTTATAGCAAACGTGTTATGGATAATGCTGTTCGGACAAACAAGTTTAGGAAAAGAAAGGGAGTACCCATAGTAACGCATTGGCCGCAGCTTGAACCGTAGGGGTTCTCATTGCACATGTGGCAAACTCATCGCAAAAGAAAGGGTGTACCCATAGTAACGCATTGGCCGCAGCCTTGAACCGTAGGGGTTCTCATTGCACATGTGGCAAACTCATCGCAAAAGAAAGGGAGTACCCATAGTAACGCATTGGCCGCAGCCTTGAACCGTAGGGTTTCTCATTGCACATGTGGCAAACTCATCGCAAAAGAAAGGGAGTACCCATAGTAACGCATTGGCCGCAGCCTTGAACCGTAGGGTTTCTCATTGCACATGTGGCAAACTCATCGCAAAAGAAAGGGAGTACCCATAGTAACGCATTGGCCGCAGCCTTGAACCGTAGGGGTTCTCATTGCACATGTGGCAAACTCATCGCAAAAGAAAGGGAGTACCCATAGTAACGCATTGGCCGCAGCCTTGAACCGTAGGGGTTCTCATTGCACATGTGGCAAACTCATCGCAAAAGAAAGGGAGTACCCATAGTAACGCATTGGCCGCAGCCTTGAACCGTAGGGTTTCTCATTGCACATGTGGCAAACTCATCGCAAAAGAAAGGGAGTACCCATAGTAACGCATTGGCCGCAGCCTTGAACCGTAGGGGTTCTCATTGCACATGTGGCAAACTCATCGCAAAAGAAAGGGAGTACCCATAGTAACGCATTGGCCGCAGCCTTGAACCGTAGGGTTTCTCATTGCACATGTGGCAAACTCATCGCAAAAGAAAGGGAGTACCCATAGTAACGCATTGGCCGCAGCCTTGAACCGTAGGGGTTCTCATTGCACATGTGGCAAACTCATCGCAAAAGAAAGGGAGTACCCATAGTAACGCATTGGCCGCAGCCTTGAACCGTAGGGGTTCTCATTGCACATGTGGCAAACTCATCGCAAAAGAAAGGGAGTACCCATAGTAACGCATTGGCCGCAGCCTTGAACCGTAGGGGTTCTCATTGCACATGTGGCAAACTCATCGCAAAAGAAAGGGAGTACCCATAGTAACGCATTGGCCGCAGCCTTGAACCGTAGGGGTTCTCATTGCACATGTGGCAAACTCATCGCAAAAGAAAGGGAGTACCCATAGTAACGCATTGGCCGCAGCCTTGAACCGTAGGGTTTCTCATTGCACATGTGGCAAACTCATCGCAAAAGAAAGGGAGTACCCATAGTAACGCATTGGCCGCAGCCTTGAACCGTAGGGGTTCTCATTGCACATGTGGCAAACTCATCGCAAAAGAAAGGGAGTACCCATAGTAACGCATTGGCCGCAGCCTTGAACCGTAGGGTTTCTCATTGCACATGTGGCAAACTCATCGCAAAAGAAAGGGAGTACCCATAGTAACGCATTGGCCGCAGCCTTGAACCGTAGGGGTTCTCATTGCACATGTGGCAAACTCATCGCAAAAGAAAGGGAGTACCCATAGTAACGCATTGGCCGCAGCCTTGAACCGTAGGGTTTCTCATTGCACATGTGGCAAACTCATCGCAAAAGAAAGGGAGTACCCATAGTAACGCATTGGCCGCAGCCTTGAACCGTAGGGTTTCTCATTGCACATGTGGCAAACTCATCGCAAAAGAAAGGGAGTACCCATAGTAACGCATTGGCCGCAGCCTTGAACCGTAGGGGTTCTCATTGCACATGTGGCAAACTCATCGCAAAAGAAAGGGAGTACCCATAGTAACGCATTGGCCGCAGCCTTGAACCGTAGGGTTTCTCATTGCACATGTGGCAAACTCATCGCAAAAGAAAGGGAGTACCCATAGTAACGCATTGGCCGCAGCCTTGAACCGTAGGGGTTCTCATTGCACATGTGGCAAACTCATCGCAAAAGAAAGGGAGTACCCATAGTAACGCATTGGCCGCAGCCTTGAACCGTAGGGGTTCTCATTGCACATGTGGCAAACTCATCGCAAAAGAAAGGGTGTACCCATAGTAATGCATTGGCCGCAGCCTTGAACCGTAGGGATTCTTATTGCACATGTGGCAAACTCATCGCAAAAGCAATTAAGCAAGTAGCTTGGCAGGTTGCGTGGCAAGCACGCCAGCGTGATTAAAGAATGAATGGACAGTGGAGTAGAATACACATGGTTCTCGGTAATATGTTAGGTTAACGAGAACTTCCATTGCCGGCAGCCATGCCATAAGGTTATAATTACATGAGATAGGACGTGGCTACCGGGACACAAATTAACCATAAGAGTACTCACCCTAACCAAAGAGGTTCTATACAAAAGTTGACGCTGCCAGGAAAAGAAACGATTGTGTCTAAAGCAGCGTCTTATATAGCCATTGAGAACGCTCTACATGTCATAGACAATTCGGTAAATAATGCCATAGATAATTAGTCACTTTTAGGCATTCGACTAATTATGCTACACTGCGCTGATTACAAGTAGGGACACTACGTTTTTCTCGATATCAGTTTTGTGACCGTTAGTGTGCCCCTCGTGGTATCCACTCCGCCAGTGTTTTACTCGATGATATTTAAATAATAATAATAATAAACCATTTATTTTCAGGTAACAAAGACCCATAGATACATACCTTAGCCTAAGTAAACATAAATAAAGTAACAATTTTGTTAGTAAATAAAACTTAATAACTACGAGTATGTTAGTAGCACTAAGTCTTTGTGCGTTCCGGTGGCACTTGTCCGCGAAAGCGGCGGAATACCACATCCTGCGGCCAAAGGCTTTCTTCCATCACCAGGTGCAGGTAGCATGTTGGTATGCGCACCACAAACGCCATAAAGTTGACGTTGCGATGCGACTCCAGCAGCTTTGGCGCACAAACAAAGCTCAAGTTGGTTCAAATTGGCTGAAAATAAAATACAATAAAGTCAACAAGCTCACACGCCTAATCTATCATTTATATGTAACGGTACAGTCTAGCGAACAAATCACGTACGAACGGATCACGTCCTGCGAACCGGCGGGACGGCGTGTTGCGGGCATTTGAATTAAATTTTCACGTCGCGAGAAACATGGATGTATGCGTGACGCGGTCCAGATCGCGTGACAACTGTTGTATTTTTTGCTACCTATACATCTTAATTTCCTTGGTCACTTTCTACTCCTAGTTGATATTTATGAACGCCATTTTCAAGGCACGTTTGCATAAATAACTGAAGTAAATGTCAAAAGCGAAAGATAAAGTTTGCAAATTGTTTTTCTTTTTTATAATATTGTTTCGGTCATTTATTCAAATTATGTGCATTAGTTTCTAAATGCAGCCGTATAAACTATGATGAAAATAAATCTCAAAGATTGAAAAAATGCAAATTTGTTTCACTAAGGCATTCCACTGGCGCTAATATTAACTAACTCAGAAAACGTTAGACATGCGGGTACAATCTAAGATTTAATTGTTTAGTTAAACCCTTTTGAAAATAAACACGGAAGGTGTTATGCTTATGCATAATGCTTAGTATAAAAATAAGTAGCCTACTACGTTTTCATACCTCGTAAGTTATAGACTTTAATAATTTATTACGTTATAGGTACAGTTACTTGCAGCTGCGATGGCTATTAACGATCATTCTCAATCGGTAACACAATTACAGGTTAAGTAATTTCAGTCAGTGCGTCTAATATTAAATGTCAAGTTTACGTCATTATTTGACATTGAATAAACTTGACATTTAATATAACCATGTTTCAATCAAGGGATTGGCGAAATATCGTTTGTGTTAATTAGAGAATGATTATTATTGGAATAAAACTTCTCACTGATTTACAAAATAATGATAATAAATGGTGTACCTACTTAGAATATCATTAAAATCCAGGAATAACTCTTTCAGATTGAAAACAAAACAAAAAGAAAATAAGATGAAATTGCTATTATGCTCTACTAGGAATAAAAACCGGCCAAGTGCGTGTCGGACCACGCACAATGAAGGGTTCCGTAGTTGGGATGAATTTATCTTAAGAACAAACTTAACATTGTAGTTGAAAAACATGTTCTCCCATACATTCCAACTGTAAATGTAAGTTTGTACTCACATTATTGATAGATTTACCATGTTATTTTAAGACCACAGATTTCTTATAGGTTTTCCTGTAATCTACGGGTTAAGATCTATTTCCTGAATTTTTTTAAAAATTTTAGGTTCAGTAGTTTCGGAGATAAGGGGGGGGGGGGGGGAATTGTCAAGTTTCTTCTATTTTCTTAAATAACTTTAAAACAATTTATTTTAAAATTATAATAAAAATATATTTGAGACCCTTATAGTAACTCTTTTTATTTGATATGCCACATGGTGTAGTTTGCAAAACTTTTTTTTTAATTTTCTTATTTGCCCCCCAAAAGTGACCTCTATATTCAAAATTCATTCATTTACTTTACCCGTCCGTGTTTGGGTCACAGACATCCATATGTGTACCAAATTTCAACTTAATCGGTCCATTAGATTTGGAGCAAATTGGCTGTGACAGACGGACAGACAGACAGACTGACAGACAGACACACGAGTGATCCTATAAGGGTTCCGTTTTTCCTTTTGAGGTACGGAACCCTAAAAATATATTATTGAAGTTACTGGAAGTCATAAAGGGAGCTTTTAATATGGTAAAGGCTGAAAGAAACCCTATTTTATTCGTCAGGCCGTTGAAAAAGCTAACATTGAGTAGGCTATTCCACACAACTCATTCTTGTATTCCTTTTATCATAAACAAGCTTGCCAACAATATTTCCGAGTCACATTTGGAACCTAATAAATCTTACGACAACACACATTCACTACTTAAAATGTCTAAATTTTTAGTACCCACACGTCTGAACCATCAAGCCGACTGCTTCTGAATAATTAAATCTGGTCTGTTCTCAAGAAAAATTGATAGCGATCCGGAGCCAATCGGAATATTGGACGCGTGACTTGCGTTCCGAAGACACGTTTTATTTTTTTACCAGTTGTAGGCGATGCCGACTGTATTTGTGCGTGTAAATATTTTTTATGCTCCAATGTTTATTTGATGCGAGTTAGGACTTTATTGTGAGGGATGTTGATCATTTATTATAGTAGTACCTTTATAAGTTGCATCGGTTGAAAAGCATGTCGTTAGATTGGTATTTAAAAGTCTTGTAGGTTTTAGTTTGATTGTTTTGGTCCAAGCGTGGTTTATTGAGTCATAACGAAGATTTGTTTGACTGGGCCTGCTCTTGTTCTCGATCACGCCTGAAGGAAAGCGATGGATGAGGTCTATGATGGAACGAGCATGCCTAGAAGATGCCTTTTCACTCTTGCTTTGAATGCAGACGGATTATATGTGGAAGGGAATACATCAGACGCTGGCAGAGAGTTCCACACTTTGACTGTACGCATAATAAATGTGGAGGAAAAGTGCTGAGTAGGACTGGTCGGGATATCAACCAAGTGCGGATGGTACCCTGCAGTACGTCTGGTAGTCCGGTAGCAAAATGGGCTATGGTGGGATCAGGTCGTGGAGCTCTTGCGCACACTCTCCGAAGTGCAGTCTATAGAAAACGGACAGGCAAGCAACATTACGCCAACGAGCCAGTCTGTGAATCCTAGCCACTAACGTCTCGTCACCTATAAACCTTTTTGCTCTGCGTTCCACCGAGTCAAGTGCAGCAAGCTGGTATTTTGCTGAACCAGACCATAAGTGGCTGCAATACTCCATACAGGAACAGGCCTGTGCTTTGTACAGACTTAAAAACTATCCAGATGTGAAGTATCGCCTCACCTTGTTTAGGATGCCCAGCTTCTTGGCTGCAGTCTGTGCTTTTGACTCGATGGTTGAGCCGAAGTTGACACCAGACGCCAACTCCATGCCCAGAAGCTGTAGGCGTTCGGTATGTGGTCCTGATGCACCTGCGATCTTTATGTTTCTGTTTCAACAAAAAGTATGGAAATATCCTGCTATGTTACTCATAATTATTTTTATTTGATAACTAAATCTTGTCAATTTCATGAAAAATCTAATTTACGATTGGCATATTTAATTTCCATGAGTTCATCATCATGCAGGTGTTCAAAATTCCGATTATAAACAAACCCCATTTTAAAAAGAGGAATAAAGAAGAAAAGTAATTGCAACAAACAGCAATATAATTATGTTATTGTATGTACCTACTAAACAATGACAACGCTATTATAGTTCTGGATCAAAATTAGATTTTATTTTCCCTATTTACGGTACGTTTTTTAACCGACTTCAAAAAGGAGGAGGTTCTCAATTCGTCGGAACCTTTTTTTTTTTTCTTTTTTTTTTATGTATGTTCCCCGATTACTCGAAGATGGCTGGACCGATTTGGATTTTTTTTTGTTTTGTTCGAGAGTGTATACATCACAGTTGGTCCCATATAAAATTGATTAACTTTGCTTCGGTAGTTTTCGAGTTAGCTTCAATAATACGTATTTTTTCCCCACTTTTATATGGATGATGTTCTAGTTTGTTTTGCAGGTAGTGGTATTTGAATTTGTGTGAGGTAGGTACACAACTAAAAAGTGAAAAATAAAAACTTTTTTACAAAAAAATACAACCGACTTCCAAAAACAACACTACAAAGTGAAAAATAACTTTAATTTCGGAAGTCGGTGGCAAAAAATTAAAATACATTTAACTTGACACCGACTTCCGAAATTAAAGTTATTTTTCACTTTGTAGTGTTGTTTTTGGAAGTCGGTTGTATTTTTTTGTAAAAAAGTTTTTATTTTTCACTTTCTAGTGGTTCACATGTGCTTACCCCTTCACAGCGTACTGGCGTGATGTTATGTTATGAACTGGTGTGAACAACAAACAGACATGAGATTTCAGCAATCCCAGTCCATTTGCTATCATTTATTGAGGAGTTCCGTTGCCTATCTCAGAAGTTCTTCATCAGGTCTTCACCAAATTGAAATGGGACCACTCCAAGAAAGTACTCCTCCAAAAACTATCCAAATCGCTTCAAGTGTGCCTATAAAATTGGAAGAGTTTTCTCTATTTCTCCAGGATCCCATCATCAGATCCTGACTTGATGATCATGGGACCACCTGAGAAGTATACCCTTTCAAACAAAAAAAAAAATAATCCAAATCGGTCCAGCCATCTTCGAGTAATCGGGGAACATACATAAAAAAAAAAAATAAAAAAAAAAAAAAAAAAAAGGTTCCGACGAATTGATAACCTCCTCCTTTTTGAAGTCGGTTAAAAATAGACGAAAAACCATTCCTTATCTCTGAAACTATTAAGCTTAAAATTTTGAAAAAAAAAAAAACCGGCCAAGTGCGTGTCGGACCACGCACAATGAAGGGTCCCGTAGTTGGGATGAATTTATCTTAAGAACAAAGTTAACATTGTAGTTGAAAAACATGTCCTCCCATACATTCCAACTGTAAATGTAAGTTTGTACTCACAATATTGATAGATTTACCATGTTATTTTGAAACCACAGACTTCTTATAGGTTTTCCTGTAATCTACAGGTAAAGATCTATTTTCTGTTCAGTAGTTTCGGAGATAAAGGGAGGGAGTTGTCAATTTTAGTCTATTTTCTTAAATAACTTTAAAACAATATATTTTAAAATTATAAAAAAAAAAATATATTTGAGACCCTTATAGTAACCTCTTTTATTTGATATGCCACATGATGTAGTATGCAAAACTTTTTTTTTTAATTTTCTTATTTGCCCCCCAAAAGTGACCTCTATATTCAAAATTCATTTATTTACTTTACCCGTCCCTGTTTCGGTCACAGAAATTCATATGTGTACCAAATTTCAACTTAATCGCTCTATTACATTCGGAGCAAATTGGCTGTGACAGACGGACAGACAGACAGGCAGACAGACAGACGGCCAGACAGACAGACACACGAGTGATCCTATAAGGATTCCGTTTTTTCCTTTTGAGGTACGGAACCCTAAAAAAAACAGAAAATAGTTCTATACTTACTTTACTATTCTTAGATTGCAGGAAAACCTATAAAAAGTCTATGGTCTTAAAAAAACATGGCAGATATTATCTCAATATTCCGCGTAGAAACTTACAATTACAATAGAAATGTATGGAGAACAGGTTTTTAAACTATAATATTAAATTTGTTCTTGAGATAAATTCATCCCAACAGCGAAACCATTCATTAACCGACTTCAAAAAGGAGGAGGTTATCAATTCGTCGGAATCTTTTTTTTTTTTTTATTTTTTTTTTTATGTATGTTCCCCGATTACTCGAAGATGGCTGGACCGATTTGGATTATTTTTTTTTTTTTATTAGTTATATTATTTATTTATATATACTTTATTGTACACCACAAAAATACATAACAAAAATAAGACATGGTGGACATGACGTGGTCCGACACGCACTTGGACGGTTTTATTTAAACTTCTTCTTCTTTTCGTTTCGACGGTACAACTATGTTTCTTATATTGTTGGGGCCCAGTAGGTGGCCACATTTATTGCGGCGTCAGAGGCGTTGTTCAGATCGTCGCGAGTGCAGGTGAACGGACATTTGGGACACTAGCAGATGCGGCATGCTCTGTTCAGCAGCACCGCACTCGCACTGGATGTTGAATGAATCTGTAATGCCCCATTTCGCCAAATCGCCGAGAGGCGTTAATCTAACCGTACTGCGATTCCAAACGCCCGGCGCGACCCTGTACAGCTAGCACTCGGTAACGCAGAGTCTGGCTGACTAATCCTTTCACCACGATAGTACATCCAAACGGCTCTCCTCAGAGCCACGACCAACGGCCTCCTTTATGACCAATTAAAAAAAACTTCGCCCCACTCCACGGGCATCTACCTTTTCATACTAAAACAACACGCTATAAATCCATGTTTCGACATAAAAACAAAACAACGCCATAATTCCCACCGCAGATCAAAACACGGATACGTCACCGCGCGTGCGTAATTCACGCAAAAAACCCGTTTCCAAAAAAGAGGGCACTCAAAACCAGATAAAATAACAGTCGCTATCAGTAAACATGGAATATTATTAGGGCACATAAACGCTCCGTAATAAACGTGCACTAGATTTTTATGTGTTTGTAATAAAAGTTTTGGTTCTCTTCGGGAGACAGGCGGTTGGAGGTGGTATTCTGGGTGGTTCAAAGCGATCTGCGGATAAACATAATTTTGATGTTTTTGGTGTCTAATTTCTTCTTCCTCGTTATTGTCATGTTTATCTCTTCGGTCTATCCCTCGCTTTCTCTTATTTCTCTCACCTTTACGCTAATTTCAGTGGTGGGGTCCATCTTCTTTGTTCTTTCAACGTTTCCGTTTATTCTACCTTCCTTTGCTACTTCCATTAAAAATTAAAGCTACATTAATACTTGTCGATCTATTAGAAAACTCAGTCCCACATCTCGATCGTCATATTCGACACCCGCGTTCATCAGAATACCGACAAGGTATCGCGAAAAAGTGGCGTAACGGAAGCAACGGCTGTATTCATTCGGAATTTCAATGTCCTTTATCTGAGAGGAAGAGAGCCATAAACATAGTCGTAAATTTGGTGTTATTTGTGAAAAATTTTGTGCGCCGTGCTTTATTTATACGCACTTATTGTGTTTAGTGGCGGTGAATTGTCTATGTTTGTTCACACTTCTTGTGTATTTCTGAGACGTTGAGATTAATTCTATGACTTGATACATCGGACATTATATTGATATTTTGTTTTGTGAATTCCAATTATAGTCGTTGCCTTTTATAACCGACTTCAAAAAAGGAGGTTCTGTTTTCGACCCGTATGTTTACGTGTGTGTATGTCCACGATTTTCTCAAAAACTCATGAACCAATTTTGATAATGCTTTCACTAAGGTGATCTACATACTTTCAAGAAGGTTTTAGTATATAATAAATTATATAATTTTTCTTATGTACGAAGTTATATGCATAAATATACTGTATATCCGGCATTTCTAAGCCGATTTTGATGATTCTTCTTTTCGTTCGTCTTGGGCTTACTTATGTAATTGGTTATTCAACTAAAAATGGAAAAATAAATTTACTTTAAAAAAGTAAAAACCAAACCAAGTTAAATTAGCCGAGCATTAAAAAATTGAAGACACCGACTTCTGAAGCTATTAAGTTGTTAATGAAAGTTATTTTATTCGTTTTGGGTTTTTAAAGTCGGTTTTTACTTATTTTTAAAATAAATTTTACTCTTCACATATTTCTACTTTAATCTGGTCTGTCTTCAAAATTATTTGAAAAAGAGCAGCTTCCAGCGCTACGTTTGTCGATTGGCAGTGTCAAATCAAGGTTCAGTTAAAGACTTCATATTCTTAATGCATCGTGATTTGCATTTCGTTTCTAAATATCTTTACGTCCATGACAAATACCGTACCATGCATACCTAAAGAACACAGTTACTCAGCGATAGGCTGTTCAGTCTTCGTCACAAGCCGACACTCCTGAATATAACCACATTAGTATCCACTCGCTCCCATCAAAGTTTAACTGTAGTAACAACGTGAAGCTATTCATCGCCATTTTAATATTCACCAGGAAACTGATACTCGCCTAACTTGGAGGGTAGTTTTAACTATTTTTACGTGGGTTGACTTGAGTTTCGGAAAGTTTATAGTTTGATACAGAGTTCTTATTTCGTTTACAATACTTTCTGGATTTTTTTAGGGTTTAGCTCTTTTGTTCCGTAAAATATCGGAGTCTATTTTTCAAGTTAGCGACTACGCTAAAAGTTACCATTTACTTGAACTATCAAGTTAATGTTAACTTTGACTTCTTGATAGTTGTACGAGTATTATGGGACCTTTCTAGGAAGATAACGTGGACTCAAGGCCTTGCAGTGGCCATATTATAATATCTTTTTCCCATAATATACCTATACTTACAATTAACATTAGGAAGCGGACCCCAACATAGTTGAGAAAACGCTAGGCCATTGATGATGATGACTTAGAATTAACATTCTTACTACTTTTGACTGCCTTGCCTGAAAATTATGACCACAACAGCAACTATTGGAGCGAATAACACACTACTAATACGATAAATAAATATTATGCAAGTAAGTAGTAAGTAGTAGTTGTGTAAGTTTCAGCAACAATCTCTGTTAAGTAATCAATTAAAAGTGAATAATGGTGCCGATTCTCTTGTGAACGCACTAAACTAAAATTAGAGAATCGCTATCTTATACTAACAGGCAGCGCGAGAAAAGGACAGCTATAGCTATGAACTAAGTTGGAGATGTCAAACTAGTTCACGCCTTGCCCTTCACCGTGTTTTTCAGTCGACATGTTTTTACATGTCGTCTAAATGTCTATGGAAAAATTAGTTGTAACTAATTTGACAGCTCTAATTTACTTCCGTCCCTTTCTTGTCATAATAGAGAGAAAAAGTTAGCAATAGCCTAAATTAAGTTTAGTTTGTGCACAACAGAATCGGCACCAATGTCGGTATTCAGAAAGGAACTCCAACAAAGGATACACATTACATGCATTATTATACAAAGTACTTTGAAGATTTGTGCTCCTTCAGTTATAGGAGAACACATCATGCATATACATCATTTTAAACATAGTTTAGAATTGTATGAGTTTAAGTACACAAACACACACAAAAAAATTTAAATCAAAGAAAAATGAAACAATATTAAATTAAACAACACATGAACGTAAAATTAAATTAAACATTTGAAATTAAAACACGGGTTAAATAGTAAACAATTGAAGAGTAAAATTAAAAAAAAAAAAATAATTAAAACATTAAAATATTCTAAGACACAAATAATACAATGAAAGAGGCAACAATGAATAGGAACTATAAAGAGCAATTATTAACAATATAATATTATATAATATAAACACTTACATAGGTCACTTTAATTTCTGGCCTTTTTAATCAGCCGCGTGAAATGTTGCTTCACCGTGACATACGAGCGCGGCCGTGTTTCGGACGAATTAAAATTATGTTTTCATCTCTTAATTTATTCAAATATTAATTTCCTGGGGTTCGGTGTGAGAGGAGTGTTGGATGTTTTTATTTAACGAATTTTATGAGCATCGTTTGAGAGGCTTCTTGGGTGTTCTTCCAAACCTTAACTAAATAAAAACGAATGTGTTTATTACATAATTACATAATTAATGTCAAGTCAAAAAAAATTATCAAAATAATTTTGTGTTGACCGGACCCAATAATTTCCTTTGTAGGATTGGTCACAATCCAATCTTAGTCGCCACTAAGATGCATAGGATGCACAGCCTATACTACAAGAGTGACTCTGAGTGGCTTACCTGCATCAACAGAATCGAGCAAGAGCTGTCTCTCTCAGCACTAACGTCAGCTATGCTATCAAGAGCTATCTCTCTCAGCACAAGCGTCAGCTATGTTATCAAGAGCTGTCTCTCTCAACATCAGCGTCAGCTATGTTATCAAGAGCTGTCTCTGTCAACACCAACGTCAGCTATGTTATCAAAAGCTATCTCTCTCAGCACCAGCGTCAGCTATGTTATCAAGAGCTATCTCTCTCAGCACCAACGTCAGCTATGTTATCAAAAGCTATCTCTCTCAACACCAACGTCAGGTTATCAAAAGCTATCTCTCTCAGCACCAGCGTCAGCTATGTTATCAAGAGCTATCTCTCTCAGCACCAGCATCAGCTATGTTATCAAAAGCTATCTCTCTCAGCACCAACGTCAGCTATGTCATCAAAAGCTATCTCTCTCAACACCAACGTCAGCTATGTTATCAAAAGCTATCTCTCTCAGCACCAGCGTCAGCTATGTTATCAAGAGCTGTCTCTCTCAGCACCAGCGTCAGCTATGTTATCAAGAGCTGTCTCTCTCAGCACCAGCGTCAGCTATGTTATCAAGAGCTATCTCTCTCAGCACCAACGTCAGCTATGTTATCAAAATCTATCTCTCTCAACACCAACGTCAGGTTATCAAAAGCTATCTCTCTCAGCACCAGCGTCAGCTATGTTATCAAGAGCTATCTCTCTCAGCACCAGCGTCAGCTATGTTATCAAAAGCTATCTCTCTCAGCACCAACGTCAGCTATGTTATCAAAAGCTATCTCTCTCAACACCAACGTCAGCTATGTTATCAAAAACTATCTCTCTCAGCACCAGCGTCAGCTATGTTATCAAGAGCTGTCTCTCTCAGCACCAGCGTCAGCTATGTTATCAAGAGCTGTCTCTCTCAGCACCAGCGTCAGCTATGTTATCAAGAGCTGTCTCTCTGAGCACCAGCGTCAGCTATGTTATCAAGAGCTGTCTCTCTCAGCACCAGCGTCAGCTATGTTATCAAGAGCTGTCTCTCTCAGCACCAGCGTCAGCTATGTTATCAAGAGCTGTCTCTCTCAGCACCAGCGTCAGCTATGTTATCAAGAGCTGTCTCTCTCAACACCAACGTCAGCTATGTTATCAAGAGCTGTCCTCTCTCAGCACCAGCGTCAGCTATGTTATCAAGAGCTGTCTCTCTCAGCACCAGCGTCAGCTATGTTATCAAGAGCTGTCTCTCTCAGCACCAGCGTCAGCTATGTTATCAAGAGCTGTCTCTCTCAGCACCAGCGTCAGCTATGTTATCAAGAGCTGTCTCTCTCAGCACCAGCGTCAGCTATGTTATCAAGAGCTGTCTCTCTCAGCACCAGCGTCAGCTATGTTATCAAGAGCTGTCTCTCTCAGCACCAGCGTCAGCTATGTTATCAAGAGCTGTCTCTCTCAGCACCAGCGTCAGCTATGTTATCAAGAGCTGTCTCTCTCAACACCAACGTCAGCTATGTTGTCAAAAGCTATCTCTCTCAGCACCAGCATCAGCTATGTTATCAAGAGCTATCTCTCTCAGCACCAGCGTCAGCTATGTTATCAAGAGCTGTCTCTCTCAGCACCAGCGTCAGCTATGTTATCAAGAGCTGTCTCTCTCAGCACCAGCGTCAGCTATGTTATCAAGAGCTGTCTCTCTCAGCACCAGCGTCAGCTATGTTATCAAGAGCTGTCTCTCTCAGCACCAGCGTCAGCTATGTTATCAAGAGCTGTCTCTCTCAGCACCAGCGTCAGCTATGTTATCAAGAGCTGTCTCTCTCAGCACCAGCGTCAGCTATGTTATCAAGAGCTGTCTCTCTCAGCACCAGCGTCAGCTATGTTATCAAAAGCTATCTCTGTCAGCACCAGCGTCAGCTATGTTATCAAGAGCTGTCTCTCTCAGCACCAGCGTCAGCTATGTTATCAAGAGCTGTCTCTCTCAGCACCAGCGTCAGCTATGTTATCAAGAGCTATCTCTCTCAGCACCAACGTCAGCTATGTTATCAAAATCTATCTCTCTCAACACCAACGTCAGGTTATCAAAAGCTATCTCTCTCAGCACCAGCGTCAGCTATGTTATCAAGAGCTATCTCTCTCAGCACCAGCGTCAGCTATGTTATCAAAAGCTATCTCTCTCAGCACCAACGTCAGCTATGTTATCAAAAGCTATCTCTCTCAACACCAACGTCAGCTATGTTATCAAAAGCTATCTCTCTCAGCACCAGCGTCAGCTATGTTATCAAGAGCTGTCTCTCTCAGCACCAGCGTCAGCTATGTTATCAAGAGCTGTCTCTCTGAGCACCAGCGTCAGCTATGTTATCAAGAGCTGTCTCTCTCAGCACCAGCGTCAGCTATGTTATCAAGAGCTGTCTCTCTCAGCACCAGCGTCAGCTATGTTATCAAGAGCTGTCTCTCTCAACACCAACGTCAGCTATGTTATCAAAAGCTATCTCTCTCAGCACCAGCATCAGCTATGTTATCAAAAGCTATCTCTCTCAACACCAACGTCAGGTTATCAAAAGCTATCTCTCTCAGCACCAGCGTCAGCTATGTTATCAAGAGCTATCTCTCTCAGCACCAGCGTCAGCTATGTTATCAAGAGCTGTCTCTCTCAGCACCAGCGTCAGCTATATTATCAAGAGCTGTCTCTCTCAGCACCAGCGTCAGCTATGTTATCAAGAGCTGTCTCTCTCAGCACCAGCGTCAGCTATGTTATCAAAAGCTATCTCTCTCAGCACCAGCGTCAGCTATGTTATCAAGAGCTGTCTCTCTCAGCACCAGCGTCAGCTATGTTATCAAGAGCTGTCTCTCTCAGCACCAGCGTCAGCTATGTTATCAAGAGCTGTCTCTCTCAGCACCAGCGTCAGCTATGTTATCAAGAGCTGTCTCTCTCAGCACCAGCGTCAGCTATGTTATCAAGAGCTGTCTCTCTCAGCACCAGCGTCAGCTATGTTATCAAGAGCTGTCTCTCTCAACACCAACGTCAGCTATGTTATCAAAAGCTATCTCTCTCAGCACCAGCGTCAGCTATGTTATCAAGAGCTGTCTCTCTCAGCACCAGCGTCAGCTATGTTATCAAGAGCTGTCTCTCTCAGCACCAGCGTCAGCTATGTTATCAAGAGCTGTCTCTCTCAGCACCAGCGTCAGCTATGTTATCAAGAGCTGTCTCTCTCAGCACCAGCGTCAGCTATGTTATCAAGAGCTGTCTCTCTCAGCACCAGCGTCAGCTATGTTATCAAGAGCTGTCTCTCTCAGCACCAGCGTCAGCTATGTTATCAAAAGCTATCTCTCTCAGCACCAGCGTCAGCTATGTTATCAAGAGCTGTCTCTCTCAGCACCAGCGTCAGCTATGTTATCAAGAGCTGTCTCTCTCAGCACCAGCGTCAGCTATGTTATCAAGAGCTGTCTCTCTCAGCACCAGCGTCAGCTATGTTATCAAGAGCTGTCTCTCTCAGCACCAGCGTCAGCTATGTTATCAAGAGCTGTCTCTCTCAGCACCAGCGTCAGCTATGTTATCAAGAGCTGTCTCTCTCAGCACCAGCGTCAGCTATGTTATCAAGAGCTGTCTCTCTCAGCACCAGCGTCAGCTATGTTATCAAGAGCTGTCTCTCTCAGCACCAGCGTCAGCTATGTTATCAAGAGCTGTCTCTCTCAGCACCAGCGTCAGCTATGTTATCAAGAGCTGTCTCTCTCAGCACCAGCGTCAGCTATGTTATCAAGAGCTGTCTCTCTCAGCACCAGCGTCAACTATGCTATAAATAAAAGTAAACTGATGAAGATGGGGCTGCTGCTGCTCTTAACACTAAATAATCAAATTTTAAGAAACTCAAAAGAATAGTGATAGAAAAAACAGATGGAAGCTGCAAAAAAAGAAATAAAAAGAATCCCAGCCACTTCATCATAAGCAAAAGACCAGAATTAACATGAAAAAAAAATCCTAATTAAAACCGCCATTGCCACTCAAACTAACTCATTACTCAAAAAAAGAACGTGATGTATTTTTTATAAAGGGAACGCTGGCGCTTCGCTCGCTCAGTTGCGCTCTGTGACCTCGTTCCGCTCGAGTCGAGCTCGAGAGCGCTTCAGCCGCTTCACAGCTTCACGGCAACGCTTAGCATGCATGTCGCTCAAATATTCCTGTCGTTATTATTTTTATAATTCATTTGTATGTGGACTAAACTTTATTTGTGTTTTCGTTATGGCTCGAATGTTTTTACGAATGTCGTGTTTTCCGACGGGAGCTTTATTTGCGCTTTCCTTTTTTGTTCTAAAGTAGAAGAGTTGAAAGAAAGTTACTTTGAAAAGCAAGCTAATTATATACTACATGTTACTGGATAACATTTATTTGGACATAGTTCGTGAAACACAAAATACAAATGAAAAAACAACCTCCTCACGGCTACACCAAAAAGGTCAATTTCATCACTAGATTATTGTTCATAACCCATTACAGTCTTTGCACTATTATGTATTCCGTGATTACAGTAAAATTTCCCAACCAATATTATGTCTACGAGTACTTTTTAGTGCTAGAATCAAGAATCAAGTCGTTTCGATCTACAGGACTTTTGCATAGTCAAAATATAAGCCAACTAGCAAAGTTGTTAGTGTGGCTGACCACCAGGGTGCGCTGGTCGAAGACTCCGTTAATACAAACTAGTTAGAATTTAAACCACATCCCATAGCAGCATTAAGTAATTAGTTAAATATTAATTAGCTCGCATTATGACCTGTAAAGTTAGCGCAGTTACCGAAATATAAACTTACTCAGTGCGCGAGATTTACTAGCCGTGCTATTGGAGAATAATAGCCGACACACTCTAGCTACAAACAGTTTAGAAATGTGTTAAGGCTAGCGCAAATTAGGGCGGGCCGCAACACAACGCAACGTATTGCAAAAATCCTCCTTCATCAATTTCGTACATTTTCTATGATCCAACGCACATTATAGGCGGCCCGCAACGCATTTTTTTGTATGAAAATGCGTTGCGTTGCGGCTCGTTGCAGCTGTTAATGAGCGCACTAACTAATCAATCACAGGTGTTCTAATAACCCAATGCTTTCAAATTAATTACGGTACCTACCTAACAAGAGTTATTGATTTCTAATTGTCCTTTTTTTTAAACCATACTAAGGTCTGCGTGAAATATGTAGCTAAAATAATACTCTAATCAGACAGACATACAAAATTTAAAATGAACATAAAACACGGCAAAATAAAAAAGCACAATATACAAAACAGCCTACCGTAGTAATGAAAAGTAAAATTTTAACCATCTGTGCTACGATGGCCCCGGGATAAATTCCGAGGGTCATAACAATAAAAACTTTTGGACTTCTCACCTCCTTAATTTAGCCACGGCAACTTTACACCGGCAACTTGGCCCACTGTTTCAAGCAATATTATTTTGTTAAATATTTTGAAAGGGAGCCGGTATTCTGCAATTAAAATTCAATATTACATCTTGAATTTTGTTCAGACTTCGGAGGATTTGCTTGTGAGTAGAAACATCTGTAGGATGTTTGTGGTTCGTAGCTTTGAATACATTGTTTTTCACTTGTTCGGTATTTGTCAATTAATAACTTCCAGCAGTAACCACCGACAAATTTTATAAAGAAGAGGACACAACCGTAAAAGTATTTTAATGTTACATGAAATGTTCTCCAATATTTTTATTGGGACCCATAGATTGCAATACCAATGCACCTAGGGTCTTTTGCCAATCTAGATCCAATCCAATAATGGACAGGTGCACGTTCAGTTTAAGTTCAAAATGGGGGCTATTCTGTCCGAAATTCCGGATTCATCATTAATAATACTGTAGTAAAAGGCAGCTAAAGTTTAATGGGAGAAATGTTAGCTAGCTACATCACGCCCAAGGGTCACAGAATCACCGCTATATTTGTTTTAAAATGAATATCGCACGTAGTGGTTCTTAAGGCTATAGTATCTACGTACTACAGACATTTTACATCATGTACTTACACTTTACATTAATTAATATATGTATATGTCGGATCCGGTCAATAGTACGGACACGTAACGAATCGCAAGTGCGCCACAGGTGACATCACGTGGGTACCCATGCCTACAGCGCGCTTCTACAGAGTCGTGATGTTTTAACCTCATGGCGAGGAGGACAGTCTAGTGTCGGATCGCATCGGGGTTACTACGCCACGGAACTGTATTCGATTCGTTGTGCTTAGTGATTGTGTTAGATTGTGATTTTAAACACCGTGTATCGCACCCAGTGTGTTTTCATTGCACGAAACCCATCTTTTGCCCACATGTCTGTCTAAATCTAACTGAGTAAATCCTGACGTTCCGACATATATATCATACTCCTTTATTGGTTTTGCATTAGTATTTTGCGAATCGGTCTAAAACGATTTGTTTTCTTTAATTTTCTTAATTTACAATGTTATGACACTTATGTCAGGCTGTCAAGCTGTCATTACTTTTTCTTCTAAATTTTCTCTCGTAGAGTTTCTTACTGGCTTAGTTTAAGAAGGTTATTTTTGATTTATATAATTTAAATTATTTTTATCAATATGTCAGCTCAAATATTGTATTTTATAGATAATTATGATTGTTTACTGAATAACTGTATCCTAAATTAGATTTATAAAAATAATTGACACGCTCTTAGAATTAATTGAAGAGGTTTTTGAACGAATACTTGTATTTCTGGCCGTTTCGATTACTGACAAGTCGCATTTTTTGAAGAACATTTCAAACTCAGAAAAAGAACGAGGAGAAAACAAGAAACGTGGTGAAAAACTTGAAGACGAGGCTATATAAGCCACGACTGCTACATTCCCTGGTTTGATTCGATCCTGGATACTGTGAAGGAAACATCTCATAAGTCCTTACATATTTATTGAGACGGAGCTACTTACTACTTACTTACTTGGATAACTGACCCGTGCTTCTTGGGATTATCAGGCCTCGGAGCTGACGAGGCCTGACATCTGGCCCTGGCCTGGTGATAACATTGTAAATCAAGAAAATTAAAGAAAACAAATCATTTTAGACCGATTTGCAAAATACTAATGCATAATCAATAAAGGAGTATATACATATATTGATGAATGTAAAATGTAAGTATATGATGTAAAATGTCTGCAGTACGTAGGTACTATAAGGCCTAAATGTAACAGGAAACCCTTACTGAACAATGAATTCTAAAGTTTTAAGGTGCCAATAGCAAATATCAAAGTAGAAACAATAACGTGCCTACTTTCACTGTTAGCTAACCTCTGAAACCATCCCGTAAACATTACCGGAGGTCCAAAAAAGCGTGTGTCGCGGACGTAGCCGAATGGCTCCGAGATAACTTTTGCCCTGTTAAATAAAGACGACAGTTTTATTGAAAGTAGGGCCGTTTGCCTTCTGTAATTTTCTCGGGATACCCTTGTTTTGTGGTGTGAGCAATAAGCGGAGAGCGGCTTGGTAATTGTTTTATTTTATCCTATTTACTTTGAGTTGGAGAGTGATGAAACTGGCCAATAGGTACCCTAACTGATGACTTAACAACTACAATGAAATACCTCGTAGGTGATCAGTTTTGCTATTTCTTTACACTGAGCCTGGTCCTCAGTTGTTGTTCAAATTATGGAAAAGTCTTCTGTCTGAAATCACCCACCGTACTCTTTAACTGAAACATGTGGCTGCGTTGTTACTTGGCATCAAAAAGTGCCACCAATCTAAATAAATTATTCTACCCGGAAGCTGCTCTATATTAGTTATATTTATTTGCATTTTCCAAAAAATTACTCAACAGTGACTCGCTCCCGCTACCGCCTCCACCTTCAACTACCCCCAAGAGGAGATAGAGACATTTTTCGCTTTTCCACAAAGTTAAAAACTCGTTATTCGCGGGCGAAAAGTTAAGGGGAGCGAGCATTGTGTCTGGCGTCGAATTTATCGCTCCAGCCGTGATGACGACGCGACGGCCCGATTATGACAACAACTGGCAAATGTTAATTGGAGCATTTGCTGTTTGCTGGAATGGTCTGGGAGGAGCTCGGAGAAAGTAATGCGTCGTTTGAGATGTCGTGAGGATCCAGATTGAAGGACGAAGGTGGGGATACATCTTTGTGTAGTAGAGGTCTCACTGTAAAGGTAAATTTCTCTTTGTTATAAAGCCTCCGACCGGATAATGTAACATAATGGTACATTAGCATCTTGAAGTGCTGATGAAATAATATTTTTGAGAACCTTATGTGCCTTGGAACTACTAACGGTGTGATAGTAGCCAATAGTGACTAAATTGTCGCAAGTAAAACCGTTGGAAATCACAAGTTTTTCTCTACAATCAAATAAAAAGAAACATTACCTGAGCGACGTATAAAAAGTTATATTTCTGCAATCTTAATAAATAAAACAACTATATGTCTCCTCAGCACCGGTTGAACAGAAGTATTATTTACCTCATAAATACCTGCACGTATGAACGTTTTGCCCGAATTATGTATCAGATAATAATAACGCGAGAAAAAAAGGAAAAAAATAACGAAAAAAACCTCTCGTTGGAGACGCACTTTATTCTCACGAATAAAACACCCAGAAACATATGCCAGCAACTGGCTACAATATATATAAATATGTAACGCTACACCCGCCTACTGTCCTCCAAGATTCGGCTAAAAAACCGAACCTAACACTCCCATCTCTTTCTCTACTTTGGATGAAGACAAGGATGGAAGTTTATCGTAGAGTCGAAATTTTCCGGGGCGTTAAAATACCCGTTGACTCGCTCCCCCCACAATATATTTTATGGAGAGCGCAACGTTCTTTTTGCAATAGCTACCAGAAGGTGCTCTCGAACCCTTCATATTTACGATTAAGTCGTGATCAGAAATATAAAATACTAGTGTTTTTTGTTGATAGGCTCCTCGATACACGGTCCTAGTCAAAACGCGATTTTTTGTACATTTTGCTTGTACTGACGGTATACATTATGTAAGAGGTGTCGCTGTTTCGTGTTAAGATTTGAAGAATATTCGCTCGTATGCTCCAGAACTTGCATTTAAAATATGATGTGACTCCGAGAACCTATTTCATGCTAACGTTACGTACAAAACACAAAGTAATATGGGCGTCTGTTGCTCAGGGATTATGTTCGTTGCTCTCTCTTGTTTAAAAAATATTTCACTGACAATTTCAAACACAACAACACGTTACTAAGGAAAAAAGAAAAAACATTTTACAATTTTATTGTATGTACCGTAATCCTAGTATTACAATAAACGTAACACCGCCTAATCTTTATCGTCTCAATACGTCACACCTATTTGTTGAGTGGTCTCAAGTTGTAAAAGATTATTCTTTCACTCCTTATCCTAAAAGACGTGGGAGAAAGGGATAGCGTGCAGTTGTTGATACTCTTGTTTGATATACTGGAAAAGGCTTTTACTTTTCAGTAACATTCTTCTGTAATAATACCCACCAATCCCTGATTCCTTTTTGGAAAAAACCTTACAAGGTGTTTAGATAAGACAGCATTAGAAGACAACATTACAAGTATCAAGAATAAAAAGTATGTTAAGATTTTTTTTGTTAACGCACCTAAAAAAACCTTGAAACTAAGATATTGAAGTCTGACACTAGAAGGCTAATTCTCGTACCTAAAAATGTTCAAATTCAAGTCGCAATCTCATGCCAGCGACAATCAAATGTCAAAAATGTAGGTAAACGCTATACATTTTTTGACAGATTTAGACTGAGATGAGATTGCCAACGTAGCCCCTCAGATCTCATTTAAGAAAGAGCTTTCAAAAATTTCTAAATATAGAAGGCATAGAAAGAAAAAAAAAATAATCTACCCAAAACTATAGAGTATACATACACACTTACATCAAATACATTGGCAGAAAAAAAAACGAACCTTTCTGTCTATTAAAAATGTAGAAAAGTCGATGAGTTTTCGAATCACGATCTGATCATAAAATGTGGATCGGGCAGCGAGATATTTGATTTGAACTCCGCTATATAATATGTATGTAGGCAGGGCGCCGATATCGTAATGTAAGCGAAGTTTATATGCAAAGAGGACTCGGATTATTGTCATATTTACTGCAGATTTGAGAGGGATTAAAGGACATACAGTGCGTACATAAACTGGCTCTTTAATTATTTAACCATTCAAAAATAATATATTTATACGCAGGAGAAAACTTATACCTATGACATTGCTCAAAAAAATATTTTATTACCTCCAATCTTTTAGGATAGCATTTACTTTCACAAAACTTGTTATTGTCCAAAACTCATAAAAAAGACATCGCCTTCCAAGAAGAAATTATTTTGTAAAAAATTCTCCGAGTTCACAAGCTCCGTAACCTTAATAAAGACCAGATGAGGCGCCTACAACAGGGGCTAGTGGCTACATAATAACAGCTGCACGGGTCGATCGAGGGTTTAAAACTCCGCTTGCCAAGGTCGGTTTGTGGATGGGTGACCATCCATTACATAATATAGATTCCTCCTTGGCTCAGTATGAATGACAGTCGTTACGGGAAGTCAAAGTCCAAAAAAGAGTCTTACCAAGGGGAAGCTGACTCCAACATAGTTGGGAATAGACTTGGCAGATTGATGAATTGCCTACGGACAAAAGATTCTAATAAACGTAAGTGAGCACATCTGTCACATACATACTAGGACCTCTGTGTCTGCCTGTGTCAACACTATCCCACTTCCTATTAACAACACACTAAAATCAGAACATCGCTCAATCACAAACAAAACAATTAATTCTTTCCTCACTCACATTCAAGAGTGTCGTCTATAATGAAAGTGAACAAACGGACGAGCAATTAGGCGCTTTATTGCGCTCAATTAAGTAGCTGTAACAAATTAAGAAACGCGAACGAAAAGCTCGCTCGCTGTTAACAGATTATGTAAACACGGTAACGAAGTGAATGGTGTGGAGCTGCAGTGCTAGAGCGGTGGAGGTGGTATTGTGTTACATCTGAATCCTTACTAATGAAAACTTTGAAGGATAAAATCAGGAATGAAGTTTACCGGAAAATAACCAGAGCAACCGACATAGCTTGCAGAGTAAGCTAGCTTGTCATAGCTTGCAGAGTAAGCTAGCTTGTCATAGCTTGCAGAGTAAGCTAGCTTGTCATAGCTTGCAGAGTAAGCTAGCTTGTCATAGCTTGCAGAGTAAGCTAGCTTGTCATAGCTTGCAGAGTAAGCTAGCTTGTCATAGCTTGCAAAGTAACTGATGTGGCAGTGGGCTGGCCATGTTTGTTGAAGGACCGATAGCCGGTGAGCAGACGAGTCCTGGAGTGGAGACTGTGTATCGGTAAGCGTAGTGTGGGACACCCCCCAGCTAGATGAGCCGACGACCTTAAGAAGGTGGCTGTGACAGACTGGATGCGGAAAGCGAAGGTCAGGGTGTTGAAATCGCAGTCTGGGAGAGACCTATGTCCAGCAGTGGACTGCGATAGGCTGAGTTGATTTGATTGACTAATCATGCGACGGTAATTATATGTCTGTATGTTACCTTTATACGCCTAAACCACTGTACCACTCGTTATAAACCAGAAGATAGCCTGGGACCCGGAGAAGGACACAGGCTACTTTTCATTCTGAATATTTGAAGAGGAAGTCGCGGGCAATTGCTAGTCTAGAAAAACTTCTTCTAATATTATTTTAGATTTTATTGTATGTGTATGCATTTTTCAATGTCTTCTGTTGAACCCATGGCAAGTGAAAACAATCGTTTTAATGTCTCAGTTTGTCCTTCAATAGCATGTTCTAGATCAGTCTGTACTCTACTCATTGGTAAGTTCCTGCATGTGTGAACCGTACTGGTTCAATACTCAGAAGTAAGGATTTTGAACATAAAAACACTATTTCGTAGACTTTCAAGATCAGCTTTTATTACTTATAATCACAGCAGTACAGTAAGACAGTTATAGAGTTTCATTTACTAACGATACAAGCAAGTGACTAGCACCGATGTCGAAGCACATTACAAAAATGCCCGCCGACTATTTTTTATCCCCACCTTTGACTTCCTTATAATTGGTCGTTTGATAACTGTCAGTCTCGACCAATCACAAGAAGTCAATACAACTACGTTATTAATTGTAGGCATAATTTAAATATTTATAACAATTGCATATTTTCGTGAATCGAACCCATTTTCTAATCCACACTTCTCACTTTTAGAAGCTCTGTGAAAATTGACAGATGATGCTCACTACTCAAAGATCATAATATCGGTAGGTTTCATAATTTTAGCGTTCTGCAACCAACTATCATCATCTCACAGCCCTTGTCCGAGGTTACCTGGGGTTGGTTCATCACGTTTTATTGACAAATCAACATTATTTTTTTGTAAAACTACCTCCTCCATATTTCTACTGCTCAGGGGTTGGTTGTCGCAGCGTGTCCCTGATTACGACGACACCTGACGAGCTGCATCCACTGCGAGCTAATTGTTTGAAAAATTGCATTCAATTCAAGTAAGAGACTTTATGATCTTTTGTTTGAGGTTCTTTTAGCGAATGACTGTGTTGTTTTTATGTATTATTGAGTGATAAATAAACGTTCTCAACGCATTATTAATATTTTGATAGGAACGACTTCGGTGTATTTTTTACTGTCAAAGTATTGGGTAATATCTGTGTTTCGTGTATCGATTTTCTTCGATTAATTTATGGTTTCTGATTCTGTTAACCAATCAAATACATGATATTAAAAAAAAATGCCTATCAGAAAACAAAGGTTTTCACAAATCAACCGATATAAACGGCGATTAAAGCCGATACGGACAGCCGCAGCAACAGAAGTCAGCGGTACACAATTCTGTCTGGCCCGGTAACCCCATAACACTAACTACGATTAATTCCCCAACAATCCAAGTAAGCGGGCCAGCGGCAATAACCAAGCCGGGTCAAGTGTACCGCCATAACTTGCGGAGAACGACCGCACATAGAATATTTACACAAGCTCACTCAAACACCTTGCCACACTTTGATCAAAAGTTAGCGCTGCCAACAGTAATTCAGAGAGATTAAGAAACGAGTAGTTGCAATAATATTAGAGAATTTGTTAAAGTTAACTCCAGTTATAGTTAGGTAGAGGCGGACTAGTATTAGTTAGGAAGTTGCTAGTTTATGCTTATAGTTTGAGGTTATGTGTTTGCGTGCTGTTAATGTTTGAAATTGAGCTGAATAGCTAAATATACGAGTGTTATTGTGGCTAGGACTGTTACTGGTCTGGGTTAGTTTTCCCTATAATTGTTTTAAGTCCCACGCAAAATCCTAGTCCAATTTGACCTCTGCATGTCTTTGGTGCCTAAAATGATCAACACTCGGTAAAAAGTATGCACTTACCCATTGTTCCCTGCATTTGAGGAGCTCTTAGCTATATTAGTGAAATGGTTTTAATCATTTAGTTACATACATATCTATACTACATCATAGTCTAACACTATAATATAAACGTGCATTTATTACCAAAACACTGCCAACCAACACAAAATTTTATCTACATAATGACATCATTGCGACAATGTTGCATGTAAGCATTAACTTGTAATTTACACCAAAATATATTATCATTTAGAATACTGCAACATTAAAATGGGGCAAATGTCCGAGCAGAATCCAGAACTTGGATTCTTAATCGCTTGTAAAATGACTACAGGTTCAATCACTACGCTAAATCATTTTATTTACAACCACCTTATCATGAAATGATCGGGCCTTATTTTTGTTTCATCTTTCCTAAAGTTTAGACAACTCGGAAGCACTTTACAGACAAAAAAAATAAAAATTCCCACATACCCTCATGGCTTGTGTCCTTATTCAGATATTCACATAAAACCATCTCTATTCGGCAGTGGGTAGTAAATAGTGTCGAGTCGCCAGACGTGGTACGTAGCACGTAGTGCCTTGTAAAATATTCAGAGGTGAGGGGGTGAAATAAAACCCACCGACGTCTACCAGACGGAATGCTGGCATCGGTATTAACTTTTCCTAGAGGTGACCAGGAAATGTGGTGTAAGAAATTGAAGGTGCAAGAGATCTTGTTACATACTGAAGATGTTTTTGCTAGTGCTTCATGTCAAGCTCATTAATCGCAATAAGAGTTTCTAGTATTTTTTTTAAAATATGACTTTTAAATTCGAGGGGCTCGTGGCTAAGTAATAACAGCCAAAAGGGTCGATCGATCAAGTTATGCTACGCTTGCCGCGGTTGGTCCGTGGATAGGTGACTAACTTAGCATACCGAGATCCCTCCGTGCCTCGGAAAGCACGTTAAACCGTTGGTCCCGGCGTGATTTGTGGATCTTTGACAGTCGTTATGGGTCGTCAGAAGCCCGAAAGTCTGACAACAAGCTTATTAACCCGTCGCGCGCTAATTAGCAGACACAATTGAAATTCTATTGTTATCTGTACACATGGTGTGCAATCGACATTTTAAGAGTTAAGGGGTATCGTATTACCCAGTAACTGGGTTGTGGAGGTTAGATAAGCAGTCGCTTCATTAAAAATACTGGTATTCAGCAGCATCCAGTTGCACTGGAAGCCGACCCCAAAATAGTTGGGAAAAGACTGGGCAGATGTTGATGACTTTTTGATTCGAGAAGGTATCGGAGTGTGAATGCATGATCATGTGACTTTGAAAACATATGGGTTCGTTTTCGGATTGTGTGCGGCCACTAGTGAATGTCGAAATGAACAAATAGTACTGTCAGTAAATGTTAATGCCAATGCATTTTATTTGAAGAAATCTTATGAAAAGTTCCTTTAACTTAGTCTCTAGAACCTACTTCTACCTATCCTTTTAACCTAGTCAAGTATATTATAACGAAATATAGCCCTATTGGGTACTGATTCAACAAAATTGATGGCGTCGATTACTTCGATTGAGCCTGTAGCATGAATGTTTAAGTTCGTAGCGGTCATCACCATCCATCGCGAGATTGAAGGTCGGTACTTGATATAAGTCCCAATTACTCGTATATTCGTACTGGGAGAAGATTTTCTAAATTGTACATAATCATGAATACGTAGTACCTCCATATCTAGGTACTACATACATTAATGTAATGATAGCGTATGTATGTAGTCATCTGTCCAGCCTTTTTCCCAATAAGTTGGGGTCGGCTTCCAGTCTAACCGGATGCAGCTGAATACTAGTATTTTACATGAAGCGACTGTCTATCTGACCTCCACAACCCACTAACTGGGTAATACAATATCCTTGGTAAGACTGGTTGTCAGACTTTCAGGCTTCTGACGACCGGTAACGACTGTCAAAGATCCACGAATGACAGCCGGGACCAACGGCTTAAAGTGCTTTCCGAGGCACGGAGGAGTCTCGGTAGGTAATATGTAAAGATGGTCACATCAGATCACGTCAATGGTAGCGTATGTATGTAAATAAATAAAATTAGTACCGTTGTCTAGAAAGTCGTAAGACCTTGGCTCAGGTGAGATGACGTAGTAGCCGTGACCACAATGTAGACAAACACTCATTCGCTGGCGACTGGTTGGCCTGTTCTGTTACAGGCAAGTCACAACTAAGTAGTTTAGGACTAGTAATTTCTGGCTTCGGCCAAGTCACGACTAAGTTTAGTTTCGGACTTGATATAATTTCATAACTTGTAAAGCACTTTTTCTACGGCTATAAAAACACCTGTTTGAAAATTCTTCTATGTTACTTAGCCAAATATTTTGGTTACCATCATTTAGCAGTAAGGAAGAACTAATTTAATTCAAACAAATTTATTTATGCCCAGAAAAAACGCAAGAATACCTCCAACCAATTACTTCGTTATCTTGGGCTCTAACTGAATAAAACTCTGGAGCATTTCATCATTTTCGCGTGGCAAAACTTTTAGTTAGTTTTTGTGCTAACTTCTGATTTATGACCCCACCGACCATCCCTCACGGTATACTCTCTAATAAAGGAATTTACTCGAAAAAAGGTCAAGGAATTATTATTTTTTCGCTTCCACTTGATGAAATTTAAGCTGGTTTTGACGGGAGACTGTGTGTAATATTTTATAAGGATGAGGGTTTTTTGTCAAGATACTTTTTAGAGTATACGATTTAGGATAGTGGTAAGTTATAGAATGGATGTCACGTGAAGAGAATAGCGAAGTTTCAAACGGTAGACTAGCAACTACGGGCAGTTGTTATCCGTTTCTTTGGCAAATAAAGTAGTTGATGGATGTATGCTAGCTATGCAGATGTACGGGCCGCACCATCCTGTGTTGAAAGCTTTTGAAACCATCATTTAAGGTTCTTTAGATTGTACATTTCTACCAAAAATCTTGGGAGCCACAATCAATCTGCATAGCCTTTTCCCAACTATGTTGGGGTCGGCTTCCAGTCTAACCGGATGCAACGAATACCATTGTTTTACATGGAGTGACTTCCTATCTGACTTCCACAACCCAGTCACTGGATAATACGATACCCTTTGGTAAGACTGGTTGTCAGGCGTTCGGGCTTGTGACGACCCGTAACGACTGTCAAAGATCCACGAATGACAGCCGAGACCAACGGCTTAACGTGCTTTCCGAAGCACGGAGGGGTCTCGGTGTGTAAAAATGGTCACCCATCTACGTACTAACCTCAGCAAACGTAGAACGCTTAGCCTGATGGTTCGACCCGTGCGGCTGTTATTACTTAGCCTCTAGATTTTGGGACCCACAAGCGCGGTGATTATTATGAAATCCATACCAACAAAACCGCAAGCTTATATCTAGTAAAATTACGAAATACATGAGTTGATGAAAAACCCGATTTCACATGTTACGACCTGCACGTTTTGTTAGCCACGCGAAATTCCCAAAATTGGCTTCTTTAATATATGGCACGCGCAAATGTATGAAAAAATCGTGTGCAGATGTACTACTTACACAGCAAAAGTTTAGCATCAGCCAAACGTGGGTAGATGGGAAAAATATATGAAGGAATATTTCAACTTTTCAAATGGTGCTTTGGAAAAATCGCTAGGACTGATTCATGTTTATTTTTTTCATTGTAACCTTTATTTTTGACATAGTCTGAATCTTTTATCTTTCTTTCGTTCGCTCATCATATCTACCTATCATGGATGCTAACGCGTAACTTTTTTATAAGCCTGATCTGCCCAAACCTGGGCAAAGACTTCCCCTTTCCTTTTAACTTATTGTGTTGAATCTAACAGAGGCCACAAACCATTGCAATATTAATAAACTATTTTGTATACCGCCCACATATGATAAATTCGCGGTAGTTCAAGCCAATAACGTATTGAAGTTTTATTTTCGAACTATTTTTCCAAATAACGTGGGTGGCGAGATATGTTGATAACCATCTGAATAGTATTTTTAAATGAAGTGGGTTTAGTATTATTATCAAACCTAGTTATATGACAATTATATTGTAGGTTTCGTAGTGTTCAGTGGGAAGCAGCTAAAGTTTAATTTGATTATATTTCTGAGTATAATCTTTCTGCCAGTAGCGATTCTGTTTGACGGATTTTGTATTATTATCTAATCGGAGATCGTGGATTAATAATTTTCGAAATTAGATAGTTTATACAGATATAAATGTTACTGTAGTTAAAAAATTAGTTGAATAAAAAAAAAAAAACACTAAAAACCAACTTCTCTATTTTCGCTAGCGTTTTCAGATCATCATTTTTCTTGGCATGTTCACCTGAAAATTAACCACCGCCTCACGAAACGCCGATAGCAAAATAATGTATCATAAAGGCGGGTGCATAATGTCGGCGTTGCACGCGCCACCTGCGCCGCTAGCGACACATTTTATGACCCGCCCGTGGCGCGAATTGCAACTAACTGCCGATACGTTTGGGAATGTACGGGGCCATAGTTTGATCGGCAACGTGATTTTAGTTTGCAGTTTGAATTAAAAAAGTTTTGTTGATTCTCGTCTAGTTCTCAATCAATCTGCCTAGCATTTTCCCAACAATGTCGGGGTCGGCTGCCAGTCTAACCAGATGCAGCTCAATAAAAAAAATATTTGGTACTAAGAAATAAGTGTTACAAGCCATCATAAAATAGCACATGAATGTATTGCCACAAATCTGATCCTAACCCCCAAACTAGGCCTGGACCTGTATTTTGGGCGTCAGCGTTCAGCCATGGGTTCTATTTCCAATCTAATAGCATATAAGAGGAATGTCCCTAGAAAATTAACAGCCAAGGTTATTGCTATTTGGTAACACTTAGAGGTCAAAATACGAGTAGCTTATTTATTAGGTACAGAAGAAGGTAAAACACATAAAATATGTATGGATTAAAATTACAAAAAGAAAGTAAAAATGCAAAAAAGTATTTGTGTATATATGGCTGTGTGTGAAATTATGAGAGTTGATGAGTGTATGTGTGTAAGTGTGCATGCGGTGGAAGTGTGTTGTGTGTGTGTATATGGGAGTGAGTGAGTGTCTGGTTTGGTTTGTACCTCTGAATGCGTGTAAGAACGGGAAGAAGAAAGAATGGATGACAGTGTGAATACCAGTACTTTACATGGAGCGACTGCCTACCCCATCTCCACAACCCAGAAACTGGGTAATATGATACCCCTTGGTAAGACTGGTTGTCAGACTTTTATTTTATTATTTATTATTTATTTATTTATTAAAACTTTATGCACAAGTAAAAAATACTGTACAAAGGCGGACTTAATGCCTGAGGCATTTTCTACCAGTCAACCTTAGGGTGATGCAGAGAAAAAAAACATGGCAGGTGCAGCATAAGGGATAGATAACTCGAAAAAGAATAAATACTAATAAATAAATACATATATACATACATATAAACAGAATAAACTTTGTCAAGAGAAATAACGATAGGTAGAGGAGAAAAAGAATCCAGCAAGAATCAGCGCTGAAGTGATTCTGCCAACTTTATACGAATATATTCACGAGCCTTCATTTTGAACGATAGCTGACTGGTTGCCATCCTGATGTTCAGAGGGAGCGCATTCCAAAGAAATACCGCCTGGACAAAGAAAGAAGAATGAATAAAACCAGAGCGGTGAGAAGGACATCGTAGAAGACGATTGTTGGTTGAACGAAGATTTCTACTATGGGCAGAGCACAAGTATTGAACATGGGAAGTCAGATAAGAAGGAGAAGTAGGTTTATTTAGTATGGAATACAACATAGACAGAGCCCTTTGGGCTTCTGACGACCCGTTACAACTGTCAAAGATGCATGAATGACATCCGGGACCACCGGCTTAACAAGCTTTCCAAGGCACGTCGTCGTCGCATTCTTGAATAGTTCTGATTGTGTGGAAATGATATTATATAAGCTGCAGGTTTTCGGTATTATTTGTATAACATGTGATTATATTTAAGGAACAACAAAAAGAATTGCTTATATTATTGTTGAAGTAAGGTTTATTTTTGAGTAGCATAATTCATTACCAACGGCACATTTCTAAAGAAAGCGAAAATCTCTCATTTTGCGAAGACGATGTGAAACTATGATTTTAAATATGAATGAAAAACAAACAAAAAAAAATTAATTCGTTACTATCTTGATAGATCGTAATGAATACACAATTTTTTTTACAACTCTACCATTTATTTATCCACAAGTGTATAATTTAGCGTTTAATAAAAATTTAGCGTTCACGTTTTCAATATCCTCCCATACAGTTTCTCAATCGGCTGCCAATAACCAGTGTGTTGCTGAGGAAAACTCGTGTTGCTAAGCTATTTATTGCCTATTTACAATCATTCCGAGTCGCGCAACTGTGCGATTTACAACATAGTCAGCTATTGTGCCCCCCGCCTTGCTACACGCGTGAAAAAGTTGCCGAGTAAAGAATGAGAAATACCTCTCTTATGTTCGAAGAAAAATACTTTGTTTTGTGATACCAGTGTATATTTCATTGTGAGTCTCTTTATTCGAATGTAACACGTGTTATCTTGTGTATTTTTCTTTAGTGTGTTAAAATTCCGTTGGTTTGGTTGAATCCTGAATTAAAATCCTGGGTTGTGCTGTAATAATATATTTATTTTATTTGATAATTACAGTACATGTTTCGGTAGTAAGTTTGCATGCAAAATCGTAGTTCATAATAGTCTCATAAAATATGGTCCTTGGGCCTCTTATTTTTATTTTAGATTCCTATTATTAATAAATGTTTAGAAATCAACATAAAAGAGGCTTAACTTTTTAAGTTGAGTTTAAGTATATGGTTTTGTTTGTTTACACAAAACTATGAATTCTTTCACAGTACAATGCTATGCGAGTATTTTCAAAAACCAAAAGTTCTATCCATTCCGGCAAGGCTTCGTCTAATCCATTCCGGCAAGGCTTCGTCTAATTCATTCCAACTCTCAAAAGGCCGGTGCAGCAATGGGTCCATCCTTCACACAGTAGCAGTGCTCGAGGGCGGGACTAAGCCCCGATGAGCGAAGCCTTATCTTGGACTAATTAATGCATTGCTCACAAAGCCTGCCTGGCCTTGTGAGACCACCTTTGTATAACAATGAAGAAGGTAGGTACAGCTGTAGGTATTGGTAGGGAAAGAGGATTCTGTGGCAAATATGCTCCAAGTGGATGGTTTGATATTTGTTGTTTTCAAAAATGGTTGGCAAGCTTTGCTGTGATGTAGACATCACTGGTGTGCCGGTAGGATTACTCTGAATAAGCCGTTTAGGTACTTGGCGGGATCAAGAAACTCTGCTTTAAGTTCTTAATGCAATCCGAATAGTTTCGAATTCAAATCGAGATATTATTTATAACTGTTCTTGAGCCTACGTTTTTATTATATTTATAGTTTCTTTTGTTTTCTTTTGTAAAGTTTGATTTGCTCGCACTTATCTAAATTAGAAAACTAACACAAAACATACTGCAGAATTCCCCTAGAAACTGCAGCAAAACTCAAATAAATCCATACCAATCCTCCATTATAGAATTAAGACTTGGATCTCTGGCGCTGACCGAACTGATTAGTATTCGTGAGGCGCCACCCAGAGGTATCGCGAGTTATGACGACCGCCTTGCAGGAAGAGAGATGCAATAAAGTGAATTATGCACACAACTGCGATACTTTGTTCTGTACCCTCGTGAATTGGGCTGCGGTTTGATGGCGAGAGGCGCGAGAGCGGGGGAGTGGGTTCTATGGAAGTAGCGTCTTATAGTTTTTAACAATAAGTAGTACAATCAACATAGCGTGACTATTGTACCAAGCGGCTGAATAAAAATTAGTTAATTACAAAACATGTTTTATCCATTGATGATCTTACTGGTTGTGTTGGTTACTTTAATAATTTTTAGCCGAAACCTTCACAATTTAATGTTTTGTAACATGACTAATTTGTAATTTGACATACTTAATTGATTTAATGTACCTATTCTAACCTAACTGATAATATGAATTTTGCATGTCTCAATGGCGGGACATAGCAGACTTACCTGTAACTAACAACATCTTATGAACCTATGATCCACAATAAATGATTTGAATTTGAAAACCAATACAAAATCTTTCCAATTAGCACAACAAAAACGCTACGCCAATTTGTAAAACATGACAGTTGACCCAATTCTATATCTAAGGATAGAAAAGAGTGCACTAAGCCATCATCCCGACACTCGCGTACTCACGGGACTCCTAATGCAGACTTACACAGAGCCGCAGTGTTCGTTCAATTTAAACTTTAATATGCAACCGACTACCGCGCCAAATTGGAAATAATGATCTGTGAGAGCACTATTTTATTTTTCCCGGCTGTATTGTGTTTGTGGTGCACAGCATTAATGCAATACCAATATTACGATTCAGTCATATAATTTTAGTTTGGTTCGTAAACAAAATTGCGTGTTGAAAATTTTATGGGGCTTAAAAAAATACGGCGATTTTTTTTACAAATATGTTGGCATGTCGAGTTAGAAGCGAGTGAATGTTGGTCAGATTCTTTGTGTAAAATATTAACAATGGAGGAATAAAACTGTTAGACACAATTTTATTGTGTTACAAAGGAAGCTCTATAAAAGTTTCAAGATGATACGATCGTAGCACAGTGCAAGCTACGCCGTAGCTAGCGTAGCGTGTAGCGATGCAGTTTTCATGACTAGAGTAGAATAATCTCAATAATTGAATCAAGATGATGGCCTGTGGTAACACCTGAGACTTACGAGTTGTAGGTCGTAGGCAGGCAGGTGCTTTATTTTCTCTAAATTATTTCATCACCACTGCTCTCAAAAAGGTAAAGGAAAGCATCGTGAGGAAACCAGCATATCCTAGAACCAACAATTCGAAGACATGTAACATTTACATGAACTGGGCCCGCGTGGTGGATTACGACCCGTTCCCTCTCGCCAGGGGGAGGCCTGTGACCCAGCAGTGGGAGCATTATAGACTGATTATGAGGTCAAGAAAGAAAATATATTCAAGTTATGTTTCAAAGTAAATGTGAGTTTGGGAGTCTTAACAAATATTATATTAAGACTTGTTTCAACAATAGGCCTCATCATTCCTATTTTATAGGCACACTGATAATTTCAATCGCGCATCAAGCCACATTTTATCGCACATCCTTCGGAACTATAAAAAATATATTACAGCCATAACACCATAGAACCAGCGGCTTTTTGATACGAGATACAAATAAAACACGGCGATAACGCAGCACGACAGGCGATAAAAGTGATATACGTTGTAAAAATCACGCGGGAAGCACCGTGTTTGCATAATGTAAGTTTTATTTTGTGGCTTATTGAATATGTTTATGAGGTGTGCTCGCAAATGTTGAGTTATGACATTTGGAGGTGATGGTTACTGGTTATCAGCTATGATTAGGGGTCGTAATAACGGTTATCATCTGTTTTTTTTCCAAGAACTGACGAATTTTGGTGTTTGCTTAATAAGTTTCAGAAAGTTATCGCTATTAAACTCTTCAACTTATTAGTTTTCCATCCTAATCTTTTTTGAAACTACTGAGGTTCGACAACTTTTAATTACAAAGACACCACAACATTGACTGCTTTGAGGTCAGAAAAATCATGTGTGAAATCCGTGCAGCTAAGAATAGATTGTGAACAAAACTAAAACAACTTTATAGATTCAATAAATGAAATGAAATCAATAACAATCGCCTTAATTTCACTTCCCAAGCACCCTCAAAACTAAGCAAATAACTTGCAATCAAAATCTGCATTTCAAATTCATAATCTTGCTTTTCAATTTAATTTCGAGGAACAAGTTGCAGAGCTAAAGAAATATTCGCATAGGGACGCTCCAATGCCACGATGTACCATCTTGTGATTTGCCAAGCGAATATAAATCTTAATTGCCACATTTTAAGGGCCCTAGTCGTGGTGGTTTTTTTGCTGAGGCCCTCCACATGGTGCTAGAGGTGCGGCGTGCTTGAGGTTGGCGTGTGGTACAAGGTAATGGTGCAACAGTTCCTGATGGTAGAACCTATTGTAAACTAGCGATCCGTTTTTATGACTTGACAAAACATCGAGGTTTCTTTAGTAAGTTTATTATTAAAGTAGTATACAAACCACACAACATACAAACACACATACAAACCACAACCCGCATATAAACCTTCAGGAACAAATTCTGGCGGATGGTGAAAACCACAACCTAGGTTTTTAAATAAAATTGCTCTCAAATAGAATTGTTTATTCCAATTTGAAAGATAATATTTCATTGGATTTACAGACGCGCTGGAGTTTTAACTTTAACCCATCGTATGTGATTGGGAGTTTCTTCGGTCAGTGAAAGAATTCAGAATACTATTATTCTGGTGAAGAGGACGATAAAAAAACTACTAACTAGCTCGTAATAGAACATTTTCTAAGATAAGACAAAGGTTCTTATTAATAAAGCCAAGGTGCAGAAATACAAAATGGTAACATCCCAGAGCCAAGTTATTTGTCAATTGAAAGCAAACGTCAACCTTCTCAAACATAACGCTCTAACTTCAACTTGTACCACAACATAAGGTGAATGAAAAAGTAAGGTTTCCTGAGACGCTGTCGCGGAAAATTTAAGCCTGCATTTATGTTAGTTTATTTTTCGAGTGTTAGGTAATTTCTGCTATTTCTGCCGCCGAGTTTTGTAGTCCAATGGATTTTCGTTGTGCCCGTGTTATGTGAGTGCCAAAGTATGTTGCATAATTATGCCTAATCTGTCCTGTGTCTTGTTATGAAATGGAGTTGAAATGAATCTGAAAGCTTTGAGTGATGCGTTTATTTTGCGTCTACCCGGATTTGAGACTAGATTTTAATTTTATGAAAGCTATCGTAATAACTAGTGCCTGTCTCGAAACAGACCGGCTGGCGTAAGAATAGTTCGTAAGTTAAATTGAAACAAACATTTGTAAAACAATTATTATTGTTGTTGACTGAACGTAAAATTAGGTTATTTATTTAAACTTTTCGCACTAAAAAAATGTATAAAGGCGGACTTAATGCCTTTGGCATTCTCTACCAGTCAATAAAGGGTTAGATTCATCAGTCAAAGCATTTTTGCTTATACAACTAGAAATGTTTTTTTTATTACTAAAAATTCTTTGATCAAAATCTCAAAACTCTGTAAAACAGCATTCAGGCGTTTGACTTCAATATAACGAAGCACTTCGTAAAAAAGTATTCCAAAAAAGCACAGTCGCAGTATTTTGTCGGTTAAAATTCACATTTCTGACGCGAATTAAGGTGCACGATTCCAATTAGTCGAATCCCAAGGAGAAAATTCGACAAAAACTCCATAGCAGATGAAGCCATAGAAATAAATGCATGGAAAGCAGAATGTTTACCTTATCAACCAAAATATGATACTCAAAGAACTCATTTTCGATGGAACCATAGTAATATGAAAGGTAGGTGAAACTCTTTTGTCTACCAAAAGAAGGTACATAATTATACCCAGTAGGTATTTCTAAGCAGCATATCAGGACTTACATGCAGGTACATTGTCCATACATCGTACACTAACCCTGCATGCTCTGCAACCGCATTGATTAAGGTGCAGTACAATTTACACGTGCCCATAATACCTAGCGGCTTTGTGCGCCACAATGGAGGGTTAACGCGTTCCCGTTTGTCTATGTTGGTGACGTCACTTCATGGTGGTTGGTGGCACAATAACGATGGGTTTGGAGGGTTAGGCTTGAATGTGTTTTGTGCCTACAGCGGATAGTAGAAAAACAACTTGAAAACGGTATTATCATGACAGACATGAAATAGGTTCATTCAGAATACTAGGATGAAAAGTTGGAATATTTCGTAATATCCGCGTGAGTAAACTCTTAAACATTAATAATAACATGAAGGTGTAACACACAAGTTTTGGTAAGAATATTTATTTATTTAAACATAAACACACTATCATTACAGGGTAACCCCAATAAAATAGTGGTTTCCCATTCTATAATCTAAGCACACACACAAATATATAATATAAAAAATATAGAACCTGCGGGTGTCGTATAATGTGACTGAAGGACTACGTTACGATGATGGCCGACAAAGTCCTTCACGTTCACTTCTCCTACGCTCGTATTGGATCGTCACGAGTTGTAGGCACGAGAGCAGCTCTGGTGGTGGTAACCAATTTGGTATTTCGTGGTGATCATTTAAAGTCCCTGTAAAAATATTGTGTTCAGCTGTAAACGTTTAATTCAATAGTGATAAGCGATCAAATCATTTATGATATTTACGTAGAACGCAAACCATAATTCCAAATTGAACTCAATAATTCAAACACTTTCAAAGCGTAGCATTCATTTCCATATTTTCACGAAATCACCAAGTAAATGGAATGTCAACTGTAGTCTCGACAATTCGTCGCCCGAACTAACAACATTTTGTCGCTTCGCAAATTGCTCGCTTGCAACATAATACCTTTGCGTCCTTCATAATAAAACAGGCTTCCCTAATTAATATTCAGCAACAGTACCGTTTCTTGAATAATTAAACTTTTTTATGGAAAATAAGAGACTCTTGCTTATTAGTTGTAAAATGAAGTTAGCATAATGTTAATTAAGCATTTGTCTGTCAAATGACATTAAGGGGGTTAATGTTCCACGAGGCTTGTAGAAAAGTGTTGAACACTTTTTATTCAGTGTTTTACACTCCGATGTTAAAGACTTAAGAGCTTTTCAGGGTACCAAACGGAACCCTATTACCGCCTCCGCCTCCGCTGTCCGTCCGTCCGTCCATCTGTCTCTCACAGGGCTGTATCTCATGAACCGTAATAGGTAGACAATTGAAATGTTCACAGATTGTGTATTTTTATTACGGCTATAACAACAAATAATAAAAATAAAATAAAGTTACAAATTAAAATTCCCCACGCAATAAAATTTCCTTAATTTACAAAAAAAAAAAAATCTTATATCTTATCTTTCTTTATATGTGGGGTGTCACTGTCTGAAACTCATCGAGTAGACTACAAATATATATATTTTTTTATCTTCAAAAATGAAGAAATGGGGGCCGTAAAAGTTGTCAATTTTAGACCATTTTTGTACGAGCTCTATTGCAACAATTAAACAAGTTATTAATTTGAAACTTCTGTAAATATATACCATATTATACTGTATTTAATCAACAAATACTAAAAACGCCGATTCATAAGGTATTCTGTTTAAATATGAGCGATTTTCTAATATTATAACTGCAAAATATAACCTAAATACTAAGTTATCTTTACGATTGGTAAACATATATGGTACGGAACCCTTCGTGTGCGAGTCCGACTCGCACTTGGCCGGTTTTTTAATGTTGAATGTTGGAATTTGAATCGAAGTCAATTAAAAAATCTAATACATTTATTGCGTAAATTGTGAAGGTCACTCCTATAAGATTTATGACTACTTATTAATACTGTAACACTCTGGATTCCAACGGAAATATACTATCGAAAAACATATCCCAGAAAGAAAATGCTTATTGTATGTTAAAGAAAATATTAAATTTATTAAAGTTCAGTAATAACTGGCTGCGATGTTCAGCTGGCATCAATATGAATTAGTGTAACGGATACGGAATCAGATATCTGAAACGGCGGAAAAATATGGATCAAAAATTCAAAAATGCAAATTTAGCCGATATTTTCATTTATTTTTAAGCTTGTTGTTGCTGTTTGACGATCGATTTATAATAGTGCGTTTAATAAATCGAGATACGTATTACATTACTGTCATTTTTATTTCGGTACACATATTAGTTACATAGCCCCCAGCTAGATGGACCGACGACCTGAAGAAAGTGGCTGGGACAGACTGGATGCGGAAGGCGGAGGACAGGGTGTTGTGGCGCAGTTTGGGAGAGGCCTACGTCCAGCAGTGGACTGCGATAGGCCGAGTTGATTGATTGATTACATATACGTAGTTACATATACGTAGATAACTAGGTTCTGTGGTTAGTGGTGCTGTAGGCAGCAGTTTTGAAACATATATGTTCGTATCAGTACAGTCTCCCCTCCCAACACATTTTCAATGTATTGGAGTTTAAAAAGCCGCATCCTCCTTACAGTGACAAGATGCTGGCTGCGAGCCAAGGAAGCCAAATCTTAAATCCTTAAACAAGTCTAATTCAGAACCTCTCGGAATAGTGCTGTTCCCGAAGAATTTTCAATATTCTATCACGTAATAGTGATGCGGAAATTCCTTTTTGATTAAGGTTATAGTCTTTAATCTTTTGCAGGTAAGAAGAGATACTACTTAGTGAGTATTCATAGTTAAAGATCTTTTAGACTTTAAACTTGAAAATAAGTCACGAAATGATCAATGATTCTACGTTTCCTATTAGACTTCCTATGAGAAGAAATACTGAAGCTTTAAAGGCAAGGTCTCTCAAAATGGAAACAAAACATATCTATATCATATTTACGTAGTTTTAGAATTTAGAAATGATGATCATTTTGCAAATAAAAATTATATTTGTTAGGGAGTAATAAAAATGGCATTTTCCGTCCTAGAGTTCCTTTGGTAAATTGCTTTATGGCTAATGAATATTAAAAAAAAAAATAACTGTCTAATCTATTCAGTATAATTTGCGCTCCTCTCCTATTAACATAGGTTACTCGAAAAACTGCCTACGCAACGTTATAAACATACTTTTCAGAAACCCATTAAAATTGAAATAATTAAAACACATTTTGCAGAAAGCAGAAGTCCCGTGTTCATTATTTTTACGCCAAATAAGAGAGCTTCATTCGACGCCTTTCGCTCAACATAAAAGGATGTGACTTGTTAACGAAAAATAAAGAAAAAAACTATTTGCCTGCCAGTTCACAGCGGGAACTAGTATTATTTTTATTTGTGAAGTGAGATGTTGTGATACCTTGACATATGAGTATGTATTAAGTATTGATATGAAGGAAGATGTTATTGAGATTTCTGCTAGAATATTTCTAGGAAAGACTACGACATATTTTCCAACCGATTCATAGCTCAGAAATAGCTTAGTTCAATAAAAAAACTGTACAGTAAGAGAAATTAATTGTTAAGCAAATTGCTATCCTACGTCACTTTGCTATGTTATAGCAATTTCATACAACTATCAAAGAATAACAGTTGAGATTTTAACGGACAATTTTAAAATGGTATCAACCCGCACTGGGCTCGCGTGGTAGATACAGCCCACTCCCTCTCGAAGAGAGGAGGCCTGTGTCCCAGCAGTGGGAACACTATAGGCGAATAATGCTTAAGATGGTAAACAAATTGATTAACGATTAATTTCCCTGACTTTACATCGAATCTTGAACCCTTCATTGTGCGTAGTCCACGCACAATGAAGGTTCCGTACCCGCACTTGGCAGATTTTTTCCTTTTGAGCTACGGAACCATAAAAATGCAATAGGTATCTAAATATTTTTTCGATAGTTTATTGACTAGGTAACAGTTTTGAAGTCACGCTATTCCTTACGATCGGGCTACAAATCTAAACATTTTATAAATTAAAGTCACTTTTCGTATAATGTGTGAGTGTTGTCCTTATAAACTACGCAACGGATTTTGATGCTGTTTTCACCATCATTTAGAGAATTAATTATCCTTGAAGGTTTATGAAACATTATTATTTAACGGTAAAAAAAATCTCGATGTTTTATCAAGTCGAAAAAACCATGCGAAGCAGGAGCAAGTCGTTAGTATTTTATAATCCCTTCAGCCTGCTTACGCCTCTAAAGATTACGAACTGTTCCACGTACATACACGTACAAATACCATGAATTATTTTAAGATTAATCATAGAGTGTAACATAGCATTTCTTACGTCTTTGTGCTTGAGACAGCCGCCGTGCTCATTAACATTAATCATGCCTCATGTGACGTCACTCACGTAATGATGACGTTGCACACTCACACGCGAATTATTTGTGTGTATACGTTCTCTGTTATACCATTCTTGGAAGAATGTATGAATGAATGAATTGGTGCTGATCCATGCGTCATGTTCGTGAACGGGCGCCGTCAGTTGGGACTGGTCGTCTCTTAGCTGCCATGGCTTATTTGTAATTTTAATATTTAATTTAGTTGTTTTAGTTATTAGCTTTTTATTACGGACGCTTTTTAACGTGCACGTCTTTCTACATTGTTCTCACATGTATATTTTCAACTTGAACGATGTAACCAATATTTTGTAAAAATATTATGATTTAAAAGAGTGTCCGTGGAGTTTCTTGCCCGTTCTTCTCCATAGGGATCTACTACGCTTTGGAATGGGCAACTAGCTTCATCTTTCTGACTGACCGACCCATTGACAATTCAAAAGTGCCTGTAATTGGTTTATTTGAAATAAATGCTTTGAGTTTGAGTTTGAAATGTTTTTATATGTATGTAGATAGGTACTGCAGAGATTCTTAACCTGCATGGTTGTAACATGCAACCTTTTGGAATAATTATAAGATAATGGCATAAGAATTATGAGATAATCGCTATAACGAATTAAGAATAGAAGAAAAATAATGATTCAGCTTGGTGAGCTGACAAGCGCATGTCACTAGCGTAGACTAAAATATTGGAATAATTATCCAAGTTAAATATTTGCTCGTTTTAATTGAACGACCCGGCAATATAATAACGGGGAGTTATTGGAGTACCTGCTGTAACAGAGACACTTTATGGTTCGTATGGAAAAAATGGTTTTTATGGAAATATTATACCTAAACTAGCTTTAGGTTCGCCAGCGTCGATTTCGGAAAATATCCCATGGGAACGTACATGCCGTGCGATAACACTGTGCAAACTCAAATCGCCACGTAATATCGCTGCCATGTATGGTGGGCTTAAAGCTCCCAGTCAACATGATTTTTTACGACATCTTCAACAATCATCGTCATATTTCAGCTAATTTACACAAAACCGTAATTAATTATACACTGAATTACTCCGTCCGTTGGTGAAAACCGTATGAAAATCAGTTCAGGAGTTTTTGAGCTTATCGCGTTCAAACAGACGGACACACGCGTTAGGGGGACTTTTTTTAGTTAAAATTTATTTTGCCAGTCACGCTCTAATAACAAATAACTTTTGACCGAGTGTCCACTCGTTCAAAAGTTATTAGTTGTAATAGTTTCGTCGCAAAAACGTTGGATGAAATAAAGACTAAATGTTACCTCAAGATACGAACTATGACTACATTTCCAATCGTTAGGCATTTCTCTTAAAAAGAGGTAGGTACACAAAAGGTTAATATTATTAGGTTTAGATTTAAAGAATTTTATTCTCATAAGAACTTAAATAACAGTTCACTTAAAATGAGATACAAAGTGCTTAAATCTACGTAAAATAAATTATCACATTTGCCTCTGGGGTGTTGGTGACGTTACAGGGTACATACATGTTTCTTGAGTTTTTTCTTTAATATATTTATACTATCACACTACTTTAAATCTTCCGGTAAATTGTTGAACAGCCGTGCCCCCTCAACTAATATTATTAGTGAATTTTAAAATCAACCCTTTTTTACCCCCTTAGGGGGTGATTTTTCAAAAACTCTGTAAGTACCACATATATCTTTATTTCTTACCAAAAGCATAAAATTTAATTTATAATATTAGTATATTTAAATATTGGTATGGATAAGTACTTAGAGATAAACCATTCTAAAAATGAACGCCCCTCCACAGATGTTACGCTCACATGCAAAGAAGGTGTATAGACGCAATACACAGAAATGGTCATTGTCATTGGTTGCTCAGTCACCAGCAAGTACGGTCAACAACTAAACTCAATAAATACCGTACAGGCCAACATAATTATATAAAAATATACACGGTAACACTGTTTTTTTTTTATGCAAACGGTACCTATCCAACTTGCCCAAACGTCAAACAGCCGGATTTATCAGCCAACTAGTGTATAAATGACACGAACACGCGACAGAGCGAACGTGTCGTTCCATACAAAGCGCATGCTCCCCGCCGTACAATGTTGTTACCTGGACTGACCGCACGATTAGTTGATCACTAAAGGGCCCCACACATTTACAGTCCGCCGGCGGATATCTATTGGAGGTCGCATATATAAATGCACTGGCATGTGTGAATAATCTTTTACACATGTCTGTCACCAAATTTTAAATAAGCGTAGTTACGGACTTGTTTATGTTTTTACTTGTCACTTGCTTGTAAAGTAATCACCACGAATATATTTAGTACTATCAGACCACTGCTGCTCTTATTATTACCCCGTAATTCTCAATAGGTTATGGTCTTATTCATGCTCTGATAGTGCTAGAGCATAATTAATAAGTGGAGTGGTTAATTGTGAAACTTACGAAACCACAAATATGTCAGCTGAAGTTGGCATAAGTGGCATTAAGAAGCTGAAAGGATCGTCCGACTACCCAAATTGGAAATTCTTGGTGCGAAATTACTTGGAAAATAAAAACTGGTGGGGAGTAATTTCTACAAATGTAGTAAATGCTGACGTAGACCGGCAGGCACGAACGACAATATGCTTGTTGTTAGAACCAGAGTGCTTTACCCACGTCTACAATGCGAAGACTGCGAAAGAAGCCTGGAACAGCTTACAGAAAGCGTATGAAGACAAAGGTTGGGGACGACGTATACATATTCAGCGAGAGCTTTTCAACTGTAAGTTAGAGAATTTTGATTCTATGGAAAGCTTCATATCCAAAATTACATTCCTGACACAACAATTGTCCGATATTGATGCTCAAATCCCTGATGATTGGATAATATCGATTTTGCTGGGTGGATTGTCCGCTGAGTACAGCCCTCTCATCATGGCTGTAGATAATAGTGGACAAGAGATCACGTTAGAGCAAATTAAAATGAAATTGTTACAAGAAGGAAGTAGACAGAGTAAGTTGAACACCGAGAACGAACAAGCCTTAGTTACACGTAAAGTACAGAACGATGCGAGATCTAATATTAAAACTAACGATCGTAAGCAGAAGTTCGTCTACAAGTGTTTTAAGTGCCACAAGCAAGGACACAAGGCGTCCGAGTGCAAGGAGCGGATCAAAACCGCGAATATCTGCCTGAATACGAAGGAGGCGATAAACAAAGATAAGTGGTATTTAGACAGTGGGTGCTCAAATCATATGACTCACGATAAAAGCAAATTGTTGTCTTATACACCTGAAAAGGGCAAAATGAAGATCGCAGTAGCAAACGGCGAGAAGTTATTGGTGAAAGGAAGAGGAAATGCTGAGCCACAAGTCAGCGAAAACGAAAATTTTATTTTAGAAAACGTTTTACATGTTCCTGATTTATCCATGAACCTAATTTCGGTGAGCGATTTGACCAAGAAGAATTATTGCATGAATTTTGGCAAAGGAGGTTGCATGATTCAAAATAAGAATCGAATTGTTGCAAGATGTCATGAAGTCGACGGAATTTATGAATTGACAGAAAATAAAAATAACGTCGTGAATGTGACACTGTCAAAACAAGATGGAAATATTTCGAACATTTGGCATAAAAGATTAGCTCATTTATCGCGTAATTATATGAATAAAATGAAAGTTTTAGTAAGCGGTATGGAATTTAAGAGTACCGATTTATGCGAGCCGTGTATTCCATGTATCGAAGGAAAGACATGCAAAAGTCCCTATAAAAACCAAGGTACGAGAGCGAACGAGGTCTTACAGTTGGTTTTTAGCGATGTTTGTGGACCTATCGAGGAGCCGTCGTTCGGTGGTTCGAGGTATGTTCTTCTATTTATCGACGATTATTCTCGGAAGACTCATGTGTATTTTTTGAAGAACAAAAGTGAAACTTTTGATAAGTTCCGTGAATACAAGGCGGAAGTTGAGAATGAGACGAGTAAATCTATTAAATGTCTAAGATCTGACAACGGCACAGAGTACTGTAATGGTAAATTTAAATCATTTTTAAAGTCTGCAGGTATAAAACACCAGACGACTGTACCGTATACGCCAGAACAAAATTCAGTCGCAGAAAGAGCGAATCGGACTATAATAGAAAAGGCAAGAACATTACTGTCAGAATCAAACCTGAGCAAGAAGTATTGGGCCGAGGCTGTAAATACTGTTGTATACCTAAAGAACAGAAGCCCCACGAAAGCATTGAGGAATGCAGTACCAGAGAAGATTTGGACTGGAAAAGATGTGGATGTTAGTCATCTGAAAATCTTTGGTTGTTTGTCGTATAGGTTGATACCAAAACAAAAGAGACGCAAACTGGACATGAAGACGGAACCGATGATTTTTATTGGATATCCAGATAATCAGAAGGGTTATCGTCTGATGAATCCTAAGACAGGTGAAGTGACAACTGCAAGAGATGTCAAATTTCTGGAAAACGTTTTTCTTCAAAAAGAAAACGTGGAAAAGTCGGAAGTGATAATAAACTTGAATACAGATGCTATTCCTTCCAGTTTATCTAACGGATCTACAAGCAGATCTAAACCCTTGGAGGCTCACGAAGATGTGTACCGTGATGCTGTAGACGAGAATGTGGAAGTATCGGAGGAGATTGGACCTGAACCTGCAGTACCAGAGCAAGTATCTGTATTGACTGATGAGGAAGTTACAATACCTGAATCAGAAAGAAGGTATCCTGTAAGAGAACGCAGACAAGTCGATCGGTACGGATGCAATGTTATGTATGCCAAGGAGAGCAATCTTGATGGTGATCCATTAACTATTAATGAAGCGTTGGCGAGATCCGATGGTGACTTATGGCAAAAAGCGATAGACGATGAACTTATGTCACTAAAGGAGAACCAGACTTGGACGTTGGTGGATCTTCCAGCTGATAAGAAGCCTATCCAGTGCAAATGGGTGTTCAAAATCAAGAGAGATAGCGAAGGCAAGGTAACGAAGTACAAGGCTAGACTAGTAGCAAAAGGCTTCACACAGGTATGTGGTGTAGACTACACTGAGACATATTCTCCTGTAGTTAGAAGCTCTACTCTACGACTGTTGTTCTCGCTAGCTGTGGAATACGGTTGGTTTATTGACCAGTGGGACGTTACGACCGCCTTTTTGTATGGTAAAATTAAAGAGGATATTTACATGTTCCAACCAAAAGGAGCAGTAGTCAAAGGTCATGAAACCAGGGTATGTAAGCTGCAGCGTTCTTTGTATGGATTGAAACAAGCTTCGAATGCTTGGTTCAAGGAATTGGACAAAGAGATGTTGAATTTAGGTTTTGTGCAATCAAAAATAGAACCGTGTTTGTATCAAAAGCAACTTAAAAATAATAAGAAGTTAATTGTCGTTATTTATGTAGATGATCTTTTTATTTTTGGAAATTGTGAACAAGAAAAGCAAAAATTAAAAACCAGTTTGCTTGACAAGTTTAAAGTGAAAGATTTAGGTGCGGCTAGGCATGTTTTAGGCATGAGGCTGAGAAGAGATAAAGATGTTATTTGTCTAGATCAGGAACAGTTCATTTCGGACATATTGAATGACTTTAACATGACAGACGCTAAGCCAGTTTCAACTCCAATGGAAGTCGGAATGAAATTAGAAAGATCGACAAATTCCCATAGCGATCTGCCATATCAAAGCTTAATAGGGTGTCTAAACTATTTGGCATGTAATACGCGACCAGATATAGCACATGCGGTGAGTGTACTTTCACAATTTAATTCGTGTTATGATGAAATACACTTTAAATGTGCCAAACGGGTCTTAAGGTATTTGAAGGGCACGTCTAACCTTTGTCTCACTTTTAGGAAGTCGGGGGATTTAGATTTACGAGGCTATGTTGATGCAGATTGGGGAGGGGCACTAGATAGAAAGTCTTTCACAGGGTTAATTTTCAAGATTGGTAAAAATATAGTATCATGGGAGAGTAGGAAGCAAGCGACGGTATCCTTGTCCTCCACAGAGGCAGAGTACGTAGGATTGAGTCAAGCTTCGAAGGAAGCTCTTTATTTACGTAGTTTACTAAACAGTTTGACAGCTGTGGATAGTAAAGCGGTAGTAATTCATAATGACAATCAGTCGGCGCATAAAATTGCAGCTAACAAAATGATGCATAATAGAACAAAGCACATAGATATCAAGTATCATTTTATTCGGGAGTGTGTACTGGCTAACAAAGTTGAAATAAAGTACATGTCAACTGATAAGATGGTAGCGGACATCTTAACTAAAAGTGTTCACAGTCCGAAACTTAGAGAATTTTTAAAGGATTTATCCCTGTCAAATTATTCTATTAAGGGGGTGGATGAGTAGTTGATGTTTTGATGTTTTATGTTTTCTATAAGTGTTTTGTGTAATAGATAATTTTCTAAATTTAGTTTCGTTATGCATGCTTTATTTTGTTGGATTTCTTCTGTTTTTGTACTCTACTTTTGGGTACAGCGTAGTACAGTCGGACATAGAAGTGTTAGTGATTTATTTAGTTTTATGTACCGAGTACTGACAAGTACAGAAGTAATCATACGCATATGTAATAGATTAAGGGGGCGTATTGGAGGTCGCATATATAAATGCACTGGCATGTGTGAATAATCTTTTACACATGTCTGTCACCAAATTTTAAATAAGCGTAGTTACGGACTTGTTTATGTTTTTACTTGTCACTTGCTTGTAAAGTAATCACCACGAATATATTTAGTACTATCAGACCACTGCTGCTCTTATTATTACTTCGTAATTCTCAATAATATCAGCTTATCAGCTAATCGCTACAGATCATAGACTCACTGTTCCTTGTAAGGTTTTGGATTGACGACCAAGGGCCGGCCAATGCGGCCAGAGTGTGTGGCCTGTTGCCGGCGCAGGTGTGCATCGTCAGGTATCGGCCGGACAGTCTGTCATCTTAAGGTCAAATAGTGCAAGTAGGTAGTCCGCCAGCGGTGTTGCCAATTGTCGCTAAATTAAGCGCAATTTCGACATGAAAAGCGACATTTTATTTCGATTTAGCGACAAAAATTATTTAGCGACTTTTCTAATTTGATTATCATTTTTAATAATGTGTGGACAAAGAGCTGTAGTGTATGGTATATGCAGACCTTGGCCGGCGCCGCCTGATGGGATCAGAGACTGCAGGCCAACTGTGTCATGTGTGGGGCCCTTTAGTGCGGTGACAAGTCCATGTTTGACAGTACAGTCGCCGCACGCACACAAGTAACGTGTGGCAATAAGTATTTTCTCTCCATTTAAATAATCACGTTTTGTGGAGGGGCGTTCATTTTTAGAATGGTTCACCTCTAACAATGTTGGCAGGAAAAATGGGAGCACATTAAAAAGTTTGGCCTAGAGCACAATCAGTGTAAAAGTAAATATCGTATGCTGCTGTACTTTCCACAATGTAAATACACATTTAATGAGTAATTAATCTAGATGAAAAAACCAAAACAACTAAAAAGTGAAAAATAAAAACTTTTTTAACAAAAAATACAAACGACTTCCAAAAACAACACTACAAAGTGAAAAATAACTTTAATTTTGGAAGTCGGTGTCTGGTTAAATGTATTTTCGTTTTTGACACCGACTTCCGAAATTAAAGTTATTTTTCACATTGTAGTGTTGTTTTTGGAAGTCGGTTGTATTTTTTTGTAAAAAAAGTTTTTATTTTTCACTTTTTAGTTGTGGTACCTACCCCATAAAAATTCTAATACCACTACCTGCAAAAGAAACTAAGAACATCATCCAAATAAAAAATGAGGAAAAAAAAGTATTATTGAAGCTAACTCAAAAACTACCCAAGCAAAATTAATACATTATAAATGGGACTAACTTTGAGGTATACTCTCTCGAATAAAACAATTTTACAAACATACATAAAAAAAATATACATGTCGAATTGAGAACCTCCTCTTTTTTTTTCTTCGGTTAAAAAGACGAACTTGTCACTTTTTTTTCGAAACTAATCTGTGAATGCGATTTTGTAGGGAATTTCCGGTACTATAGTAAACCGAACAGGGTAAAATACCAATGAGTTCTTGACGTTTAAAAAATCGCATACAGGTAAAAAGAAGCATAAGTCAGTCTTTAAAAATGCGTTATCTCAAAGTCTTTGCTGCTTGACAAGTTTCTCTTTTTCCCTGGGGACTTCATATCACTTGCCCGATCCGGGAATTGAACCCACGAGCTCATGCTCAGCAGTAGCGCTTGCGACCACTAGACCAACGAGGCAGTCAAAACCGGTAATTATAGTAATTTTAATATCAACATGTGCTCTTATATTATAATTACTGAATCTTTTTCCCCTACGTTTTGTTTGTTATTACTTATGAGAAAGTTCAGTCTGTGCCCGAAGTTCTTCAACATTCAAAAGAAGCTCTAGGACTTATTGACCTTACAAAGTGTAGTGTGTTAACCCCAGATTTTATGAGTAAAGAGGCTAAACGAGTTAGTTTATAGCGCGAGAAGGTAAACAGGTTACTTGTCGGTTAACGGTCGCAGTTAAAGCACTACGTTAAACTAAGTTTAACGAACTTAACATGAGGTTACGAGCTACGTTATTATTATGAGCGACTTATTTAAGTTTAGAAACAGAATAGCATCGCGCCTGTGTTCTGTGAAAGGGTAGGTAGCGATGTACATGCATGTAAAGAGAAAAGTGTGCTGCGCCCGTGCGTACCGGACGAGTATGTGAGCAGACGGCGGTGGTTGCGGCTGCTGGTGTCGCGCGCACCAACCTGCTGCAGTGCGCGCTGATGGTGCCGACCGCGCGCACCAACCTGCTGCAACTCGCGCTAGTGGTGCCGACCGCGCCCACCAAACTGCTGCAACTTGCGCTGGTGGTAAACCGCGCGCACCAACCTGCTGCAACTCGCGCTGGTGGTGCCGACCGCGCGCACCAAGTTGCTGCAACTCGCGCTGGTGGTGCCGACCGCGCGCACCAACCTGCTGTAACTCGCGCTGGTGGTGCCGACCGCACGCACCAACCTGCTGCAACTCGCGCTGGTGGTGCCGACCGCGCGCACCAACCTGCTGCAACTCGCGCTGGTGGTGCCGACCGCGCGCACCAACCTGCTGCAACTCGCGCTGGTGGTGCCGACCGCGCGCACCAACCTGCTGTAACTCGCGCTGGTGGTGCCGACCGCGCGCACCAACCTGCTGTAACTCGCGCTGGTGGTGCCGACCGCGCGCACCAACCTGCTGTAACTCGCGCTGGTGGTGCCGACCGCGCGCACCAACCTGCTGTAACTCGCGCAGGTGGTGCCGACCGCGCGCACCAACCTGCTGCAACTCGCGCTGGTGGTGCCGACCGCGCGCACCAACCTGCTGCAACTCGCGCTGGTGGTGCCGACCGCGCGCACCAACCTGCTGCAACTCGCGCTGGTGGTGCCGACCGCGCGCACCAACCTGCTGCAACTCGCGCTGGTGGTGCCGACCGCGCGCGCCAACCTGCTGCAGCGCGCGCTGGTGGTGCCGACCGCGCGCACCAACGTGCTGCAACTCGCGCTGGTGGTGCCGACCGCGCGCACCAACCTGCTGCAACTCGCGCTGGTGGTGCCGACCGCGCGCACCAACCTGCTGCAGCGCGCGCTGGTGATACGATATGAGTGTAGATAAAGAATGTTACAACATTATTGCGGCCGGCGTGGACCCGTGGACAGTTTGTTACTAAAGTATTATAGTTCACCCAAAAAACACTGTGGAAGACAAACCTTAAAAACTGGAGGTAAATATCCTAAAACGTTGCCAGCAGCTCATCTTAACAATCAGTCAACGTCATATCGTGAGATAAAATGCCATTTCGTATCATCCACTTCAGATTTATCTTCGCTTAGGAATTGCCACACACTTAACTCGATTATTTAAACCCCCCCGCTTTATTTAATGTCTTTATCTTACGATGTTCGTTTATTTTGTCGGTGGTTTACGCTGAAGGGAACGAAATTGGTGATCTGTGGTTTTACGCGCAAATATTAGAAGTAAATACTTAATTATATTGAATAATAGATAACAGTTAAATAGGTATATATGTGTATGGATAGATACTTTTAAATAATTACGTCTTGCTCTCGTTTTGATGTGCCAAACGCACGATACGATTCCAAACACGTTCCAATTTATTTATATATTGCTATACAACTTGTAAATATTTATTACAATCTTAAAAACAATATTGCCTCGTTTATCAATATCGTGCTTTTTATTTTATTTTAATATTACGTTACTAGACCACGAAACGAATAAATAATGTTCTTTATTAATATTATAAATGTGAAAGTAAGTTTGTTTGTTACTTTTTCACGCCTAAACCACTGAACCGATCATCCTGAAATTTTACATACACGTTGTCAGGTGTACAGAAACGGACATACGGCCTTTCATCCAGCAAAAAAGTACTGTTCCTGAGGAAAACAATAATAACGTTCCTATGAAAATAGATGGCGCCACATGTCTTTCGAATCATGATTGAATTATATTATTACAAGCAGAGTACAACCCGAATTGATTGTCAAATTCTAAATCAACGCGAGCAAAAGCTAGTTAAAAATAAAGCACAATTGTGACATATATGTTCAAATACCGAACCAGCCTTCTGAAACATTGTCTATTTCATCCGCCAACAGTAACACACAGCCTTTACAAATCCCTTAATCCTTACCATACTTCATGAATAATGAAGAGTAAAAACAGGCGAGTTTTAACGCCGCTTAATAAATGAATGAAATGTGAAAGTACAGATGATCTATCAACGTCTCCTCAAGATAAAATTACGTCACACAAATTAGATTTATTATTGTCTTAGGCTAACTGAAGTGTCATGCGTTCTTAAAGGTTTTCCGACGGTTGATTTATTGTACATAGTTATTATGAAAGTAGAGTTATCATATATTATGTTACAGCAATTGTTGGAGATAGGCTTACCTTTGAATATTTATGCCAAGATGAACCAATTCAGGCAACAGTTTCTTGTTATCATTTTTCCGAGCTCACTGTGACAGATCACACAAAATACTGCATCGAAATATGCGAATCCATTTTCGGTTTAGACGAAAACAGCAATACACACGAACATAGGCGTTCGATATAACTAAGACCTCCCCGACTAAACAGAACTGATAAATGCTATGATTGTGAAATTGGCCAAAGAAACACGAACATCTTGTTTTTTAGCTGGGAAGAATCACATTAAGTACATAGAGGAAAAACATTCCGCCAAACTAGTCCCATCCCAGCAACAAGTGCAGTCAAAGCTACATGCGGCTAAAATACCATTACCTACATTTCATGTTATCCTTTCATATTCCCACAACTCGTCCGACAGACATACTGTGCCGACATACAACGGAGGTGAGTAGCGTGCGCTTTAATTGTGCGAATATTACCACTTCGTGGGCCGTGCCGAGTTCAGGCTTGTGACGAAGGGACGATGCACACTGTATGATGTGTGCGACAAGGTACTGTTGTGACACTATTAAAATGCATGAGAATATCAGCTGAAAGAAAATGGATAAAAATTCTATAACAGATTTTTTTTTTCAAGTCAATCTGCCTAGCCTTCTCTCAACTATGTTGGGGTTGACTTCCAGTCTAATCTATTGCACACATACAACACATACACATAGTATACATAGTATTTTACATGGAGTGACTGCCCATCTGACCTCCACAACCCAGTTACTGGATAATACGATACCCCTTGGTAAGACTGCCATGGGTTGTCAGACTTTCCGTCTTCTGACGACCCGTAACGACTGTCAATATCACTGTCGCGAATGACAGCCGGGACCAACGGCTTAACGTGCTGTCCGAAGCATGGAGGAGTCTCGGTATGTAAAGATGGTCACCCATCCATGGAACAACCCTGGCAAGCTTAGCTTAAGCTGATGGATCATCCCGTGCGGCCGTTATTACTGAGCCACGAGCTCTTTTTTTCAAATGGTGAACATTTTTGGTGTGATGCTAAAACTGTAAGTTTAAATAAAATCAACAATTTTTGTTTTTTTCCTTTGAATATCAAAGCTTTAATAAATTAAAGCTCAGCCAGGTAGATCACCGTCCATGGAAAAAGAACAATTTAGTTATGTGAATATCTTAATCTGGATCCCATTTACAACTTATACAACGAAATGATAGCTGACCGGTGTAGACGATAACATACTTTGATAACCATTAGCTATTTGTTTATGTTTTCCAGATAATACCTAATATCAGTTCTCCAGCATGTTACAAAGCCAACAGTGAACACTCAGCTTAAAATCAGAACGTTGAAATGAAACAAAATTTGGGCGGTAGTAAAAACTGCAAAAAGGCCGGCCGGCGCGTGTTGAAGTGGTCGACTGTGGCACTGTGCGCTGTACTGTTTCTGCGTAATAATGTCGAGCTGCTGATTTAAACCTCCGCGGGTTGCATGTGTCGCGGTCTTTCGTTATTGTCTATTATCGTTCTTCAGTAGTTATTTTTCTCGTAGGAGGATCCTATAAGAGATTTAAACCATTAAAAAAGAAAGACCATTTAAATAATAAGTACATGTAGGAATAGCCCACACATTAGAAGTAAAACTCAAATATGACAATACAAAAATTATTTCATTCGAACGATCAGAAGTATAGAAATGATATAAAATTAATTCAATAATATGAGGTTAGGTTCCGACTGAAAACCACCATTTCAGTAAAATAGTATATTTGGAAGGTATAAAATAAAGTAGGTACGAAAACCGTAAAACAAACTAATTCGCGTCACAATGGCGGCGCGAGCCAGGCACGTGGCGGCTTGCGCGGTACTATAGTAAATAGATAATACTAGATAGATAATACTACTAATACTAGATAATACTAGAGTGCCTGTAAAAAAGTGCCTGTAATTGGTTTAATTGAAATAAATGCTTTGAGAATACGCGTCTACGCAGTTAGCGTGTGGGCAGCGGACTGGCGCTGACGGACGGTGGCGCGCGCGTCGCCAAGCAAGTGCCTTGCTCGCTACGGCCGGTGGCGAGGGAAAGAGACCGACGATACGATGTATCGTGACGGCATGTGGCCACGGGACGCTCTGACTGGCCGAGATTGTATTCGGGTTGCTACAATAACTAATAATGGTAGTAGAGGAGGTCACATAGGGCAGTACTGACTGTCAGGGACAGTGGTCCATGCACCCACCGCAATAAGAACAGTACTTATTGTCAGAGACAGTGTTCCACATCCAATAACTGGGCAGTACTGACTGTCGAGAGACAGTGATCCGTGCACCAAGACGCATCTGTTCGAAAATGCGTGCCGACTCGTTTTTATGAATGGCATCTCGCAGTTGACCACTGGGGGTCGAGACTGCTTAACCGAGCGTTTCCTGTGGGTGCTTTAAGCGAACTTAAAGCCTCCGGCCAGGGCTTACAAACTGAGGCAGGCTGGATTGTGATGGGGGGGTTAGGTGCTACAGGCTCAGCTGTACCCCCAGCAGGCACATCTTCACCGAGTAGGGGGTAGGGGGGGGGGGGCTTTTACGATTGCGACCTCGGCCGCGTCGGAATGTATTTTTAGGTGGTTTGCGTTTGCAAACCGTACTGGTGGCCCTACTACTCTCCTGAAGGAGGGTTATGGGGTCATCAGGGTCGGTGAGCGTGCCAACTCAACAGCGCAGCTACTCATAAAGGCGATCGCTAGTGGTGGGGAAAACTTACAATATTTTACTGAATTGGACTTCAAGTCCTTTCAGCCAAATGATCGATAGAGTGAATGATTTGTCTACGATGCGTCTGGTGCACGTTCCACTAGCGCCATCTAGTCACCGTCTCTCGCAGCTGCTAAACACTATGGCTGCTGTTATACACCTAAGTTAGATTGTTTACTTTCTAATAGTAACAGATACTAATTTCTTTCCCTAAGATCAACGTAAATTAAATTGTCAAGCAATCTTTTAAGCTATACCGGTACTTACACATGAAGAACAAAAAGCCAATTCTCGTACTTACCTAAAACTGTTCAAATTCAAGTCGCAATCTCATGCCAGCGACAATCAAATGTCAAAAATGTAGGTAAACGCTATACAATTTTTGACAGATTGAGACTGAGATGAGATTGCGAACGTTCTGCATACATACCTCAATATCAAATAAAAAGTAAGTTCAAAAACTAAAACCCAACTACTTAAAAATCACGCTATAAAAAGTATGAAACAAGAAAATATTCTTACCTGTGAAAAAGACAGACAAATTAAAAATCCGGAGTCACACGTAATCTGTTCGATTAATGCCCTAACTGACGTGTGACTCTGTATTTTTGTAATGGACAATTGATATTGTTATTTACATTTTTCAAGGAAGGCATTATTTTGTTATTTTCATTTTTAATAATGTATACTTTTCTAAGAGTTACGTATGATTAATTAGACAACAACTACCAATATTGAATAGCATTAAGGGTAACGATGTTATTAGGATATTACCATTCAGTAATTAGTCAGTAATGAATGTACAAGGGTCGTAGGTATCTTATCCTTTTTAGAAATAGTTCCATGTATAAATAGTCAGCACCACTCTGCTCTCTCTCTTTGTGTGTGCCTTTAGTTAGTCAGCACAGACAAGTCCAGCATTGTGTCCTAATAATATTACTTGTAACGCTCGTTTGATATTAGTAAAAGTTCAGATATTCAAATTGTGTCTCAATCAAGAGTCTGCCACACACCTATCGCCAACGCCACCGCTCGGATCATTACATTTTTAATTAGTTTATTCATACATTAATATCTCTAGTGGGCGCCATATTCAATTTAACGTGACGTCACATTGCCTAAAACCAGCGGACGATTAAGGCAATTCTAAGGATACCTCATTTGTCAAATTATGATAAGTAGTTTAGAAGTTATGAGGGAACAGATGAACATACATACATGCAGGTTAAAATCATAACCTATTTGCTTCGCCGTAGTCGGGTAAAAAAACAAGTGATAACCAAAAAAGCGCATATACCGTTTGAAATGATAATGAAGTATCATTAAAATATATTCAAGCACCTTACAAACTCTTTGAAGATTAGTTTCGGAGTCATCAGTAATAGCTGCGTCGCACCGTCTTCGATGCAAATCGCGAATCGATTTTGCCCCTGCCAATCGGCACTCGGAGAATTTAACACTTTTGAATTCATAAGCGCGAGATGGAAAAGTTTTTGTGGGTCTCCTGGTTTGTCAAATAACTTGTTATTACTTGGAAGCCGGCGAGTAAGTTCTTTTAAAAGAGTATTTTCCTTTAGGACCGACCGATAGCAATCGGTATCAATGTTGGGTGTAGCGATTTGATCAAAGCTTTTTGTAATAGTATCACGTTATGAGAATCCTGGGTTCTGAGAAGTTAGGTCTTAAGAATCTTGTGTACAACAAGTCTACAATGATGGAGAACTTTTATCTAGATCTTAGTTAATTCGTAAAATATGGTACCTACCTAATTGATGTTAATAATTTATATATATTAGAGATATCCAAAAGTGTATTATAATAAAGTCAATTGTTTTATTTGCAGTTGAAGTAATCATCCTGATTTTCTTCAAATAACATACTCATACTTAAACTCACACCTTCTTCCCATGGGGGTAGGCAGAAACTACAGAACGCCACCTACTACGATCCTTACATACGATCCTTTTGTCTCGTGTACGTTCATAATAAAACAAACAATTAACTTCTCAAACAATTGTTTATCAAACAAATAAAAAGCATGAACACATTCTGTCTACAAACTTTTCAAAAGCCCTTTGAGTCATTATATCCTAATGGCATTATAATAATTTAAGTGTAGGAAAAATATTTAAAATTCTGCGTCAGTTCTCGTCAGTCACGTTCGGGATCGGGTTAAAATTCAACAGTTTTCGCCTTTTCCGTAATTTATTCAAATAAATTTTGGACATGCGACGCGACGGGAAAATGGCCTCTTTAGGCACGTCAGGAGAACCCGTTTTGTATTTAAATTGTACGGTCATTATAAGCGTACTAATGGAAGATCAACACATCTTTATTTATAAACATTCATTTGTTTTTAGTTATAAAGGAGCGGGAAAAGTGAATAGAATTTGAATTTATTTGTAATATAATTAATTAAATATAATTATCTCAATTCATCGTTAATCGTTCACGTAATAAACAACAGCAATGAGATGGAAAAAATAACAACTATACACATTTATTATCTAACATAGGTGAGGAATACTTAGATAAAAATTATTATAGCATAATAGCATAGCTATCGCCCTGTGAGGTTCGAGTCCTGACAGTACCTAGGTACTTCATAAGTGAGCTGGTGAAAACTCACCAAGCAACAAATGGTAATAGCAAGAAAAGAAGCGGAACGACGTAATTTACTAGTTATGGTAGTGAATTATCTAATAACCTGCATCACTTGATATGAAAACTAGAACAGCAAAAAAATGTCAAAGCACGCATAGTCTTCTGCCTAGTCTTTTCGCTACTATATTGGGGTCGGCTTCCAGTCTAACCAGATGCAGCTGAATACCAGTATTTTACATGGAGCGACTGCCTATCTGACCTCCACAACCCACAACACAACTGGGTATATGATATCCCTTGGTAGGAATGATTGTCAGACTTTCGAGCTTCTGACGACCCGTAATGACTTAAAGATCCACGAATGAAAACCGGGAGCAAACGTACTTTCCGAGACACGGAGGGGTCTTGGCTTTTAAAATGGTCACCCATCCACGGACAAACCATGGCAAGCGTAGCTTAACCTGATCGATCGACCCGTGTGGCTGTTCATTACTTAGCCACAAGCCCCGCGATGATAAAAGTAAAAAACAACAGTAAATAATAAAAATTAAATCTGTACTTGAGTGGACTTCGTTCTGTCAATTAGTTTCATAATTACTTTTATTATTTTGTTTTTGTCGAAGCCGTGCTCCACGCTCAAACACCTTTAATTTTCCCAACATTCGCTGTCTCTTTCTGACACGTGTCGTCACTCGTTACGTTAGAACAGTAGCAACGCGCGTGCGCACCGCGCGTCATGACGCAAGGCCAACCGCCAACCGGCGACGAACTGTCAAATAAGATAAACACTCCAAGTTGTTAACACTCATAGTAACAGTATTTTTGTTTTATCGACCTAAAAATATAATGATAAAATGGTCCTTGTAACGTGTATTGTATTTCAAAAGTGAAGTGTACAAGCAGTTCGAGTTAACAGTGTTTCTAACATGTCTATGACATAACCTCTTCCGGATGTGTTTATCAATTCTACAAGGAAAACTGATCGTTATTGCCTAATAATTACGGCCTATAATATACAAGATGAAGTGCGGCAAAAGAATAGTCTTATTTACGTTATTCGCGATGAATTTAGTGGATCAGCCCGCACCCGAAGTAACTATCGAGCAAGGGATTTTGAGCGGTAAAATCAGTACCGATGGGTCGTTTTTTGAATACGTTGGAATACCTTACGCGACGACTAACAGCAGCACAAGGTTCAAGGTAAGCGTGACCGATAACTACTTGGTTATTTATTTCGAGGCATTTTAATCAATATCTAAATATATTTATCTATTTATTGGTTTTGTAACAGTCTGTCTCATAGTATAGGAAATCCTAATATTTTATCAACATTTCTCATAAATAACATTTGCAAAGATAAGACAAATTAATTAGGTCATCATTAGTCTGAGGTTAGCTCGAGGGCGCACTTATATGTTATTTATTATCTTATAATTATTACAACATACTAATTTCATAATGATACCATATTAACTATGATGTTAGGCTGGTTGTACACGGTGAGAGCAACTAACTTGGGTGGTTACTTTAATGAGCTTTATACGCCCGCGCTAGAAACACATGCAGTTAAGCGCTCTTAGCCATAGCTTAACTAAATACAAAATGAATATTACATTCATGGGTATATTAACTCATGCATGTAAATTAACTTGTATACAAACATATTAGTACGACAAAGGTATTTAGACCAATATTTTCTTCTTTAGGCACCACTGCCACCACCATCTTGGAAAGGAGTTTATAAAGCTGTGGACGAAATATATCAATGTCCACAATCCTCTTTGACAGGTATTGTTGGAACTGAAGACTGTCTGAAAATTAACGTATACGTACCAGCTTTAGCTCAAAAACCACTACCAGTCATGGTTTATATCCACGGAGGAGCATTTTTGTTAGGAAGTGGAGGAAAATTCATATACGCACCTGATTTTCTAGTCAAACACGACGTAATATTAGTCACATTTAACTATAGACTTGGAGCGTTAGGATTCCTATGTTTGGGTATCAAAGAAGCTCCAGGTAATGCTGGGCTAAAAGACCAGATTGCAGCTTTAAGATGGGTTAAGAAAAACATTGCAGCATTCGGTGGAGATCCTGATAATGTCACAGTTTTTGGACAAAGTGCTGGAGCGACTTCTGCGTCATTGCTATTAGCTAGTAATGTTACAGAAGGATTGTTTCAGAAAGTAATCGTACAAAGCGGTTCTTCGATATCTAGCTGGGCAATCAACAGACAGCCATTATGGGTGGCCAGTCTAATAGCGAAAGAGTTAGGCTACGATACTGAAGATCCAAAGGAAATATTTGAAATATTTTCCGAAATACCGTACAAGAAACTGTTAAAAGCTAAACCAAAAAAACCACTTGGCATGTATTTTGACACTCAATTATTAAATTATCCTTGCGTCGAACAAGAAATTGAAGGCGAAGAGGCTGTTATAACAGATTATCCTTACAATATTTTTAGTAATAATCCAAAAAATATACCAGTAATTTACGGAACAACAAGTAGAGAAGGACTCTTCTTAATACCTGACGACACAAAAGAATCTTTAGCAGCAAGAGATGAAAGATACATATTTGCTTCTGATCTACAGTTTCCTTCAGAAAAAGAAGCGGCTAATGTATCAAAGATGGCGAGAAAATTTTACTATGGTGAAAGGAATATCAGTTTTGAAGTACAAAGTATTACTATTGACCTAAACACCCAGTTATATTTTGAAGCACCTGCTATATTAGAGTCAGAAGTTTTAATTAGGAATACTAAAGCTAACGTATATAATTATTACTTTAATTACGCTGGTGGAAGGAACTTTCTAAAGTTTATATCTGGATTTAAGAATGAACCAGGAGCATGTCACAGTGACGAAATCTTGTATTTGTTCAAGGGAAATATTTGGCCTTTCCCTATTAGTAAAGATGATCAAAAACTTATAGATTGGATGACTAAGATGTGGACCAATTTTGCCAAATATGGGTTAGTATTATTTGTTTGCAACTTTTGAGACCAGATGTAAAAATAAAAATATGTTTTACTAAACGAAACATTATTTTGTAATGCTTTTGTTTTACCTTTCAGAGTTCCTAGCCCCACAAATGATTTACCAGTAAAATGGGATCCCAGTATCAAGGACAATATGAAATTCCTTCACATAGATCAAGAGTTGAAAATGGGCCCTACTCCTAATCCTGAAGCTAATCGGCTCTGGAAAAATATTTATGAAAAATATCGAAAGAAGATTAAACCCAATGATTTTAAACGTTAAAAGTTTGTGTTTTTTTAACCTTGTAGCCTGCTTGATTCAAGCATGAAATATGTAGTAATCTAGTTCAGTGTTTTCCAAATCTTTACTTCAAAAAAACTTTACTTAACTTTATTATAAAAATATTAAAAAATAAGGGTTTCTTTCTCTAGTTAGGTAACAATCCGTCTAGTATATTTCCAACCTATAAGTTATGACCTCTGAAACTGTTATCAGTAATTTTTGTAACAAAATATTGATAGATATAATTACTAGTAGGGCCCCGGATCGCGCGCGTAACACCCGCTTTAGAAACCTTTGTACTACAAGCAATTATAAACTTTGCCGTAGTCAAAGTAAGAAACGTAATTATTTAGTGAGACACGCTGCGTCTAGTACAATTTTCATATTTTTATAAACCAAACATTACCAATAAATACGTGTTATGTAACTGTTTGAAAGTTTTTTCCCATTTACTTTACGAATATTCAAAGTCAAAAGCTAAACCTCGCAAAAGCTAAACTTTAAGTTTATTTTAAGGCTGAAACTTGAACTGTTAAATATGAAAAGTGGCAAAAGAATAGTTCTATTTACATTATTCGCAATAAACTTGGTAGACCAGCCAGCGCCCGAAGTAAGGATTGAACAAGGGATTTTGAGCGGTAAAGTGAGCGCAGATGGAACGTTTTTTGAATATGTTGGCATTCCATATGCTTCTACTAATAGCAGCACGAGGTTCAAGGTAAGCTTGATCGTTTGTTTGTTTATTGGGGCATTTTGTAGACTATTGTACCGGTTTGAAATAGTTAACTAGACGTCCTGGATTTGTGTGTAAATAGTATCTGAACAAAAAATCCACTATCAAATTATATTATACATTTACTTTATGTTGCAGGCTCCATTGCCGCCACTGCCATGGAAAGGAATATACAAAGCAATTGATGAGAACTACCAATGCCCACAACCTTCCATCTTTGGAGTTATTGGAACAGAAGATTGCTTAAAGATCAATGTTTACGTTCCTATTAAAGATACAATATCATTCCCAGTCATGGTTTATATTCATGGTGGAACTTATATTATTGGCAATGGAGGGAAAGTTTTATATGGACCTGATTTTCTAGTCAAACAGGATGTTATTCTAGTAACTTTTAACTATAGACTTGGAGCTTTAGGATTTCTTTGTCTGGGAATTAAAGAAGCTCCCGGGAATGCTGGACTGAAAGATCAAATTGCTGCTTTGAGATGGGTTAAGAAAAATATTGCAACATTTGGCGGAGATCCCGATAATGTTACTCTTTTTGGACTGAGTGCCGGTGCTACTTCTGTTTCTATGTTGATAGCGAGTGAAGCTACTAAGGGCTTGTTTAATAGAGCAATTTTACAAAGTGGTGTGTCTACCTCCAGTTGGGCAGTTAATCGTCAACCTTTATTTACAGCCAGTCTTGTAGCAAAAGAACTTGGTTATAACACAAAAGATCCACAGGCGATATATGATTTATTTTCTAAGATACATTATAAAGATTTGATTGCAGCTAAGCCGAAAAAACCAATAGGAAAATACTTTGACTTTCAGTTGATAAATTATCCCTGCGTTGAGAAAGTTATCGAAGGTGAAGAGGCTGTCTTGACAGATTTACCTTATAATTTGTTTAGGAGAAATTCTAATAACATTTCTGTGATATACGGCACGACGAGTAGAGAAGGAGTTATCTTGTTACCAGAAGAGACTGAAGACACATTAAGAGAAAGAGATTCTAAGTACATATTTGCACCTGATTTAAAATTTCCCACTGAAGATGAAGCTGCAAATCTGTCAAGTGCAGTAAAGGAATACTACTTTGGTCCACAAAATATTAGTTTTAAAGTTTCCAATGCTTTGCTAGATCTCAATACGCATTTATATTTTGAAGTGCCAACTCTACTAGAATCTGAAATAGTTATTAACAAAACAAGTGCTCCTATCTATCACTATTACTTCAATTATTCTGGAGGAAGGAATTTTCTGAAATTCATTACTGGCTATATGAACGAACCGGGGGCATGCCATGGCGATGAAATAATGTACTTGTTCAAGGGTAGCGTGTGGCCGTTTGCAATAAGTAAAAAAGATCAAAAGATGATTGATTGGATGACAAGATTATGGACGAATTTTGCTAGGTATGGGTACGTATAGAGATCTTTATCTATTGTCTTTCAGGAAAATTGTTATAACAATTTTTAAAGCACAAAAGCATTAAAACAATCTTAATTTTTTCAGAGATCCAACTCCTTCTGCTAATGATTTTCCTGTAAGATGGGATCCCAGCACCAAAGAAAATATGACATTTTTGTACATAAATGATGAATTAAAAATGGGGCCTATTCCTAATCCGGAGCCTTATCGGTTATGGAAGGATATCTATAGTAAATATCGTAAAACTAACAAAGTAAATGATTTCAGATGTTAATTCGTTTTTTATATTGGAGAGAATCCTCTGCTAGATAATTATTATATCTGCAGGTCAGCGTTTTTATGTCTGATCAATGAACCCCAAAATTAGTGATTATCACATTCTCTACTCAATATGCTAAAGCAATAAATACAAATTGATATATTTTATGTTGTAGAACAAAGTATCGTCCTACTAATATTACAAATGTGAAAGTTTGTATGTTGTGATGTTTGGATGTTTGTTACTCAATCACGCAAAAACGGCTGAATGGATTTGGATGAAATATAGTCAATCAATCAATCAGTCTTTATTTGTGTATACATAAAAAGTCATAAATATACATATTATTGTAGTCGAGCTCTATGTTCTACCAATAAAATTGATGTACAAATAGTAATTTTTGTATCATATTTAACAAAAAAATAATAATAAATAATAAAAAAGTAGTAGGTTTAGTTTAATAAATGTCAATTAAATGAAGAAATGTCAATTAAATTAAATTCTACATGCGTGTCAAAGGAAGATAATATTATAGGAATTGAATCATATTTTGTCATTTAAAAATCTTCAATAGTTAATACGTCTTATCAATAAAAACAAAAACAAATTACTTTTAAATTTGTGGACATTTTCTTCACTTCTTATACATTTTGGTAATTTATTATATTATATCCTTGGAGCCATTGCAAAAATACTGTTCCCAAATAGTGCAGTTTTAGACCCAACTGTTTGTAACCGGCCACAACGGCATGGTAAACAGATAGTTTATAACCTGGATTAAGACATAGGATACTTTTCATCCCGGTAGGAGGTTCCCGTGGGATAATTTCCGACATACACGCGGGCGAAGCCACTAGCAAAAGCTAGTACTGCATTAAAATGTTTACCTAAGATTAACTCTTATCTAAGTAAAAACATAATAAAACTTACAATCTATTTACAAAATTATATTAATTGTTTGTCTTCCGGAATAGCTAAATAGAAAAGATCGTATACTCGTAAAGAGAGACTTTTGCATTAAAAAATGATATCCCTACAGAAGAAGAGTGATTTACTGGACTCGTCATTTTTATTTAAAACTACCTTTTGCCAGCGGCATCACCCGCGTGGATGTCGGAAAATATCCCACGGGAACGTACTACCGGGAAATCCTTCCTTGTTCCTTGTCTACATTATAAAGGGAACCTCTGTGCTAAATTTCAGTTTTCTAGGTCCAAGGGTTAGGGCTTTTTTTTTGTGGATGGGAAATCATCAAATGACTTCTCCAGCTCCGAGTGGAGCGGGAGGTACGTGTCAGACTTTTCCCTTTACCTTTCACCACCAGTGTTCCTTCAGTTGCCTGTACCACGGCCACGGTATATCTTTCGAACAACCCGCGACCCTGGCGGCAAGGGTTTGGGCTGGGCATTGATGAATCAGTCAGTCAAGACTTCTCGTTTTATTTATATAGATAGATTTTGAGATATAAAATTGACTGTCCCAATTATTGAGCAACCCTCTTGTGTCCTCCTTTTCGCAGAACTGTCCTTGGTGATAATTCTCCAATCCCCCGCCTATGTAAATTATTAAATAACTGCAGTGATCTTGTCGATGTGCATTGTGACTCACTTGGTAGGTTCCGAAGTACCTATTATGTACAAAAACTTGTAATTTCATTTTAGTGTTTTAATTTTAGTTTTGATTTTAATTTTAGTGTTGATTTTTTTTTATGTTATATTATAATTTTGATTTTGACATTGATTATGATTCTGAATTTATTTTTACTTTTAATTTTGATTTTAAATGTAGTTTGATTTTAATTTTAATTGTATCTTGATTTTAATTTTAATTTCGATTTTGATTTTACGTAATTTTAATTTTGGCTTTATTTTGATTTTAATTTAAAATTTGGTCGATAACATAATTGTGCTCGGTGAGCATAAGAACTGACCTAGGCGTCTAATATCTATGCATGTTGTGCTTACCTGTAAAAAATTGGTACACTAGTCTATAAGTATATTGGCTGTATCTCATAACTTTGTAGCAGTGCATTAATTGTTGGTGAGCCAAATAAATAAAATAAAATTATATACATATACATATATCATTCAGGATCAGGTCCAGGAACTTAAAAAATATTAGGATTTCTGACACTATGACATAATAATTTTGTTGTTTCATTTCACTGAAACACAATTTTTTTTTTAACTTGTTTTTGTTAATTATAAAGTTTTTATTAGTACGTTTATTAAACAATCTATTTTGATAGGCACCACTACCTCCACCAAAGTGGAAAGGCGTCTACAAAGCTGTCGACGAAATGTATCAGTGTCCACAATACACACCCCTTGGAGTAGTCGGCACTGAAGACTGCCTGAAAATCAATGTATATGTTCCAGCTAAGGCAAAAGGACCACTGCCTGTCATGGCCTATATTCATGGAGGTGCTTTTATACTGGGAAATGGTGGAAAAATGATACTAGGACCTGATTTTTTAGTTAAGCGAGATGTTATATTAGTCACATTTAACTACAGACTTGGAGCACTGGGCTTTCTATGTTTAGGAATCAAAGAAGCGCCTGGCAATGCTGGTTTGAAAGACCAGGTAGCTGCTTTGCGCTGGATAAATAAGAACATTGCAGCATTCGCAGGAGATCCAGATAATGTAACCATATTTGGAACAAGTGCCGGAGGAACGTCGGTATCTTTACTTGTAGCTAGTGATGCAACAAATGGTCTTTTTAAACGAGCAATTGTGCACAGTGGATCATCCTTGGCAGGTTGGGCTGTAAATTACGATCCAGTATCGGTAGCAAGTAAAATTGTAAGCATGTTGGGGTATGATGCAAAAGAACCTATGAAGCTCTATGAACTATTTTCCATGTTGTCATACAAGGACTTAGTATTAGCAACAGCACATATTCCTATAACACAGCTTATGCATAATCATGTTTTGCCACTGCCATGCGTTGAGAAAAACTTTCCTGGATTGGAATCAGTCCTCAGTGATCTGCCATATAATTTGCTAACCAGCAAACCTAAAAATATTCCGCTTATATACTCGACAACGGATCAAGAAGGAATATTTTTCATAGATGAAGAAATGAAAGAGACGCTCGAAAAAAGCAACAATCGAACTGTGTTTGGTGAAGATTTAATATTTGCATCTAAGAATGAAGAAAAGAAAATGTCGAATAAAGTAAAGGAGTATTATTTTGGAAAAGAAGATATTAGCGAAAAAACTATAATGAGATTATCAGATTTGTACACACATTTGTACTTTGAAGTACCTGTGATATTAGAGGCAGAGATATTGGCTCGGACAATTGACGCTCCCGTTTATAGTTTTTATTTCACATACTCTGGTAACAGGAATTTTGTCAAATTCAGGACTAAATATCGCGATGAAATAGGAGCAAGCCACGGAGATGATCTACTTTATATATTTAACGGATTTATATGGCCCTACAAAATTAATGTTAAAGATCAAATAATCATAGACAGGTTGACAACAATGCTGACTAATTTTGCTAAATATGGGTAAGTTCTATTTTCACAAATAATGATAATAAAATTATTAATATATCCTCTCCTGGCAGTCTTATGATTTAACACTCTAGCAGGTATCATTTTAGCAGAAACAACAGTAACCATTGAAAAAATTATCCACTAAATAACCTTTTTCATTTCAGAGATCCAACTCCGAATGATTTTCCCGTTGGATGGGTTCCGCATAGAAAAGATCAATTGAACTTTTTAAACGTAGGCGATGAATTGAAGATGGTACCAGTACCAAATCCTGATGAATATCAATTATGGAAAAATATTTATAACAAGTATAGAAGAACTAAAGCTGCTTAAGAAGATAACAATGCAGTATTGTTAAATTTTGCAATTGTTCATTATATTATTAGCTTACAATTTTTTACAAATTTTTAAATACATTTGTAACAGGCACCACTTCCTGTACCGAAATGGCCAGGCGTCTGCAAAGCTGTTGACAAAAATATCAGTGTTCACGAAACAATGTCCTTCTTGGAGTAGTTGGCACTGAAAACTGCCTAAAAATCAATGTATATATTCCAGCCAAGACCAAAAGACCACCAACTGTCCTGGCCTATATCCAAGGAGGTGCTTTTGTTATGGGAAATGGTGAGAAAATAGTAATAGGACCAGATTTTCTAGTTAAGTGAGACGTTATATTAGTATCATTTAGAGACCAGAGGAAATCCAGATAATGTAACTATATTTGGAACAAGTGCTGGTGCAGCATCAGTGTCTGTAATTGTAGCTAGTGAAGCGACAAATGTTCTTTTTAAATGAGAAATTGTGCATAGTGGTAGTTAGCGAATTGGGCCGCAAATCATGATTTAGTGTTAGTAGCAAGTAAAATTTGGGCATGCTAGGGTAAAACACAAAATAACCTAAGAAGCTATATGATGCTAGCTGTATTTTCCAAGTTGCCTTAAAAGAACTTAATATTAGCAACATCACCATATTCCTCTAGCATAGCTTGTGCATAATCATGTTTTACAACTGCTATGTGTCGAGAAAAACTTTCCTGGAGTAGAATCAGTGCTCAGTGATCTGCCATATAATTAGCCAACAACCAAACCTAAAAATAATGTACTCCTCAAGAAGTGACAAAGAGGGATTATTTTTCATCGATGAAAAAACAATAGAAACACTTGAAAATAGCAACAAACGTACTCTAGTTTGTGAAGACTTAGTGTTCGGATCTAATAATAAAGAAAAATAAATATTTAAAAAAGTAAAAGATTAATAATAAAAAAAAAATATGTTGGCGAAAATAATCGCATGAAAATATCGGTCTGTATACTCATTTGTTTCTGAAATACGAGTACCAGTGATATTACGACTGTCGCAACAAACACTATCGAAACTGCAAAAAAATCGATTTTTGCTTTTTTACATAATTAAAAAGAGAATTTAAAATTATGTCGAATACATAGAATATAATCATTAAAAAGTCATTAATAAAGAAGATTTTAATTGAAGAAAATCGATACAGAACATGTTGCGCGACGAACATCTTTGGAAGTGGTACTTACAATGATGTTTCGTGTGTTAGATAAATGTAATTATTATGTGTCTAATATTTAAAAGTAAATACTTGAGATTACCTTGATTCCGGAAGTTAGTTCGGTTGTGATTAAAATCATCGAATCATTGTAATACAACCTTTAGATTATTAGAATAACTGTTTGTTGGATATCGACATCTGTCACATTTACGAAGCTTGAGACCAATGTAGAAGTATCTAATTTGATTGGTTATTGTGTTTACGAAATATACCACTCTTAACTTGTCAAAATCGTACAGATGTTATTACTATAAATAATTAAATAATATTTGATAGTGACTGTAGTATATCTTAGAATTAATATTGCTATTTTAATATAATAGGTTGTTTGAAACGATTGATACAATACTGTCAGTTGATGTTTGATAGGAAGGGATAAATGGAAGGGGTGGTAGGATATAAAAAGAATTGTAATGACATTCTCGAGGCAGTTGCTCAGTGGATGTTCAAGTGGCTAGTGCTAGTGCCGTTGTGATGTGAAATATATCTACCAGTTGTCATGTAAGTTACGTAATTTCATATTATACCTTAAATATTGTTATTATGTTGCTATTATTCTGAGTAATAGAAATAACTGTTTGAGATAACTATAAATTGTGGAAATATAAGAAATGTGTTGATAGAATACTATAATACTGTTTCCATGGAGTTTCTTGTCCTTCTTCTCCATGAAGACCTAGTTTTGCGAACGGACAATAGCTTTCTCATTAGAGATGAATAATTATTGACAAGCCTAATTGAAATAATAAATATCTAGTCTTGTCTTTCTGTGCTTTTCTTTATGAAATCCTTCCCTTACACACCATATTCATAATACTTTCATACACAATAAATAACCAATAACCATTCTGACATTTAAGGCTTGCTATTTAGCCTAGTAGCTATATATACGCTTATAATTATATATTATATCAAATCTAACACGTGCAAGCGCGTTGCGCGAGCGTCCCGAACCTACCAGAACCGTCAGTGTTCGCTGCGCTGTATGTTTAATGTGCTTGTTACAACAATACTGTTTAGTTTCGCTTGAAATATAGTGCTTTTACCGTATTATTAGGACACTGGCCGTAATTCGAGATTGAAAATAGTAACATTATTGAAAATAGTAGTTTCGATAATCTTCAATCATTGTGATGATAAATACATCTGCATATTTATCGAAAGTGGTAGTTTCGATATTATCCGTATAATTTTTATAATATATATATTATATATAGTTTTTAAACTATCGAAACTGTCAATTTCGATATTTTTTTTGGTTAGGAAATATATTGAATCTACCACATTTGATGTTGTTTTACGTTTATTTGAATTTGATTGATTGAGTCGTTGAATTTGGTTTGGTAGATTCGATTGGTAAAGTGGTTTTTTTATTTATATTTTAACAAAATTGTATTGCTTTCTATAATGTTTTTTATTTTATAATTACCTGTGCCACCTAGCGAAATTAATGATGAGGAATGGAGGGTTCTAAACATTTTTTGTTAGATAGCTCGTGGCTAAGTAATAACAGCCGCACGAAACGATCCATCAGGTTAAGCTACGCTTGCCGGGGTTGGTCAGTGGATGGGTGACCATCTTTATGTACGAGACTCCTCCGTGCCTTGGAAGCATGTTAAGCCGTTAGTCCCGGCTGTCATTCGTGGATATTTTGACAGTGGTTACGGGTCGTCAGAAGCCCGAAACTCTAACAACCAGTCTTACCAAGGGGTATCATATTACGAACTGGATTGTGCAGGTCAAATAGGCAGTCACTCCATGTAAAATAATAAATAAATTTATATTTTTGATTTTTCTAGATCCTGGCTGAGGTTTGTTTTTAGTAGTCAATAGAGGTACGATTGGTCTTATTCCATTTGAGTGGAATGAAAAAGTCTAAAAAGATTCGATTTTATTTTTTTTGTAACAGTCATGATAATTTGTTTTTTGTTTTAAATAGGTACCAATTTTTTTTTTTAATTATTAAAAATGCATTTTTATTTATTAAATCGACTGAACACAGACGTTAATAAGTGCCAAGTAAGATATCGTAAGTGCACATATTTTTCCTTTTCTATAGTAACTTTCTTAAAACAGTAACGAAAGTACCATATTCGATATTCACATGTGCTAGGACACTATCGAATTTGGCACTTTCAATGAATTTATGGCTATTATAAGCGTAAAATACTATCGAAAGTAAATTATTACAAAAATTTAAAAAATATGAAACTTGTTGTTAAGGATAAAAGAGGAGCTCGTGGCTAAGTAATAACAGCCGCACGGGTCGATCCATCAGGTTAAGCTACGCTTGCCGGGGTTGGTCCGTGGATAGGTGACCATCTTTACATACCGAGACTCCTCCGTGCCTCGGAAAGCACGTTAAGCCGTTGGTCCCGGCTGTCATTCGTGGATCTATGACAGTCGTTACGGGTCGTCAGAAGCCCGAAAGTCTGACAATCAGTCTTTCCAAGGGGTATCGTATTACCCAGTTAATGGGTTGTGGAGGTCAGATAGGCAGTCGCTCCATGTAAAATAATGGTATTCAGCTGCATCCGGTTAGACTGAAAGCCGACCCCAACATAGTTGGGAAAAGGCTAGGCAGATTTGTTGTCAAGGATAAAAAAACTGTATAAATTTTACTATTTGTTCCATACATAATTTTACTGAAGTTAATACTAATTCTTCTACATAGAATTACAACTTAGAATTGCTCGCCTTTAAAGTACGTGATTTGAAGTTTCGATAGTGTTTGTTGCGGCAGTCGATTTAGAAGCAGAAATATTGGCTAGGAATATTGAGGCTCCTGTGTATGTTTACTATTCCGCATATTCTGGTAACAGAAACTTAGTCAAATCCGGGAGTAAGTATCGAAATTAAACAGGCGCATTTCATGCTGATGATCTGTTTTATATAATATATTTATAGGAATAATATGGCCTTTTAAAAATAATGTCAAAGATCAAATAATGATAGACTGCATAACAATAATGTTGACCAATTTTGCGAAATATGGGTAAGTTACATTTCATTAATAAACGTAAGTTCTCTCTATATACTTTTATGTTTTCACTAAAATACGTCGATTCCTTAGAGAAGTTTATAGATATTGATTTACACACACAGACAGTTTTTTCTACAGTGCACTTATTCGAGGAATACCTCTCCAACTCTTCCAAGATTACTTGACAAACCGAAAGCAGGTTATAAAATTTATAAAAATGTAATCCATGAGGAAAATGTTACCTTCGGAGTGCCTCAAGGCAGTGTTATGGGTCCTACGTTGTTCTTAATAGATATTAATGACCTGCAATTTGCTTTTACAAAATGGTCAAATAATAACATTTGCAGATGACACAGTATTATTGTTCAGCTCGAACACGTGGAAAGATGTAACCGAAGCAGCAAATGAAGGTTTTGCTTTAGTTACCTGATGGCTGGATAATCATTTGTTGACATTGAATCTGGACAAAACTAAATTTATTACATTTACAATTAATGCCAGAACTCAACCTTCTCCTAACTCAATAATTATACAAACTCACAATTGCAAAAATTCAAGTACATGTCATTGTAACCAAATCACCAGAACTAATTCCATAAGATATCTCGGTGTCATAGTAGACCAAAACTTAAACTGGAAAGAACACGTCATGAAAGTAAGTAACCGCGTAAGAAAGTTATTTTTAAAACTATTAGAAATGTATGTGACATTAAGCTACTATTAAAAATCTACTTAGCGCTATGTCAGTCTATACTGACATACGGCTTGAATGTCTGGGGAGGAACTTCAAAAACCACAATGTTGTTCGTAGAAAGAGCCCAACGCATGGTACTTAAAGTTATTTCTCGGAAAAAGTACACTTATCCGACACACCTACTTTACTCAGAACTGGGAGTCTTCACGATGCGAAAATTATTCATTAAACTAGAGATCATGGCACAACATAAAGTAAAACCGCACTATGCAAAAAGGCGACGATTAGATATAGTTTACAACATATCCAAATATAAAACATCTTTTGCACATAAATTTTACAATTATCTTGGTCCCAGCCTCTACAACAAAGTAAGCAAATATCTAGAATTAAGGAATCTTGAGAGCCATACATGCAAAAAAACTTTGGATAAATATATGAAAACACTAGACTACAACAGCACTGAACATCTAATGATAAATTGGTTTAAATAAGGCACATAAATAATAAAGCACACATAACTGTACACATACAGAAACATACCTGCTTAAAACATAAAACATATACCTATACTCATACCCATACACAATACTACACAGACTTCCAATCATGTAATTTAATTATTATAGCATTACTAAAATAAGTAATCAATCTGCTAAAATAAAAAAAACATGTTACCTGCAACTGGAACATGTGGGAATCTGTTGTCTTTAGGGTTGAGGAAGACGATCCGCTCGTGATACAGTTTTTTACTAGTACGAGGGGATAGGGCGAATCGTTCTAAGGACAACCAAACAGTAATACCACTTCACATTCTCCAACTGTAGATCTGTCTAAATATTGTCGTCAAAATACCTTTAAACGATTTTTTGTCTATCTTGTTTATTATTAAGTTGCTGTATGGTTGTCTCATTTATGCAATAAAGATTATTTATGTATTTTTTTTTATTCTTACCTGTCTTTAAATGATTCTTACTACCTACAAAAACTAAAAATTATCTACTTCAATTATTGACATGTTTTATTTCAGGAATCTTACACCAAACGATTTTCCAGTGAGATGGGTACCACATAGCAAAGACCAATTAAACTTTCTAAATGTAGGCGATGAACTGAAGATTGTACCAATCCCAAATTGTGACGCAAATCAGTTTTGGAAAGATTTATAACAAATATAGGAAAACTAAAGCTTATTAGAAGATACGAATGCATTATATTGCATTCTAAAGCTATCACACAAATATTATAAAGGCGAAAGTTTGTGAGTGTGTGTGTGTTTGTATGTTTGGTATTTCTTCATGCTCAAACGGCTTGACCGATTTGGATTGGTATATAGATAGTTTATATCCTGGATTAACACATAAGCTAATTTTATCCCGGCCTCCGCGGGTGAAACCGCGGGGCGCAGCTAGTAAGAAATAAATCGATTATAAGTTTTATATGGTGGAGAGCTCAAATAAATGTGATGCTTGTTCAAGAAAAGAATTGTATAGTTTACTTATCTGTAACGATATCTATTTGTTTATCTTTGGTTTTTAAAACAAATTAGAATACGATCTTTGGCAGCACATGATTGTATAAAGCAATAGCAAATTTTTAAAATTTAAATTCAAAATTCAGTGGAGTTCAGCTGCAGGATATTCACAATTTTCTTGTTCAAATTGTGCCAAAACTTGGTTTAAATTTTTATAAAATATGATCTATTGTACACACGGGCTTATAGTAAAAATTGGAACCGGTGTGAGGCCTCTGCCTCGAATTTTGCGGGCAGCGGGGCGGCAGCGGCGGCGGAGCGGGAGCGGCAGGACTTTATGCGAAAAAACAAATGGACCGGACTTCCAAAACAGCGGCGCGGTAGCGGGGCGGGACAATGCGAGACGTGCCGCCGCCGCCGCTGCCCCGCTGCCCGCGAAATTCGAGGCAGAGGCCTAAGAGCAGACTGGTAAGAAGTAAGTAGCTTATTACGGAAGTTAGAAGCTAATAGGCAAGTGAAGTGTTGCCATAAATAATAACATTATTATATCTTTTTGTATAATCGATATTGCTTTATCACGCCAAGGATGCCTTTGTATATTACTACTACTACTATTACTTTGTTTTTTATTGTTGTTTGTGTATTGTTGATATTTGCAACAGAGCTACAATTTACTGGGAATTGTTAAAAAAATTGATAAAGTAATTACGACGTCGACTATAATAATAACAACAATAGAATAAACGCCATAGAAGAAGAGGAAAAATCAAACCAAATAAAGCTTTTCGATTGCAAAGGATATAATATGACATTAGAAGACTCTTTGTTAGTGAAATGAAATGACACGAAATTCTGTAAACAATTTAATGTAATTTCTTTTTATTTCAGCCTTAACATAGTCACACATAATTATTATTATATGCGATCGCTCCATGTAAAATATGGATATTCAGCTGCATCCTGTTAAACTGGAAGCCGACCCCAACTTAGTTGGGAAAGGGCTTTTCAAATGATATGAATAAAGATTGTTTCAAAACCGCTTACGCTTGACAATTTGAACCACACACAGTCGGATCGCAGTTCTGGAACTACAATGTAGGTTATGAATATTGTACGAGGGGACTGCGTCTGCAACACTTTTGTTTCCTGTCTCACTCTAGCGTTGCTCAAGGTAGAGATTATTGTACGAGGGGACTGCGTCTGCAACACTTCTGTTTCCTTTCTCACTCTAGCGTTGCTCAAGGTGGAGATTATTGTACGAGGGGACTGCGTCTGCAACACTTCTGTTTCCTTTCTCACTCTAGCGTTGCTCAAGGTGGAGATTATTGTACGAGGGGACTGCGTCTGCAACAGTTCTGTTTCCTGTCTCACTCTAGCGTTGCTCAAGGTAGAGATTATTGTACGAGGGGACTGCGTCTGCAACACTTCTGTTTCCTTTCTTACTCTAGCGTTGCTCAAGGTGGAGATTATTGTACGAGGGGACTGCGTCTGCAACACTTCTGTTTCCTTTCTCACTCTAGCGTTGCTCAAGGTAGAGATTATTGTACGAGGGGACTGCGTCTGCAAACTTCTGTTTCCTGTCTCACTCTAGCGTTGCTCAAGGTAGAGATTATTGTACGAGGGGACTGCGTCTGCAACACTTCTGTTTCCTGTCTCACTCTAGCGTTGCTCAAGGTAGAGATTATTGTACGAGGGGACTGCGTCTGCAATACTTCTGTTTCCTGTCTCACTCTAGCGTTGCTCAAGGTAGAGATTATTGTACGAGGGGACTGCGTCTGCAACACTTCTGTTTCCTTTCTCACTCTAGCGTTGCTCAAGGTAGAGATTATTGTACGAGGGGACTGCGTCTGCAACACTTCTGTTTCCTTTCTTACTCTAGCGTTGCTCAAGGTGGAGATTATTGTACGAGGGGACTGCGTCTGCAACACTTCTGTTTCCTTTCTCACTCTAGCGTTGCTCAAGGTAGAGATTATTGTACGAGGGGACTGCGTCTGCAACACTTCTGTTTCCTTTCTCACTCTAGCGTTGCTCAAGGTAGAGATTATTGTACGAGGGGACTGCGTCTGCAACACTTCTGTTTCCTTTCTCACTCTAGCGTTGCTCAAGGTAGAGATTATTGTACGAGGGGACTGCGTCTGCAACACTTCTGTTTCCTTTCTTACTCTAGCGTTGCTCAAGGTGGAGATTATTGTACGAGGGGACTGCGTCTGCAACACTTCTGTTTCCTTTCTCACTCTAGCGTTGCTCAAGGTAGAGATTATTGTACGAGGGGACTGCGTCTGCAACACTTCTGTTTCCTTTCTCACTCTAGCGTTGCTCAAGGTAGAGATTATTGTACGAGGGGACTGCGTCTGCAACACTTCTGTTTCCTTTCTTACTCTAGCGTTGCTCAAGGTGGAGATTATTGTACGAGGGGACTGCGTCTGCAACACTTCTGTTTCCTTTCTTACTCTAGCGTTGCTCAAGGTGGAGATTATTGTACGAGGGGACTGCGTCTGCAACACTTCTGTTTCCTTTCTCACTCTAGCGTTGCTCAAGGTAGAGATTATTGTACGAGGGGACTGCGTCTGCAAACTTCTGTTTCCTGTCTCACTCTAGCGTTGCTCAAGGTAGAGATTATTGTACGAGGGGACTGCGTCTGCAACACTTCTGTTTCCTGTCTCACTCTAGCGTTGCTCAAGGTAGAGATTATTGTACGAGGGGACTGCGTCTGCAACACTTCTGTTTCTTGTCTCACTCTAGCGTTGCTCAAGGTAGAGATTATTGTACGAGGGGACTGCGTCTGCAACACTTCTGTTTCCTGTCTCACTCTAGCGTTGCTCAAGGTAGAGATTATTGTACGAGGGGACTGCGTCTGCAACACTTCTGTTTCCTGTCTCACTCTAGCGTTGCTCAAGGTGGAGATTATTGTACGAGGGGACTGCGTCTGCAACACTTCTGTTTCCTGTCTCACTCTAGCGTGGCTCAAGGTAGAGATTATTGTACGAGGGGACTGCGTCTGCAACACTTCTGTTTCCTGTCTCACTCTAGCGTTGCTCAAGGTAGAGATTATTGTTAACTTTTGATCTTCTTCTTAGAAAGAAGGACTTTTGATTGTTGTCAATGGTATGATCCTAAATGAGCGTTTTAAAATTCCCGGCTGAAGTTTATGCAGGAATGAGACAAAACATTAAGTTTTTCTGTAGCTGATGCACTAAATGGTGGGGAAGCAATCGCCTAAGAATAATAAGTAACACATCAAAATGATTTCCATAAGAAATAATGGTTTTCTGTGAATTCATATAAGTACCTAACTCATCTGACTCGTACATTAGCTAACCACCCTTAGGTAATAGTGAATTTGAACCTTATCGCAAATTTGGAATACTCCTTCGTGCATTTTTTTTTTATTTACTCGCACAATCGTGTTTTTAATTAGGTACATAAATGATTACTTTAAAACAATATTGAATCCCATATTTGACAACTCTTCATAATTAATAATTCTCAGTAGGGACTGCTAACTCTTGGAGTCCCCTCGTGGTGTACAATTACACTCCAATTAGCCTTAACCACTGATATTTTCATTTGGTACCCAAAAAAAATAGGTCCCAGAGCACGCGCCACGAATTTTAACAAGACATTACTGAGCCTTTATCTAGCTATGTTTTCATTACGCTCCCTCCGTAGTAGGTACAATTGCAAAATTTTATAAGTATTTAAGCAATAAAATTAAATTTACGAGCCTCCTTAACAACGCCTGTGCGCTTAAAAAGATAACCCCGGGACGAGTAAAGGCGTTATTTATCGCAACTTTGGACTTTCTATTCATATTGTTGTGGTTTAATATTTATATTTTTGGCGTTTATTAAAATTTTATTTTTATTAACTTTTTAATTAGTTTAGGTGAGATCGGGTCGTGCTCTTTGGACACTTTTGTTTTCTCAGTTCTTATTATACGAGTTTCCGGGTAACTTCAGGGTAATTTTTGCTTAAGGAAACCTCTTATGTGGCATGAATAGCTTCATAATTACTTTCCCATATAATGTCTTTAATTTTCATGACTAAATAAACAAGATGGTTTTCCAAAAAGTATAAATTAGATTCATTACATCACACTATCACACTAATATTATAAAGGCGAAAGTTTGTGAGTGTGTTTGTGTGTGTGTGTGTATGTTTGTTACTTCTTCACGCTCAAACGGCTGAACCGTTTTGGATGAAATTCGGTATGTACACAGCTTATAACCTGGATTAACACATAGGCTACTCTTTATCCCGGAAAAATGTAGTGCTCCCGTGGGATGAGCAAGAAATTCAAATATATTTGCTACTCTTTCAAACTCAAACGCCTCGACCGATTTTGATGAAATTTGGTGTGGAAGTAGCTGATACTCTGGATAAACACATAGGCTACTTTTTATCCCGAAAAAAAACTAGAGAAAGAAAGAAAAAGTATTTATTGTGACTAGCACAGGAAGATCAGCAACTCAACAAAAAACACAATAATAAAAGTTTGAAAACAAAAAAACAAAAATAAATAATTACACCAATAATATAATATAATATAATATCACACTAATATTATAAAGGCGAAAGTTTGTGAGTGTGTGTGTGTGTGTGTGTGTGTATGTTTGTTACTTCTTCACGCTCAATCGGCTGAACCGATTTGGATGAAATTCGGTATGTACACAGCTTATAACCTGGATTAACACATAGGCTACTTTTTATCCCGGAAAAATGTAGTGCTCCCGTGGAATGAGCAAGAAATTCAAATATATTTACTACTCTTTCAAACTCAAACGCCTCGACCGATTTTGATGAAATTTGGTGTGGAAGTAGCTGACACTCTGGATAAACACATAGGCTACTTTTAATCCCGAAAAATAGAGAAAGAAAGAAAAAGTATTTATTGTGACTAGCACAGGAAGATCAGCAACTAAACAAAAAACACAATAATAAAAGTTTGAAAACAAAAAAACAAAAATAAATAATCACACTATCACACTTCACACTAATATTATAAAGGCAAAAGTTTGTGAGTGTGTGTGTGTGTGTGTATGTTTGTTACTTCTTCACGCTCAAACGGCTGGACCGATTTGGATGAAATTCGGTACATACACAGCTTATAACCTGGATTAACACATAGGCTACTTCTTATCCCGGAAAAATGTAGTGCTCCCGTGGGATGAGCAAGAAATTCAAATATATTTGCTACTCTTTCAAACTCAAACGCCTCGACCGATTTTGATGAAATTTGGTGTGGAAGTAGCTGACACTCTGGATAAACACATAGGCTACTTTTTATCCCGAAAAATTAGAGAAAAAAACAAAAAGTATTTATTGTGACTAGCACAGGAAGATCACCAACTACACAAAAAACACAATAATAAAAGTTTGAAAACAAAAAAACAAAAATAAATAATTACACCAATAATATAATATAATATAATATCACACTAATATTATAAAGGCGAAAGTTGTGTGTGTGTGTGTGTGTGTGTGTGTGTATGTTTGTTACTTCTTCACGCTCAAACGGCTGGAACGATTTGGATGAAATTCGATATGTAGACAGCTTATACCCTGGATTAACACATAGGCTACTTTTTATCCCGGAAAAATGTAGTGCTCCCGTGGGATGAGCAAGGAATTCAAATATATTTGTTACTCCTTCAAACTCAAACGGCTCAACCGATTTTGATAAAATTTGGTGTGGAAGTAGTAGACATCCTGTATAGGTACACATAGCACACATAGGCTCCTGAAAAAATGTAGTAATCCCGTGGGATGAGCAATTTTGTTGTGAATACTTTTCTCACCGATTAAATAATACACGTTTTAGTGTATCTCATAAACCACGGGTAACACCGCGGGGCGCAGCTAGTTATTTATAAAAACTATGCCATTTATCTATAATAAGTTTTGCCATTTGATACATTCCACTAAAACTCAATAGAAAGCCAGAATCACTCAAATAAGCTAAATAACATTCTTAACATTTATCCTCTAACTAAATACAAATGTAAAATTTCAGTCACTACCTATTTAAAAATTCTAAACTATCAGGGAACCGCGAATCTTTATACTAATTACTCATCCCCTCTGGCCTCTGCTGCTTCTACATCTACATACCATCCATTATACTCGCATCACACTCACTCAAGCAACCTCTCACACATACACTCTTACATCTCTTTCATACACTTTCTTCGGTTACTCACACACACTCTGGTATTTCCACAAACTTTTTGTGTTTTTATTTTTTTATACTTTTTCACTAAGTTTTATATTGTTTAATAACTTATAGTTCGTTAAGTATCCTGCATTGTTATTAAATCGTGTATCCGAATAACAGGCAGCTTTCCGCGTGAGGACCCAGGTGGTGAGCTGTAATAGGTACAGGTTTTTAGATAAAACCTACCTTAGGCTCCAGTCTCTCACAAAGTTAGCTCCTTGTTCCTTGTTGTTGTGGTTGTGTTTGCTCCTTTAGAGAAAATAAACGTTTATATTGTTATTTTATATTAAACTAAACATAAACAGAGCTAACGATTCTAAAATTATTCGTGACAAAACCCGGTATGTATGTAACAATTACTCCGTTTTTAAGGAAATCCGAACACAGATTTTCCGAAATCGAATCGAAATAATAGTGGCAGTCGCACCGAAGCTATCTTGTATGTAAAATAATCCAGCGCTGCATTTGCCATTCATTGCGCTTTAGATAAAACACGCAGACATTTTTATTTTTCCATGTAAAATGTCCGTTTCAACACGCTACATCTACACCAGAAAATGAACCTTAAACTTTAGTTTCAAAGTTTAAAATTCGTTGAAGGTTTGATTTGAAAAAGATTGCAAGACAATTTCTCGATTTTCAAAAGAGGGCGTGCAGACGGGACGCTTTTTATAGTTGTTTAGTTTTGTGAAATCGAGAATATGATAGAATATTTTATGAAAATATTGAGTAGCTATTCTTCGTAAAATAGTATGATGAGCAAACCTCAGTTTTATAACACTTTTGGTTTGGTTTGATTGTTACGTAGGCAGGTATGCACCACAATCGTTTAGGTATTCAGTTATGTTTGACTTTGTGTTGGTCCTTAGATACGCTCATTTGATATAATAATAAGGAAATATTTCTTGACTTGCTATAACTTAAAAATGCTGAAAATAAACTCTTTGTTTCACAGTACAAATATGCCCACTGGAGTACAATCAGTTCAGTTTGTTTACAGTCCAATGAACACTGTAAACAACTGAACTGATTTTCACGGAATCTAGCTAGAACGCCATGATTATTTTCTGTAAACATCCAACCTGGCACGACTAAATAGTCGCAAGCCTATACAAAAAAGCAAAGTGAACAACAAAAAGCGCTTGATGCCCACAGCAGGCGCGGAAGCGCAAACCAGCAGCGATAAACAACAGACAATCGTACTTATCACTCCTATCATATCTGACGTCTTCGTCGTGTTAGTGAGGGAAACATCGAACATTGTTTCAGTAACAGTACCTTTTGGTGTTGGTCTTGGTCTTTATATTGATAAAGAAGCAACATGGCGGACACCGACTTCAACCACGCGGATGGTAATCCGTTTGAATCTGCGACATACATATAGCCTAACATGGGCACTAGATCCAAGACCAACACCAAAAGGTACTGTTACTGAAACAATGTTTGATGTTTCCCTCACTAACACGACGAAGACGTCAGATATGACAGGAGTGATAAGTACGATTGTCTGTTGTTGATTGCAGTACGCACGCCCGGCGCTGGCGCTGTCTCAGGAGCAAGAGAGCTCGAAAATAGACAAACGCACTACTGACAGATACATCATCATCATGTCGTCCACACCGTATCCGGCGATGGCGACTCCTATATGTTCAATCAGGGTCTTTATTCCGGTGAGCTCTGATGTGGCTAGCAAAACCGAACTTCGTCTTAAAGGCTCGGTTGCAAGAAGCACAGTACAGCTGGCCAGCTGAGTTGGTAGTGTAAGTGTAGGAGGGTTTTGGCTTCGTTTTCCGTACTTGGCGTTTTGCGTCAAGATCTTCTAGACGCCTGGTTTCAAAACTTTCCACGCTCTTATGAACAGTTTGTCGCCATTCCGGTCTAAGTTGTGCGCGACCCTCCCAGCTTTCAGTTGGTATATTACAAGCCACGAGATTTCGTTTGATCACGTCTTTATAGCGTAGATATTGGCCGCCTTGCTTTCGCTTTCCGCTTGACAGTTCGGAATAGAAAACTGCCTTCGGCAATCTGTTGTCGTTCATGCGTATGACGTGACCACTCCATCTTAGTTGGTGTTTTATAATAAGCGCTTCTATTCCAGACATACCGGCACGGCGCAAAACCTCTGTGTTCGGAATCCGGTCCTGCCACTTGATCCGCAGAATGGACCTTAGACATTTCAGATGGAAGGTGTCTAGTTTCTTGATGTCTGTTTTATAGCAGCACCATGTCTCTGCAGCATATAGCAAAGTAGGCAGTACAATTGCTTTGTAAACTAACATCTTTGTTTGCAATTTAAGGTCATGTGAATTCCAAACACGAGGTCTAAGCCTACCGAAGGCCGCTGCAGCACCTGCTATTCGGGCTGGTATCTCCGATGCTAAGGTATTATCGCATCTTAATCTGCTGCCTAGGTATTTGAAATTTGGAACTTCTTCTAACACACAGCCATCCAAGGTGACAGGGGATTGCTCACCGCGACATCCTCGTGTAGGCTGTTTTAAAATTTGCGTTTTGCTGGTGCTTATAACCAGGCCAAACCTGCGGCATGACGTGTGTAGAGAGTTCACATAGGCTTGAAGAGATTCTATTGAGTCGGCCATTAAGCATACGTCATCAGCGTATAATATGTCCTGAATAGAGAGCCTGGTAACTTGTCGCTTCGCTCTGAACGGGAAAGATCAAAAATACTTTTGTCTGTTCTTGAATTAATTTCAATCGGACCATTGCAAGTCTTAACCGCATCTCGCATAACAGAAGCAAAATATAAAGAAAATAAAGTGGGAGCCAAGACACAGCCCTGTTTCACGCCACTGGTTACCGGGATTTGGTCTGAAAAGTCATTTTCATGCCGAACTCTCACTGTCATGTTTTCATGAAACTGACGTATTAAGTTTATAACCTTTTCAGGACAGCCAGCTTTCCTCAGTACGATCCACAGGGCTTCTCGCGGTACTCTGTCGAAGGCTTTTTCTAAATCGACAAAGCACATGTACAGAGGTCGGTACTGTTCCAGACTCTTCTCTTGGATTTGTCTTACGACAAAGATGGCATCTACTGTACCTCTGCCTGGACGGAAGCCACACTGGGTCTCAGGTAGTATGGTTTCCGCATGCCGGGATAGACGTGCATTTATAATATGTGCTAAGATTTTCCCAGCTGCTGAGAGAAGAGAGATACCTCTATACGAACCGCAAACAGCTATATCGCCTTTGCCTTTGTACAGTTTACAGATGGAGGCATCTCTCCAATCTTGCGGGACAACTTCGCATTCCCATATTTTTAAGATGAGTTGAAACAGCTCATTTTTAATATGTGAGCCGCTATATTTATATATTTCGGATGGTAAACCGTCTACCCCAGGTGCCTTGTGGTTTTTCATTCTATTTAGTGCAGCAATAAAATCATCAAACGATGGAGGTTCCGCCAGATCTTCAAGAGTCGGTAAATTTTCAAGTGATCCTACATACAACAAGTCAGTGGTTTGGGTACTGGGATTCAGAACATCATTAAAATGTTCAGCCCACCTTGCTAGCACATGTTTCTGCTCAGTTAGCCGTTGCGTTTTATCCTTGTTGTATATAGGAGCTGTCTTCTTAGTTCTTGGGCCGAAGACAGTCTGCAGCGACTCAAAAAATCTACCAGACTGATTGGTATCAGCATATAGCTGGATTTCTTTGGCTTTCTCCACCCACCATTTGTCCTTGAGATCGCGCACTTTTGCTTTCAGGCTATGTTGTGCATTTCTCCGCTCAGAGATGTTAGATGAGTGAAGAGTACGTCTGTGTTCCTCAACAAGCCTCTTGATTTCCATGTCGGATTCGTCGAACCAATCTTGGTTTTTCCGTTCTGGCTTCCCAATAACTCGTGAGGCACAGCGGTGGAGGTTTTCAGCGTACAAGCGCCACCTCTCGTCGACAGACGAATCTTCATCTATCTCTGGCATACCGGTTTTAAACGCTTCATCTAGCTCCTCTGTCAGGTAAAAGTTGCGGATTAGCTTTTCACAGTTTAATTTTGCTGGTATCTTGCGAGATGCTCGACGCGGTGCTTTTATTTGTAGCCGTAGTTTTGATCGAACTAGTCGATGGTCGGTCCAACCCTGAGCACCCCTCATTGCACGTGTGATCAGTACCTCGCTAAGGTCCCGCTTGCGTACTATCACATAATCTAAGAGGTGCCAGTGTTTTGATCTGGGATGCATCCACGTGGTCTTGAACTTTTCCGGCAATCGATAGTAGGTGTTTGTAATGGCAAGATCGAAATCGGCGCAGAGAGTGAGAAGATCAAGCCCATTAGCATTGCAATTCCCAACTCCGTGACGCCCAAGAACGCCATTCCAAGCACCGTAATCATTACCGACTCGAGCATTGAAATCTCCAAACAAAATTAACTTATCTGTGGATGGAATTTTGGTCAGGACTTGATTCAATTCGTTGTAGAACTTGGCCTTTTCTTCGTCGGGAGATGGCAGAGTGGGGGCATATACACTAATAAAATGGAGATACTTCGTTGGTGATAGTTGAAGTCTTAGTGTAATTATCCTGTCATAAATGCCTTTTGGTTGTTCCTGTAGGGATTTAGCTAGCTCATTGCGCACAGCAAAACCTACTCCACTTGCTGCTCTCTCGGTATTTGGCTTCCCGCTCCAGTAGTAGGTGTAACCTCCAAGCTGCTCGCATAGCTCTCCTGAGTCACACAGATGGGTTTCGCTTATTGCGGCAATGTCTATATTGTATCTGGCCAGTTCTCTTGCGATCAGAGCTGTCTTTCTCTCGGGACACGAGTTCATATCGTTGTCCAAAAGTGTTCGAACATTCCACGTTCCTATAACTAGGTCTTTTATTTTAGCTATACGTTTCATTTTTCGACCGCATTTTGTTGGTGAACAAATGACCGCGGTTAGCCACCTGCTTAGGAGAAGAGACAGACTATTTTTAGGCCACCTTTTCTAGGCCCCTCCCCGGATTGGGGAAAGCAGAGCGCTCCCTAAATAGGGCTGCTTTGTCGTAATCTGAGCTGCCGGACCGGTTCCCCGCCTCAATAGGAACCTAGAACGACCATCACCAGAATACCGCCTACGTGCAGATGCCAACTAAGGTTTGGACACACCGATCCTCCCCCCACCATCGGCTCTCCATCGCCGCAGGACTTGCGCTCAAAGACCAGTAAACATGCAGGAGTCATCTGCGCGTGAATATATTTAAGTGGATAAGCAGTTGCGCAGGTGCAGATCCACTCTCTCGACCTCAGCCTCCTAGTGTCAGTGGACCGGATGGCCGATACGACCGACGGAAAGCAGAAGTTGCAGGAGATTGGCCGCATGCCACTATATGGATCCTGGCGTGCGCCCTTTGAGGCACTACCCCTGTGCCTTGCCACATCGCTGTAGAAACCGGATGCATTTGTCTACGGAGAGTGCTCGCCTCCTACACCGAAGTGGTCTTGTTCAAGAAGTATGGCGGATCAACCATAGACTGATTGCACTGGTAGTAAACTGCCAGCGGGCGGTGGGGTCGTCACTTCCCTACGCCGACAATTGACAGATACAACGCTGACACTGACAGCTTCGACATTGACAACCCTGACTCGAACTACTGACTTCAATGACAGCTGTTATCAATTTCATTAGTCGACTAACGTATCTCAATCGCTAATAGATAGCGCTAGTAGTACGTAAACAAGCCTTTTACTTCACTTCTCTGACATGTATTTCATTAATAATTAGTGGGTTATATGTCTTGAAATTGGCACATGTAAATGGTGTGCGGTTGGAGAGGCATATGTCCAGCAGTGAGCTGCTATGGGTTAATGATGATGTTGGTAATTCCTGCTGAAGTTTATAATTTTAAAAGGAAGAATGACACACGAATAGAGCACGGTATTCTGCAAACATTCAGAAAACTAAGTAAATTATGTAGTAAGTATGTCATCTTATAAAATTAATCATCGTGGCTTCAGAACCAAACAGTGTCCTCTATATAATTTTTTGTAACACTAAGAATGTTACAATGTACGTTGTAAATATTATTAGCTTGTTTAATTTACATAATTGCTTCATAAAACTGGACTTTAATATTTTGCTTTCACAACACAATTGTTCTCCTAAAGCTTTGTTTGGTTAGGTACGTTCTTTAACATGACTAAGAAGAATATCTAAGTAATGATTTGTAACAACATTACTGACTACCCTAAATATATGTATAGTTAATGATTTAATGGAAAATAAATAACTACATAGAAATAAACAGCCGGACATCTGTATTCATTATCAAAGTATTATTGTCTTATACTTTGTGATTACGTTCCCCTGTCGTCCACTAGGGTCCCGAGTCGGCTTTACAATGTTGTGCCACTAAACAACGCCATATTGCCTACCCTGACTACCCTCATTTAAATTATTGGTTCGTATTTTGTCCTGAATTTGGATCTTGACTTGATTTGAGCTGTTAAATATGGAGGGGCCTGGGAAGATGCTAATTTAGGAAGAGAAGATTGTGTTCATTTTGTTTCGGTTATAAATTTTAATGTACATGAGGAATAAATAATAGAAGTATTACGACATCTGTTACATTTATTAATCCAACAAAAGAAACAGCAACAAATGGTTTTATTAACGAAACAAATAGTCTTGTAGAGACGAAAGCACTTGTGAATGAATAGCCACGGATCTAAGCCGACAGTCTGGGGAGTCCGTTAATAGAAACAGGTGTCTGTTTAAATGTACTCGCAGGTAGTCTCAACACCTTTTGTACGAATTAATAGATTATTCCACACACTAGTTAATAGCTCGCATACTATTCGAGGTGTTAATTATCTCGTGAACTAAAGCAATTTGAATATAAGGCGACGTCTATTTTAGGAAATTAGTTAATTCAATTATGTCGGGAATAATCTTTTTGTGCTAACGGTACAGAAATTTCAGGCTTTCTTTAAGTGCTTTTGTTTTCTTTAGGTGTACAAATAATTAAATTGCTTGTCATAAATCTGGCTTCAGAACAAGATGACATTAAAATTACATATTTGAAACCATTTTATTAACCGACTTCAAAAAGGAGGAGTTTCTCAAAGAGGTTCTCAATTGTTCCCCGATTACTCGAAGATGGCTGGACCGATTTGGATTTTTTTGTTTTATTCGAGAGAGTATACATCACAGTTGGTCCCATATAAAATTGATTAACTTTGCTTTGGTAGTTTTTGAGTTAGCTTCAATAATACGTAGCTTTTCCCCACTTTTATATAGATGATGATCTAGTTTGTTTTGCAGGTAGAGGTATTAGAATTTGTGTGGGGTAGGTACCACAACTAAAAAGTGAAAAATAAAAACTTTTTTACAAAAAAATACAACCGACTTCCAAAAACAACACTACAAAGTGAAAAATAACTTTAATTTCGGAAGTCGGTGACATAAAACGAAAATACATTTAACTAGACACCGACTTCCGAAATTAAAGTTATTTTTCACTTTGTAGCGTTGTTTTTGGAAGTTGGTTGTATTTTTTTTTAATAAAAAAGTTTTTGTATTTAAATTGATGTTTTTCATGTCATGGTTACGATGATACAATTTTACATGATTGATAAATATTAGCATAACTTATTCTTGAGGTTTTGTCCCGTACTTTTTTGATGATATCTAAGCCTATGTCTTTAATCTTGTACTATATTTTCCAGACAAACATTTTCCTTCGTAAACATAATTATTTGAATTTGCTACCAATAAATTCTGTCCCTCCTCATTTACGTTCCTACCAATATTTTCCACGTAAAAATATAACATTCCGCAAAACTCCGATATAAAAACCGTTATTCATCTGTAATTTCATTTGTCGAACTTCTTCAAACTCATTACAGGCCGTTTTTACTTCGTGAATTTATTCAGCATCAATCAAAATTCCGACAGATGCAAACCAACTAAGCGTTTCATTAGCAAATCCATATTTTTCCATCCAGACTGGCCAGGTGTTCTCAGATCCACGTAATCACTACGGTGATGAGAAATGGCCTCGTCTCGAACGCTTCTGGATTCGATCGGAAATTGCTATCGGATGTTTAAGTAGCTGCAATTTGTCATGTGATCTGGCTGACTTCATTTTCTTTGTGGATCTCGTTAGTGTATTGGCGCCAGAAATTGATGTTAGTTAAAAAGTACTTTTGTTGCGACTTTATTTCGACAATATGTCATTGTTTTCCTTAAGCCAGGCTAAGGACGTGTCGGACCGCGCACAATGAAGGGTTGTTGGGTGAATTTATTCCAAGAAAAAGCTTAAAATTGTAGTTGAAAAACATATTCTCCCATACATTCCAACTGCAAATATAAGTTTGTACGCACAATATTGAGAGATTTAGCATGTTATTTTAAGACCACAAACTTAGTACCTATACATTTTCCTTAATTATTAAAGTACGTATAGAACTATTATTTTCTGAATTTTTTTCTTAATTTTAGGCTCAGTAGTTTCGGAGATAAGGTGGGGGGAGGGGGGGGGGGTAATGGTCCATTTTCGTCTATTTTCTTAATAACTTTAAACAATATTTATTTCAAAATTATGAAAATTAGCTGCATCGCTTACCCAGCATTACTCAACTTTTCCGACGTAAACTTAAGATAATAATGCAAATGATTGCGAGTATAATTAGCCGCTCGCTACTAGCCTAATGACGTGTATTGCGAGTGCTGCTCAGTGAAGCCCTGGCTTAAATGTAAATTATATTGTCATCTTCAAGAATAGGCATTAAACCGCGACGCCTACCTGGGGTGGCACAAGTTTGAAGCGATTGACGGACGGACTTTTTTTTTTTTTGTGGATGGGAAATCATCAAATGACTTCTCCCGCTCTGGGCAGAGCGGGAGGGCGTGTCAGACTTTACTGACTAAAACCCACCCATGCTCCTTCAGCTGCCCGTGCCAGGGCCACGGTATCTCTTTCGAACTACCCGCGACCCCGGCGGCATCGGCCCAATTGACCCCGTCACTGCTGACATCTCTTATTCATCAAATCCTGTAAGTTATTTGTTTATATTTTACCTCAAAAGAAAAAAAACGGAAGGATATTAGAATCACTTCGTTATCCGTTCGTCTGTCTGTCTGTCAAGTCCCTTTTTCTCAGGAACTCATAGGAGTTTCAAGCTGAAATTAATATTAAATACGTAAATTTACGGTCCCTTGAAGCTCTAAAAAAATCTAGCAGCTTCTAAATCAACGTAAGAAAAAAAGTACCGCCATTTATGCGGCATATTTTAAGTCATAAATCGTATTCCTATTTAGCGTAGTTATATTAATAATTATTATTTAATTTAATAATTAAATTAAATAAGCCTGTACACACGGCTACACATCAAGCTATAAATTTCCAGTTTACACTGACCTCTCACTGTAAAGAAATCCTATACAATGCGAGATCAGCTTATACTGGAAATCTATAGCTTGATCTGTGGCCGTGCGTATTATAAAAAAAAAATTATAAAGGTCACATTTTACAATAAAAAATAATCCATATAAATAAAAAGAGAAGTCCTGACTGACTGACTGACTCATCAACGCCTAGTCCAAACCCTTGGACCTAGAAAGCTGAAATTTTGCACAGAGGTTCCCTGTATAATGTAGGCCAAGAATAAGGAAGAAATTCCTGGTAGTACGTTCCCGTGGGATATTTTCCGACATCTACGCGGGCGAAGCCACTTGGAAAAGCTAGATAATTTATAAATAGAAGCATAATAAATATTTTGATAATCGCAAATAAATCAAAACCTGTAGGATACTTTCCGTTCACCTAGAATCATAAAACTTGGCAAGAACCAAGGTCCCATAGCACAAGGAAAAAGTCCGAAAATCGTTAATTTGTGTTTATTTTATTTATTTATTTTATTATTTATGTACACACATTAAAATATATATAGAGATACAACATAATTGTAATTTGAAGTACAAAAGTAGTTGTGGTTCGATCACATTTTTTTTTTTACGATTACAAACTTACTGCTGGAGAATTGACCGTGACGTATATCGATTTAAGGGCGAACATTTTTTCAAGTACCTACAAAGTTAAGTTTGTTCTTACGATAAATAATCATCCCAGCTACGGAACCTTTCATTGTGCGTGTTCCCACACGCACTTGGCCGGTTTTTTCTTAATAAGTATTAACAATCTAGAATTATGCCTGTCATGAAAACATTAGCAAGAAGGTACTATAAGAACGATGCGATGAATTCATGACATCTAGTTGAGTACGCAAATTCAAACTCAAACCATTTATTGCAAATAGGCACTTATAACTTTATAAAGCACATTTCAACATCAAAATTTACCAAATAAAATAGAATTGATTCTAGTCGCCCCTTCCAAAAGGTAGTTCGTATGGAGAACAATTTTGGTTAGATATTATTAACTTTGATGTTCTTGCTTCGTTCTTATAACTTGCAGATTCGTTGAGTACATGAACATACCATCTCATTTTGGAACTTAGATTAATTCTTGTTTTACTGAAAACGTACTACTTTACCATTCGTCTTTAGAGATGTTATTTTAGTACTAATTGCTATATTTAAGAAAGTTGTTTATGTATTACAAATTAGATCTGTTACGTATCGATGCGAAGACAGCACAATGCTGCCAGGGAATAAATCAATGTAAACAGGAAGAGGAAGCCAGAAAATTAAGCGTAGAAATAAAACCAAAAAAGCAGGGAGTAAGAAAGCAATTTTTTTGTCTACAGTCCAAAGATAATAACCGAAGTTAAGGCGAGTAGTGCTGCCAACTAGCGCCACCATTGAGAAAAAAGCGGCCAAGTGCGAGTCGGACCCGCCCATGAAGGGTTCCGCAGCAACAAGTAATATAATATAAAAGTTCTTGTAGTTCGTTGTAACTTTGATCGATGTTTTAATAATAGTGTATTTTTTTTTAAATTAAGTTATTGATAAGTAAACATTATAATTAGGTACCTAAATGATGGGATTAAGGTAAATTGCGGTTTACGATTTATGACGTATTAAAAAAACTACTTACTAGATCTCGTTCAAACCAATTTTCGGTGGAAGTTTACATCATAATTTTTTTTTAGTTTTATCATTCTCTTATTTTAGAAGTTACAGGGGGGAGGCACACATTTTACTACTTTGGAAGTGTCTCTTGCGCAAACTGTTCAGTTTAGAAAAAAATTATATCAGAAATCTCAATATAATTTTTGAAGACCTATCCATAGCGTATGGGTTTGATGAAAAAAAAATGTTGAGTTTCAGTTCTAAATATGGGGAACCCCCAAAATTTATTGTTTTTTTTTTCTATTTTTGTATGAAAATCTTAATGCGGTTCACAGAATACATCTACTTACCAAGATTCAACAGTATAATTCTTATAGTTTCGGAAAAAAAGTGGCTGTGACATACGGACGGACAGACAGACATGACGAATCCATAATGGTTCCGTTTTTTGCCATTTGGTTACGGAACCCTAAAAATCATAAATCTGGAGATATGGAACATTTAGAAATTTTCTACGCTCACATTTTCAGTCAGATGAGGTAGGTAGGTCAGGTGAGGTCAAAAAATTCTACCTCATCTGACTAAAAAAGTGAGCATAGGAAATTTCAAAATATTCCTTATCCCCAGACTTATGATTTTTTTCTCAATGGTGGGCGGCGCTGGTTGGCGGCACTACTCGCCTTAAAATGCGTGTACATAAAGTTGGGTATTTCGCTAAACGTTGTTCTATTGTTTAGTTTACTTTAATTTATTCTTTCAAACTCGTTGTTTTGTCATCCCTTAGAAGTTGGCGAAATAGGTAAATTAAAAAGGAAAGTTTGTTTCGAGGTTTTTTGACAGATAAAAATACCTACCGCTGTATTGGTGGTAGTCACTGATTTCGGTATAATTTAATAATCAGATTTCACCGCCCATGCTCGTGTAGCAAACGTAAAGTAGACTTCGATCTTTAGCCAAATATGTGTTTCAGGAAAGGCGTTAGGAATGACAATTCAGTCAGAAAAAGACACTGAATGAATGAATGAAAGCAAGAACGTTAGTTCTATAAGACCAGCTGTCACACCTTGTAAGTATAAAAATGTAACTACGGAGACATAGAATGACGAATACACTCTCTTTGCATTTTCATACGGGGCACTTTAATTCCATTTTAAAATATAGTACGACGAGTAAGTACATACCTTACCTTTTTTTCCGTGGGGAAATCCTCATGGATACCCTCCGTCTTGGAAAAACGGAGAGTTATGTCGAACTGCTACCGACTAAAACCCCACTGTTCCTACCACTACCATGAGTCGGGGGCCCGGGAGATACTTTTACATTCGCCAGCCCACTATGCCTAGCGGCGGGCACCATCACCGTGTGCGGTCGATTCCACGATCGCAGGTCCTCACATGGAGGCGCGCACACTGCGTGCACCTCTTTGTTCCTGACATGTTTGTTTGGGTGACGACACAGCCCCAATTTCACCGCCCAACATCATCATATTCATAATCACAATAATGTTAGCGCCTCACTTAAGCGAGCTCAACCGGCGGGTACACTTAACAAGGCGATCGGTCTCCCTAAGCGGACCCTAATAATCTTCATAAGCCAGGGGATGCCGTGACTGTAGCCAGATACCCTGGTCCCCTGGAGATTATATTAATGGTTTGTTGTGTGAATGAGAATAGCTGGTTAACAATTTTTAGGTTATTGTGTCGTGTGAAACCTTTGCCCCAGTTTTTGTATTCTTAAAAACTGACAAAAGTGAGTGACGGCGAAGTGATTTATAATGAGTGTTTTTTTGCCAGGGGAATGAAATTCCTAGCAAAAGTTGTTTTTAGGGTTCCGTACCTCAAAAGGAAAAAACGGAACCCTTATAGGATCACTTCATTGTCCGTCTGTCTGTCTGTTTGTCTGTCTGTCTGTCAGCCTGTCAATACCCTTTTTCTCAGAAAAGCGTAGAGGTATCAAGTTGAAATTAATATCAAATACGTAATTATATGGTTTCTTGAAGGTTTAAAAAAATCAAGCTTCTAAGTCAACGCAATAAAAAATACGGCCATTTATACGACCTACTTTGATACTCGCAAGTAAATCAAAACCTATAGTGTACTTCCCATTAACCTAGAATTATGAAATTTGGCAAGAAGCAAGGTCTTACAGCACAAGTAAAACAAAAAGTCCGAAAATTGATAATGTGTAAGTTTATCACATAATTTTTAATATTTTTTGGGATTACAAAGTTAAGTTTCTTTTGGGATAAATTCTTTTCAACTACGGAACCCTTCATTGTGCGTGGTTCGACATGCACTTGGCCGGTTTTTATTTTATATATAGTGTTAAGGTTTTAAAGTTGACAGTGTGACATAATAAGTCGTTTTTACCTTTACGCCTGTGCATCTTTCCATATAAATAAACTGGTCCCTACTATTCTCCAAACTACTTTACATGTTTTACACATTCATCATTACGTAATAATACAACGACAACAGTAACGCAATTACCACGCCACCCTCGTCAACAAGCGCTTGCAACCCTTTGCAGTTCCACTAAAAGTGTCGGTTATACCTCATTTACTTGTAACGCAGTAATTATTCTCCCGTTTAAGTGGGCGCGCGTATAAGCCGGTATAAGCCAGGGTGCTGTGTGACTTCAAACACGAATTAACTGTAATATTGTTTAAGCGGTTGCAGTTGTTGTTGTATTGTAATGTTGTTAGTTCGTTGTGTGGATCAACGTTTATTATTATACGATAATCTTATTGAATTTCCCGTAAGGAAATAAATACGTATTGCCTTCTTTTCTCCTGTTGGGCGAACACGTCTCACTAAAAGCTTCCACACTCCTTAAGATTTTCTCTTCGGAAAGTATCTTTGTGAACGCATCCCAGTCACTACGTCAGGCGTTCCTTTGGCAGTAACGCCTCTCTGTCCTTACTTAGATTGACGATTTACTGACATTTCTCTTTGTTTTACTTATTTTTTGCGGCAAACGATTTTTAAGCGAACCAGTGTATGAAATTGATCATGATTCAAGATTAAACACATCCCTTAGTATGCCGTTTAAACAATAAACACAGCCCTTTAAATTAGCAGCCCCTTAGTATGCCCTTTAAAACAGTTTTGTAAAGTTTCTGTAAATGCGTTTACTAACAGCATTATAATAATAAATAATTTGACGACACGGTTGGCGCAGTGGTTGAGCGATTGACTGCTGCGCAGCATGTCGCGGGTTCGATTCCCGCACGGAACAAATATTTGTACGACCTACAAGTATTTGTTCCGAGTCTGGGTGTTTTTCTATCTATAATATGTATGTATTTACAAAAAAAAATGTATATAAGTAGTTTATCAGCCATCTCGTTACCATAACACAAGCATTAGGTTGCTTAGCTTGGGGCTAGATGGCGTTGTGTGATATGTCCAAACATATTTATATTTATATTTATTTATTTATAAAAAAAAAAAAAAAAAAAAAAAAAAAAAAAAAAAAAATAATTATTATTTTGGGAAAGCACAGATAATCAACTGAGTTGTTGGCTGCCACGAAATATTAATAAGCTTTTACTAAGGAGAAAGATGTAAACTAGTTTACCAAAAATTTAAATCATATTGTGATTGTAACAACTATTTTAACCATTTGTGTTAGCTATAGGATACTGTTTAATCCCGTGTAAGCCATGCCACCACGCCAGGTGAGCCATCACTTAAATGTAATTGCTGTGTGGTCACCATAACAAATGTGTTATCATGGAAGCTTGTCATGTCCTATTCATTGTGTGAAAGAGCTTGTTTAAAATTTCGTTTGGAAAACTTTATCGTCATCATGATTAATCACGTTTTAAACAATTTTTCAGTTTTCACCCGTCAGACAGGAGAATTTGTGAATTACTGTTTCATCCCACTTCCCGTACTCCCATGCAGTGTGAGCACCTGGGAAGTTGTGGGAACAATACAATAAAACATGTTCGCATCAGCGAACATTAAAAATTATATTTTAACACCTGTTATTGTTTTAGCAATAACATTCACATCGTACTTTCAGAATATTTAAGTAAACTATTAAAAAAAAACCACCCGAATAACGACTGCCATGAAAGCAGTGCTATCACAAATAATATGTAAACTATCTTGCACAGAGGGATCCCTACAATATCACCTCTCAAACCTCCTGGCGTTCCAACAGAACAGAAGCAGTGAAAACCTACTGGAATATAAAATTACACTAACCTTCTAATTAGCAAGCCGACTTATAACGGAAATCCACTGAATAATTATGAAAGGAGAATTTCTACGGCAACCTGAAGCGAGGCTTCACATCAAAAGAGCAATATAGCAGGCCACAAACACGTGGTTCGGCTAGGACTTGCGAGGCCTTTTTTGAGCGAGCTTACATGGAATAGATAGATTCAAAGGTTCACTTTTAAACATGCGCACAGAATAGTTAACTTTTTTATAAGGAATTGATTAAACTGACCAAAGTCTAGCGCTGGTATGCAGCAGGCAGTTTTATAAGGAATTGATTAAACTGACCAAAGTCTAGCGCTGGTATGCAGCAGGCAGTTTTATAAGGAATTGATTAAACTGACCAAAGTCTAGCGCTGGTATGCAGCAAGCAGTTTTATAAGGAATTGATTAAACTGACCAAAGTCTAGCGCTGGTATGCAGCAAGCAGTTTTATAAGGAATTGATTAAACTGACCAAAGTCTAGCGCTGGTATGCAGCAAGCAGTTTTATAAGGAATTGATTAAACTGACCAAAGTCTAGCGCTGGTATGCAGCAGGTAGTTTTATAAGGAATTGATTAAACTGACCAAAGTCTAGCGCTGGTATGCAGCAGGCAGTTTTATAAGGAATTGATTAAACTGACCAAAGTCTAGCGCTGGTATGCAGCAAGCAGTTTTATAAGGAATTGATTAAACTGACCAAAGTCTAGCGCTGGTATGCAGCAGGCAGTTTTATATTTTGATCAACATGCAACCTAAGATGACATTAAAATTACATATTTGAAACCATTTTATTAACCGACTTCAAAAAGGAGGAGTTTCTCAAGGAGGTTCTCAATTGTTCCCCGATTACTCGAAGATGGCTGGACCGATTCAGATTTTTTTTTGTTTTATTCGAGAGGGTATACATCAAAGTTGGTCCCATATAAAATTTATTAACTTTGCTGGGGTAGTTTTTAAGTTAGCTTCAATAATACGTATTTTTTCCCTACTTTTATATGGATGATGTTCTAGTCTGTTTTGCAGGTAGTGGTATTAGAATTTGTGTGGGGTAGGTACCACAACTAAAAAGTGAAAAATAAAAACTTCTTTACAAAAAATACAACCGACTTCCAAAAACAACACTACAAAGTGAAAAATAACTTTAATTTCGGAAGTCGGTGGCAAAAAACGAAAATAAATACATTTAACCAGACACCGACTTCCGAAATTAAAGTTATTTTTCACTTTGTAGTGTTGTTTTTGGAAGTCGGTTGTATTTTTTTGTAAAAAAGTTTTTTATATATATTACTTTGTTTTTGCAATACTCCTACAATGTAACACACCAACACAAAATTGTATATTGTCACGACATTGAACATGAAGCAATTCACATACAAATAATAATATGCTAGTATACCCTGCCTAGATATCTCTTTTGTTGACTGTACATTCTTGCACATTTTTTTTTCTCTTTTTAGCCCCCATGATTTTCGACTTATGATGAAAAATGGAAAAAAAATACCGTTCTAACCATAGAAATATAAAAAACAGGAGAAATGGCAAGGGGGCGTGAAATGTCCGCGCGACGAGATCAGTATGAACCATTCATAGTCAAATGGCCGTCTCCGCGAACTAGTGCGCTTTCGACTGTGATCGTGACAAATTATAAGAATGCCGTGTTGTTCAGTAGTTTCTTGTTAAAACCGAAGCCAAAACAAAAACTATACAAATCATGGAATCACTTTCCATATGTAAGTACAAGTATTTTACTATAAGTATTTGTCTTTAAAATCATGAAAAACAACAAATTGTAAAATGTTTCTTGCTTTTACTACGTTATTTTTATTTTCAAATATCACAGCGACAGCACTATTTATGCATAAATACATTGCCCCTTAACCACTACCTAAGTACGACGCTAAGTGACTGGACGAGCAATGTAATAATCACAAAACGATACTTTATTTATGCGGATGGTCGCGTAGTACGGCCGCTGCGTCTTGTTTGTCAAACGTTTTGACCCGGTTGGAAGATCGATGTGAAACAATGTTTTTACTTATTTTGATTATTTTAGAGCATAGTAGAGAAATGCGTAACCAACGTTCGTTAAGTAAGTTTATAAAATTTTAGGCAAATAATCATAAACAATAATAATTTAATAATATTAATAATAATTTTTGGGGTTGAATGATCGTATATTATGCCTTATCCTCGTGTTATTAACTTATTTTTTTATGGTTTTGGTATGTTTTTTTTTGCTAAAGTCTTCAAAAGCTTCGAATGCGTTTATAGTAATCGGCATGGTTCAGATAATATATTGGTGACTTTTGCTTAAAATAATGTCTTACATAATCATGCTATTTACTTTGTTATGCATGGGTGTGTGTTTGTTTTCACATATTTAACTATTTCATATTAATACATATCCATGTCATATGCTTAAATGATTAAGAAATGCGTTTGAAGCATATGGCATTATGGTTTACGATCTAGTCAGTCATATAAAATGGAGTCATTTAAAACAGCTTAATGAAATTCAAGAAAAGGAAAAATTGCACTTAGCAAATAAATTAAGGCGAGGACATTTATTTTTCAAAAATCAAAAAATTAAAGTTCGATTAGCTTCCCAATTGTTTAGTGAGTGTTGCCGATGCCCTGACGTTTTGTGCTGAAACAAACATGCCCAAATTTCAATCCGTTGATGGAACAGCTAACTTTTTAAAAATTATAAATAATCTTTTTGACATTTTAAATTCTAGAAATATGATGCAACTTAAATTCAAAAAACCACTTGTTCCAGGTAATAAACTGCGTATATTTGAATTACTTTTTTACATTGCGGGCCATTTCTTACATTGCGGGCTTTGTTGTGCATAGTTTAATAAAAACTGTAAAATGTGAGACATACACTTGCCGAAAAATATGAAGAAGCACATAATTTTATAAAGTTTAAGAAGAACAGCGGTGGGCTTATGTACCCATCTCCTGATGTGGTCATGATTTGTAAAAGAATGGAAATAATCATAAAAACAGCTTGTCTCACCGATGATAGATTAACAGTTAAAACTAAAAATTTTAAACCGGAACTCATGGCAAAGGCTTTGCCACATTTCATAGGCTTAGATCTTTTTGATAATATTAAGTTTCACCAATTTGAGCAGTCCCCGATAAATAATCACATAAAATTTCTTATTAAAGCAGTCATGGCAAAATACATGAATTTAAGATTAAACAATTTGACAAAAAATGCCACCCCAGTAATATCAAAGCGTCAAGTGCTGCACAAATACCTACACTTTACAGGTCAGTAAGTAAACACAATAGCAGGGTTCAACAGTACCTACTGTACACACACCCACACCATACACCCACACCACACACTCACACTGCACACCCACGTCCCACACCACAGACCCCACCACCCCGCACCTTGTAGTACTGCAGGGTTCAATAAGATATGATAGCCTAAACTAACTTAACCGGATTTTTTGTTTTCATTTTTGATTTACTTATTAATTTTTATTTTAGCTACATATTGTTTATTTTTATTATAATATTTTCTGGACATGTCGTTTTCTATTTATTTTATTTTTAGGACAACAAAAAAATTTTAGTACAATGGTAAATAGAAGAATCGATAACTTTCCGATTTAGTCAATCACTAGCGTATATGTAAAATAAATGTCTTTTGCCACAGTCATCGTGGCCACAGTAGGTACATTCAAAGCGACCGATATTTTTGTGTGAGTAAGCTGTAAGGTGCATGGTAAATACACGCTGTATTTGATGAGATAAGGTTTATAATTGATTGTGTAGTACGTTCCGATTTTTGAAATGCGGGTGTGTGTGAGACTGCGTATCTATTGCTTTTACTGAACTGCATGTGTAGTAGTTGACCAGTGGTAGGGACAAAGTGGAGACACAGCGATACATTTTAACTTACTGGGCATATCTCCTTCTTTCTTATATCTGTGGTTCTAACCCTCTTCCCTTATCTCTGAAGTTTGCATAGAGAAAAATCTGAAATTATTCTATGTCACAGAAGTTTATGTAAAAATTACCGGAAAAAAATCGATGTCTCTATATTGCACACTTTTTAGGGTTCCGTACCTCAAAAGGAAAAAACGGAACCCTTATAGGATCACTCGTGTGGCTGTCTGTCTTACATTTACAGTTGGAATGTATGGGAGAACATGTTTTTCAATTACAATGTTAAGTTTGTTATGGGATAAATTCATCCCAACTACGGAACCCTTCCATTGTGCGTGATACGACACGCACTTGGCCGGTTTTTTTTTTCTGAAATTGTATGGAGCCCTCGGTGCGCGAGTCCGACTTCGCTGGTATCTAGAGTAGATAAAAACATTTCTTTAAGAATGAGCCTTCTCTGTTTTCTTTTGGTTGTTTACGGTAGGGCTGGCGTTAGACCGCAGTTTTATTTGTGGAGATTTTGGTTTCAGATATATTAAAAGCTGAATTTATTTGTAGTTTTAGTGGTTTTCGGTTGTATAGAATATGGTCTAATACCATATCATTCAATGGCGGTGCTCTCAATTTTGAAGAGTACGTGTATTTTTTTATCCTTGGCGCACATTACTCTTGGCGAAAACTTCCTTAATTTTTTCAGTCTGTAAAAAATCATGCTTAATAAAGTGTAAGATTTTCTTTATGATTTTTCATACTAAAAACACAATGTCGAAGCAAAACTGTTACATCAACTAGATATGCAACGTTACTTACCTATTAAATGCATTAAGCTTTTAACACAAATGTCTAATTCAGGGAAACGTGTGCAGAGGCCTTTAGGAAAACAGTAATTAAAATTAAGCTCTACGTTGTCAATTTTAAAGTTGTTTTTAGTTTGGCCGAAGTTTTCAGATGGGATCATTTCGAAGTTTTTCATGGGAGAGCTAGAGTGTTGGTACAGGCGTGAAGTTGGCTCGTCTCATTTATTATTGAGCGGATACTCTCGAGGAGTCGTGGAGTAAAGTTTGTCGCCCACTGAGCGAGATAGTATAGCGCTGACGCTGCACTTTGTTAACAAGGGAATTCCTTGTTCAAGCTACTTATTGCGCTTAAGCAAACTTTAAATTGAAATATATGTAAGTAATTTAACTTCCACAAAATGCATTAAAAATGGATGTATTTTTCCAGAACAAATAATAACGCTAAACAAAAATATTCTGAGTCAAAAAATACCTGAAACCATCTAAAATATACGTACATTTAGAGAAAGTTGGACAAATAGCTGTCACGTCGAGGAGGCGAGCACTCCAGTCGATTAAATGCCAAGAGCTCACGACTATAACTGTATCGATGGATGGATGTTGAGAAGGATGACGGGAGAGGTACAACCCAATATGGATTGAGGATATTTAAATAGTGATAGGTATGAAATATTGATCTTCAAATAGCTTATCTTATAGAGATTGATTCCAACTTATTTCACTAGATTCTATTGAGTTGGTTAATTGGTAAACGAAGAAGCAGTTGAGGCATAAGTGATGCCAGGGTTGGTAAATGGTGGTTTTTCTAGTAGGTAGTTCCCCTTCAATGTGTGAAGTTTTACCCCTTGACGCTACATGGTTCAAGTCCTATATTATACAAAATTCTGATCTATTCTGATAAAATCTACCCATTAACTTAGTTGATGTGAGATGTCAATATGACGTGTATTGAGTGTCAATCCGTCGTCAGGTGGAATGACGGGTGCGTCTCATATCATGTAAAGATAGTTGGTATATTTTTATTTCAATAACGTTCACAAGATGTAATAAACGTGAGATATACCAACTGTTGATATAATTTCTTTACATAATATATAATATGTATATACTCTAAAACTTATTTCGTATAACGTTATTGGATATAACGTATAATTAATCGAAAATCATTAGGTCTAACGTTTAAAATATATATTGATACCATCATTATTATAACACCCCGATTCCAATCCGAAATTTGGGTTAGGTTAGAACAGTGACCATTAACGCGCGAAGGCGAGCGTGCCGCGGTAGCGGCCGCCGAGCGTCAGATCCTCTTTATTGTTTGTGAATCATTTGGGTTAAGTCAGAACAGTGACCACTACCTCTATTGTTGGGGAATCGTTTGGGTTAGGTTAGAACAGTGACCATTAACGCGCGAAGGCGAGCGTGCCGCGGTAGCGGCCGCCGAGCGTCAGATCCTCTTTATTGTTTGTGAATCATTTGGGCTAGGTCAGAACAGTGACCACTACCTCCATTGTTGGGGAATCGTTTGGGTTAGGTTAGAACAGTGACCATTAACGCGCGAAGGCGAGCGTGCCGCGGCAGCGGCCGCCGAGCGTCAGATCCTCTTTATTGTTTGTGAATCATTTGGGTTAGGTCAGAACAGTGACCACTACCTCTATTGTTGGGGAATCGTTTGGGTTAGGTTAGAACAGTGACCATTAACGCGCGAAGGCGAGCGTGCCGCGGCAGCGGCCGCCGAGCGTCAGATCCTCTTTATTGTTTGTGAATCATTTGGGTTAGGTCAGAACAGTGACCACTACCTCTATTGTTGGGGAATCGTTTGGGTTAGGTTAGAACAGTGACCATTAACGCGCGAAGGCGAGGGAGCGAAGGCGAGCGTGCCGCGGCAGCGGCCGCCGAGCGTCAGATCCTCTTTATTGTTTGTGAATCATTTGGGTTAGGTCAGAACAGTGACCACTACCTCTATTGTTGGGGAATCATTTGGGTTAGGTCAGGTTAGATTAGAACAGTGACCATTGTTATTGCATAAGAAAAATAATGATGGTGTAAAATGCTAAATGTAATGTTCCATCAAAATGTAACACGCTTTTATTCATAAAAATTGGGTCTATGATAAAAACGCAAAGATTTAATACAAGGTGTAAAGTTTTAGGGTTTAATAAAAATATTTAATTAGTTATGTACGATATTATGGGATTATTGTGACGTAGACGAAGAAGGTTAATTATCGTTAAAGGTTGCAATGTAGGTACCTATATAATGGTATTTTTCTTATCAGTTTTAAAATATTTTTAACTTTTTATCCTTTTTAGTAACAAGTAAGAAAAGCTTGTTTTTAAAAAGTTTTTTTTTTTTAATTTTTTTGTTAATTTTTTAATATTTTTGATGCGAGATTGACTACGGCGTAGTTTGTAGCGTGTAGCAGTGTTTTTCCGTTATGTAACTCGTACGCTCACAATGTGTTATTTTGAGCACTTAAAGCTGTATGTATTTTAAGCGTTGTCGCTTGTGGACATCGCTTTCATTAGCATTCTTCTCCTGTCGCTTCTCTAAATGTCTCTTTCTTTGTGTAGTAGTTTCTTTTCTGTTCATGTTGTTCCCACGAGTATAGGACAAAAACGGTCCATCCCCCCGGAGGTCCACTGTACAACAGGGTTCGCCCTGGTACCCTGAGGCGCAACGTTAACGATATGACATGTTTATACACCCTCATACCATTCAGCCCTCGGCACGTGCTCACCATCGCATTGGGTCATCCATCTAATCAAATACAGAATCCACATTCATAACAAACGGAAAGAACGAACGAACTTATTTTTCCAAAGATAGGTTAGCATATTCACGTCCACCAAACCACCACCAGTTACCGCACCACCCATCAAAAACGGTTCATCCATCAAGACGAATCAAACTCGACGCGGTTGTGTCGCTTAGTTACTGAGTTCCTATGGCCATCTTCCAGCTCCATCATCAGAGCCTGGTTACCATCTAGCACCAAAGTACTCGTCGAGACGAATCATATGAACCCAAACTCGATGGGGTTGTATCGTTTAATTACTGAATTCCTATGGCCATCTTCCAGCTCCATCATCAGACCCTGGTTACCATCTAGCACCAAAGTACTCATCAGGACGGATCAAACGAGTCCAAATTTGATGGGGTTGTGTCGTTTAACTAACTAGTTTCTACGGCCACCTTCTGGTTTCATCATCAGATCAGCTCTATGTCATAAAAATTTTGCATTTTCATTCAATTTACATATGCATGCAAAACTTCAGCTCAATCGGTAACAGAGAAGATGATCAAATTTAACTTGCAAGATTACATTACAGACAAACATCGGGACAGGTGAAACTAAAAAAAAGCTTGTAATAATAATAGGTCTTTACCTATGAAATTGCCGTATTGTATGAAAAAATTTGAAACGAATTTTTTTCATGCATTTTTTATTTGTATTAATCGAAGTAATCACCCATGCAATCAGCATTGATTGCAACAATAAACTGCCACTGCGTTGGCAAAGATGCATATCTTTGCCAACGCAGTGACAGTTTATTGTTGCCCTTCTTAAAGAAATCAGCTGGACAGGAGGCAACAAATTCTTCAAAGGCATTTTGTACTAAGAAGCTGTGATGAATCACACCGGCGCTAGACCACCAAACAGTGACCATCACTTTTCTAGGGGTAAGTTTTCGTTTAGGGCATTGTTTAAGTGCTGAACCAGGATCCAACCAACTTGCTGAGCGCTTGCGGTTATCAAACAGAATCAATTTTTCATCGCAGGCAACAATGCGGTTCAAAATTCCTTTATTTGTGTGTCTGTTGAGCAGTGCAAGGCACGTCTCGACGCGTACTTCGCGCTGGCGATCATTGAGTTCGTGGGGCACCCATTTGTCAAGCTTTTTTACCTTGCCAATTTGACGCAAATGGACCAATATTGTTTTGACGCTAACGTCGAAAGCTGCTGCTAATTCAGCCGTAGATTGTGTATCATCAGCTTCCACAATCGCCTTTATTTCGTCATTGTCGACCAAAGTCTTCGGACGACCGCGAGGTTCATTTTTCAGGTCGAAATTTCCAGAACGGAAGAGAGCAAACCAATAACAAGTGGTGCGTAGGTTTGTAGTGTTAGCTCCGTAAACGTCGTTGATGTTGCGTGCTGCTTGTGCCGCGTTGCTGCCACGACGGTACTCATATTCCATAATTACTCGAATTTTTAACGTATCCATGATGACGAAAAAGATTGAAATGCGATGAAAATGTAACACTAATCAATAAACAAATGACTACTTTTGGAAAAAAAAATCCATGTTTTTCAAATAAAATTAATTTGAAATTAGAATTCTTAGCCAAACAAAAATTATTTTGATTTGAAATGGCCAGTACTGCAGAACGGCAATTTCATAGGTAAAGACCTAATAATAAAAAATAAAATACGGCCATTTATGCGACATATTTTGATACTGGCAAGTAAATCAAAACCTATGAGGTACTTCTCGTTGACTTAGAATCATGAAATTTAGGAAGAAGTAAGGTCTTACAGCACAAGTAAAGGAAAAAACCCGAAAATTGTTAATTTGTAATTTTTCACATAAAAAAATATTTTCATGTAGGTCAGTCTGTTAAAACCCTTTTTCTCAGGATCGCGTGCGCGTGCGGGAATGTCCAATACGTAAGTCTATGGCCACTTTGAGTTTTAAAAAATCAAGCTTCTAAATCAACGCAATAAAAAAACTTTTTTACAAAAAAAAAAAAAACAACCGACTTCCAAAAAATACTACAAAGTGAAAAATTACTTTAATTTCGGAAGTCGGTGTCTTAGGATCTGTATTTTAACTTTTTGTCACCGACTTCCGAAATTAAAGTTATTTTTCACTTTGTACTATTTTTTTTTTTTTTTTTTTTTTTACAAAAGTTTTTTATTTTTCTCTTTTTAGTGGGTCAGTCTGTAATTTATCTAAGTTAAATTAGCCTGTAGGGACACATGTAAGCGTGAACGACGGAATGCAAGATAAGCAAAATGTATATGTGAGCGTGACGTATGGACGGCGAGCTAGTTACTGCGCACTAGTCCGATCGGAAGGTTCTCTCTGGGTTTATTCGAAATAAAACTAATTCAGTAGCAAACACTCGTTTATTTAAAAAGACCCAGAGGTTTCATAACTGGTTAGCGCAGTGCTCACATTGAAAGGGATCGTTATAAACACACAGAGAAAGGAGAATCCCTAAAAGCCTAATGTCATCTGCTCAACACTTTTTATAAAATATTGCTTTTCCCGATACAAGGAGGACGTTAATTGTTGAAAAAATCTCCCAGTAAGGAACCAGGAGAACTGGAACTGATGGTGAAGTCACCATCAGCTCCACTTCAACATATGTATTGTGACGAGCATAAATTGCTTAGCAATAATCAAATCGCAACCCGTGAAATACGTATTATTGAATAGTTCCGATGGCCATCTGTGGTCTTCCTCATCAGTTCCACTTCACCGAATGGTGCTTTCCAAGAGCAAATGCACGAGTTACTATAAAAAAATACCCAAATCGCTATAGGTGTGCCTATAATATGTGAAGGTTCCCCTCGATTTCTCTCGGATGCCATCATCACATCCTGGTTTCCTGATCACGGTACTACCGTTAGGATATTTCCTTTACAACAAAAAATTATCATTAAAATCGGTTCATAAACGATGTAGTTATCCGCGAACACACATAAAAAAAAGTAAAAAAATATATACGTTCGAATTGCTAAACCTCCTTTTTTTGAAGTCGTTTAAAAAAATCACGGTCATTTATGCGTCATATTTTGATACTCCCAAGGAATTCAAAACCTATGGAGTACTTTCCGTTGACCTAGAATCATGAAATTTGGCAAGAAACAAGGTCTTACAGCAAAAGTAAAGGAAAAAGTTCGAAAATTGATAATTTGTAATTTTATCACATACATTTTTTTTGTTTTTTAGGATCAACGTTTTGGGATAAATATTTTCGACTACGGAACCCTTCATTGCATGTGACCACATGCACTTGGCGGTTTTTTTTAATATTGTTTTTATTAATTGGTTGTGATTTGTGCTGACGTTTACCTCAAATATTACATTAGAATAAAAATTGCTGAAAATAATGAGATTATTGTACGCAATTTATTTCACTTACAAAACAAGAATCAATCAAACAATCGATTCTAAACAGTTGGTAAATCGAAATGGTTTTTGTTTTAGTGAGATTATTTTTGTCAAACATATACTCGTACGAGTTTCAGGAAACAATATTTATGCTAATAGTATCTACAGTTTGGAAAAAAATATAAGACTTGATTTGGAATAGTATGTCGTGATTACTCTAATAACCGTTGGAACACATTATATATACGATAAAATAACTGGAAATCTCATTGAAAATTATAACAATATCAAATACCTCCAAACAATAATCGCAATTGTGTTGTACTTAACGGTTAGGCAAAATCCAGTATAAAATAAGGGATCGATATCCACTGCTGGACAACGCACGTTTACACAATCTGCAATCTGCTGGACAATGCACGATTACACCATCTGCAATCTGCTGGACAACGCACGTTTACACCATCTGCAATCTGCTGGACAATGCACGATTACATCATCTGCAATCTGCTGGACAATGCACGATTACATCATCTGCAATCTGCTGGAAAATGCACGATTACATCATCTGCAATCTGCTGGACAATGCACGATTACATCATCTGCAATCTGCTGGACAATGCACGATTACACCATCTGCAATCTGCTAAACAATGCACGATTACATCATCTGCAATCTGCTGGACACTGCACGATTACACCATCTGCAATCTGCCGGACAATGCACGATTACACCATCTGCAATCTGCTGGATAGTGCACGATTACACCATCTGCAATCTGCTGGACAATGCACGATTACATCATCTGCAATCTGCTGGACAATGCACGATTACACCATCTGCAATCTGCTTTCGAAATCATACTTTAACATAATAAAGTGTAATCACACTTTTTTAACCTAAATAAAGAGACAGATCAATCACTACACCAATGAGTAGGTACCACTAACAATTCACTGTCAGTCACCAATTGATAACCCTTATCATCGTCTCGATAAAAGGATTCACTGTCTTATCATCATCTTATCTCAAGTGCGCCACAGAAAGAAAGTAATATAAATCTATATAATCTATCTTCGGGGACATAGTCAAAGTAATCTTTGTTTGGACAAGTCATATAATAATTATAAAGATCGAAATGTCTCTTATTGCAAATGCTTTGTTAGTATGTGTGTTATGTGTGGCCATGTATAGTGCCGATGACTTGCAGCTTGGGTCTGCAACCAACGGACAGTTGGATCACCAGGAGACTGTCAAGTTAGGCTCCATTCCTTCCACTACGAGGATCGAGAATGTATTCTACAAGTCGAATAACGCTCAGATCATTAAGGTGAGTCTATTTCTTTAATTTCATAAAGTCTTGATTTTTTTAGCTTTCATATAATGACTGAATGCTCATGATCTATTGTCTACTTTTTTATCGCCACAATCTGTCCAATGATAGCCCATCACCATCATTCTCTAACCTTGATCCACAACATACGTGGGGTCGGCGCACCATGTCTTATTTTCCCATATTCCCCTTTCAACATGAGCTATCATTTTGTGATATTAGCTCATGTCAAAGTTAGGTTAGCTAGAGTAGGCCACAAGAAAAATAACAGTTTTCAGCACATCTTAAACTAATATCTGACTTTTTATTTAGATGGTTATCGCAGCGTAATTTTCGCGTTCCTCCATATCCTCTGGTGAAGAAAAATAAACATTACTAATCATGTCAATCCTTATTATTGCAGAGAATTTCAGCCATTGACTTAAACAAGTCGAAGGCCCAGGCGACCATCACAGCGGGAGGCGTCGGCTCGTCCTTCGTCAACCTTCGACTAACGAGCGAGAAGGGAAAAGCTCTACACTACCAGGTCCAAGTCTTTGTATGATAATACACATATTTGTAATGAGAACACTTTAATAATGATATTCGTTTTATATAAGAAAGGTGGGAGCAAAATGTGTAAATTATAATTATTTGAGATTGTTGTGAAGATAAAATAATTTTGAAGTACAGTTCTTGATTTATTTGAAAATCACCGTTCGTTTTCATATTAATTTTAGCTGTTTTAGAGTTCTGTACCTCAAAAGGAAAAAACTGAACCCTTATATGTTATGGATTTGGTTTCCGCACTTAGTCCTTCATGTGGAGCATTGTGCGGCAAACCGAACCCGCATAGGATCACTCGTGTCTTGACACAGCCAATTTGCTCCGAATCTAATGGACCGATTAAGTTGAAATTTGGCACATATAATTAACTTCTGTGACTCACACACGGACGTAAATAATTGAATTTTTAATATTAGGGTCACTTGGGGCAAATAAGAAAATTAAAAAAAAAAGTTTAGCAAACTATACCGTTTATCATATCAAGTAAAACAGCTTGCTATGGGTCTCATATATTTTTTTTTTTTATAATTTTAAAATTAATTGTTTTAAAGTTATTTAAGAAGATTATTTTACCATTCCCCCCCTTATCTCCGAAATTACTGACCCTAAAATTTTGAAAAAAAAAATACAGAAAGTAGTTCTTTAAATAAATAAAATAAATAAATAAACCATTCACCCCTACCCCTACCACCACCTCTTAACCTTTACCTGTGGATTACAAGAAAATATATAAGAAGTCTGTGGTCTTAAAATAAAATGGTAAATCTCTCAATATTGTGAGTACAAACTTATTTTACGGTTGGAATGTATGGGAGAAAATCAATGTTAAGTCTGTTCTTGGGATAAATTCATTCCAACTACGGAACCCTTCACTGTGCGTGGTTCGACACGTACTTGGCCGGTTTTTTATTATTGATAGATGTAAAGCAAATTATCGCTTCAATTGTATCACAGTCCTAACTCCTCCTACATTGACTGTATTGGTATTTTGTTACTTCTTCGGTCATTTACATCTCTTTATGTTCCTCTGTTGGTAAATAACTTGCCGATTGTCGTAACCGACGCGGTTCGGTAGCCGTTCGGGACCCCTTTCGGCTTTATTTGAATTCAAGACTTTGTTAATTTCGCTTTTGATTATGATGTAAAAGTTTATGCTGTGTTTTAAGTACTAAGATGAAGTAGTTAAACATTTCTGATTTTCATATTTAATTAACAAAGACTGTTTGAGAACGACATTGGACTTATTATTATTGTTTTTATTGTAAAGGGAAGAAGTGAGCCACAAAAAGGCTTCCGCTAGAAATAAGTATAAATATGAATTGAATATACCTCAATGTAGATTACAAAAAATTAGGAGGAATGTATGTTATGTTAATGCCGTTCAGGTGTATACTAAGTTATCTGACTCATTTAAGGAACTTTCTATCCTCTGTTCAAGGGAAAGCTGACATATTGGTTATTGTTATTGGATAATTGCTATTATGGCATTAGCGGATAATATTGTAAAAAACCAAGATGACATGCACTTAATTTTGACATTGATTTTAAAGTACATAAAATAATAATAATAATATAAGTCCTCCACCAATCGGGGGTTGTCCTTGGGTGCACTTGCATAGTGCATATAGGAATAATCGTCGGCTGGTGCCTTCTCGTCTTTTAAAATTGTCTAAGGAGCTTCTGCGATTTGGCTTCGGCTTCTCGAACGCCTTCCAAAGGTCCGGGACCCCAGGGTCCCGAGATATGTCAAAGACAAAGTAATAATAAAAAGCAATATTAATTCCACACAATTCAAAGACAATAAAAATTAAAAATAACATTAAATAAAAAATAAATTCAATAAATCAAATTACATAAATTTATTAAAATAAGATTAATCATGCGTTCAAATAAATGAATTGATTGATTTCGATTAAAATAAAATAACATTAGTATGTAGAGCCCCTTCGGGTAAAAGCCTCCTCCAAAGAATTCCACTGTTCTCTGCCTGACGCGGCGTCTTGTCTAGCCAGTCTCGCCCAGCGATCGCAATACTCTCGTCCTGCCATCGGGCGCAAGGCCGACCTCTGTTTCTGAAACCTGGTGGACCTTCCCAGTTAGTTGTCCTGATTGTCCAGCGATCATCAGAATACATTGCAACATGGCCAGCCTACCTCCATTTCAGGTTGTGCAAAAAAGTGAGAGCATCTGTGACTTTAGTTCTGTTGCGAATGTCTGTGTTTCTTACTCATCATTTAGTTTGATACCTAAGCAGTTTCTCTCTATCGATCTGTGTGTAGTTTGAATCTTGTTTCTCGCCTTGTTATCACATATCCAGGTCTGGCAACCATAAGTGAGACATGACAAAATAGCAGAGTCTAGTACTGTCTTTTTTATTGTGATCGGAAGTTGAGATTTAAATATCTCTTTAGGAACCCAGTATTGTTTCCAGGTAATAGCTATCTTTAGGTCAATTTCTTCAAAATTCCTGTTTTTCCTGAAGGAGATTCGCTTGCCCAAACATATGTACTCCTGTACGTATTCAAGCGGCATGTTATTAATCAAGATAAGGCATCATCTCGGTGTTGGTCATGACTTTTGTTTTGTTACGGTTCATCTCTGAACCCACACATTCGCTCGCTGCTTGTAATTCATTGACCATAATATTATGTTGGGGAAAAAGTCTTTTCGCATTGTATGTTGTATGAACTTAAAATAAAATCTCTTTGGCTATACTATTTGTATCTGGCTGGTTTTGGTACCATTGAAAGTTTAAATTTTAAGAAACATAATTCCAAATTCAAATTAGGAAAATGTGTGATGTTCATTTGTTTTTCGTACTGTCAAGATGAGTGAATCTAATGAAGAAATTCGATACATTTTAAAATTTTGCTACAAAAAAGGTAAAAATGCAACGCAAGCCGCGACAAAAAATTGCGATGTTTATGGACCCAGTGCAGTGTCTGAGAGAGTAGCGCAAATTTGGTTAAAGCGTTTTTAATCCGGAAATTTTGATGTCAAAGATGCACATCGCTCTGGTCGCCCTATTACGGATAAAATGGATGCCATTTTTGAAAAAGTGGAGCAAGATCGGCATATCAGTAGTTACGACGTAGCTGAAGAACTGGGAATTGACCAGCAAACAGTTTTGGCGCATTTTAAAAAAACTGGGTACACAAAAAAGCTCGATATTTGGGTACCTCACGAGCTCACTGAAAGAAACCTAATGAACCTGTACTTATTTGTGATTCTTTATTACGACATAATAAAACCGAACCATTTTTGAAGAAGCTGATAACTGGTGATGAAAAGTGGATCACGTACGACAAGAACGTGCGAAAAAGGTCGTGGTCAAAGGCCGGTCAGGCTTCACAGATTGTGGCGAAACCCGGGTTAACTCGCAACAAGGTGATGATGTGTGTGTGGTGGGACTGGAAGGGCATTATTAATTATGAGCTGTTACCACTAGATAGGACCATCGATTCTGAACTCTACTGCGAACAACTGATGAGATTAAAGCAAGAAGTTGAGAGAAAGCGGCCGGAATTAATCAATAGAAAGGGTGTGCTTTTTCATCATGATAACACTAGACCTCACACATCTTTAGCCACTCAGCAAAAATTAAGAGAGTTTGGCTGGGAGGTGTTAATGCATCCGCCGTATAGTCCTGACCTTGCACCTTCAGATTTCCACCTTTTTCGGTCACTTTAGAATTCTTTAGGCATTGTCAGGTTAACATCACGAGAGGAGTGCCAAAACCACTTGTCGCGGTATTTTGATCAGAAGTCCCAAAATTTCTATAGCAATGGGATCATGTCCCTACCTACAAGATGGCAAAAAGTTATCCAACAAAATGGTACCTACATACTTTAGATAAATGTAAATAATGTATATTAAAAAATGTTTTGAATTTTCTTAAAAAATGCGAAGAAACTTTTTCCCCAACCTATTATTAAGTTCCAAAGGATTTTCTGATAGTACGATAATGTCATTCGCAAAATTTAAATGGCTCAGATGTTTTCAATTCACATGAATGCCCCTATTTACCATGAGAGATCTTCCATTATGTTCTGTAGGACCGCTCTGAACAATTTAGGAGAAATAGGATCGCCTTGTCTGACTCCTCTATTAATATTGATTGTAGCTCCGACTCTATCTAGCCTGACTCAACTTGTGCTGTTTGAGTAGATATCTTTAATAACATTTATAATTATATTTAGAATTCACAGATTGCATAGTTAAAAGTACATAACGATTACCTAGCCACTCAGGCCCATTCACAACACTCAAACAATATACATACACACACAAACACACCCCGCTACATACCACAATCATACTCATACATACACATACAGATACGTTCATACACATGCATACTCACGCATTGTAGTAATTAATGATTTCTTTTCATACTCGTAATATTGTAATACGTACTTAACTACTTATTTAAAATATATAACTTGTTTTTGCACTGCACCACACTTGTAATGGCAGCTCGAACACGGTGGTGACGGAAGTAACTGGTGCTTATAGCACAGGAATCCTCCTAGAGTAAGCCCAGTTGCACAAGTTTTGTATCTGGCCAGTAACATAGTTCAATTAAAGGCACAATAAAAATGTGATAGGTTTAAGTCTTGAACAAATAAATATTTTTTTTATAATTTTTTTAATTATAATAATACTAACTGCGCCCCGCGGTTTCACCCGTGTAGACCGGGATGAAAAGTAGGTTTTGTGTTAATACAGGGTATAAGCAAAGGGTACCAAATTTCATCCAAATCGGCCCAGCCGTTTGAGCGTGAAGAAGTAACAAACATACAAACACATAGACAGACGCACACACACACGCACACTCACAAACTTTCGCCTTTATAATATTAGTATGAAAATTCACATTGTACTTATTGTAAATCACAAATCTTAAAATTTATTGGACGTCTTTACGAGTGAAGTATGAATATTT